>CAJGYO010000018.1:13919668-14519668 GCA_904845875.1 Miscanthus lutarioriparius
ATTATGCTAAGGTAAAAATAAGGAACGAATGGGACAAGCTTCCCCAAACAAAGTTATTCATCACAAAATGAAATGGATGTATTCTTGAATATGAACTGTTCACACAGAGGCTCCCCCACGAACTTATCCCTTACACAAATTACTTATTTCTACTTTTACATGCTAATTATGGTTGCCTGGTGGCATCGGCTGTCGGCGCGACCGTCGAAAGTAGGGGCTGCTCGTCCTCCGGCGGGACAACGTTCGGTTCCGAACCAGGCTCCATGCCATCTGCAGGCTCGGTGACATCCTCCTGGTGCGTGCCTTTGGCCGCCTTCACACGGAGGGCATCCATCACCCACTACACAGAGACTTGCTCGACCACCAACTGTGTGTGTGGCAGCAAGCTTTCCCCGAGCGCATGTATGGCCTCCGGGCTCCGGCCGTCGACGTACCCGCTACAGATGGCGGTGAAGTCCAGCTTCGGGTGGTGCATTGCCACCGATGTCAGCACCCCCGATGTTCCATAGAATATCCCGTCGGTAATGAGCGCCCGCACTTCGTCCGAGACCTCCACCAGTCAGATGGCGGGCGTGCTGGTGCTCGGCGCCGACCTGAAGACCTCCGAGACAATGACCTGGGTGACATTGTGAAGCTAGTCAAGCTCCCCCTAGAGAGCACGTCGCTCTTCAAGGGACTTGGCCAGTGCCTCCGCATTCTGGCCAATCGTCGCCCTGGCTGTCTCTAGGTCCTGCTCTAGCGACCCAACCTTTCCGCTCAGCTCTGGAAGAATGATGACAAGCTCAGAAGCAGGCTAAAGGAAAAAACCAAGACATCAAAAGCATAATGGATACATACCAAGGCGGGTGTTCTTGAGGATGGAGAGTGCCTCCTCCTGCCGAGTCACCTGCTCACGCAACCGGGCGTTCGACTCCACAATCCCAAGCACCCGGCCCCAGAGCGTGAGCACTTCCTAGTCGACCTCCAACCAGGACTTCCGCTCTGACTCCAGGGCCTTCCGCTCCATCTCTAGGGTCTCCAAGGTACTCTGGAGCGCCACCTCGATCTCCGCTAGGGACTTCTGCAGTGGCGCCTCGATCTTCACCTAGCGGACCTTCGCTGCCTCAAGCCCCTGCTCGGCGGCGGTCGCCCGCTCCGCCGCGAGCAGCTCCGCCGCCTGCACCTCGGTCACCTCCACCGCTCGGTCGTGGGACTCGCGGTGGGTGGACTCCAGCTCGAGCTCGAGCTCGAGCTCGGTGACCCGCTGCGACATCTTGACCTCCCGGGCGTGCTCCATCCGGAGGGAACGAGACTTGCGGCTCGACATCTCTCCTCCAGACCTTGCAAAACAAGAAGCAAGCATGTTGTGGCAACCGACGAAAGACCATGGAGTCAAGGATGAACGCAGAAAACTCACGTCTGTGATACAGGGCAGGTCGACCGTGACCACCTGCTGGATGGACTTGACCCACTCCAGGGCCTCCTCCAGCTTCACCCTGGTTTGGGTGAGATCGGACTCCATCGCAAGTCCTCTCCCCCCAAGCACGTCTCAGAGCTAAACATCCTGCTCATCCCAAAGGATGAACCAAACCTTCCTCGGGTCCTCGAGGCAGGGCCACACCTGGTCGGTCGCCTCCAGCCCGCTGGAAGGCCTAGCCGATGATTGGACCACTACCAGCTCCTACGATGGCTCCGACAGCTCCACCCCGTCACCTGCTTCACCGTCAGAGGAGACCTCCAATACCTCGATTTCATGGCCTGCTGGCGGACGTTCCGCCTCTGGCATGGTCGCATCCCCACACCGACACCTCCGGCTCCGACCGGGAGGGTGGGCTGTGCGGCCCTCCATCGGGCAAGGCAGGGAGCATGGTCTCCCTCCCCTCTTCTGCCGCAGCCGGTGCAGGAGGGGTCACAAAGGGTCACCTCTGACGTGGCCTCCATCGTCACCACCGGGATCGCCACCAACACCATCGCCGCCGCTGCTGTCGTACTGGCGACCGACCCTGGGGGCACTGCCCCCGGTAGAGAAGATCACACCGCCGCCACCCTACTCTCCCCGCCGCTCATTGCGATGCGATGCAAGGTAGGCCTCCACTCCTCCCGCATAGGAGGCGAGGCAATGCTCAACCCCGGCAGCATCTAGCCACTATCGAAAAAGTACAGGTCAGTCGCACTCCAAAAAACTCAAACTATGAAATCAAACAGTGCATACCAGGACGTAAACGATAGGGCTCTGAAGCCTCGACCCGCTGGCAATGGGCCCATCGGGTGAGGATCGCTCACAGGCCATGACACACGCCCCCTCACTTCAACAGGGGGGAGTCGACCCGGTCGGCACCCGCTTGACCCACGCGTTGCCGCGACCACTGGCTCGAGGCGTACCGACTAGAGCAGCTAGCGGGGCATCCCCCCGTTGTGGGTCGCACGCCGACGCTGGCCCCAATGATGCGTGGGTGCGAGCCCACTCCTTCGACCACCTGGCCTGCCCCACCATGCCCGGGGCAAGTAGGGATGAGGCCGACGATGCCTGCAATGGTCATGGTGACCACGTCCGCTTTGCCTCCTGCTCGCCAATGGTGTTCGAGCTCACGGTGCGCTTCCTCGGCATGGGAACGTCGCCGTGCCTCTCCACATCCCACTTGGCACCGGCGGACACGGCCGCAAGCTCACAACGCTCCACAAAGGTCGTGATGACCTCTTGGCCCCTCTCATCCTCGGAGGAGATCACATCGTCACCCATCTCCGTGGGATCCTCTGACTCGAGCTCTGACTCGACGTGGCTCCAGTTTTCCTTGGCCCGCACACGCCGGGCGATCTCCATCTCCTTCCCATGCTTCCATCTAGCCTTCTCAGCTCTCTTCTTCTTTCTCTCAACGGCCGCCTCCTTCAGGGCAGCTTGCCAAGCCACGCCCTCCGGCCCCTTCGAAAGATGCGACCGGGACTTATAAACTCTGAGTCCCTACGAAACGGACGACTCGAAGTCAAGATATAGGAGAGCAAAAGGGTAAAAGAACACGGAGGAGAGGGGAGCATACCAGTTTGGACAGCTTTGTGGCGTGAAGAGGTCTGGGCTTTCCATCAAGGGTCTCTTTGGCCCTCGGCTACAGCACTCGGTCGAGACAGCTCTAGACCTCATCGTTCGGCAGCTCCTCCGGTGACGCATAGTCGGGGTCCGCCGGGCCAGTGTACATCCACATCGGCCACGTCCTTTCCGCCAGTGGGGCGACCCGATGGCGGAAGAAGGTGTGGAACACCCACACCCCGTCAAGGCCTTGCTACATTAGCTTCTGGAGCTTCGCCCCGATAATCTCTAGCTTCTTGTTCTGCCGGTTGGTGGGGCCCCACGACCAGCTCTCCTGCCTCTCCCGCCTCCTACCGGTGAAAGATAGGAATAGTGCTATCGGGGACCTAATACCGGGGTACCCCAGAAGGTGGAACCAATAACCACCGAATGATAAAAACTTCTGGACGGATAAGGGCGCCGTAGCGTTCCTTGCTTGAATGACAGGAGTTCGGTTCCGCCTCGCCCGATGCCTTTGGGGTAGCTCAGCCTCGCCCGAGGGCTCAGGGCTAGTCTTCGTCTCGCCCGACGCCTATGGGGCGGGCTCGGTCTCGCCCAAGGGCTGAAGGATAGAGTCCGCCTCGCCCGACCCTAGAGGGGCGGGGTCGGTCTCGCCCAAGAAATAGGGATTGGTCTCCGTTTCACCCGACGGCTAGGAACGAGCCTCGCCCTGCTCGATATCTAAAGACTGGTTTCATCTTACCTGACAACTCCTCCCATTCCCTCATAATGATGGGTACAGGGCAAGATAAGATGTTCGGGTCAACCATGGCTCCAAGGACCATACCCTGCACCCTGGCAGGAAAAGTACTGCCGGGGAACGACGAGACAGGTGCTTTAGACCCTTTCGGGCGCTGCAGAGTCCGAAAAGTGTTATAGGTGCGTGCTCTTCACCCTGTAGAGTTGTAGGCGCCGCCTTCAGCTCTGGGACACGGAACCCGACGAAGATATACGACAACCGCTATGCTCTAGAAAAGGATTTGTTATCTCCACGGACTACGGGTATTCCGTCACCACGCTATGGACCTAAGGGAGCGGTGCCCGCTTCCCGACCCCCTAGGTCCACCAAGACATAAGACCTTGGCCACGGCGCTACTCCAGACCCCGACCCCGCGACCCTCCGACGAAGACTCATAGGAACCAGAAGGCATGTGGAGCAAGGCTGGGGGAGGCTCATAAGTCAAAACCACTATACTGCGGCCCATACCCTGCACAGGGTAGCATTCTGTAACCAACCTGACATTCTACAGAGACATTGACATTATTGTAGGCGCTTATCTTCCTTCGCACTCATCAGAATGAAGAACCAGGCTGGGTAGACGTGAGCCACAAGACTAAGTAGAGTACGCATCCTAAAGCCCTCACCCTTGTAAAAACCAGCCCCATCCTCTATAAAAGGGGATGCGCTTCCTCCCTCGAGAGGGATGGACTTCTGACCGAACAGCAGAAGACACACATACACAGTCAAGCGGCTACCAAGCTCTTGACCTCCTTTCAACCTTTCCATCAGAGACTTGGGACCAGTCCCTCTCTCGATCGTTTGTACCCCCTACTACAAACCGTTCACGGTGCTAATAACACGAGCAGCAACAAACTGGACGTAGGGACATTCGGCCAGAACCAGTATAAATCTTGTGTCCTTTAGCGCACCATCCAAGCCTAACGCGCATTACTATAAATTTACTTGCCTGTGCCTATACGAAACACCAACAGTTGGCGCGCCAGGTAGGGGCTTTGCGCGTTCCAAATCAGGCCTCGGATGGCCACCCACGAAATCAGCTGGGCCCCGGGCGCACATGTGCGTTTCGGCGACCTAGATTTCATCGTCACACTAGGAGGAGAACTGGCGCTGACCCACATGGCCGCACAGTCTCTCCCTTCCATCAACCTCAGTTGTCTGAGGCTTGAGGGCCCGCGGGGTGACTCCCTCGGACCCCAGTCATCCAGGGAGCCCCCGCGCAGCATAACCCTGTTTCCAGAAGGCCCCGTACGAAGCGCCCCGATAGCGTTTCTGTTCGGTCTCCGCAACGACGCGGCGACCGCTGGCCACCTTCCGGCACTACGCATGGTTCAACCACCTACGAACAGCGAGTTTGTAGGGGTAATCGAACATGATCCAGAGACACTCTACGGGCTCCTCGTGGAGGAACCAGAGTCATCCTCCAGCTCTGACTCTAGCAAGGGGAGCCATCACCCTTCCCGGGAATGCTTCATGACGCAAACCCCCGAGGGGGACGTCCAAAGCGTCTCCGGAGAGGAGACAACCCCAATAGGCAACCCCGACGCTAGGATCGAGGAGGAGATGGTGGCTCCATCTCACGTAAGGATGGAGCAGCTAAGAGCACGAAAGCTAGAGATCGATGACGCCGGGCAATAGCTTGTCCGGGAGTACCGAAACATCGAGGAGGAGATCAAGCGTCGCGGAGATGGTGGGCACGCACGCACCTCGGCCCGTAATGTGCATCGGAGGGTCCTCACCGATGATGGGACTCTCCCTCACTTTGCTTGGGCAAGCCAGAACATCGCCACAGCGACGGCCTTGTTGCACGGCCTTCTGGAGGCCGCGGCGTCTGAGGATCGCCGCGCCCATCGAGAAATTCGTACGTTGCTCGAGCGTGCGGCGGCGTAGCAGGCGAAGAGTTCGTTGTCTCGACGACACAAACCCGACACCAGCCAGTGCACGCCCTCGGTACGTCCCACCAAGGATGCATCCATTCACCAGACGCCGCCAGGCAATAGGCAGCGCTCTGCTATCCCGGTACATCAACGTCTCGGCCACAACCGTGACATGCGCAGCACCATCAGCGCCCGCAGGCGCACCCACGGCGACGAAAGGGAAGGAGCCCGTCGCGGCTATCATCCTAGTCGCGGCGGGCGCTGCGACAGTGGAGAGGATCGGAGCCCGAGCCCTAGCTGGCCAGGCCCTCAGGCCTTCGGCCAACACATCCTCAACGCTACATTCCCCTCAAGGTACCGACCGCCCACCAATATCCTAAAGTATCCTGGAGAATCGAACCCCGGGCTTTGGCTCAAAGACTTTCGGCTTGCCTGCCAAGCCGGTGGTGCGAGTGATGACAACTTCATTATTCGCAATCTCCCGCTATTCTTGGCCGATTCGGCACGAGCGTGGTTGGAGCACCTACCGTCCAACGCCATTCAAAGTTGGGCGGATCTCATGGAGATCTTTGTGGGTAACTTCTAGGGCACGTACAAACGTCCTGGAAACCCATGGGACCTCAAGAACTGTCTCCAGAAGGCCGATGAAACCCTCCGCGGGTACATCCGGCGCTTCTCCCAGCAGTGCAACGAGCTCCTTAATGTCGCCGACGCCGACGTGATAGGAGCCTTCCTATCTGGGACAACATGCGAATCCCTGGTCCACAAGCTAGGACGCAGGGGCCCATAGACCACCAAGGAACTCCTGGACATCGCCACCAGCCACGCCTCAGGAGAGGAAGCGGTCGGAGCCATTTTCGACCGCACCGACGGCAAGGCAAGGCAGGACGAGGCAGCCGACGAAGGCACCTCCGATCGCCCTGCCAAGAGAAAGAATAAGAAGCAACGGCGCGACAACTAGCTCGTGGCCATCGCCGACCATAAAGGTGGCCGGAAGCCCACGGAAGGCACTCTGAACCACTTTGAAAAAATGCTCGAGGGGCCATGCCCAAACCACGCTTTCCCGGCCAAGCATCTATACAAGGAATGTGGCCTCATGCGCAAATACTTGTCCGGGGGGCTCAATAAGGGGGAGCAGGGGAAGGAACCTACCCCCAGTACAGACGACGTCGAGGAGAAGAACGACACCTTCCCGACTCCGAACAGCGCCCTGAGGATCTTCGGAGGATCAGCGGCCTACGACTCCAAACGCCGCCAAAAGGTCACGTGCCACGAGGTCTATACGGCCGAACCGGCCACACCTGCCTTCGTTCGATGGTCAGAATCCGCCATAACCTTCGACCGGGCCAACCACCCGGGCGCCGTCCCACACCCAGGAAGATACCCGCTTGTCGTTGACCTGATCGTCGGCCCAAAGCGGCTCACAAAGGTACTGATGGATGGAGGCAGCGGCCTCAACATCATGTACGCCAAAACGCTCGATGAGATGGGCGTCGATTGAACAAACCTCCGTCCTGTCCGAGCACCTTTCCATGGCGTCGTACCTGGTAGGCAGGCCATGCCACTGGGGCTGATCGATCTGCCCGTCACTTTTGGGGATCGGTCCAATTACAGGACTAAGACCCTCACCTTCGACGTAGTGGGGTTCCCTCCAACTTTTCACGCCATCCTGGGACGACCGTGTTACGTGAAGTTCATGGCTGTCCCCAACTATACGTACCTTAAGCTGAAGATGCCGGGCCCCCGCGAGGTCATCACCATCGGCACCCCCTTCCAGCGCGCTTACGAGTGCGAAGTCAAATGCTGTGATCACGCCTCTGTGGTCGTCGCCTCCAAAGAGCTCATCACCCTCAGGGAGGAGGTTGCCAAAAAAACGCCCGACGCCAAGACAACAATCGGGTCATTCAAACCAGCTGAGGGCACCATGGAGGTCCTCGTAGACCCCAGAAGCTCCGAGGCTAAGAGGGTACGCATTGGTACTACGCTCTCCTCCGAATAGGAAAGTGCGCTCGTCGACTTCCTCCATGATAACAAAGATATATTTGCGTGGAAACCCTCGGATATGCCAGGCATCCCGAGGGAGGTCGCCGAGCATACCATAAAAATCCACCCGGGCTCCAAGCCAGTGAAGCAACGCCTGAGCCGCTTCGACGAGGAGAAACGCAGGGCCATCGGTGAGGAGATAGCTAAACTATTAGCCGTAGGATTCATTAAGGAAGTAAACCACCCAGAGTGGCTGGCAAATCCCATTCTCGTATGAAAGAAGAGTAGGAAATGGAGGATGTGTGTCGACTATATAGGCCTCAACAAGGCGTGCCCAAAGGACCCGTTTCCTTTACCACGCATTGACCAAATAGTTGATTCCACCTCAGGGTGCGAAACCCTCTGCTTCCTTGACGCATACTCCGGCTACCACCAGATCGCGATGAAAGAGTCCGACCAGCTCGCGACGTCTTTCATCACCCCCTTTGGATCATTCTGCTATGTTTCAATGCTGTTCGGTCTGAAGAACGCTGGGGCAACTTACCAGCGCTATATGATCAACTGCTTCGGGGACCTCATCGGGCGGACCATTGAGGCCTACGTTGATGACATCGTAGTTAAGTCCAAAAGGACCGACCACCTTGTCGCCGACCTCGAACAAACCTTTGCGAAACTCCGCGCAAACGGCATCAAACTCAATCCCGAAAAATGTGTTTTTGGGGTCCCAAGGGGCATGCTGCTCAGCTTTATTGTCTCTGAAAGAGGCATAGAAGCCAACCCAGAGAAAATCTCAGCCATCACAAGAATGGGCCCGATCCAGAACATAAAAGGGGTTTAGCGAATCACAGGGTGCCTTGCCGCCCTCAGCCGATTCATTTCGTGCCTCGGCGAACGAGGACTTCCCCTTTATCGACTCCTAAAGAAAGCTGACCACTTCAAGTGGACAGCCGAGGCACAAGAGGCGCTTGACATGGTTAAACAATTTCTAACTAAACCGCCGGTCCTAGTCCCTCCGTGCAACGGAGAATCCCTCCTGCTGTATATGTCGGCCACCATGCAAGTGGTCAGCTCCGCCTTAGTAGTAGAGCGAGAGGAAGAGGGGCACGCCTTCAAGGTACAGCGCCCTGTCTACTTCATCAGCGAGGTGCTATCCGACTCCAAAACCTGTTACCCCCAAATCCAGAAACTCCTCTCACCATCCTCATCACCAAAAGAAAGCTATGCCATTACTTCGAGTCACACCCCATGACAGTCGTGACGTCCTTCCCCCTCGGCGAGGTCGTCCGTAGCCAGGACGCTACAGGAAGAACCTCAAAGTGGGCGCTCGAGCTGATGGATCAGGGCATTACTTCTGCCCCCCGAACAGCGATCAAATCCTAGGTGCTGGCTGACTTTATCGCAGAGTGGACCGAGGTCCAGATGCCACCAACAATCGTCGATCAAGAGTACTGGACGATGTACTTCGACAGATCGCTGAGGAAGAGCGGCGCCGGCGTGGGAATAGTCTTCATATCTCCCCTCGGGGTCCGCATGAGGTACATGGTTCAGCTCCACTTTCCCTCATCAAACAATATCGCAGAATACGAAGCGCTCATCAACGGCCTACGAATCGCCATCGAGCTGGGCATCCGACGTCTCGACGTCAGAGGCGACTCCCAGCTGGTCGTCAACCAGGTCATGAAGGAGTTGAGCTGCCACGATGCCAAGATGGAGGCATACTGTCAAGAAGTCCGACGGCTGGAGGACAGATTCGACGGCCTCGAACTCAACCACATCCCAAGGCGCCTCAACGAAGCAGCCGACACGCTCGCGAAAGCAGCATCCGGCCGAGAGCCAGTCCCGGCAGGCGTCTTTGCCAGCAATCAACACAAACCCTCGGTACACTACACGGGGTCGGAACAAGCCGACGATGGCTCATCTAGTCCGATCCTAGGGGCCAATCCACCAATCGCTCCACCTGACCCCGAGGTTATGGCACTTGAAGAGGACCCAGCAATGGAGTCCGACCCTCCCGACGACTGGAGAATGCTTTACCTCGACTACCTCCTCTACAACATACTACCAACAGACGAGATGGAAGCCCGATGGCTCGCACGCCGCGCCAAGTCCTTCGTTCTTGTAGAGGGTGAACTCTACAAACGGGGTCACATCGGGATCCTGCAGCTCTGTATCCCTGACGAACAGGGAAAACTTCTACTAGGCGATATCCATGGTGGGGCTTGCAGTCATCATGCCGCACCAAGGACCTTAGTTGGGAATGCATTTCGACAGGGCTTCTACTAGCCTACCGTAGTAACCGATGCCGAGCAAATTGTACGCACCTGCGAAGAATGTCAGTACTACGCTCGGCAAACTCACCTCCCAGCCCAGGCACTCCAGACGATCCCCATCACGTGGCCCTTTGCGGTCTAGGGGCTCGACCTGGTTGGGCCACTCAAAAAGGCGCCCGGGGGCTTCACCCACCTACTTGTCTCCATAGATAAATTTACAAAATGGATTGAAGCTCGACCGATCTCCACGATCAAATCGAGCAAGCTGTGCTATTCTTCCTCGACATCATCCATCGCTTCAGAGTACCGAACTCCATCGTCACAGACAATGGCACGCAGTTCACCAGCAGGAAATTCATTCGATTCTGCGACGAACAACTCATCCGGATCAATTGGGCAGCCGTCGCACACCCCCGGACGAACGGGCAGGTCGAACGCGCAAACGGCATGCTCCTTCAAGGCCTTAAGCCCAGAATTTTCAACCGGTTGAACAAGTTCGGTGCGCGCTGGCTCACCGAGCTTCCGGCCGTGCTCTGGAGCCTAAGGACAACATCTAGCCGGGCCACCGGCTACACACCTTTCTTCATGGTCTATGGTTCCGAGGCTGTTCTTCCAACGGACCTTGACTATGGAGCACCAAAAATCAGAGCATATGACGAACAAGGGGCCAAGGCATCCCACCAGGACGCCATGGACCAACTAGATGAAGCCCGTGACATCGCCCTCCTCCGTTCAGCTAAGTACCAGCAGGCGTTGCGATGGTACCACAACCGGTGGGTGCGGGGTCGATCCTTCAACGTCGGGGACCTCGTCCTCCGCCTTGTGCAGAGCAACAAGGACTGCCACAAACTCTCACCGCCCTAGGAAGGGCCCTACATCGTCGCAGAAGTACTTCGCCCGGGCACCTACAAGCTGAAAACCATCAACGGCGAGGTGTTCGCCAACGCCTGGAACATCGAACAGCTACGTCGCTTCTACCCCTAAATAAACGCATACTTTGCCCTTATCAGTTTTTTGTCTTTACAAATCCCCGAGCTTTAGTGACATCCGACCCCAGCAAAATGCAAGGGGTCAGACCTTGCTCAGGGGCTGGTACAAACAATATAAGTATGTTTACCTCACGAACATCCCATGTGTCGAACTTTCTCTAAGTTCCTCCCAAAAACTAGGACTTTGGGAATTGATTCTGATTACAAACTGGTACGACTGCGGGAAACCCACGCCCCAGCAGCTACGGCCTCCTTGCTCACCAGCGTGATCAGAATCGTTTCGCCCGTACCCCAAGTTTTTGTGAGCTGAACTATGAGAAGAATCGGAAGGCACCAAAAACCTCCTCCGAAGTAAAGGAAACTAAAAAATGGTTTGCCACAACAAAACACGAAGATCTGTTCATTTTTGCACAAATTCACCGCTTACAAAACAATCTCATCACGAAAAGGGCTAATGTACTCTTAAATTCAAAAGACAAGCCACTCAGGGGCTCCCCCACAAAAACTTTTTTGATTACAATCTCTGCCCAGCTCGACTACAACTGCTACCACAGTCGCAGTACCAACCTCTTCAGGCACAAGCACCAGAAGGAGCTCTTCGTCGCCACCAAGGACATGTACATGGGCTAGTTCATCTACTGTGGCCACCGCATCATGCTCCCCATCGGCGATGCCCTACCGCTCTGCAAGACCTTCGAAGGCGCCACCATCTGCAACGACGAGCACCACGTCGGCGACTGTGGTGCCCCTCTGCCAGGGCATCCGGGGACTACGCCGTCATCATCAACCACAACCCCAACAACAGTGCCTGAACGGAAGGTCGCAATGAATGACGACGAGGCTGACGACGCTCGGCACCCTCTAGTACTCCTCCTCTTTCGGCGGCATCAAGCTCTTCCCGGCAAAGGCGGCCCGCACCACCTCATCTATGTTGGATGACCTCCAGCTCGACATCACGCTCCGGAAGCAGGAGCGGATCAGTGAGTTTCCCTCTCTCTCTCTGGCATTACCCTTCCTCACTCAAGAACCGCCGCAACGCACAGACGCATTCGGCGGAAAGGAAGAAGGAGAGGTGGCGGCTCAGAGGCAGAAGAAGAGGTGCGATGAGAACTCTCCTTCCCCTCCCTATTTAAAGAGGAGACACCACAGCTCGGGAAAGGCGAAAGGTTGGACGAAAAACCCTCTCTCTTCCCCTCCTTAAATACGGAATCAATGCCGATAGACACCTGAGGGGATGCGCCAGAACTGACGGGACGTGTCCCGGTCGACGAGGCATCCCCCCCGGTCAAACTGGACACTACCTTGGTATGGCCCGCCACTGACCCGCTCCGGACGTGGCAATTAAGGCGCCCACATGGGCAGACGACCCTTCGCCTCCCCATGCAGGACCACGGAATGATCCGACGATAGGATCTCTGTGAAGGGGAGCAAACGACGAACGAATGTCCAAAGAAAGATAAGCATCTCTGCCTTCTTACTTTACTCGTTGAAATTCTTTACCGAGCTTCCGACCCCATCAAACGGCGGGGACATGAACATCACTTGAGGGTTGCCGAGCGTGTCTACCAGTCTAGATATCCTCCTCACCCAACCCCTCCGTACGCTTGGAACCAGGGGCGCGAAATACGGGCATAAAACTTTGAGTAAGACTAGACGAACTAGCAGACCCTACGCCCCGATAGCTACGGTGTTTCTGTTCACCAGAAAAATCATACTCAACGCCCCCCGCGTCTCCAGTTTCGACGTCTGCCTTCTCAAGAAGGGTTCGGAGGGGTCCGCCTACAGAATCTCCCCCAAAGGAGAAGCTGTCAGGTTGCCCAAGTTAATCGAATGGCTCGGATCGCCACCGAAATACGAAAACAAAGAATAGCGATTCTTATGCAGGTTACTCCAGACCTCGTCACAAACATCAGGGCCCGAACCCATCTGGTAGGAGCTTTTTCGCCACTCATGCTACCAAGGTAACGTTACCGACCCCGCCTTTATTTCGATTGAATTATGCATTCAAACATTACATATGCAAAACATTGCATCCCAACGCTTCGTGTCGCGTCACGAAACGGCCGTCACCTCATTCGATATAAGTGACAGCAGGCCGAGGTTCGAAGGCCGGCCCGCGAAGGGCTCGAGGCCGCCTCATACCGAACAGAGCCAGGGAGAAATAACTGAGATGAGTCCCAACGGCCTTGCCCGACCCCGCTCGAAAACGAACAGGGACATCTCAAACTTTTCTCGTTCGATTCTAACCCTGAGCCAAACCAACAGAATCTCCATCGAGGAGAGGCCATCGGGCCGCCTGAGCCTATCGAACGGCTCGGGCATCTGCCGAGAGGCGGGTTAAGAAGTTGTGGAGTGCCACCAGAGGGCTCTTCTGACCCTATCAGCAAATGATGGACCCAGATTCCACACAAACGTACCCATTAGCGAGCTCATTGAGCGTGATACTCGAGCCATCGAGGCAAGTGTCGTTTACTCAGCCCCTCCGATTGTGGAAAATCGAGGACGAGGTAACACGCAAATTACGGCCGACCCCTATCAGACCCTAATAAGGCCCGGGGGCTCGAGCCGCTCAATACAGGGACACAGGTTCGAAGGCCCTACCTTGCCGAGCCCATAGAGTCCCCATTTAGGGAATTCTGTTGGAAGACAGGGCGGGGAATATTGCAATGATGTCCAAGGACTTCGCTGACCCTGTCACAAAAACCACGGAATGGGATTCCATCCAAACGTTCCGGTCTCTAGTAAACCCGACCCCAGCAAATGCAACGGGTTGGACCTTACTCAGGGGCTGGTGAAGGTATGGCTACCTCCCTTCCTTTCTTCGAAACAATCTCCTCACATCAAGACCAGCGGCAAGATTCGGGGGAACAGATTGGTAAGATCGCAAAAAATCAAACAAAATGAAATTATTAAGCAAAATCACGAAACTGCGTCCAGACTCAAAAATACCGACACTTGTTCACATATTACATATAAGTCGTGCTCAGAATTATTCGACTAACTACTCCCGCGAAGGGAGAACCATTTCTTTCAAACTATCCGCTAGGTTCTTCGCAAGGGGAGCCACCACCTTCTCAATCACCTCCACCTCATCATCCTCATAGGTAGGCGGGAAACCTTCGCTCATCACCTTCAGGTTGATCTCCTTCTCGTAATGAGCATGGGCAACGGTGAAGGCCTGAGTAATCCCGGCGTGAAAAGTACTCTCCTCAAGCTGGCCCACTCGAGCCGTGATACCTGCGGCACGAGCCTCAAGCGGGCTGGTCTCCACCGGCTCCACCACCTTCAGGGCATCAAGGACCACCCCGACCTTAGCTTGCAGATGATCGTGCTCATCGCTCTTAGTCTGAAGGGTCCTTCGTACATGGCCAAGCTCCTTTTCCAGCTTGACAGAGATGTTTTCGGCGCCCAACCTTTGGCTCACCGCATCATCGAGATCCGCCCGAAGGGAATGGACTACCTTGATGTCCTCATCCACCTTCTGCTGAAGGGCCATGGCCCTACTCTTAGCCTTCCGTCTGAGGTCCCGCTCCATCTCCAGCTCCTTCAGGACCTCGCCGGCCTTCTCATCAGCCGCGGCTTTCCTCTGCAGCAGCTCATCTCGCTCCTTTTGGAGCCTGGCGATCTCCTCCTCATCCAGCTTTGACATCGCCAACAAATCCTCAAACATCCCATGGGCCTCCTCCGCGTCCTCACGTGCCTGGGCCTCCCGCTCCTGGGCGACAGCAAGCTATGCGGCCATATCTGCTCGCAGCCGAGCCTCCTCGGAAAGGCGATCCCACTCCACCTTCTGCTCATGGAGGAATCAGGATTTATTCTGGCTATGAGCAACAAGAGTCTAAAGAGGAAGAAGACTGGTATCAGAAATATGAAAACACAAAAACATGCAAAGAAAGAAGAAAATCAAGCGAATACCTGGTTTGTAGGAACAACGATTTCATGCAGGGCTCCTCTGGCCTGGTCCAGGGCCTCCAGCATGGTCGAAATTCCGATGTCAAGACCCTCTTGCTCCATGGTCTCGGAATGATCATCGAGCAAGAAAAGAGCCGACGTCAGGTCCTGAGCGGCCATCCACAGAAGCGGCGGCTCCCCCCGCTCGGGGGAGCGGTTTCCTCCCGACAAAGGGGCCGGGGGCGGCTCCCTCCTGACCCTATGTGGCACCACCACCACGATCGAGGACCCTCCGACTGGACCCTCCTCCATCTAGGCCGCTTCGAGCACCACGAGCGGATCCACATGGGCCCCCGGTGGCACGGATTGCACTACGCCCTCGAGCACCACCATGGCCGTGCCCGGCTGATCCTGGCTTGGCATGGTCGCGACCACCTCCACCAGCGGTATGCGGCCCTTGGCCGGCTGTACCACGTCCACCATGGAGGAAGCCGCCTGCTCGGTAACCTCCGCGGGCGTGGGTGCCACCGTAGACGCCGTCGGGTTGGCCAACGCAGATCCAACGTCGGCACCACTCCTGCCTAAAATAGGGGTGACGCCAGGCGACGCCATCTGTCCCAGCTAAATGGCGAGACTCTTCTTGGGTGCCAGTCCCAGGGGGTGACCCATCTGCAAGAACCTACACAAAGGTAATAGCCATTAGATCAAAATAGAAATGGAAAAGGATGAAAACAGGGGAATCAACTACTCACGTTGAAGCCCTCGGCCGGCGGAAGCGTTTTGGGGACGGATCCCCAGATCCCTGCCCTGACTCATCTAGGGGGGACCATTTTGAGCCTGCCCCCTGCTCCGGGGCAGGGGGGCTCACCTCATGGGGCGCGGCACCAGAGCCGCTCCCCTCCATCGTCTCACGGGGCGCGGCACCAGAGCCGCTCCCCTCCGTCGTCTCATGGGGCGCGACACCAGAGCCACTCCCCTCCCCCGTCTCATGGGGCGTGGCACCAGAGCCACTCCTGTCCACCATCACCTTGGGGTCGGCAGTGGCAGGCCCGCTTTCCTCCATCCACCGGTCCTCGGCCGGCACGCCGTGCGAAGCGGCGAACCCGCCGGCCTCCACCGACCTCACCGATTCACTTCCCTCCATGTGGAACGAGAAGGGTCCCTGCACGGACGGGTGGCCACTTGTCAGCGTGTCCTCGTCCTCCAGGACGTCCCAATCCATGCCGACGGCTACCTCGTCGTCATCGTCATCATCGTCGTCGTCATCGTCACTGCTCACGTCCTCTCCCCGATCCTGTACCTCCTGCTTCTATCGTTTCGCCCTCTTCATCTGCTCCCTTGCTTTCTTGTCCCGCTCGGTCGCCAGTCGATTCGCCGCCGCCACGGCCTTGTCCTTCGGCAGCGGAACCGGACTATCTTTGAAGACTAGCCCCCTCGGCTGGTCCCAATGTCACAAAAGCAAGTATTAAAAATGGAGATTCAGGAAAAAGAAAAGAGCACGGGAGAAGAGGGCTTACGAATTCGAGGAACCCAGGTTCTGGCCGCATTGGGGGATGTCCGGGCATCGGATACACAATGTCGAGGATGTTGCCATATGTTGAACCCCGTTGGGAGTTAGATGCTGTAGCTCCACCTCATAATAATCCAGCAGCCCCCTAAAGTAATCTATGTGCGGGTACCGCAAATCCCCGCTCATGGAAGATGGCGAAAGAAACGACATACCCTTTGGGCGGCACCGGCTCACCCTCGTCGCCAGGTAGTAGCCACTCCTGGACGGCGGACAGCGGGCGGAGAAGGCCACGGCGGACGAGGCCCTCCAAACGCCGTGGGGTGATGCTAGATCTACCCCACAACTCCATCAAAGCAATTGGGGAGAAAGGGGGGCACGAGCTCGATGGCGGCTATGGGGCAGGCGCAAGCTTGACGGCGGCTGCAGCACGGATGCAAGCCGGCTGACGGTGGCGGCGCGGGCGTAGGAGGCTGGGGCGATTGGCGGCGGATGTTTCAAGACGCAAAGGCAAGGGAGCGAAATACGGAACCTTGGGGGTGAACCCCATGGTTTTATAGGGGCGACGGACGTGAGAAGGGCAACCATCCGCCTCGATCTCCGGGCCTGCCACGCGCACCGCCGCGTCACGGCGCGGGACACGCGCCCGCAGTCCCTATCCTTTCCCACCAAAAGTCGCGGTGGACGGTTCGTCTTCCCTAGGCGAATTTGGACTCTCTACCCATCTGGGAAACACAGGTCGCTAAGATCTTTCTCTCTTTGGCCCACCTAGGGCCCAGAAGCTCGATAGGGACGGACTTCTGACCGAACAGCAGAAGACACACACACACAGTCAAGCGGCTACCAAGCTCTTGACCTCCTTTCAACCCTTCCATCAAAGACTTGGGACTAGTCCCTCTCTCGATCGTTTGTACCCCCTACTACGAACCGTTCACGGTGCTAATAACACGAGCAGCAACAAACTGGACGTAGGGACATTCGGCCCGAACCAGTATAAATCTTGTGTCCTTTAGCGCACCATCCGAGCCTAACGCGCATTACTATAAATTTACTTGTCGGTGCCTATACGAAACACCGACAAGTGCCTTCACTGAGTTTCTGATGTAGAACCATTCCCCGTGCCACCCCTGATTGGAATCGTAGGGGGTGTACATGGGGTATGAGCCCGATGCGCTTAGTTTCTTCTGTAGTGCGAAGCCTCCCACCAGCGCGATCCTGAGCGGCTTCGCCTCTGACAAAGCTCGCCCAGAGAACATCCCCTGGAAGAAGTCCATGGGCGGCTCCATCCCGAGGAAGGCCTCGCACACAGTGACGAATCCGGCGATGTGCAGAACCCCAGTCGGATTGAGGTGCTGCAGCTCCAGGCCCCACTCATTGAGGAGCCCGCGCAGGAACCAGTGCGCAGGGTATCCTAACCTGTGCTCATGGAAGGCGAGGAAGGAGACAACCTCGTCGGCCCGAGGTTGTGGGAAATCCTCCCCCGCAGGAGCCCTCCAGTGCGCCACCTCCTTCGGTGGTAGCACCCCCTTCTCAGCGGAGGCGGCCAGCACCGACTCACTCATAATGGATGACCTCCAGCTCAACATTACGCTTCGGATTTGTGAATGGATCTATGAGTTTTCTCCTCTCCCTCGCTCTCCCCTTTTTCTCCTAGGAACCGCCGCGGCACACGAACGCTCTTGGCAAAGAGAAAAGGATGAGGAAAGGCGGTAGTTGGGGAATAGGCGAAGGAACGGGACAAAAGCCCTCTCCCTTCCCCTATTTAAAGAGGAGGCACAGTAGTTGATGAAAGGCAAAAGGATTAGGGCGAGAAACCCTCTCCCTTCCCCCATTCAATGCGGATGGGATACGACGGCACGCGCCCAGATCGATGGGACGCACCCTGCCCGACGGAACAGCGCCTAGTCAGACGGGACATGGCCTAGGTATGGCCCACCACTACTACACGCCGGGCATGAGAAACAAGGCACAACTAAGCGCAGGCGGCCCTCGCCTTCCAAGGTGGGACTTAGAAAGGCCCAACTACGGGATTTCTGCCCAGGAGAGACAAATGGGCTTCCTTAGTCGATTGGACAGCTCAGGTGAATGCCAAGAGACAAGTAAGGAGCAGAGGGACGCCCCATGTGGGCCATGCCGACTGCATCACAAACAACGAGCGCGGATCCTGGTCGGACATATCCGATAGGAGCTCCTCAAACCCCGTCACTCGAGTCATCAAGGTAACATTACCAACCCCCACTATTTCTTTATATGATCATTCATTCATCTGTTGTCATTCATACATTCATGCACGCATTCACACATTCATCCATACACATATTCATTCATCCCATACATTCGAAGCATCGCATATGCAGTTAAATGCATCACAATGCTCCATGTTGCGTCACGAAGCGGTAGTTGCCTCATTCAACATGAGCAATGACTGACCGAGGTTCAAAGGCTAGCCCACGAAGGGCTTGAGGCCACCTCACATCAAACAAAGCTAGGGGAGAAAATGCAGATGAGCCCCGAGCGGCCCTCGCCCAGTTCGCTCTGAAGCAGACAGGGTCATCTCAACCTTTTCATTCGATCCTAACCTCGAGCCATGCCCATAGAATCTCCATCGAGGGGAGGCCAGCGGGCCACCCAGGTCGGTCTCTGAAATGACCCAGCCATCTGCTGGGACATGGGTTGAGGAGCAATGGAATGCCACATGAGGGCTATGCCGACCCCGTCACGAACAACGGACCCGGATTTCACTCGAACATGCTCGTTAGCGAGCTCACCAAGCATGTCACTCAAGCCATCGAGGCAAGCGATGTTAGCTCAGCCCCTCTGGTTGCGAAAACCACAGACGGGATAACACACGAAACTCAGCCAACCCCTTCTGAGCCCAACGAGGTTCAACGGCTTGGGATGCCCAAACACCTCGGCACGACCTCGGCTGCGCCTAGATCCGTGACTCTGACTCGCTCGATCCCTCATTGCACCCGACGCCTAGATCTGTAACTCCGACTCACCCGATCCCTCGGCCTGTCCGATGCCTGGGTCTGTGAGTCCGTCTCGCCCGATCCCTCAGCACGCCCAACGTCTGGGTCCACGACTCTGTCCCGCCCAATCCCTCGTTGCACCCCTCGACCGCGCCCGATGCCTTGGTCCGTGAGTCCATCTTGCCCAATCCCTCGACACGCCCGACGTCTAGGTCCACGACTCCATCTCGCCCGATCCCTCGGCATGCCCGATGTCTGGGTCAGCGACTCCATCTCGCCTGATCCCTCATTGCGCCCCGTGCCTAGATCCGCAACTCTGACTCGCCCGATCCCTCTTCACGCCCGATGCCTGGATCCACGACTCCGACTCACCCAATCCCTCGTCGCGCCCAGCTCCTGGATCCACGACTCCGTCTCCCCCGATCGCATGGCACACCTGATGTCTAGGTCCGTGACTCCATCTCGCCCGATCCCTCATTCCTCCCCGTGCCTGGATCCACGACTCCGGCTCACTCGATCGCTCGTCGCTCCCGACGCTTGGATCCATGACTCTGACTTGCCCGATCCCTCGTCGCGCCTAGCGCCTAGATCCGTGACTCTGACTTGCCCGATCCCTCGTTGCGCCCAGTGCCTGGATCCATGACTCCGGCTCGCCCGATCCCTCAGTTGCGTAGATGCCTAGATCTGCGACTCCGTCTCGGCTGTCCCTCGGCTGCGCCCGATGCCTGGATCCATGACTCACCGACGCCCTAGTTGACAACTCTGTCTCACCCAGTCTCTCGGTCGCGACCAAACGCCTGGGACCATGCTCTTGGAAACGATGGGTTAGAAACTGGGAAGCGGAGGCTACGCCCACCAAGGTGCACACACTCACGCCAGCTGACAAAACACCCTAGGTGATTCTACCCAAATTGCCCGGGGGCTCGGGGGCTACACCCGTGGGTGCGCTCGTGCGCACCCGCTGACGAAACAAAAAATTCCTCCACTGGCAACATGAAAACCCCCCCAAACGATTCTTCCCAAATTGCCTAGGGGCTCAGGGGCTACACCCAAGGGTACACTCGCACGCACCCGCTGTCAAAGACAAAACTCCCCTAGACGATTCTACCCGAATCACCCGGGGGCTCAGGGGCTCCTGTCGGGTTCATAAACCTGGGGTCCCTCATGGACCAGCTTCTCAGCAAAAGCTTGGCCTAGCAGACGATGTTGCGAACGACACACACCTCCTGGGCTGGCCCAAATACCTAACAACAGGCCAGAAGGGTGATCCAATCTCCGACTGGAAGGCCTAGATGAGGAGGAACGGAGCCCGCTTCCGACTCCTGCCCGCCTCTCCGACCGGAAGGCCAGGCCGAGGAGGAACCACGCTCGCTTCCAACTCTGGCTAGCCTCTTCAATCGAAAGGCCTGGCCAATGCCACTTCCGACTGACTCGCTTCTCCGACCGGGGATGCATCGAATCTCTGCTTACAGCTCTTCTCCGACTAGCGCAGTCAGAACCGACTGGGACCAACCAACCGGGGACGACCGCTCGGTGAGGACCCAGGAAACGGACGGAGGAAGTAAGGCAGGGCACTCAAGTCAACCGCAAAACTGAGGACTGTACCCTGCACACCTATAGGACAGTACCGACAGAACATGCCCGAAGGGTGCCCTGCAACCTTCCGAGCATGTCAAAACCCAAGCAGTGTTGTGGGCACCGACGTTTTGCCCTATAGTGTTATGGGCGCCATCAATTCCCATACCAGGCAGAGATGGTAAGGCTCCCCCCACATGCCTCTGAGCATCAACAATGTTGTGGGCGCCATCATTTGCCATACATGGTGAATGCGGTAAAAACCTCCCACATACGTCTGACACAAACAGTATTGTGGGCGCCTACCATCATCTTGTACCCGACGGCATGGGCAACAAGACTTAGTAGCATACATACTCTCTCTTTCTCTTTCTCGCTTGTAAGGCCATCCCCTTCATCTATAAAAGGGGATGCTCTCTCCCAACAAAGGGGGATCGATTTCACAAACAACTCCAACGACAACTCCGAGGACTCTCGGACGATCCGAACAACAAACGATCGATCCACCCTCTGCTAGCTTTAGACACTCTAAAGCAACACAGAGCACGCGCTCAAATACTTGGCGCACATAGGAGCTCCCGTCACTCTCAGCCCTTCAGTCCAGAGTCCGACCGGACATCTCGCACCCCCACCTTTCTCGCTCTCGTTTTTAACCCCACAGCAAACTTTGAGCACCTGGGCTTAGGAATAAAGTCACCGATCGACTCAAACTGGACTTAGGGCACGTTGCCTAAACTAGTATAAACCCTATGTCATTGAGTGCTAGGCCACATCCGATCACTATGTACGGTAAAACTACAAATATTTACGTGTTGGTCACTTTCTGCACCGATAGCAGTCTTTGGCGGAGAACGGGCGTCCACTAGCGATGTGTCCACTTCCTGAGAGGCCACTGCTAGAGGCGAGAAACCAGGTGCTGCTGCTCCTGCTTGATGGCTCACTACAAGTGAGGTGGCCAGCTCCTCCAGCATTGGGCCGACCCACGTGGGAGGCCCCGCGCATGCGCATAGCTCCAACACCAACAGATCTGACTCGGGGAAGTTGTGTACAGTAGCGACGGTAGTGGCATTATCATCGTAGTCGGTGGGCGAGCCCAAGTTGATGACTCTCGCCCGAGTTGAAGACCCATCTAAGCTCAGTGGACTACCATAGGGTGCTTGTTGGGAGGCCAATGGCCTGTTGGCACGAGGGGAGTGCCGTGGCTAGTCGCCGCCCTTGGTCGTTGATGTCATCACAGCATGCTTGAGCCGCTTGTAGTCCCTAGCGAGGTGGTGGAAGCCGTGGCAGCGCAGGCAACAACATGGCAACTGACAAGTCGCTACTAGGTGTGAGTGGGAAAGGCAGTTGAAACATCTGCCGTGAAGCTATGCAGGTACCTTCCGGGTATGCAAAACCTATTTCGGGCCATGGCGAGGCTTAGGTGAGGCAGTCATAGATCCTATCTCCTACCGGGGGAGAATCTCCCCCCACCATCAATGTTGGGGTGAAGACCCATTCGCGCTGGCTGAGGCATTGGCAGACAAGGATGCAGCCATCCACTGGCCGAGCAGGAAGGCCGCACACTAGCTGTGCCCGTGGCCAACTGCATTTTCTCCGCCTTCGTCGAGATCCCTATTGGCCAGCCTCCACTGCGCCCCACCCCTAAATCACGATTGAATGAGTCTGGGCACACGACGGGGACACAATGATCGGCTTCGCCGGGTGATGAGCGGTGTCCAGGTAGGTAGTGGGGTGATCGTCATCGGACTCCTCGTCGTCAGCGTCCGCCCACCATCGTTGCTTCATGCGTCCTCCCACGGAGATACCTGGGTAGAACGGAGCCACGTTTGGTGAGAGATAGGGCAAGCACTCCCTGCACCAGGCGACAGTGTTGACGGTTGGCGGGGTGCCCAGGCCCTGAAGTGGGTGGCCGCGTCAGCTCCTACAGCTGGTCCCAGTGGCGGAAGGGTGAAAGGTCCTAATGGCTAGAGGAGGGGTGAATAGCCTAATAAAAATTTCTACAACAACACTTAGCAAACCGATTAGACAATTATGAGGCGAGGCAAGTGTTGCGCTAGCCTACTAAAATTGCAAGCCACCTACCACAATTCTAGTTTATATAGTTTCTATCCACACAATAGCTATGTCACTACACTAAGTTAGTGTGCTCTCAAAGACTAAATAAAGAGCCACACTAACCAAGCTAACAAGCTCTCACAACTAGCTACACTAAAGAGCTTGACAACTAGTTTGCGGTAATGTGGAGAGAGAGTAAGATGGTTATACCGTCGTGTCGAGGAATGAGCCAATCAATCACAAGAATGAATACCAATGAAGACCAATCACCTCGGAATCAAATGATGAACACAATGATTTTTTATCGAGGTTCACTTGCTTGCCGGCAAGCTAGTCCTCATTGTGGTGATTCACTCACTTGGAGGTTCACGCGCTAATTGGCATCACATGCCAAACCCTCAATAGGGTGCCGCACAACCAACACAAGACGAGGATCACACAAGCAATGAGCAATTCACTACAGTACCTTTTCGCTCTCTGCCGGGGAAAGGTCAAGAACCCCTCACAATCACCACGATTGGAGCCAGAGAGAATCACCACCCTCCGCTCGACGATCCTCGCTGCTCCAAGCCGTCTAGGTGGTGGCAACCACTAAGAGTAACAAGTGAATCCCACAGCGAAACACGAACACCAAGTGCCTCTAGATGCAAACACTTAAGCAATGCACTTGGATTCTCTCCCAATCTCACAAAGATGATGAATCAATGATGGAGATGAGTACGAGGACTTTGGCCAAGCTCATAAGATTGCTATGTTAATGCAAATGGCCAAGAGAGTGAGCTTGAGCCGGCCATGGGGTTTAAATAGAAGCCCCCACGAAATAGACCCGTTGTACCCCTTCACTGGGCACAACGCGGGGTGACCGGATGCTCTGGTCATATTGACCAGACGCTGGACCTCAGCGTCCGATCATGTGATGCGTGCCATGTGTCCCTTCTCTTCAAATGTCGATCGCCCGATCTCAACGGTCAAGTGATGACCGGACGCAGCAGCTCAAAGTGACCAGACGCTGAGCCCTAGCGTCCGGTCGTTTCTAGTAAGCATCCAGAGACGACTTTTCATGACCGGAACCGGACACATCCGGTCATGCTCGACTGGACTCACCCAGCGTCCGGTCACACGGTGACCCTTTTGTGCACTGCCACATCAGCAGGACTGGACTTACCGCTCCAGCGTCCAGTCACTAAGTGACCCAGCATTCAGTCAGAGGCCGACACCAGCATCTTCATGCTTCACCTGACCAGACACGCTGGTCCGACTGAGGCCAGTGTCCGATCACTTCTAGTGACCTCCATCTTTTCTGTCTAGTTACCTTTGCCTTTGAGCCTTTTGTTTTTCTCTTTCTTCTTTTCATGTCCAAGCACTTGATCATCACCATGGCATTACCATCATCATGTCATGATCTTCATTTGCTTCGCTACTTGGAATGTGCTACCTATCTCATGATCACTTGATAGACTAGGTTAGCACTTAGGGTTTCATCAATTCACCAAAACCAAACTAGAGCTTTCAATCTCCCCCTTTTTGGTAATTGATGACAACCCTTTCACAAAGATATGAATTGAAATTCAATCGAATCCATGTTGCTTGCCCAAGCATTTTTACCATTTGTAAAAGGATATGGACAAGTTTCATGAACCCTAAATTATAGCAATTGCTCCCCCTACATATGTGCTAAGAGTTTGGATTGTAGCTTGCACATATGCTTAGATAGGAAATATACGAGACAATGTCTACCAAATGATGCTAAGGTATAAAAAATGGACCTTTGAAGCGTGATACCAATCGGAGTGCACCATTTTACCATCCTTAGCACCATGGTTAGCTTGATACCACTTGGAAACATTTGGAAATGAAATCACTAACTAATCCTATGCATGCTAGATTTTCATTTCATCATTCAAACTTACAACTAGAATACACCACACAAGCATGGATATTGAAATTTAAAACTTGTGCCATGCAAGCAAACATATGAAAATGCACATTCAAATGCACCATACAAGTTCATGAGCTTGCTCCCCCTACTTGTGTGCTCAAAATTTTAATTGATCCATTTCCTTTGTCATATCTCTCCCCCTATGTCAAATTCTTCCCCTTTGTTGTCTTTTCATGATCTTAGTACACTAATATCTTTGTTTTGATCCCCATGTACTAATATCTTTGTTTTTCTCCCCCTTTGTCATCAATGACCACAAAGGTCCAAAATATAGATAGGTTGAGATTATCAATATCAATCAATGGGGTGAGTATCATTTTCTCAAATTTGATCCAATCTAGATCATTTGCTAAAGATATTTAACTCGGTTTGATCCAAGGACAAGCTTCTTCACACCTCCAAATAAGGGTTATCTTGTACTATGTTGAGTTAAACACTTAGAGCTCATTTTCTAGATTAAACACTAGGTTTACAAGCCCACAAACATGTCATATGCTACCACTAGATCAAAATAAGCATAGAAGCAATAGTGGTACCATACAATCATCAAATTCATTTGATTTTCATGAATGAGCCTATTAAATATGAAGGATGTCTAAATGCACTAAATAAGTCCTTAGTGAGGATGTATGCCATGCCAATCAACTTTTACCTTGGATTGCTCGAAGGGGAGGCATGTCATATAAGTGGGAGGTGCATCAACACATATTTGAGAAATCTAATATGTTCAACTCATTCCTTAGCTTGCAAAACCTTTTCTCATCCAATGGCTTGGTGAATATATCGGCAAGTTGATCTTTGGTGCCTACACTCTCAATGCAAATGTCCCATTTTTGTTGGTGATCTCTTATGAAATGGTGGCTGACATCAATGTGCTTTGTTCTTGCATGTTGAATCAGATTGTTGATGAACTTGATTGCAATCTCATTGTCACATAGCAATGGCACTCTCTTGAACTTTATTCCAAAGTCACTCAAAGTGGCCTTCATCCAAAGTATTTGTGCACAACAACTACCGGCGGATATGTATTCGGCTTCGGCGGTTGATAATGCAACACTATTTTGCTTCTTTGATGACCATGAAACAAGTGATCTTTCCAACAATTGACATGTGCCCGAGGTGCTCTTCCTTTCAACCTTGCATCCCGCATAATCCGAGTTGGAGTAACCAACTAGCTCAAACTTTGCTCCTTTGGGATACCACAAACCAACATTTTGTGTATACTTCAAGTGCCTCAATATTCTCTTTATAGCTTTCAAATGACTTTCTCTTGGTGAGGATTGAAATCTTGCACATATGCACACACTAAACATGACATCCGGCCTTGATGCGGTCACATAGAGTGGCTTCCAATCATAGACCGATACAATTTTTGATCCACCATATTGCCACTTGCATCACTATCCAAGTTCCCATTTGCTCCCATTGGTGTGCTAATGACTTTGCTATCACTCATGCCAAACTTCTTGATCATATCCTTGATATACTTGCCTTGACTCACAAATGTACCATTCTTCAATTGCTTGATTTAAAGACCAAGGAAGTAACTTAACTCTCCAATCATGGACATCTCAAACTCATTAGCCATCATCTTTCCAAACTCATCACAAAAGTCTTGATTGGTTGATCCAAATATGATTCATCAACATAGATTTGCAACACAAATAAATCTTTTCCAATCTTCTTGATGAAAAGAGTGGTGTCAACCTTGCCCATCATGAACCCTTTAGAGAGTAGGAAGTCCCTCAATCTCTCATACCATGCTCTAGGTGCTTGCTTTAAGCCATACAATGCCTTCTTCAACTTGTACACATGGTCGGGCTTCTTGTCGTCTTCAAAACCAGGAGGTTGCTCAACATATACTTCTTCATTGATGTAACCATTGAGAAATGCACTCTTGACATCCATTTAATACAGTTTGATGTTGTGGGCACAAGCATAGGCTAGCAAGATTCTAATTGCTTCCAATCTAGCAACTGGGGCATATGTTTCTCCAAAGTCAAGACCTTCAACTTATGTATAGCCTTGTGCTACTAATCTTGCTTTATTCCTTACTACTATACCATCTTGATCTTGCTTGTTTCTAAAGACCCATTTGATTCTAATTACATTGTGTCCCTTTGGTCTCTCTACTAATTCCCATACTTGATTTCTTGTGAAGTTATTCAATTCTTCATGCATGGCATTCACCCAATCAACATCCTTCAATGCTTCATCTATCTTCTTTGGTTCAATGGATGATACAAATGAGAAATGCTCACAAAATGAAGCCAATCTTGATCTTGTTTGTACACCTCTAGAAATATCACCAATGATAGTGTCCAATGGATGATCCCTTGCAACATTGGTTGGTTGGAGAATTGGAACTTGATTGCTTGCATTTGCTTGATCATTGGGTTGAGATGATGTACTAGCCACTTGATCTTGTTCATTATCATGAGAGCCACTTGTACTAGCTTGATTTGTATCATCTTACATATTTGAGTTAGAGAGCACTTGTACTTGATCATCTTCATCATCATTCACTTGCCTAGGCCTCAATTCACCAACATCCATGTTCTTCATGGTATTTGAAAGTTGAATGCCTCTGACATCTTCCAAGTTCTCATTCTCTTCTTGTGAACCCTTGGTTTCATCAAATTCAACATCATGAACTTCCTCAAGAGTACCACTATCCAAATTCCAAACTCTATATGCTTTGCTTGTAGTGGAGTAGCCAAGTAGGAATCCTTCATCACATTTCTTATCAAACTTGCCCAATCTAGTGCCTTTCTTCAAGATATAGCATTTGCAACCAAAGACCCAAAAATATGCAATGTTGGGCTTTCTACCATTCAAGAGTTCATATGGTGTCTTCTCTTTCAATGGGTGACAATAGAGGCGGTTGCTGCAATAGCAAGCCATGTTGATAGCTTCTGCCCAAAAAGATTGACTCACATTGTACTCACTAAGCATAGACCTTGCCATATCAATGAGTGTTCTATTCTTCCTCTCAACAAGTCCATTTGATTGTGGAGTGTACTTGGCCGAGAATTGATGTCTAATTCCAAATTCATCACACAACTCATCAATTCTAGTGTTCTTGAACTCACTACCATTGTCACTTCTAACTCTCTTGATGGTTGTTTCAAACTCATTGTGAATGCCCTTGACAAATGATTTGAATGTTGCAAACACATCACTTTTGTCCACTAGAAAGAATACCCATGTGTATCTAGTGTAATCATCCACTATCACAAAGCCATATTTGTTTCCACCAATGCTAGTGTATTGTGTTGGCCCAAATAAATCCATGTGCAATAACTCAAATTCTTTACTAGTGCTCATCATGCTTTTCTTAGGATGGGTATTTCTAACTTGTTTGCCGGCTTGACAAGAGCTATAAAGCTTATCCTTTTCAAACACAACATCTTTCAAGCCTCTATCCAAGTCATGCTTAACCAATCTATTCAATTGTTTCATTCCAACATGACCAAGCCTTCTATGCCATAACCAACCTATGCTAGACTTAGTGAATAAACATGTAGATAATTTAGCTTCACTAGCATTGAAATCAACCAAGTATAGATTCTTAGATCTAAAGCCTTTGAAGATCAAATTAGAGCCATCTACACTTATGATCTCTACATCATCTACCCCAAATATGCATTTGAATCCAAGATCACACAATTGAGCCACGGATAGCAAATTGAAGTTCAAGCTCTCTACTAGCAACACATTGGATATGCTCATGTCATTGGATATTGCAATCTTACCAAGCCCTTTGACCTTGTCTTTGCTATTGTCACCAAATGTGATACTATCATAGCCATCATTGCCATTGGTGTTGATTGAGTTGAACATTCTTGCATCACCGGTCATGTGTTGAGTGAACCCACTATCAAAAACCCAATGCCTTCCTCCGGCTTTGTAATTAACCTATAAAAGAAGATCAATTCTTTTTAGGTACCCAAACTTGCTTGGGTCCTTCAAGGTTAGTCACTAAGCTCTTTGGTACCCAAATGGCATCTCCTTTAAGCCAATCCATGGTTTACCAATGAACTTAGCCTTTACACCATTTGTACCCTTTGTAAGCATATAAAAAGAATCAAGCTTAATGGAGGATACATTGGCATTTTTGCTCTTATTTTTGCATTCATGATCTACATGACCAACTTGCTTGCAACTAGTGCAAAACCGACCATTGTTCTTAACAAAACTAGTCTTGTGAGGAGCAAAGGCCGCCTTGCCTTTTTTGGGGGTATAGCCCAATCCCTCTTTGTAGAGAGAAGCTCTTTGGCTACCCAAGCACATAAGCAAGCGGTCCTCACCACCATAGGCCTTAGCCAAAGTGTGAGTGAGCTTGTTGACCTCCTTCTTGAGGTTCTCATTCTCAACCATTAGTGAGGCATCACAAGTGAAACCATCACTACTAGATGAGGTGGAAGTAGAAGTACTACAAGAAGGGTTAGTGGGAGCAACAATGATAGGCATAGATAATGATTCCTCAATTATATCACAAGTTAAGCCTATATTGCAAGTTTCAACATGCTTCTTTTTATTTTGCAAAACAAGCAAAGAGGAATGATCCTTTTTAAGCTTTTTGTGAACCTTGCCAAGCTTCTCATGGGTTTCCTCTAGCCTCTCATGAGATGCATTGAGCTCATCAAAGGCTTGCTTAAGGGCTTTTAGTTCCTTACGCAAGCTTTTGTATTCCCTTCTCTTGATATCACTAGTACAGAAACGAGCTGTACTCCCGGTTGGGAAACCCCTTCAGTCTCGGTTTCCCAACCGGGAGCACGAATGCGGGACTAAAGGGCCCCTCCCTTAGTCCCGGTTTCTCGCCTAGGACTAAAGGTCCACCTTTAGTCCCGGTTGGTAATACCAACCAGGGCTAAAGAGGCCTCCCGGCCTAGCCACGTGGGCTGGCCCTTAAGTCCCGGTTGGTATTACCAACCGGGACTAAAGGTTTTCTTTTTTTTCTTTTTTTTTGTTTCTATTTTCAATTGATGATTCGTTTTGGTTTTTGAATAGGTTTTCGAATACGCATTCTATGCTGCTAATAATATATGTATTCTACATTCTTATAATGTTCGAACATTTTGTATAAACTAAAGTATAAAACTAACGTATATATTACATGCATATACATATATTGTACGTTATTTTATATACATAAAATATGTATATATATATTACAAATAAAGCTTGCATTCTATATTCTATCACTTCCTTGGGATAACAAATTCACTCTATCTGGTTTGGCTTCCATGTTTCGTTCACGTCATTGTAGAACTCGCCGGCGGGGTTTAAGACCTGATCATTAAGAAATCCTGCTATGGTCTCTTGAATTGCTTTCAGTTGGTCACGTCGTATGACTTTTTCCTTCAACCATAAAGTCTTCAATAAAAGTTAAAGGAAAAGTATTAATATATATATGTGTGTGTGTGTGTGTTGGTCACGTGATTACTTATATATATATGAGCAATAAAAGAAATTGTGAATATATGAATATATTTATATAACGTACTTTGAGGATCTCTTCAGGAGTTCTTTTTGCGTACGCCATGATGAACTCGCAAACATAGTATCCGTAGTAGTTGGTCCCCTGTTCTTGCCTCAGAACCCACTTTTATGAGACAAAAGATTCGGTGAATTGAAAGCATGCATGGTGTTAATTGAATTATATATATATATATATAAATGTAGCTAGTACTTACTTTGTGTGCAATTACATCCAGTGACGCTTTGCAATGTTTCATGCGGTGTTCCTCAATGAAACTTTTCCAAACACTGCGCCCAATAAAATAAAAAATTAATTTGGCCTTTAATAATTGTTGCAGTTAAGAGACCAGGGTATATATAGTTGCTAGAGAGACCAAATTACCCTTGGATAATATCTATCATGTCTTGGTACTCTGTTTGCTCTTTTCTTAACGAGTCTAAGATGCTCAACCGACTATTGGCCATATCGATGACCATCAATATCCAGTGATTGCTGCATATGTTTTTATACAAAAATATGATCGACATTAACTAGAGTCAACATATATATATATATGGGAGATAGCTTAGCTAGTAAGCAAATAATTGAACAAATGTCCATATGATCGACATTAATTATTTAACACTCACTTGAAGTTGTAGGGGAAGAGTATGTCCTTGTTTTGTTGGTTCACTAAGAACCTCATGAGATTTTTCTCAAGTTCAACTTTCCATTGAGGCGGGGGATTAGGGTGTTTGAATACGACATTTGGATCAACGAAACCAACATCATTAACCTTTCTCTTTCTGAGTTTTGTCATCTCATATCTGCATATATAAAAATATAGTGTGAGGATATATAATTTATATATATACATGTAGCTTTATATATATACACTTTAATAGTAGAAAATAATCACACTTATAGACAATAGCAGCTAATGAGACTTTTGTCGAGAGAGTCCAGGTGGCATAGTTGGTGTAATTCTAAAAACTCGACATATATAACGTCATCGCCACAGAAGTAATGTTGGTTTCTAACTTTAACAGAAACAAAGGCCTCTCCCCGTTCACACTACGCCATGTACCACTTGTTTAGCAGGTACATTTGCATACCCAGTTAACCTAAGGCCTTAGGATTGTATAGACTCTTTCTATGTTCAAATTTCTTCCAATGATCCACTTTCGGAGCAGATGGTCCTTCGGCGAGCACTTGGGCAAGGTCCAAACTAGTATCCTCATAAAACCGAACCAGGTCCTCAAAATCAACGTCCAGTAAGTCTAAGTTTGAACCATATTCATTACGAATGACAAGAGGGGGAACTGATTGTTGCGATTGTTGTTCGAGTTGTGCAACACCTTTCCCTGCTCTAGTCTTTTTCTGCGCTGCCTCAAATGACTTGGTGAGAGAGCAGTCGTAGTCCGATTTTGGCAGGGTCTTTTGAGATTCTCGCTTTTTCTGGTCCACCTTCTTTCTTAGAAGATCTGGAGGTAGGTAGAAGTACGGTTTCTCCGGGTTCTCCCTCGCTTCTCGTTGCTTTCTTACTTTTTCGAAGAAACTGTTCACATCTTTTTGTACTACAGCATTTAATTCCTTTTCACTTTTCTCGTAAGACAGTTTTTGGGGAATAACTGGATTAGAGGAGGCTTTCTTCTTTGCCGGCTGATGGGCCAACGGCTTCGTTTACGAGGCGGACCTCTTAGGAGCTGGCTGCTCTTGGTCATCAAGGGAGGCGGGGAAGCCGTTGGAGACCTCCTTGGAGGCGTTGGAGACCTCCTTGGAGGTGGCGGCGGTGGCGGCGTTGCATAATCATTGCCTGGAGCACTATGATGATCTGGAGATTGAATAATTGGACTTAGGTTGGCGGAGGCCCTGCTGTGTTAGTACAAAAAAGAATAATTAGGTATAAGAAATTGTTATTATTAATCATGCATGTCAATAGAAAATTAGTGAAAAAATTATTTCACACTTTTGTCCGCACCTATTGTCTGGCAGTTGAGGAAGCAACGGTGGACTAGAGACCCTAGGAATAATGATGTAGCGCTTGCGCCATAGTATGAATATCTTCTCTGCTTCTCCTAGAGTCTTCTCCCCATCACCTCTTGGAATGTCAAGAGCCAGATCACTAAAACCTTTGTTAACTCTATCCACTAAGACGCTAACATATCCAGGTGGTATTATTGCCCCATGGATTCTTGGTGTCTTGGTAGGATCTGGAGGAGAAAAAACACCGAGAGCCACCATGATTGTGGCATTCTCTTTTGGAATATGTAACTCACATGATGTAAACGGTGCAACACAGGGAAACGTAGCTTTGCGTCATCTTGATTTGGTAACTCCATGGAAGCGTAGCTGCTTTTCAACTGATCAGGGGGACTAATATTAATGTTGATTCCTGGATCTGATGCCTGCCTTTGGGCACTCATTGCTATTTGCACTTGCTTTATGATTTCGTCCTGCATTCTAGCTTGCATGTCTTTTTCGCGCTCTTGTGCTTGAAGCAATGCCTCCCGTGACTCACGAACATATTCCTCCAACCTGCTGATCCGCGCTGCTTCCTCATCCTTCCTTCTCTGCCGACTTCTATAGGTATCTCTGTCATTAGGGAAACCATGCTCCCAAGAAATGTTCCGTCCTAAACCTCTCGTTCGGTCACTGTGTTCAGCAGTCCCGATGGCATACGTCAGTTCATCCTTTTCTCTATTGGGCATGAACGCACCAATAGCTTTAGCTTGTAGAGCATAAGAAAATCTTTGTGTTGCTCTTTCGAGTTTTGGGCCATGAACCAGCTTCTCGGTCTCTAGGTCCAGTCTTCCCCCATGAGCGAAAAACCAATTCTTCACGCGTTTGGGCCAATTGAGTGATTCTGGTGTGATACCCTTAGCAAGAATGTCCGCTTCCATTTTTTCTCACTTGGGAATGGCAGTCGCGTAGCCACCTGATCCCATGCCATGGTGGTATACCTTCTGTCGAGCATTCTCTTGGTTCCTTCTCACCCATTCCTCACCCTCTTCCGATGTCGTATACTGTAAAAAATCATTCCAGTAGGGCCTCAACTTCACGAGCGGGCCCCTAGTATTGAAATTGGGCATTAGGTTCTTCTTGACGTATTTCGTGTATAGGGATTTCTTCTAAGTCTGGAATTATGTGGTCATCTTCTTCATAGCCCACTTTTGAACTAGCTCATTCAATTCATCATCGTTGATATCATCATAATCATCCGCTTGCAACGTGAAATGTTGAAGGATATCATCCCAAATTAAATTCTTATCAAGATTAGAGACAAAACTAACATGAGGCTCGTTGATCTTTTGCTTCCATTCACGGGCACTGATAGGAAGTCTGTCCCTTACAAGGTACCCACAGTGTTGCACGAATTTTCTTGCATGTGGACCAAGTGGTTCGCCTGTCTCGATATTGAATTCCGATATTATGTAGCGCCCCTCCAATGGCTTTTTCGGGCCTCGAATATTTTTGCTTTTCGCCGTTGTGATCGTCGATCCAGAGGGCTACATATAAAAAAAGAATAAACAAATATCATGTGTACACATAATAGATGATAGATATTCAAATATATATATAATATTCAAATATATATACCTCGCTAGTATTTTCTTGCACAATATTTTCTTGATTATTTTCAAGAGCCAGCTATTGACTCCCGTCATCTACATCCTGCTGGTCACCATCGGTAAATTGAGTGCCGGTGTTGATAATATCCATCATTTCTTCATCCATGTTGTCTCCCGGGCAGCCATCTAGCTTTTACACCACAAGATATATCTATAAAAAATAAAAACTATATATCTATAAAATGGATCGAGTCATGTGCTTAAAATTAATTAAATAACTACACTCGAAAATCCATTCGTTTTTTTTCCACATAACATTTATATATATATAAACGACTCTTTGAGGAGGCAGAGGGCAGCAGGATAGGTGGTGCTTTGTTCATGGAAATACAGAAGCTTGGTAGTTGTAAACCGGTATACTAACTGCTCCCTCCGTCCTGAAATATAAAGTATCCTAACGATATTTAGATAAAAAAAAAGAAGATTAACAAAGACCACTTTGCCCCTCATTAATTAGAATAGAGGGGACTAGTTTAGTTGTTATTTTCCTTATTTACTAACTGATTGTTTTGGATGAAGCTAATAAGTTTAAAAAGAATCTCAATACATCCTGGCCAAAAAAAAGGAGAGAGGAGGTTAAGGATCCAGGATATCTTGTATTTTGGTACAGAAATTTTAATTTCTAGCCTTTATATTTTAGGATGCAGGGTCCATCATCCATTTGGGTATAATACTATTAAGTACTTCATGCATGCCCCTGGTAGCTAGATTTGTTGTAGAAATAAACCTTCCTACGTCTCTCACGCTCCCCTCGGCACTGTAGCGCCGCTGAAGCACAAAAATAGCACTCGCCTCGGCATCACACATTATTGCTACACTAGCCTGTAGTGGTAGCTACCTCAGTCTACTCATCGTCCCATCCCATCGTATAGCATAGGCGCAGCGAGCTTCCATGGCTGACGCGTCTGCAGAGGTGGGCAGGTTCAGTAGCGCACGACACGGTAGTCGGCAGCTGCAGCTTGTGTGGCACATGTTTGAATCTTATATAGAAGAAAGGGTGTGTTTAACAAGGATCAGGATTATTTTAGCTCTAGGCTGCAATTGCATTGATTGATTGATTGAAGTCACATTTGTTATTAATTATCAAGTATAATCTCCCTTTTAATTTGGACAGTACTAGTTGTACACAACTTGTACGTGCTTTCTGATTTGAAAACTTTTGGTTTCTGATAGAGCCTTTCAGAAATCAAATCATAGGGCCATCCAGCGAATCCAGGGTTTTCCTTCTTGCTGCAGCAGATCGATCAGAATACCGTGCCGTTTGAACTCGGAACACCAGCTAGCTGTGTCATGCTATTCCAATAGGCATCCTGTCAGATTTCATCGGCGTCGTCCTGGATCGTGTTCTGTCAGGTTTGACAGAGACTGGGTAATCCGGCAGCTTATGAAGCAAACAAATTGAGAAAAAACACACGCTCTCATGACCTCACACATCTTCTAAGATCACGTAAGCCGCCGCTTGTCGATCCAATCCGACGGGGTTTCACTAGCGCTGAGCGTCGTTTAGGTTGCCTTGTTTGACGGTTCATTCATGATTTATGCTACTGACAGGCACATACAAGAGATCAAACGATCGTCGTCTTCCAAACACAGACCCAATTAATGTCAAGCCACAAGAAATCGAAACGAGCAAAACACAGACCCAATTGATGGCTCCGGGGCTCCTCGCCCTCGGCGGTGCGTCGGCTCGGGCGCGCGCGCTCTTCGGTGTGGTTGAGGACGAGCGAGGCGACGGCGGGGCATCGGGGGATGAGGATAACACGCGCTCCGGTGACGACAAGCGAGGTGGGCCGGGGACTAGGAGGACGCGCGCTCCAGTGAGGACGAGCGAGGCGCGCGGGCCAGGGACGAGCGAGGCGTGCGCTGGCCGGCTGGAGAAGAAGCGCGCGTGACTAGGCGAGGCTAGGGTGGTCGCCTAGGGGTGGCGGCGCTGCTAGATCATCGGATCTGGTGGAGAAGATGAGGCGACGGCGTGGCTTGGTAGCTACTGGATCCGGTTGGAGAAGAAGGCGCACTACGAGTTGAGGCGGAGATGACGACAAACGGCATGGGGACAGCGGCGAAGATCGAAGCGAAGCGTGGTGGCGGTGGCGCGGCCGGGCCTGGATCGATCGGGCGGCGGAGACAGAGAGGAAGAGAACTAGAGAAGGGAGAAGGGGGGGTAGATCTATCCGGGACTAAAGTTGGGCTGCAGTTTCACTTCCCGCCCGTTTCAGGCTCCATTTGTTTTTTATATATTTCTTTCTATAAAATGTTAAAGTCTTGTTAATTGCACAGTAAATTAAATACAAGGCATAAAATTGTTTTAAAAGAATATGGATTTACTTTTGCTTTATTGCACACAGAAAAATTGTGTGACCTAAAGTTTTTTGTTTCTTCTTATAAATATTGAAACATAATGTCATTAATAATTACTATTTCGTTAATGCAAAAATGTAGTATTTAATTTAAATTATTAAAACTTTTGTTTTCGATTGGAAATTTGCTTTCACATCATTTTAACGTAAATCTTTTCATTTTTTCATCACTCATTGTCCAAAAGCGACATGGAAATCCCACCATCAAACACAAATTTAATCTGAACATAGAAAAAAAGGAAACACCTAATAAACATCTCTGAATTCACAATTATTACATAATACCTCTAATACACACTATCAAACATCACTATATATATCAAGCGGGCACAGTAGTGAACTTCTTCTTAACATATATCCCTTGGTTATGATCGTGCCGTAACCATGGAGTGTCCTCATCATTTAGCTGGATGCTTGGGTCTTTGTTCACTGTGAAGGGTGGAATTCGGTCATCCTTTTCATAATCTTCTGATATGTCTGACTTGTCTTCAATTCCGACGATGTTTCGTTTCCCTGAAAGAACTATGTGACGCTTTGGCTTATTGATTGGGTGATTGTTGTTTTTCCCTCTCTTCGGTTTGTAGACATGTCCTTGACATAGAACACCTGATTCACATCCTTGGCAAGGACGAATGGTTCGTCTTTGTACCCAATATTGTTGAGGTCCACGGTTGTCATTCCATACTGGTTGTTGACTGCTACCCCGCCTCTAGTCGCCTTTACCCATTGGCACTTGAACAAAGGTACCTTAAAAGTAGGTGCATAGTTTAGTTCCCATATCTCCTATATGCGGCCATAATATGTTTGCTTATTTCCATTAGGGTCGGTGGCATCTATGCGGACACCACTGTTTTGGTTGGTGCTCCTTTTATCTTGGGCTACTGTGTAAAATGTATTCCCATTTATCTCGTACCCTTTGTATGTGAGGATATGCCACGATGGCTGCCTAGCCAACAAATACCGTTGCTCATCAATACTCTCATCACCCTAACATTCTTTTCGCAACCAATCGCTGAAAGTTTCCATGTGCTGACACGTAATCTAAGCTTCAGACTTCCCTGGAAACTCGGATCAGAGCAACTCTTTATGTGTCTCGATATACGGATCCACCAAGGAGGAGTTTTGCAGAACTGTGTAGTGTGCTTTATTAAAATGATTGTCCTGCGTACCAATATATGGTTTCTTCCCTAGTGTCCCCTTTCGACTTAGTCTCCCCTCGTGTCACGATTTAGGAACACCAATCGGGTCATGGTCAGGAATAAAGTCAACACAAAACTCAATTACCTCCTCTGTTCCATAGCCCTTGGCGATGCTTCCTTCTGGCCGAGCACAGTTGTGAACATATTTCTTTAGGACTCCCATGAACCTCTCAAAGGGGAACATGTTGTGCAGGAACATAGGACCGAGAATGCTAATCTCCTAGACCAGGTGAACTAGGAGGTGTGTCATGATATTAAAGAAGGAAGGAGAGAACACCAACTCAAAGCTGACAAGACATTGAACCACATCATTCTGTAGTTTAGCTAGATCCATTGGATCGATTGCCTTCTGAGAAATTGCATTGAGGAATGCACATAGCTTTATGGTGGCTAGACATACATTTGGAGGTAGAATTCCCCTTAATGCAACTAGAAGCAAATGCGTCATGAGCACGTGGCAGTCATGGGACTTTAAGTTTAGGAATTTCTTCTCTGGCACATTTATTATACCCTTTATATTCGAGGAGAATCTAGATGGTACCTTGATGCTTGCTAGGCATTCAAACATGTTTTCCTTCTCTTCTTTGCTAAGAGTGTAGCTGGCAGGACTTAAGTAATGGCGTCCATCATCTATCTTCTCTAGATGCAGGTTGTCTCATTCTTTCAAACACCGCAGGTCCTGTCATGCTTCAAGTGTGTCCTTAGGCTTCCCATACACACCCATGAAGCCTAGCAAGTTCACACAAAGATTATTTGTTAGGTGCATCACGTTGATCGCACTATGGACCTCTAGGACTTGCCAATAGGGTAGCTCCCAAAATATGGACTTCTTCTTCCACATGGGTGCGTGACCGTAGGTGTTGTTCGGAATAGGTTCGCTGCCATGTGCCTTTCCAAATACTACTTTCACATCCTTGACCATATTGAGTACATCCTCACCAGTTCGGTTGCCTGGCTTGGTCTGGTGGTTTGCCTTACCTTTAAAATGCTTGCCTTTCATTCTTAGGGGGTGATTCGTAGGAAGAAATCGACGATGGCCAAGGTACATGACCTTTCGACATTTTTTCAAGAATATACCTTTAATGTCATCGAAACAGTGCGTGCATGCATTATATCCCTTGTTTGATTGTCCTGAAAGATTACTTAGAGCAAGTCAAGCATTGATTGTTATGAACAACAATGCTCGTAGGTCAAAGTGCTCCTATTTGTGCTCATCCCACACACGTACACCTGGTCTGTTCCACAAAAGTAGAAGTTCTTCAACTAGTGGCCTCATGTACACATCGATGTTGTTGCTAGGTTGCCTTGGGCCTTGGATGAGCACTGGCATCATAATAAACTTATGTTTCATGCATAACCAGGGAGGAAGGTTGTAGATACATAGAGTAATAGGCCAAGTGCTATGACTACTGCTCTGCTCCCCGAAAGGATTCATACCATCCGTACTTAAAGCAAACCTTAAGTTTCTTGCGTCATTTGCAAACTCTGGGAATTCTCTATCGATTGCTCTCCACTAGGACCCATCAAGCAGGGTGTCTCAACATATTGTCTACCTTACGGTCTTCTTTGTGCCATCGCAACAACTTTGCATGGTCTTTGTTTCTGAACAGACATTTAAAGCGTGGTATTATAGGAGCATACCACATAATCTTGGCATGGATTTTCTTCGTGGGATGTTCGCCCTCAACATCACCAGGGTCATCTCGCCTGATCTTATACCGCGATGCATGACATACCGGGCATGCATCTAACTTCTCGTACTCCTCGCCACGATAGAGGATGCAGTCATTAGGACATGCATGTATCTTCTAGATTTCTAATCCCAAAGGGCAGACTACCTGTTTTGCTTCGTACGTAGTGGCGGGCAATTCGTTATCCTTCAAAAGCATCTTCTTTTGGATTTTCAGTAACTCTCCAAATCCCTTGTCAGATACACCATTCTTTGCCTTCCATTGCAGCAATTCTAGTGTGGTACCCAACTTTTTCTGCCCCGCATCACAAGTTGGGTATAGCAATTTCTTGTGATCCTCTAGCATGCGCTCAAACTTGATCTTCTCCTTTTCACTTTCGCATTCTCTTTGTGCGTCACGAATGGCCTGACCAAGATCATCAGCGGGCTCATCTTCTGCCCCTACCTCTTCTTCAGCTTCCCCCATTGTAGTATCATTGAAGGCACCATATTCAGCAATAATGTCATCATCGTCCCATTGTTCTTCTTCACCTTCTTCCATTACAACCCTGGTTTCTCCGTGCTTCGTCCAGCAAATATAGTTTGGCATGAACCCCGACTTCAACAAGTGTGAATGAAGACTCCTTGAGCTAGCATATTCCTTCAAATTCTTACATATGGCACATGGGCAGCACATGAAACCATCGCGTTTGTTTGCCTCGGCCACACGTAAGAAAGAATGCACGCCCTCAATGAACTCTTGGGAGCGGCGATTAGCATTATACATCCAATGCCGGCTCATCTGCATTACATGACATACATACCATATTAAAACCTAGAACATAATTAGTTAATTATACGACATGCATGCCACCACACAAGGTATTAATTTATAAAAGTCTCGCTACAATGTAGACAATCCCAACTACCACTAAAAAAACTAAAGCTAAAATGCACTTCAGCAGCATAAGGATTTCGCGACCAATCCCAACTAAAACAAACAGATTATACGTTTGTTCAACATCTATGGGCTTCTTCCACAGGATCACTGCCTCATGAGCTGCCGTAGCCGCCTGTGCAAGAGAGTTTTGCACGTGTTCAACATACTCTTCCTCCCAGTACCAGCCTAAACATCTAGTGCCACTAGTGGAGAAATGAGATCTAGTCCCGCTTGGGAACTAGCTCTACTCCCGGTTTCCCAATCGGGACTAGCAATCTAGGACTAAAGGTTGGGATCTTTAGTCTCGGGCACATAACCGGGACTAAAGGTCCATCCCCAGGAGAAAAAATAAACGAAATACTAGGGAGACCTCTCTTGCGGTGTATGAGATTCGAACCCAGGACCTCTCCCCTCGCGCATAAACTCCTTACCAACTCAGCTGTACACCACATGTGACAGAGTCTTGGACACTCTCCTTTTGAATTGACCCATGGGGTACCTTAAGTCCCGGGTGAAAGACATTTAATCCGGGTTGGTGATACCAACCGGGACTAAAAGGTCACCCTTTAGTCCCGGTTGGTATTACCAACCGGGACTAAAGGTTGAAGGACCTTTAGTCCGGGTTGGTAACACCAACCGGGACTAAAAGGTTGACCTTTAGTTCTGGTTTTAGGCTCCAACCGGGACTAAAGGTGGCATGCTGCGAAAGCCTGCCAGGACAGGAGCCTTTAGTCCCGGTTGGTAGCTCCAACCGGGACTAATTCTCCCTCTACTCCCGGACGCAAAAAATATCGAGACTAAAGCCCAAAATCGAAGTAGATGAAAGGTCATTTCTCGCCATCCCACTGAAATTAAAACCAAAAATTAGAACTTTAATCACAATCATCATAAAAATAAGTATAAATTAACCATAATCATCAAATGCGACAAAATAACTCACATTGCGATCCGGACACTTGTAGAAGATACGGCCCTTGTTGGGACACTCCTTCCTCACCTAGTACTCCATCACAATCTTCTCCTCACACTTGCCGCATGCAATGAGAGAGAGGTCCGGCCTCAGTCGCTTTGGAACCCGATGAGAGGCCGAGGACCCGGAAGCAGTTACCATCTAGTCTCTATACTCATTTTTAATATAATATAAATTTCTCATTTTATAAACAAATAAAATTAAAAAAATCTAAAATTCTCTATATCTCTAAACCATGAAGTGTGCTATGCATGCTAGAAATGAAAGCTGAATACTAATTTTGAATAACTACTTTAACCTTCCTTCATCCAAATATGCAAACTTTAAAGTGATTTTGAGCTTAAATGGCTTACAAATAAAAAAATCCACCATTAAAAACCACATATATCTAGTCCACAAAATGAGATATGCTACTGATGAAACATGAGAGTATAAAGTTGGTAACCTTTAGAACCAAAGAATCGATGGAGGAATCGATGAAATCTTGTGATTACCGGCGATGAGGAAGAAGAGAGGCCGGCGATGAAGCAAGAACACTGAGGTCGAAGTGGCTCGGGCTCGGCGAGGAAGAAGGGGTATATAGGAGGGGACCTTTAGTCCCTTTCTAGTCCCGGACGGAGCCTCCAGCCGAGAGTAGACTTTTACTCCCGGTTGGAGGAACCAACCGGGAGTAAAAGTTAACCTTTAGTCACGGTTGGTAGCTCCAACCGGGACTAAAGGTCCCCTGCAGCAAAAGCCTGCCGCAGTAGCCGTTGGGCAGGGACCTTTAGTGCCAGTTGGAGCTACAAACCGGGACTAAAGGTCTCTCTAGTCCCGGGCGCGAAAAATACCGGGACTAAAGCCAAATTTCGAAGTGGATCAAAAGTCATTTCTCTACTAGTGTATCAAAGTGTTCTCTAGCATCTTCTAGCATGTCAAATAGTTCATCCTTAGTAGGTTCATCATCATCACTATCACTTTCATTTTCATTTTCATTATCATGTTCATCATCACTTCTATCATCACAAGTTTGTACCTTAGTGGCCTTAGCCATGAAGCATGATGGAGTGTCGAAGAGAGAAGGCTTCTCATTGACAGCAATGCTTGAAAGTGCCTTCTTCTTGGTGATCTTGTCATCATCACTATCATCATCATCACTTGATGAAGCATCACTATCCCAAGTGACCACATATGAACTACCCTTCTTCTTCTTGAAGGTCATCTTGTCCTTCTTCTCTTTCTTTTCTTTCTTGTCCTTCTTCTTGTTCTTCTTGTTGTCATCATCATTGTCGCTATTGTACGGACATTGAGCAACAAGATGATCTTTGCTTCTATATTTGAAGCACCTTCTTGACTCTTCCTTGTTCTTGGATGAAGATTTCTTTCTTCTAACACGGTACCCTTTCTTCATCATGAACTTGCCAAATTTCTTGACAAAGAGAGCCATCTTCTCATCATCATCATCATCCCATGAGCCATCATCTTCACTTGATGTATCTTGCTTTGCCTTGCCCTTGGATAATGTGGCCTTGAATGCCACGCTCTTCTCCTTCTTCTCATCATTCTTCTCCTTCTTTTCTTCCTTCTCATCATCATCTCTATATGTATCATCGGTCATTATATCTCCCAACACTTGGTTTAGTGTCATGGTGTCCAAACCACTCCTCACTAGAATAGTGACCAATGTGCCAAATCTTGAAGGCAAGCATCTCAAGAACTTGTGGCAGAAATCCTTGTCCTTCACTTCTTCTCCAAGTGCTTTGAGATCATTTACAATCACTTGAAGCCTATGGAACATCTCCGGCACACTCTCATCCTCCTTCATCTTGAAGCTTGCAAACTTCTCTTTGAGAATGTATGCCTTTGCACCCTTCATGGCTTGAGTGCCTTCAAATGATTCTTCCAACTTCTTCCAAGCCTCATGAGACATCTCAATATTCTTGATTTGCTCAAATGTTCTCTCATCAATTGCATCATGAATGGCACTCAGAGCAATGTCCTTGTTTTGGAGAAGCACTTCTTCGGCCACGGTGGGATTCTTCGGATCTTCAATCTCAATTTTGGTTTCTACCACCTTCCACACTCTTCTATTGATTGACTTGATATGTGTGGTCATCTTTGATTTCTAATATGGATAATTTATGCCATCAAATTGGGGTGGCTTCTTGGTATTGTTGATTTGAGCCATTTTTACACCGAAGGTTGTTAAGCCTCAAATCACGGTGACCTCGGCTCTGATACCACTTGAAAGGGCCTAATGGCTAGCGGGGGGGTGAATAGCCTAATAAAAATTTCTACAACAACACTTAGCAAACCGATTAGACAATTATGAGGCGAAGCAAGTGTTGCGCTAGCCTACTAAAATTGCAAGCCACCTACCACAATTCTAGTTTATATAGTTTCTATCCACACAATAGCTATGTCACTACACTAAGTTAGTGTGCTCTCAAAGACTAACTAAAGAGCCACACTAACCAAGCTAATAAGCTCTTACAACTAGCTACACTAAAGAGCTTGACAACTAGTTTACGGTAATGTAGAGAGAGAGTAAGATAGTTATACCGTCATGTCGAGGAATGAGCCAATCAATCACAAGAATGAATACCAATGAAGACCAATCACCTCGGAATCAAATGATGAACACAATGATTTTTTACCGAGGTTCACTTGCTTGCCGGCAAGCTAGTCCTCGTTGTGGTGATTCACTCACTTGAAGGTTCACGCGCTAATTGGCATCACACGCCAAACCCTTAATAGGGTGCCGCACAACCAGCACAAATGAGGATCACACAAGCCACGAGCAATTCACTAGAGTACCTTTTGGCTCTCCGCCGGGGAAAGGTTAAGAACCCCTCACAATCACCACGATCGGAGCCAGAGACAATCACCACCCTCCGCTCGATGATCCTCGCTGCTCCAAGCCGTCTAGGTGGCGGCAACCACCAAGAGTAACAAGCGAATCCCGTAGCAAAACACGAACACCAAGCGCCTCTAGATGCAAACACTCAAGCAATGCATTTGGATTCTCTCCCAATCTCACAAAGATGATGAATCAATGATGGAGATGAGTGGGAGGACTTTGGCTAAGCTCATAAGGTTGCTATGTCAATGCAAATGGCCAAGAGAGTGAGCTTGAGCCGGCCATGGGGCTTAAATAGAAGCCCCCACGAAATAGAGCCGTTGTACCTCTTCACTAGGCACAACGCGGGGTGATCGGACGCTCTGGTCATATTGATCGGACGCAGGACCTCAGCGTCCGGTCACGTGATGCATGCCACGTGTCCCTTCGATCTTCAAATGTCGATCGCCCGATCTCAACGGTCAAGTGATGACCAGACGCAGCAGCTCAAAGTGACCGAACGCTGAGCCCCAGCGTCCGGTCGTTTCCAGTAAACATCCAGAGATGACTTTTCATGACCGGAACCGGACGCGTCCGGTCAAGCTCGACCGGACTCACCCAGCGTCCGGTCACACGGTGACCCTTCTGTGCGCTGCCACATCAGCAGGACCGGACGCACCCCTCTAGCGTCCGGTCACTAAGTGACCCAGCATCCGGTCAGAGACCGACGCCAGCGTCTTCATGCTTCACCTGACCGAACGTGCCGGTCCAACCGAGGCCAGCGTCCGGTCACTTTCAATGACCTCTGTCTTTTATGTCTAGGGCGCCGGTGGCACCATCGTACTGTCCGCACTCTACGGGCGGACACTCCACCGGTAAAGTTCCTAACCCTTGCTTAAATGTGCCAACCACCAAGTGTATCACCTTGTGCACATGTGTTAGCATATTTTCACAAGAATTTTCAACGGTGTTAGCACTCCACTAGATCCTAAATGCATATGCAATGAGTTAGAGCATCTAGTGGCACTTTGATAACCGCATTCCGATATGAGTTTCACCCCTCTTAATAGTACGGTTATCGATCCTAAATGTGATCACACTCACTAAGTGTCTCGATCACCAAAACAAAATGGCTCCTACAATTTATACATTTGCCTTTGAGCCTTTTGTTTTTCTCTTTCTTCTTTTCAAGTCCAAGCACTTGATCATCACCATGGCATCACCATCATCATGTCATGATCTTCATTTGCTTCACCACTTGGAATGTGCTACCTATCTCATGATCACTTGATAGACTAGGTTAGCACTTAGGGTTTCATTAATTCACCAAAACCAAACTAGAGCTTTCAAAGGGGTGGGGCCATGCTAGATCTGGGCCCCTCGTGAAGCTGTGGGGTGCCTGCGGCGGCGACATCTGCCACTGGCAGCATAGTGGGCGGGGGGTGGCGTTACCGGAGGCAACCTCCCGGGTGCACCGCGGAGACGCGGATGGAAGTGGAAGAAGCGGGGGGGGGAGTGGAGGGAGGAGAGGGGGAGGGGGTGCGGGCTCCGTGGTGGCCGGCGGCAGTAGGGAGGGGGCTGCCAAGGCGGCTCGTTGCGCGCCCTAGCACAGTCACTTGCGTGTGGGAGAGGAGGGTAGGGGTGGTGGGACGAGAGGGGTGGGAAGGAGGGAGGGAGGTGGGTGCGGGCGTCGACGCCACCGGCGGCAGCAGCGTGGAGGGGGCCGCCAGGGGCAGCTAGGGTTTCTGGGTTCGGCCCAACCGCCCGATGTCGGGCTTTGTTTCAGCGAGCGGTGTAGTCTGCTTCATTTTCACCCAATGTTGTGTTATTTGCAAATTGTAATTTGTTATTTGATTTGAGAATTCTCAACTAGTATGATTAGATGTTTAGTCAGTTTGACTTTTAAGCTTGGTAACTTTTTATGCTTGACAGATGAAATATCAAAATTTCTAATTTTCACTTACATAAGTATATGAATTTTATCGCGATCTTACAAAACGTGTAGCCATGCACAAAACGTGTCCACTCCGTGTACACACGCCGGACTCGAGCGTTTAGGTGAACCTTGCTTCCACTAAAAACGACGAACACAAAAGAATCTCTCTGCAGCCGGCGCTATCGTCGTCCTTCTACTTGTCATCGTGGCCGCTGGCTAAAGGATTTGGCTTTCACTAATATCTCACTGAAGGAAATTGTTGATTAAAAATTAGGTCATATCGAGATGTCCACTCCACTCCATGCGCATTATTACTATTATCTCCATAAAGAAAGCAAAGTCTAATCCTCTTCCCAAGGATTCTAGTATGGTGAATGGACCTTGTTGCCCATGAACTTTTTTTTTTTTGAAGTTGTTGCCCATGAACTTGTATCCCAAGAATAGCTCAACAACAACTCTTTGCAAAGGTGCAGTGCAAGAACAAATGCGCCCGCGTTACATCTTGACCATCATGACAGAGTAGACATTTATAATATTGGGAGGACCATATTCTGTGCAGACATCTATTTTGCCCAACAGTTCTAAAAGTTTCCATCATCAGTGCTGACGCATAAAAGCAAAATGGTGCCTTACTGCCTTACTGGCCTGTTGGCAGCCATGAACCCGAGGACAGGCATGCACCTATTTCTATTTGGGGAATTAATTAAAAGCACGGATTATTCTCTGTTCGCACGTGAACACGTCACCGTGTGCCCCCGGTGATGAGCACGATACGCAGGACACATCGCCGGAGAAGCCTCGGCCGGAGCGCGATACGCAAGACACGCCGGCGACACTACCGGAAACCGGCACTTTGCCGAGTGCCGGAGGCTTTGCCGAGTGTATTTTATCAGGCACTCGGCAAAGACGGTCTTTGCCGAGTGTCAAATAAAATACACTCGGCAAAAAAAACACTTGACAAAGATGGCTTTGCCGAGTGTTTTTTTTCTGGCACACGGCAAAATGCGTCTTTGCCGAGTGCCTTTTTTCTGGCACTCGGCAAAGATGTATTTTGCGAGTGTCATTTTTTGGCACTCGACAAAATGCGTCTTTGCCGAGTGCCTTTGTTTTGGCACTCGGCAAAGAGGCATTTTGCCGTGTGCATTTTTTTTTTGCCCGAGGCAAATCATTTTTTCAAAGCAATTTTTGAGGCCCAAAATGAATTTAAATGAAAAACTTTTCAACTACAAAGTTGTATAACTTCTCAAGATCTATAAAGTTTATTTTGGTCATTTCTTCATTTGATAAAGCGACAATAACGTTGTGCATAAAATCTACATCTCTCATATCTCTTATATTAGTTTCATGAAAGTAGAAGAGAGATATATATAATTTGTGAACAATATTACTACCACTATGTCGGATAAACAAATGACTAAAATAAACTTTGTAGATCTTGAGAAGTTATGAAATTTTGTAGTTGGCAACATTTTGATTTGAAATCATCTTGTTATGCAAAAACGACGTTTGAATTTGAAATTTTTAAAATTTGAATTTTTCAAAAGACCTCGGATGGAAAAACTTCACCGAGTGTTGTTTGCCGAGTGTCGACACTCGGCAAACCCTTTGCCAAGTGTTTTTTAGGCTCAAACCTCCTGATTCCCATAGTGCGAGGTCTCTTGAGACCCGAAACCCCACACGCCCAGGAGGGACCCTCTCAGGGGGCATACGGCGGCTATGGGCTGCCCTAGCCGGCCTGACCGCTCCAGGGCTTCGCCGTCGTTGAAGCAACGATCATTGTCAACAACGAAGAACGAAAAGCAATAATAGATTGAAAGACATGATAATAAAAGATAAAAAGTAGATGTATATTGATAGGTTCGATTGTGTGTTGTCAATCGACCATCATCCTTTATATTTATAGTGCGGCTGGACTTTCCAAGTACAAGAAGCTAATCTAATTCGGCTACAGCTAATTGCACGGGTTTGTTTATTCCGAGCCAGACTCCCTAAATAGGCACGCATGTACATGGTCTTTTCACGTGTCCGTATTTGCCTTGTTTAGTTGTATCCTTACCATGTTGGGGTAACCTGCAGTCAATCAATTCCCTTTGTGCACGCACTCCAGCCGCAGGTAGCCATGATCCACAGGCATGCATGAATATGTCGTACAGCTTGCATTAGAACTCCATCACACTTCGGACTCCAGGCTATAAAATTCCTTGTAATTCAAGTCCATTGACCGGAGATAGATCAAGAGCGTACTCTCTCGTGTTACAGCTGTTGCCGACCACCATGTATACAGGACTCGACCAAGAACCAAAATATTGATCATCTCTGTACAAAGCTGTCCTGATATGTCGCGCAAGGCATGCAATCCTCTAGATATGTTTCTTCCGTTCGATTGCTAAAACACCATAGTTCCTCTTGCATGAATGCACATATATACGGATGATCTCTTCTCTTGTCCTGGCCAATAACCGAACAACAATAATGTTTTGCACGTGTATATATAGCAGTGCATGCTGGCCTCTTTTCTCTTGTACACGACATCTGCATATAATAGTTTTTGCATGATACTCAAAACAGCTTTCCTCGATCTGGTCTCGATATATATAACAGCAAGATGTGCCAATCTTTACACTCCAAAGGCAACACTGATCAAGCAACGTTATACGCATTCGAGCAGCAGCATATCTTTCTTGACAATAAATAGACACCATCCATCTTGGCTGAAAAAACTCTTAACAACATTGCGAACAAGCCGAGTGAGTAGATGCACTCGTCCGACCAAGCTGAATACCAACGTACATCATTGAGTAATTGGACAGACAACTTAAATATAGCCAAATTAACCAAACCAAAGAATTAGTTACCGAATCACTTTATACAGTCAAATTTGGCTATTTGTGTTCTCGTATCATACAACCCCAAGCCAAATTTGGGTATCAACATTCTCCTAAGTGTTTGCCGCCGCAGAAGCAGACGTAGCTGAAGCACGCCTTCGAGAAAAACGTACGATCCCTTGTTCCCACCACTATAGAACAGACTTTAGAACGATGTTTCAATTTGGCATTAGTCTCGGTATTTTTTGCCGTCAGGACTAAAGGGCCCTTTAGTCCTGGTTCGTAATACCAACCGGGACTAAAGGTCCCTGCCCAACGGTCGTCCACGTGGCAGGGATCTTTAGTCCCGGCTGGTATTACCGATCGGGACTAAAGGACCTTTAGTCCCGGTTGGTAATACCAGTCGGGACTAAAGGTTTTAGTCCCGGTTTGGGTGATACCTCGGGAATAAATATTAATCTTTAGTCCCGGTTTGGCCACCTAACCGGGACTAATTATGCCGGCCTATACACCGGCTCATTTCTTCCTCCCCGAGCCCGAGCCATTTCATTCAAACTCACTGCCTCTGTTCTTTTAGCTTGCTGTTGTTCTTGCTCTTTCCCCCTCTATTGGTGTTGCTCTTCGATTTTCGAGGTAATAAACTTAATCCTCTTATATTTTATCAGTAGCTTATCTCACTTTGCGATGTAGATGTATGTGTAACTTTATATGTTGGACTTTATTATGATTTTATATGTCATTTTTAGCTCAAAATCACATGATGATTTGCATATATGTTTGGATAAACAAAAGTTAAATTAGTTCATCAAAATCACGCCTCGCTCGTCCTCGCTGGAGCACGCGCCATCCTCGTCCCCGGCGGCTTACGTGATCTTAGAATTAATTTTTCCATGAAATGAAAAACTTATAAAATAGTTAGAAAATTGTAAAAAAATCCGTACTAGTTGAACTTGCGGACCGTGATCATCTCGGCGAGCATTTTCTCTACCGAGCAGTAACGGACGTCAAGGAGGAGCTTTGATTCTACGAGGGAGAGCGGCAACGTTCGTGGAAGACCGTGTTCCCTTACTCGTAGAATCAGAGCTCTTCCTTGGCCAAGTACGGTGCCGTCCGGTGGAGAAATGCTCGCCGAGATGATCACGTAAGCAAGGTCAACTAGTACGGATGGTTATTTATTGAAACATGTTTTTGAGCTATGTGATTTCTATGTCATTTTTAGCTCAAAATCACATGATGATTTACAATAGTAAAATCACTTGATAGTTTGGTATTTTACTATTATACATAGTACATATTTCATGGTTTAGTTAGATAAATAAATAATTTTAGTTTTGTTTAAATATATTATTTTAGAAAATGTGAAATTTCTGATGAGTTTACAAAAATAAGTATAGAAAGTAGATGACAAGCTGGTACTGGGATCCTCGGCCTCTCGTTAGGTTCTTGAAGCGACTAAGGCCAGAACTCCCTCTCATTATCTGCGGCAAGTGTAAGCAGAAGATTGTGATGGAGTACCGAGTCAAGAGACAGGGACCCAACAAGGGTCGTGTTTTCTACAAGTGCCCGGATCGCGATGTGAGTTTCTTACGCATTTGATTATTATGGCTAATTGACTGCTTTTCTTGAATATTTTTACTAAATATTTTTGGCTTTAATTTCAGTGGGAGGGCAATGGATGCGATGGTTAGTCTTTGGGAGGAAGATTATGCTACATACGTGCAGAATTTGGTCTGCTGGCGATGAGGCGATGAGCCGGCGAGGAGAAGCTTATTGATATTCAACGTAAGAATGATTTGTCTGCTTTTTGTTTGCATCGATCACGAAATAATTATGTTATTGAAGTGCATTGTAGTTTTAGTTTGTTTAGTGATAGTTGGGATTGTTTACGTTGTAGCCAGGCTTAGTTAATTAATCAACCGTGTGTGTGTCATCTATGTTGTGTAATAAAATACTTAATTATGTTTAAGGTTTTCATAATTTGTCGTGTAATACAGATTATGTCACGCCATTGGATGTACAATGCCGATCGCTGCTCCCAAAACTTTATTGAGGGCTTGCACTATTTCTTAGGTGTGGCCGAGGCAAATAAGCGGGATGGTTTCATGTGCTGTCCATGTGCCCTATGTAAGAATTTAAAGGAATATTCAAGCTCAATGAGTCTTCATTCACATTTGCTTAAGTCAGGTTTCATGTCAAACTATATATGTTGGACTAAGCATGGAGAAAGCGGGGTCATGATGGAAGAAGGTGAAGGAGAAGATTTAAACATTGATGACATTATTGCTCAGTATGGTGCCTTTGATGATACTACAATGGGGGGAGATGAAGAAGAGGTAGCGGTAGAAGATGATCTCGGTGATGCTCTTGGCGATGCCATTCGTGATGCACAACAAGAATGGGAAAGTGAAAAAGAGAAAGTTAAGTTCGAGCGCATGCTTGAGGATCATAGGAAGTTGCTATACCCGACGGCCGAAGAGGGGCAAAAAAAGCTAGGTACAACACTGGAATTGCTACAGTGGAAGGCAAAGAATGGTGTATCCGACAAGGCATTTGGGAATTTATTGAACCTCATAAAGAAGATGCTTCCGAAGCCAAATGAATTGCCCACCACTACGTATGAAGCAAAAAAAGGTTGTCTGCCCTTTGGGATTAAAAATCCAGAAGATACATGCATGTCCTAATGACTGCATCCTCTACCATGGCAATGAATACAAGAATTTGGATGAATGCCCGGTATGTAAAGCATCGCGGTATAAGATAAGGCGCGATGATCCTGGTGACATCGAGGGTGAACAACGTCCTAGAAAGAAAATCCCTGCCAAGGTTATGTGGTATGCTCCTATAATAACACGCTTAAAACGTTTGTTCAGAAATAAAGACCATGCAAAGTTGTTGTGGTGGTATAAAGAAGACCGTAAGGTAGACAATATGTTGAGACACCCAGCTGATGGGTCCCAGTGGAGAGCGATAGACAGGGAATTTCCAGAGTTTGCAAATGAGGCTAGAAACTTAAGGTTCGCCTTAAGTACAGATGGTATGAATCCTTTTGGAGAGCAGAGCACTAGTCATAGCACTTGACTAGTTACTCTATGTATCTACAACCTTCCTCCATGGTTATGCATGAAGCGGAAGTTTATTATGATGCCGATCCTCATCCAAGGTCCGAGGCAACCTGTCAACGATATTGATGTCTATCTGAAGCCATTAGTTGAAAAACTTCTAGTTTTATGGAACAAACCAGGTGTACATGTCTGGGATGAGTACAAACAAGAACACTTTGACCTACGAGCAATGTTGTTCGTAACAATCAATGATTGGCCTGCTTTAAGTAATCTTTCAGGTCAGACAAACAAAGGATATAATGCATGCACACATTATTTTGATGACCTTGACAGTATATATTTGAAAAGATGTCGAAAGGTCGTGTACCTTGGCCATCGTCGATTCCTTCCTTTGAATCACCAAGTAAGAAAGAAAGGGAAGCATTTTAAAGGTAAGCCAGACCATCGGAAGAAGCCTCATAACCGAACCGGGGAAGATGTACTCGCAATGGTCAAGGATGTGAAAGTAGTATTTGGAAAGGGACAAGGCAGTGAATATGTTCCCAAAGATGCTAAGGGACACGCACGCATGTGGAAGAAGAAGTCCATCTTTTGGGAGCTACCCTATTGGCAAGTCCTAAAGATCCGCAACGTAATCGACGTGATGCACCTGACAAAGAATCTTTGTGTGAACCTGTTAGGATTCATGGGTGTGTACGGGAAGCCAAAGGATTCACTTGAAGCACGCCAGGACTTGCAGGGCATGAAAGAACGAGACAACCTTCATCCAGAGAAGACAGATGATGGACGTCATTACTTAAGTCCTGCTAGCTACACGCTTAGCAAAGAAGAGAGGGACAGCATGTTCGAATGTCTAAGCAGCGTCAAGGTCCCATCGGGATTCTCCTCCAATATAAAGGGTATAATAAATGTGTCAGATAAGAAATTCCTAAATTTAAAGTCCCACGACTGCCACGTGCTTATGACGCAATTGCTTCCAGTTGCTTTAAGAGGAATTCTACCTCCACATGTACGTCTAGCCACCGTGAAGCTATGTGCATTCCTCAATGCAATTTCTCAGAAGGAAATCAATCCAGTGGAACTAGCTACTCTACAGAATGATGTGGTTCAATGTCTTGTCAGCTTTGAGTTGGTGTTCCCTCCATCCTTCTTTAATATCATGACACACATCCTAGTTCATTTGGTGAAGGAGATTAGTATTCTTGGACCTGTGTTCTTACATAACATGTTCCCCTTTGAGAGGTTTATGGGAGTCTTGAAGAAATATGTGAAAGTCCGTTCTAAGCCTGAAGGAAGCATCGTCCAGGGCTATGGAACAGAGGAGGTCATTGAGTTCTATGTTGACTTTATTCCTGACCTTGCCCCGATTGGCGTTCCCGAATCACGACACGAGGGGAGACTCAGTGGTAAAGGAACTTTAGGGAAGAAAACATATATCGGCATGGAAGACGATTATTTCAATAAAGCACACTACACAGTTCTTCAGAACTCGTCATTGGTGCATCTGTACATCGAGATACATAAGGAGTTCTTACGATCCAAGTTTCCAGGGAAGACTGAAGCTTGGATTAGGCGTCAGCACATGGAAAGTTTTAGTGGTTGGTTGCGAAAAGAATGTCAAGGCGATGACAATATTGATGAGCAACTGTATTTGTTGGCTAGGCAGCCATCGTGGCATATCCTCACGTACCAAGGGTACGAGATAAATGGGAATACATTTTACACAGTTGCCCAAGATAAAAGGAGCACCAATTAAAATAGTGGTGTTCGCATAGATGGCACAGATCCAAATGGGAATATACAAACATATTATGGCCGCATAGAAGAGATATGGGAACCAGACTACGCACCTAATTTTAAAGTCCCTTTGTTCCGGTGCCAATGGGTGAAGCTGACCGGAGGAGGGGTAACAGTCGACAAAGAGTATGGAATGACAACAGTGGACCTCAACAATATTGGGTACAAAGAGGAACCATTCGTCCTTGCTGCCGATGTGAGTCAGGTGTTCTATGTGAAAGACATGTCTACAAAATCAAAGAGAGGAAAAAACGAAGACATCAACTCAATGATCAATGAGCCAAAGCGCCACATAATTCTTTCTGGGAAAATAAATATAGTGGGAATTGAATACAAGTCAGACATGTCAGAAGATTACGAAAGAAATGTCTGAATTCCACCCTTCATAGTGAAGAAAAATCCAAGCATCATGTTAAATGATGAAGACACTCCATGGTTACGACAAGATCATAACCAAGGGTCATACGTCAAGAAGAAATTCACTGTTGTGCCCGCATAATACAACGATGCATGTTTAATATATTATGTTTTAGAGACGGATATTATGTAATATGTTATGACTTCACAATTGTAGATCTTGCTGAGATGATCAAACTTGGTATTCAGAGTTTTTTCATCTGAGGTCATTTAGTGTCTCATTTGAGCAAGTTTGACCAAGTCAAATTTGGTCAAATAAAAAAACAACACTTTGACTCTAGTATTATGAACTCTAAATGACTTCAAATTGAAAAGTTTTGAATACCAAGTTTATTAAACTCATCAATATCTACAATTGTTGTTTTGGTCAACTTTCCATTTGAGAAAGTTTGGACGGTTCAAATTTGTGATTTTTAAATTTCGACGCCTACGGGACCCTAGATTGTCTCAAATTGAAAAGTTTTGAATACCAAGTTTGTTCATCTCATCAATATCTACAATCCTTATATAGGCTATTTTTTTATTTGAGAAATCTTGAACAAAATGTAGTTCAAATTTCACAAGTGTGTGACATAGTTTTAGAAAGTCTATATGAGATTCAAGAAGTTGTGACTAGTGTTTGATAAAAATTTCTCAAATGGGAAAATGATCTATGTAACAATTGTAGATCTTTCTGAGATGATCAAACTTGGTATTTAGAGTTTTTTCATCTGAGGTCATTTAGTGTCTCATTTGAGCTAGTTTGACCAAGTCAAATTTGGTCAAATGAAAAAACAGCACTTTGACTCTAATATTATGAACTCTAAATTACTTCTAATTGAAAAGTTTTGAATACCAAGTTTGTTAAACTCAAAAATATCTATAATTGTTGTTTTGGTCAACTTTCCATTTGAGAAAGTTTGGACGGTTCAAATTTGTGATTTTTAAATATCGACGCCTACAAACTAGTTTTCGGGACCCTAAATTGTCTCAAATTGAAAAGTTTTGAATACCAAGTTTGTTCATATCATCAATATCTACAATCCTTATATAGGCCATTTTTTCATTTGAGAAAGCTTGAACAAAATATAGTTCAAATTTCACAAGTGTGTGACATAGTTTTAGAAAGTCTATGAGATTCAAGAAGTTGTGACTAGTGTTTGATAAAAATTTCTCAAATAGGAAAATGAGCTATGTAACAATTGTAGATCTTGCTGAGATGATCAAACTTGGTATTCAGAGTTTTTTCATCTGAGGTCATTTAGTGTCTCATTTGAGCAAGTTTGACCAAGTCAAATTTGGTCAAATAAAAAAACAACACTTTGACTCTAGTATTATGAACTATAAATGACTTCAAATTGAAAAGTTTTGAATACCAAGTTTATTAAAATCATCAATATCTACAATTGTTGTTATGGTCAACTTTCCATTTGAGAAAGTTTGGACGGTTCAAATTTGTGATTTTTAAATTTCGACGCCTACAAACTTGTTTTCGGGACCCTAGATTGTCTCAAATTGAAAAGTTTTGAATACAAAGTTTGTTCATCTTATCAATATCTACAATATTTATATAGGCCATTTTTTCATTTGAGAAAGCTTGAACAAAATATAGTTCAAATTTCACAAGTGTGTGACATAGTTTTAGAAAGTCTATATGAGATTGAAGAAGTTGTGACTAGTGTTTGATAAAAATTTCTCAAATGGGAAAATGAGCTATGTAACAATTGTAGATCTTGCTGAGATGATCAAACTTGGTATTCAGAGTTTTTTCATCTGAGGTCATTTAGTGTCTCATTTGAGCAAGTTTGACCAAGTCAAATTTGGTTAAATGAAAAAACAACACTTTGACTCTAGTATTATGAACTCTAAATTACTTCTAATTGAAAAGTTTTGAATACCAAGTTTGTTAAACTTAAAAAGATCTACAATTGTTGTTTTGGTCAACTTTCCATTTGAGAAAGTTTGGACGGTTCAAATTTGTGATTTTTAAATTTCGACGCCTACAAACTAATTTTCGGAACCCTAGATTGTCTCAAATTGAAAAGTTTTGAATACCAAGTTTGTTAAGCTCATCAATATCTACAATCCTTATATAGGCCATTTTTTCATTTGAAAAAGTTGTAGAACAAAAAATAATACATTTTCTTTATTTTTATAGGTTCAACAAAAATTTCCATTCAATTTTGGTCAAAAACCGAGAAAAAATTGAAACATTGACGTTACAATAATGTGATAATAAATTTCCTATCGAATAATATTAGTTTAATTAATTTTAAGTTACAAATATATTTTTGCATTAACAAAATACTTAGTATTAGTAACATTTATATTCTATATTCATAAAAGAAATTAAAAACTTTAGGTTACAAAATTTTTCTATTTACAATAAATAGTTAGTTAATCAATAGTATTTTTTAAAATAAATATTGCAAAGTATTGAAGTTGCTATGGAATTAATTGATTAACCTAGTATTAAACAAAATCAAAATCCTGAGCCTTTCCAATTCTGTTTGGCGGGTTGCCAAAATTTTCAGCCTTGATCCGGCCCTGCACTAAAGCCAAGAACCGGGACTAAAGGGTGGGCGGCAATTTCGGTGCCTGCCCAAAAATATCTTTAGTCCCGGCTGGTAACACCAATCGGGACTAAAAGCCTTTAGTCTCGGCTTGTAAGGCGAGCCGGGACTAATGGGTTGGACCTTTAGTCCCGGTTAATCTTACCTGCCGGGACTAAAGGGTCCCGGCCTATATATATCGAACGTCTGTTCTGTTCATCTTCGATCTCGCCTCCGTCGCTCAGCCCCGCCCGGCCGCGCCATCCGCCGTCGTCGAGCTCGTCTCTGCCGCGCCACAGTCGTCGTCTACCCCCGCCCGGCCGTGCCATTCTCCCGGCTCGCATCGCACGCCGCATCCCGTCTCCACCGCCGCTCCCGACCCCACCCTCCATCGCCGACGCTTCCCGCGCGCCCACCGTACCCTCCATCGAACTCTCGTCTGCTGCTCTCGATCAGCCATGTTTTTTAGATTTTTTTTACAAAGTCTCGGGCGTATGTTAGATTAAAATGTATTAAATTTTAATTAGTAGTTTATTGTTAGTTTTTTAGTTATTTTTAGATAGTTTTTTATATATGTTAGATTTAAATGTATTAAAATTTAATTAGTATTTTATTTAGATAGTTTTTTTAGATAGTTTTTTATTATAGTTTTTGATATATGTTAGATTAAAATGTATTATCTATTACTAGTTTATCTAATTTCATGTTAGATTTATTTAATTGGATTTAGTAATTATATATTCTATCTCTCTATATATATCTAGAGAGAGATTCTATATGTATACATATGTACTTAATTATTTCTATATGTATATATACATGTACTTATTTTCATGTGTTGAGAGAGAGAAAAAATTGTATCTAGAGAGATATTCTATGTGGTATCACATGCATATCTAGAGATATAGACATATGCACTTATTTCTATGTGTTGAGAGAGAGAGAAAATATATTGTATCATTCTATGTGTATATATATACATGTACTTATTTCCATGTTTTTGGATCGAAAGTGTTTTTGATTCGATTCCAAAGCCTATACCTTATTATTGTTTATCCTTATGAAATATTATGTGTTATTATATTTAATTGGATTTAGTAATTCTATATGTGTTATCACATGTACTTATGTTATGTACCATAGTAATTCTATCTATGTGTTATCTTGAAGATACAAATGGCTGCTCCGGATGATAACTTGAGTGATGACATAATGGCGGATATTATCAACGTCGGCACCAATGTGGATGTAGATGACACGAGTCAGTACTTTACTGATTATGAGGATATCCTGAATATGCCGGTGGTTGAAGATCAATAAATTATCACGCAAGAAAATACTGGCGAGGTATATTCGATTATCTATCATCTCTTATAGATGTATGCGTACGTATATTTGTTGTTAATCGTTGTGTTTCTACTCATGTAGCCGGTCTCTGGATCTACATCAACCACCGACAAAAGTAGGAAAGTCCGAGGGCCAAAAAAGCCATTAGAGGGCCGTTTCATAATATCAGAATTCGACACCGACACCGGCAAACCATTGGGACCACATGCTCAGACATATGTCAATCAATGTGGGTTCATTGTAAGGGATAGGATCCCAGTTAGTGCTCGTGAATGGAAGCAGAAGATATCCGCTCCTAATGTTAGTTTTGTATCTGATCGTGAGAAGAACCTAGCTTGGAGAGATATCACTCAGCATTTCACATTACAAGCAGATGATGCTTTGAAGGAGCTAGTGAGGGATTGGACAATGAAGAAGATGGCAACATTGTTCCAGAGTTGGAAGAAGACATTGTATAAAAAGTTTATCTTGAAGAATGCTACGCCGAATTTCAATGCTAAGGCGTTTGTCAAGTTAGAGTCCCATTGGGATGCCTTCGTATAATACAAGACATCTCAAGACAGTGAGGAACGTGTGATGAGGAATCGGTAGAATGCCCGACAGAAGCAATACCATCATCGCATGGGATCATGTGGTTATAGGAGTGCTATTCCCAAGTGGCAGAACCTAGAAGCAGAGATTACTGCCAAGGGAATCATACCTGAAATAATAGAGAAGAACTGGCCTCAACACGCGAAGAATTGGTTCTACGCTCATGGGGGAAGCCTAGACCCAGACACTGGCAAGCTAATTTTCGGCCAAAAAATTGAGAGAGCAACACAGAGACTAGCTCGTGCTAGGGAAGAAGCTGATAGTGGTGTTTTCAAGCCCAACAGAGAGAACGATGAATTGACATATGCCCTAGAGAATCCTGAACACGGTGGTCGAACAAGAGGCTATGGGGTGGTTCCGTGGCTACACGCATTCCCAGCAGACAAGGATACCTACAGAAGCTGTCAGAGAAAGAAGGATGAGGAGGCAGAACGAATCCGTGCATTGGAGCAATTTGTTGATGAGTCACGATAAGCATTGCTTGAATCACGTGAACGAGAAAAATCTCTTGAGGCAAGAATGCAGGAGGAGATCAAGAGGCAAGTGCAGCTAGCAATGAGTCAAATGCAATCGCAATCAACGCCGGGAGTCACCATTAGCCCCGTTGGTCAGATGAAAAACAGTTGTGCTTCCATGGAGCTGCCAGTTATTCAAGATGACGCTGGGTTGCGCTTCCCTGTTGATGACATTACCGAGCCTCTAACAACATGTGAGCTGCACATTCCAGATGGTAATACTGCATCAATCATGGTGGCTGTCGGGGTTGTATCTCCAATAGACCGAACGAAGACACCAAGAATCCATGGGTCAGTTATTCAACCTGGATATGCTAGCGTCTCGATCGATAGAGTGCTCAAAGGTTACAACAATGTTCCTCTTGACATTGAAGGCGGTGATGAGGAGAAGACACTAGGAGAAGCAGAGAAGACATTTATTCAATGGCGCAAACGCTTCATCATCATTCCTGGGGCGCCATCGCTTCCCCTACCTCACCATAGGTACGAATGAAAGTGAATGAAATATTATTTTCCATTAATTTTCTATTGGCTTCAAAAATAATTGACACACAACTTGTTTTTGTAGCAGGGTCTCCCCCCAACCTAGCCCAATCATTCATTCCCCATCTCATCACAGTGTCGCGGGGGGCAAGACGACTTCATCCCCACGGCGATCGCCAACTCCTACACCGGCCCCATCGCCTCCACAACGATCTCCAACTCCTACACCGGCCCCACCGCCTCCACAACGATCTCCAACGCCTCCACGCCGGTCTCCACCAACACCGGCCTCATCGCCTCCACGCCGGTCTCCAACACCGCCCCCACCCCCTCCACAGCGACGCACTACAAAGACGTCTAAGGTCCTGGCGGCAAAGAAGACCCCGAGAAAAAGAGTTATTTCTCAAGAAATACTTTCTGAAAAGACTGATGAGCAAATAGCAGCTGAAGAAGACAAAAAAGTGAAAGATTTTTTTATAGATATCAAAAACAAGAGTCAAGCGAAGCTTAAGGAGAAGCCGTACTTTTACATACCACGAGATGTGCTGAGGCAGAAGGTCGATGCTCACAAGAAAAAGATGTGCTGAGGCAGATAAGAAAAGGAAAAGAGCATCAGGGAAGGATGTCCCACAGCTCGGACAACAGAAGCAACCAATGCAAAATCTTCTTGTTGCTAATGAATATGGTTCCAACATAGAAGTCTATCGACCAGACAACTCTGGAGAAGTGTCGGTTCAAGCCCTTAATGCTTTTTTTGAAGATACTGGTTTAACCTTGGATCAATTGACGGGCAAAGCTCCAATCTAGAACCTAAAAGTTGATACCTGGAAGACTTATAAATATGGCAAAAGTCTGTACAACCCTGCGGCTCTGAATGAATTGGATACGCAAATGTACTTGCTCAACAAGTGGTACATGTAGGCGTGTGGCAGGGGTGAGCAGTGGATCTTTGTCAGATTTAGAGACCATCATTACTTCCATGGCGATGACATCTTACATATTAGTTTCGAAGAATTGCATCAACTATACCACATGGACGCTCTGGACAAATCAATCATTTGCTCCTTTTGTTTGTAAGTGATTCTTACTTTTATTTAATAAACTCACTTCTATGCGTACGTGTATATAATTATCCTCACATGTAACTTATATTTATATACAGATTCCAGATGTCAGAGCTCCAAAGAATACAAGACACCAGTGTTGGCTTCATTGATCCTTATATCGTATTCAAAACCGGTATTATTGTCAAGGAGCGGTGGGTATCTGAAGCACAGGAGAATATCATGATGTTCTTCGTGAAGCAGCACGACAAGACAACAATAATTTTCCCGTACAACTTTGAGTAAGTGTTAATAATAATGTAGTCTACACATTTTATGTAATATCAATACAACTTATATGCATGTACGTGTGTGTATAAACCAATGCATGTTTCACTGGATACTCATTGTCATTGAGTTAAACTCAAGTCGGTTAGTAATCTTTGACTCGTTGAGAAAAGAGCGGGCACTATATCAAGATATGATAGACATTATCCAGAGGTAATTTCGATCTCTCACGCACAACTATTATTGAATAGACTTTGCCATAATTTATTAACGATCGTACATTATTGGTCGCACAGTGTTTGGAAAGAGTTTATTCGGCAACATCGCAAGGATTGCAAGGCACCACTTAATGTAGTTGAAATACCAGTAAGTTGTACTATATACTCTTCCCCACGTGTTTAATTACTATATCGTACTTCAATTTACGTGTGAGATGATGAGAATAATATTCTTCTCGTACAGTGGTGTTTGCGGCAGCAACCAGGTAATAACTTGTGTGGATACTACGTTTGTGAATTTATCACTGCGCACATAAGAAGAACTCCTGAAGATGTCTATATATCAATTTTTTATTTATTTTTAAATGAATATATATATATGTATTAATACTTTTCCTTTTATTTCAAATGTAAGACTGAATGGTTGAAACGAAGGGTCATGCAAAAAGACCATCTGAAAGCAGTTCAAGAGTCAATAGCAGGATTTCTTCTAGAAAAAATGCTAAATCCCAACGGCGAGTTCTACTTTGATCCTAAGGAATAAATGATGTAAATTAAATGTTTATTGATATCGTTATTTTCGAGAACAAGATTATGAAAGTGTTGTATATATACATATATATATATATATATCTATAATATATATAGGTTCATACTTTATTCGAATATAATAATGCTCGAGATGAGAATTAGATGTAATTATATGCATACGTGTATTTATATTAGCAGCATAGAATACGTACATAAAAACATATTATATATTAAACAAATACGTGTAACTGAACTGAAAACAAATTAAACAAAAAAAAGAAAAAGAAAAGGAACCTTTAGTCCCGGTTGGGGTTACCAACCGGGACTAAAGGGTGCGGCCACGTTTGCTCGGCTGGAGGGCCTTTAGTCCTGGTTGGTAACACCAACCGGGACTAAAGGTCCCTCTTTAGTCCTGGCTCGATGACCCGGGACTAAAGGTGGCATCTTTAGTCCCGGAATCGTTGTCCCGGCGCGGTAACCGGAACTAAAGGCCGTTACTGCCCCGGACAACAAGTCCATTCTGTAGTAGTGTCCAGTTAGGGTAACCCACGTTGCATGCAGCATCGAGAGCAGGCATCGCCATTAACAGTACGTCAGCTATGACCTGCTGTCCATAATTTTTAGAGTTGCTTTCTCCCAGCATTCTTAGCAGCAAATCCGATGGATGTGCCGGTTGACGTTGGTAGCGATAGGTTTTTTTTTGTTAATAGTATATATATACTCACTCTTAGTCAAGTGATTGCCAGACTTCTCCAAAGTCGATCGCAACAAATCTGCTCGCTCAGTCTTCTTCAACGTACTAACCTCCACCAGATAAGAAGCAATGGCGCCTTCACAAATGAATCTCTCTGCTGTCCTCCTAGTCGTCGTCCTCCTACCCGTTGTCATGGCAGCTCGTGGTATGTACACGTGCACATGCATGAACTGCATGTTGCAAGCGGCGATGTCATTTGATTAATCTTTTGCTAATTTAAAGTTGTTTGATACGCCTTCGACATTTGTTGCATAAATGTCCATGCCTGGATCTGAACCATGCAGAGTCGGCGTCCATTGGGAAATATCTTTGCGCTGAACCCCTGAGCGACAATTATAAAGGGATATGCATTGGATTGATCCACGACGCCGCCTGCAATCGTGTATGCATAGCCGAAAGCAGCGATAACTTTAAAGGCTTCTGTAACTTTTTACAATGCTGGTGCCAACCTAGATGCACCTCTAAGACTGAGGTTGTTGCTAGCGCTCCAATCTGGCAATGATACAATGATCCCGCCTGAACAATGATCCGATCCTTCTCAGCCCTCGTCTAGTAATAATATATAACATTGTATACTCAGTGTACCTACCGGCTGCTTACTTATGTTGTGTCGTGGACTTGTGGGTCAAAATAAATTTGTATTTTCTTGTGCAAATGTATATGGTTGCCTATCAAAATTGGCATGTCTGGAAAAAACGGACGTTGAAGAGAGATTCCTCCATGAATGCGGCTTCATTGGTTGCTCCTTGGTGGAATGAAGTCCGTGTGTTGAAGAAGAATGAGCTAGCAGATGATCACAGATAAGTGACAAGTTTGGGCAGTACGTATATATGTAGCTTAGGTCGTTAAGAGAGGTGAGGTGGAGTGGTTTAAAACTCTGTTTTTCTGTCAGGTGTGACGTTTAAAACTTCATTGTAAGCTGGACTTCCCAGCAGTGACTTTTGGCTTCCAATATAAGGCGGGCCAATGTGCCTTTGGTCTGAAAAAATAGAGGGAGATGACAGTGAGAAATTTTGGCTCCCTCCAAAATGTCTTAACATGCAATACCAATCTACCAGGCCAGACTGCCAGTGGATGTATCGGACTTACAATAAGAATATATAGAGAAACCGAGAAAGCAATATTTTATTCCCCTCGAATCCTCCGTCGCGGGCAGGCATCTGTTAATTTTCTATTCTATATTATTGGGCTTGTGTTTTCCGCCGCAGAAGCAGAAACTAGTCAACTAGTTAAAGTACATGCTGCTGCGCTGGATCCAACCGTGCCGTCCCGCGCGCAGTGGCCACAGACGGTAACAGATTACACCAGCAACATACCGGCAAGGCGGCAAAAGTTCTTTAGACTCATTGTATGACATCGAGGGGAGCATGATTTTTCTTTGCACAATGCATAAACCATTGCAAATTCATACTTGAAAGCCACTCTCAATCCTTGCACCGAAGGTGTCTGGAATTGATGATGAAGTTGTTGCGGGTGATCTAAATACTCCGGCGTATCAAGATGATGATCTCCACAAAGAAAGGCACAAAGGTTGGCTCTGAACAATTCTACCATCGGGTAATGTTCCAAATTAACCAAGCTATTAAAACGAAGGGTGCCTAATACACAGCAAGATTACATTTCAGGAAAAGATGCTCTAGTGGTACCTCTGAGTTTGCTTGGCATAGAGCATAATTTTAATCTGGAAGTTCCATATATTTCTTGTTCCGAGTAGACCTGTCTTTCATGACCAGCCCAAAAAGTATTTTATGTTTCAAGTGACTTTTTAGGATTGCTTTCTCCCAGCATATCATTCATGACAAGTCCAATGGATCCATTGTTTTGGAGCAGCCAATGCAATGCAAATTTGTCCTCTTGGACATGTGATTTGTATATATTGCCAAACTTCTCCAAACTCGATCATCCAAAGCAAATTTTTGTGTACTTGCTTTCTTCTTCAACGTATCAACTTCCACTAGTGTGCACCTGCATGGCCGTGTAGGCCGTTTACACACCGTATAAACGTTACACAAAGCCTACTGTGCAGTTTAGGGCCTAAACAGTTATTACATGGTTCCACCGTTTACACGGAAAAAAACGGTTCTACACGGACTAAACATTGTACACAAAACGATGATTACACAGTGATTAAACTGTTTGAAACAACGTTTAGGTGATATGGAAGTATCAACTACATCTAATTGCATATTAGTGTGAAATTTGTTATTTGTGAATTGTTTTTCTCTCGATCATGCAAAAGGTTTGTGCGTCTTTGTATTAAGATAGAGAAATTGTTCAATACATCAGGCCTTAGCGGTGCCTTAGGGGGTCAAAAGAGTTATACATGGACGCTCGGCACCTCCCTAGTGTACTGAAAGCTATGGTGTTACATTGGACACTGATCAACCCACATTGCAGCGCCGGCTAGGAGGCCTATGCCCGGGCTGTCGAGCAGCGGCGACGCTGCTTGCGTGCGCCCACCTCCCCGTCCTCTAGGAACAACTCACAGATCGCCTACATATTAGTGTTGTCACCGTTGAAGATTTCTTCATACGCCTTGAAGGCCAACATCGACGGAGATGGCATCCCACTAGCTAGTCCCAGGCGCTTCATGACAAGGTACTCACCTTGGTTGGACGCTGGGATATGAGATATGCTATGCACTATACTATATATCCGCTTGCCCCTCATGGGGATCGTGGGTGGTGCATGTCCACCGTGGGCCTCATCTACGGGCAGCTCCAGGATTGGCGGCTACCTCATCTTTGTGAATCGCTCGGTGCAGCGCTTGAGGTGTCTGTCGGTAGAGGTTGTCTAAGGAGGTGGAGTGCAGTTGACGGCGACCGTGGGAGCCACGACCGTCGCGTCTCCCTAGGTAGCTGCCCTGACCAGCGCTGGGTCAGGGTACGCCTCGGCATCTATGACGCTGGGCTATCCCCCGTGGCAGCGTGACCTATGGTGGCCCCTGCACAGGAGACAAGGGAGACAAGTCCGTTGTCCACTGGGTAGTCTTCGCTGGAGAACGGGCGTCCACTAGCGACGTGTCCACTTCCTGAGAGGCCGCTACCATAGCAGGTGAGCACCCAGGTGCTGGTGCTCCTGCTTGACGGCTCACTATGAGCAAGGCGGTGAGCTCCTTCAGCATTGGGTCGACCCACACGGGAGGCCCCGCACACGCGCACAGCTCCAACGCCAGCAGATCTAGCTCGGGGAAGTAGAGTGTGCAGTAGCAGCGGCAGCGACATTGTCGTCGTAGTCGGCAGGCGCGCTAGAGTTGATGACCCTCGCCGGCTTACTTCAGCATCGCCACCGTCATCGTCAGGTTCCGTTGGCGTCCCCTACGGCAACCTGCATAGCCCCATCCGAGCTCGGTGGACCGTTGCGGGGCGCTTGTTGGGAGGCCTGTGGCCTGCCGCCACAAGCGTAGTGTCGTGGCTGGTCGCCGCCCTTCGCCGCTGACGTCATAGCATGCCTGAGCCGCTTGTAGTCCCTGGCGAGGTGGCGGAAGCCGTGGCAGCGCAAGCAACACCGTCGCAACCGGCAAGTCGCTACTTGGTGCGAGTGGGAAAGGCAGTTGAAACATCTACCATGAAGCTCTGCGGGACCTTCCGCGTCTGCAGAAGCTGTTTTGGGCCGTGGCAAGGCTCAGCCGAGTCGGCCACAGATTGCATCTCCTGCCAGGGGAGGATCTCCCACCACCCATCAATGTTGGGGCGGAGACCCGTCCGTGGTGGCCAAGGCATTGGCGGACAGGGATGCAGCCATCCACTAGCCGAGCAGGTAGGCCACACACCAGCTGTGCGCAAGGCCAGATGCATTTCCTCCGCCTCCGCCCAGGTCCCTATCGGCCAGCCTCCGCTGCACCATGACCCAGAATCATGATTGAACGAGTCTGGGCATGCGGCAGGGACGCGGTGACCGGCTTCACTGGACGACGAGCGACATCTAGGTAGGTGGTGGGGTGGTCATCGTCGCACTCCTCGCCGTCAGCGTCTGCCCACCGGTGTTGCTTCGTGCGCCCTCCCACAGGGCCACCAGGGTAGAACGGAGCCGCGTTCGGTAAGAAGGAGGGTGAGCTGGGGTTCCAGGCGACACAGCGATGGCCTGGCTTGGGTGATGGGTGCCCACGGACCTAGAAGGCCCAGACGGCGTGGAGTGGTCATCATCGGCGGAGGCAGCACTCCCTACGCCATCCGGCAGCGTTGACGGTTAGCGGGGCGCCCAGGCCCCGAGCTTGGTGGCCGCGTCGGCTGCGGCAGCCGGCCTCGGTGGTGGAGGGGGCAGGGCCATGCCAGATCTGGTCCCCTTCGTGAGGCCGCAGGGTGCCCACGGCGGCGACATCTGCCACCGGCGGCATAGAGGGCGGAGAGGCGCCGACACCGGAGGCAACCTCCTAAGCGCGCCGTAGAGACGCGGGTGGCGGTGGATCGAAGAAGCGGGGGGAGTGGAGGGAGGAGAGGGGGGGTGGATGCGGGCTCTGTGGTGGCCGGTGGTGGCGGGGAGGGGGCCGCCAAGGCGGCTCGTCACGCACCCAAGCACCGTCACCTATGCAAGGGAGAGGAGGGTAGGGGGTAGTGGACGCAGAGGGGGTGGGAAGGAAGGGGAGGGCGGTGGGTGCGGGCGTCGACCCCGGCGGCGGCAGCGGCATGCAGCGGGCCGCCACGGGCGGCTAGGGTTTCGGGGTTCGGCCCGGCCGGCCGATGTTGGGCTTTGGTTGAGCGAGCGATGCAGTCTGCTTCATTTTCACCCAATGTTGTGTTATTTGCAAATTGTAATTTGTTATATTTGATTTGAGAATTGTCAACTAGTATGATTAGATATTTAGTCAATTTGACTTTTAAGCTTGGCAACTTTTTATGTTTGACCGACGAAATATCAAAATTTCTAATTTTCACTTACATAAGTATATGAATTTTATCGCCATCTTACAAAACTTGTAGCCCATGCACACAACGTGTCCATTCCGTGTACACACGCCTAACTTGCTACTCGAGGGGTGACCGAACGATTACCATTAAGCGTTTAGGTGAACGTTGCTTTCACTATAAACGACAAATGGCACCTTCATTTAAGAATCTCTCTGCAGCCGGCGCTGTCATCGTTCTTCTACTTGTCATCGTGGCCGCCGGCAAAAGAATTTGGCTTTCACTGATCTCACTGAAGGAAATTGCTGAGTAAAAATTAGGTCATATCGAGATGTCCATTCCACTCCATGCGCATTATTACTATTATCTCCATAGAGAAAGAAAAGGCTAATCCTCTTCCAAAGGATTCTAGTATGGTGAATGGACCTTGTTGCCCATGAACTTTTTTGTTGAAGTTGTTGCCCATGAACTTGTATCCCAAAAATAGCCCAACAACAACTCTTTGCAAAGGTGCAGTGCAAGGACAAATGCACCCGCGTTTCATCTTGACCATCTTGACAGAGTAGACATTTATAATCTTGGGAGGACCATATTCTGTGCAGACATCTATTTTGCCCAACAGTTCTAAAAGTTTCCATCATCAGTGCTGACGCATAAAAACAAAATGGTGCCTTACTGGTCTGTTGGCAGACATGAACCCGAGGACAGGCATGCACCTATTTCTATTTGGGGAATTAATTAAAAGCACGGATTATTCTCCTAGTGTTTGCCGCCGCAGAAGCAGAAGTAGCTGAAGCACGCCTCGAGAAAAACGTACGATCCCTTGTTCCAGTCAGGGTAACCCGCGTTGCATGCAGCATCGAGAGCAGGCATCGCTATTAACAATACGTCAGTTGTGACCTGCAGTCCATAATTTTAGAGTTGCTTTCTCCCAGCATTCTTAGCAGCAAATCCGATGGATGTGCCGGTTGGCGTTGGGCAGCGATAGTTTTTTTTTTTTTTTGTTGAGAAGTATATATATATACTCACCCTTAGTTAAGTGATTGCCAAACTTTCTAAACACGATCGCAACAAATCTGCTCGCTCAATCTTCTTCAACGTACTAACTTCCACCAGATAAGAAGCAATGGCGCCTTCACAAATGAATTTCTCTGCTGTCCTCCTAGTCGTCGTCCTCCTACCCGTTGTCATGGCAGCTCGTGGTATGTACGCGTGCACATGCATGAACTACATGTTGCAAGCATCGATGTCATTTGATTAATCTTTTGCTAATTTCAAGTTGTTTGATGCGCCTTCGACATTTGTTGCATAAATGTCCATGCCTAGACCTGAACCATGAAGAGTCGGCGTCCATTGGGAAATATCTTTGCCCCGAACACCAGAGCGGCAATTATAAAGGGATATGCATTGGATTGATACATGACGCCGCTTGCAATCGTGTATGTGTAGACGAAAGCAGCGACAACTCTGGTGGCCTCTGTAACTTTTTACAATGCTGGTGCATAAGCAGATGCACCTCTGAGACTGAGGCTGTTGCCAGTGCTCCGATCCGGCAATGATACAATGATCCCCACCTGAACAATGATCCGATCCTTCCCAGCCATCGTCTAATAATAATATATAACATTGTATACTCAGTATACCTACCGGCTGCTTACTTATGTTGTGTTGTGGACTTGCAGGTCAAAATAAATTTGTATTTTCTTGTGCAAATATATATGGTTGCCGATCAAAATTGGCACGTGTGGAAAAAACGGAGCACCTCTCCAATGCAAATTGCATTTCTCCATTGCGTAGCTCATATCGAGCCATCAAAATGCATATATAGATCGCACAATTTAGAATTGGATAACAGAGTTAGGCTAATTATGAAACAGAAAAAATTGTAGAAAAAGGATACTGACACATAATAGTGCTATAGAAACAGCTTTTACAAAAGCACAATTGGCTAAATACTTCAAATTTGATAGAATTAAGTTTGGACTTAATATCACCCGTAGCGTTAGCATGGGTAATATATTAGTCAAATCTAAGTGACGGTGTTGTTGGCACCAATCTAGATATTGCCACATTAATATAAAAATTAAAAGAATATATACCGTTGAATTTTATGAGGATCTACAAGAGAGTTGACTCTTTCCTAGGAGCCTCTTCCTTTATGTACAACAAACAGAAGTGATTATTCATAGTTGGGATTCTGCCAATAGAAAAGTTCTTACATATTCATTTGCCCCCCCTTCCTCCAAAAGCATAGAAATTCCATAGAATTCCAACATGTATAAGGAGAAACAAAGCAATTAAAGAGGAATTCATTAAGCCAAAAAAATAATCATGGCATAGAGCTATGAAAATTCTAGGTAGTCCTTTTTGTTGGCCCACGGGATCACCGTCTGACGATAGTGAACTAGTCTCCAGACCACTAGTCTCAGACCACTAGTCTCCTAGACCACTAGTCTCCTAGACCAGACCACTAGTCTCCCAGGCCACTAGTCTCCAGACCACTAGTCTCCCAGACCAGACCACTAGTCTCCCAGACCACTATACCGGTTGTGTTCGTACCCACACACTACGGATCGAGCTAGAAGAAGAAGGGAGAACAGAACAAGTACGCACAATACAAGACAACAACATTGACCGAGGCCCTGTCTGTGTGATGGCAAATCTGAACTCTCTTTACTGAGTTGCCTTGGTGCCCTATTTATACAACTCTATCTATCTAACTAAAGTACAGCGCACATGCTGTAACAGTAACTAGATAAGCATACAGGGCTGACTCTGCGCCGGCCACTGCATGTGCCTACAGTGCCGCAGGTGAGCCATGCGGCGCCTGCACCTACAGCGGCTACTGTATTACAGCAGGGGGCAAAGTCGGCGCCGCCTTCCTCTGCTGTGTTTCACACAAGGTGACAGTAGATTAGCTAACAATCTTTCCCTAATCCTACTGCTAACCCTTGCACCCCTCCATGTCGATCATCTCCTTTAGCTCCGTGAGTCGAAGTCGTCCGAGTGGCTTGGTGAGGACGTCCGCGAGTTGCCGACCAGTTTCGACAAACTCGATGACGATCTGCCCTCCATCAACACAGTCCCTGAGAAAGTGGAACTTCACGTCGAAGTGTTTACTCCGGTCGTGCAGAACTGGATTCTTCGCGAGGGCGATGGCGGGCTGGTTGTCCACCATTAGTGCTGGTGGGTGAGCTTCCACGCCGGTTAGCTCGCCCAGCAGGCGGCGTAGCCACACAACTTGGCACGCCGCTGTGGCCACCGCTACGTACTCTGCCTCGCATGTAGATAGCGCCACCACCTTCTGTTTCAGCGACAGCCATGAAATTGGGGCCGACCCGAGGAAGACGAGTACGCCAGAGGTGCTCCATCGTCCGTCGATGTCCCCTGCCATGTCTGCATCGCTGAACACCGTGAGCTGCAGCCTACTTCCCCTAGTCTTTGGGAAGATGATTCCATGATTCACCATCCCTTTGACGTAGCGTAGTAGCCGCTTCACCGCAGCCCAGTGATCCTCTCTGGGATCCTCCATGAAGCGACTGACGTAGCCCACGGTGAATGCAATGTCCGGCCTTGTGTGGACTAGGTAGCGCAGACCGCCGATGATGCTCCGGTAGAGTGTTGCATCTACTTTTGCCGCGGTGCTGTCCTTCGTCAGCTTCAGTCGCTCCTCCATCGAAGTCACGCATGGCTTGCACTCCACCATGCCGCTCCTCTCCAACAGCTTGGAGGCATACGCGCTTTGCCCGAGCATGAGTTCCTCCTTCCCCTGTCTCACCTCGATGCCGAGGTAGTAGGAGAGAGCGCCGAGATCGCTCATTCGGAAACGAGCTGCCATCTCTCGTTTGAAGCTGTTGATATCCTCCATGCGCGCGTCGGTGATGATTAAGTCATCCACATACACGCCGACCATGAGTTCTTCCTTCCCCCGTCGTCGCGTGTAGAGCGCGTGCTCGGTTGTGCATCTCTGAAACCCAAGCTTGCCCAGCCTGGTGTCAAGCTTGGCGTTCCATGCTCGAGGGGCTTGCCTCAGCCCGTAGAGCGCTTTGCGCAGTCGGAGCACCCTGTGCTCCTCTCTCTTGACAGCGAACCCTGGAGGTTGCCTGACGAAGACCGTTTCCGCCAGCTCGCCGTTGAGGAAGGCCGATTTAACGTCCAAATGATGGACGCGCCAGTTCTTTGCTGTCGCCAAAGCAAGTAGCAAACGGACCGACTCCATGCGCGCTACTGGTGCAAAGACCTCCTTGAAGTCGATGCCCTCGCGCTGGACAAAGCCTCGGGCGACGAGGCGCGCCTTGTACTTGACAATGGCGCCGAGCTCATCCCTTTTGACTTTGTACACCCACTTTAGGCTGATCAGACGGCATCCTGGGGGTGGATCGACGAGCTGCCAAGTCTCGTTTTCCTCGATCGCCTTCATCTCCTCCAGCATTGCCCGTCGCCAGTTTCCATCGCGCTCGGCTAGCCCGAACGTGGGTGGTTCCTCTGCACTAACGAGTAGCAGCTCTGCGTCGTTGAGCAGCCTACCCACCAGACCTGAGGGACCTGTGCCGCCGACGATGTCGTCCAGCCTACAGAACCTCAACTCCTCACCTTCGTTGTAGGCGTCCATGAACTCAGTGATGTCACTTAGAGGTGAGGCGAACTCGATCGGGGGTGATGGAGTTCCTTCTTCCGCCGGAGTGCCCTGCATAGCACCTGAAGTGCTCGGCGCTGCTTCTGGACTGCTCGTCATAACTCCTGCAGTGTTCGGCCACACTGTAGGAGTGCCCAGCCTCAGTCTTGGAGTGGTCGGAACCACAGTAAGACGTCTTGGCTCCGCCATGGGAGTCCTCGGCACCCGTCCTGAAGTGGTCGCCACCACTGCAGAACCTCCTGGCTCTACTCCTGGCGTGCTCGGCATTCCTCCAGAAGTGCTCGGCACTGCCCTAGAAGTGCTCGACTCTACCGCCGGAGTGCTCGGCGCTCCTCTCAGAGTGCGTGGCACCTGTTCCGCAGCGTCTCCACCGCCGTGGATGACCAAGTGCTCGACGACGAAGGTGTTGGTGAAGCCTCCCACTTCCCCCGTGCTCGGACTGTGCCAGTCCCAAGCTGCCTCCTCGTTGAACACAACGTCGCGTGAGACAGTCACCTTGTCTCCGCGTGGGTCATAGAGCCGGTACGCCTTGGTACCCTCCGCGTAGTCCAGGAACACCATGGGTGTGCTCCTGTCCTCCAGCTTGGTGAGGTTCGGCTTCGTCTTCCTGACGTGGCCGATGCAACCAAATGTCCAGAGGAATGACACGTTCGGCTTGCTCCCGTACCAAGCTTCAAACGGCGTCTTGCCCGTTAGGGCTTTGGTTGGAGCGCGGTTGAGGATGAACACCGCCGTGGTCACCGCCTCTCCCCAGAACTTTGCCAGCATCCCTTTGGCCTTCATCATGGATCGGGCCATGCCGACCACTGTCTGGTTCCGTCGCTCCACCACGTCATTCTGTTGTGGCGAGTATGGCGGGGCGTGATGTTGCCCCACACCTTGATCCGCGCAGTACGTAGCAAACTCCACCGAAGTGAATTCACCACCCCGATCAGTCCTCAGTACACGGAGCTTCTTGCCGCTCTCGGCCTTCGCGCGCGTCTTGAACTTCTTGATCGCCACCGCCGCTTCGTCCTTGCTCGTCAGGAGTTGTAGCCACATGTAGCGACTGCAATCGTCCACGAGTAGGAGGAAGTACCGCCGACCACCGCATGTAGCAGGCGTGATCGGCCCGTAGAGGTCGCCGTGAACTAGCTCGAGAGCTTCCTTCGCGTGATACTTGGCCGCCTTTGGGAAAGGTAGCCTTCTCTGCTTCCCGGCCAGGCAGCTGTCACACAGCTCGCCTCCGTGTTTGATGTGGGGTAGCCCTTCGGACCATCTTCCCCAGCCGACCAAGCGCGTCGAAGCTGAGATGTCCGAACCGGGCATGCCACATCCACGGTTCCTCGGAGTGCCTTACCGCCAGGCAAACCGGCTGCTCTACCTTTAGGTCAAGCAGGTACAACCGGTTCAGGGACCTCTCCACCTTGGCGAGAAGTCGCTGCTCCCGGTCTCTGATCCTCAGAACGCCGTCCTTAATCAGAACCTCGCTACCGCGCTCATCCAGCTGACCAATGCTGATGATGCTGGAACGCAGCTGCGGGATGTAGTATACATCCGTTAGCGCGCGGTGCTCCCTATTCTAGCATCTGAAGATGATGGTGCCGCGCCCTTGGATAGCCACCCTTGAGCCGTCACCAAACTTCACCGTACCGGTAACATCACCGTCGAGCTCGGAGAAGGAGTCCTTGGAGCCCGTCATGTGGTTACTGGCACCAGAGTCCAGATACCACCGCTGCTCCTGGTCGACGCCCACATGCCCAAGATGGACTTGGGCGCGTGGTTCATCGAGGTTGACGGTCTTCAGGGCCTTGCTAGATCCTTCCACCGTCATCGCCTCTTCCCTCTCCATGGCCTCGACGTCGTGCAGTGCACAGAACGTCGCCATAAGGATAGTGGCCTCATCCTCATCATTGGCTTTCGCTAGGTGAGCTTGAGCCTTCTTTTCCTTCTTGCGATTTGGGCACTCCCGTGCCCAATGGCCCATCTTCCCGCAACACCGACAGACGTTGGAGTCGATTTGCTTCTTCTCTGAAGAAGCCCTGCCGTGATGTTTGCCGTTGCCACCGCGACTGGAGGAGGCTGCCTTCCCGAAGTTTCGCTGAGCAGCCCACTCCTCTTCCATCAGCAGGAGTTTTCCGCTGTCCTTCGTTGTTGTTGCCTGCTCCAGGCGCTCGTCCACCGCCCGCAGACGGCCGGCCACATCCTCGATGGTGAGGGTGGACAAGTCCAGCATCGTCTCTATGGAGAGAGCGATCTGGATGTACTTTGCCGGCACGGAGTGGAGGAATTTGGAGACCGCCTCCTCTTCGTCGATGGTGACGCCGTGGCTCTTCAGCTTGCTGATGAGCGTCTGTAGGCGGAGGGAAAAGTCCTTCACTGTTTCACCATCCTTGAACTTGAGGTTTGCATACTCTTGCTTCAGAAGCTGAGCCGTTGCCTTCTTTGCGCGGTCGGAACCGACGCGCATCGCCGCAATGGCCTCCCACGCCTCCTTAGCTGAGCTCTTCGTTCCCAACGGTTCCCTGTACTCCGCCGGTACAGCAGTGAGGATAGCCTCCAACGCTGACATGTCGTCTTCTTCCACGTCGGTGCCCTTGTCAACAGCATTTCAGAGTCGTCGGGCTCTGAGCTTGACCTTCATGGTCACCGACCACTCTCCATAGTTAGTGCGAGTCAGCGTCGGCGAAGTGGTGCCGCTGACCTCCCGCACCGTGCGGACAACTACCTCCAGTAGTGGCTGGGCAGCTATGACAGTGCCACTGCCATCGCCCAACTCCAAACCGCCTGTCCTCGCCATCGGTTAGAATGACAACGGCGCTTGTACGGCTCCGATACCACTTGTTGGCCCATAGGATCACCGTGTAACAATAGTGAACTAGTCTCCAGACCACTAGTCTCCAGACCACTAGTCTCAGACCACTAGTCTTCCAGACCACTAGTCTCCCAGATCAGACCACTAGTCTCCTAGACCACTAGTCTCCAGACCACTAGTCTTCCAGACCAGACCACTAGTCTCCCAGACCACTATACCGGTTGTGTTCATACCCACACACTACGGATCGAGCTAGAAGAAGAAGGGAGAACAGAACAAGTACGCATAATACAAGACAACAACATTGGCCGAGGCCCTGTCTGTGTGATGGCAAATCTGAGCTCTCTTTACTGAGTTGCCTTGGTGCCCTATTTATACAACTCTATCTATCTAACTAAAGTACAGCGCACATGCTGTAATAGTAACTAGATAAGCATACAGGGCTGACTCTGCGCCGGCCACTACATGTGCCTATAGTGCCGCAGGTGAGCCATGCGGCGCCTGCACCTACAACGGCTACTGTATTACAGCAGGGGGCAAAGTCGGCGCCGCCTTCCTCTGCTGTGTTTCACACAAGGTAGCAGTAAATTAGCTAACACTTTTGACATTAGAGCCAAGCAATACGTTGTTAGCTATGAAAATTCCGGTGCAGGAAATCAGAAGATTGTACGTTCATCATCGTTGGCAACGCAAGTAGAACATCCGTGTGCACGCTTTAACAAATGTGTGGTACAGGATGAGCGATGGGTGTGCGGCAACGCAATTACTAAGTTTTTTCATGCCAATGCTACAATCAAATATAGGAAAAATCTAATCAGTCATTTAATATCTGATGACAGTATACCTGCTACCAGTCACAAATACAAAGAATAGATTGGGGCAAGCCTTCAAGAATAGATTGGGGACCTCAGAATTCTCTGGCTTCTACATACAGCCAGAAGATTTCATTAACAGAGCTGATTTTTTGGCTGATCTTGAAGATGACTTCACTGAAGCTGAAATTGATGGGATCATTAAAAGCTTACCAAATGACAAGTCACCAGGTCCAGATGGGTTCAGCAACAAATTCCTCAAGAAACGCTGGTCAATCATTAGGCAAGATTTTTATAAATTATGCAAAGACTTTCAACAAAGCACAATCTGTCTCAGAAGTATAAACAAGTCTTATATCACCTTGATCCCAAAAACCGATGGTGCCGAACACCCTTCGGATTTCAGGCCCATCTCATTATTGAATTCCTCAGTCAAGCTTATCACAAAGTTACTGGCTAATAGGTTGCAGGCTTACATCACAAGATTGGTACATAAAAACCAATATGGCTTCATCAAACAAAGGACAATTCAGGATTGCTTGGCCTAGTCATTTGAATATTTGCATCTTTGCCATCATTCAAAGAAGGAGATTGTGATCCTAAAGCTCGATTTTGAAAAAGCCTTTGACAAGATAGAGCACCAAGCAATCTTAACAATTCTAAAAGGTAGAGGGTTTGGAGAACAATGGCTGGCTTGGATGGAACAAATACTGACCTCTGGAACCTCTGAGGTTCTATTAAATGGTGTCACAGGCAAAACAATACATTGCAGAAGAGGAGTAAGGCAGGGTGATCCTCTTTCACCCCTTCTATTTGTGTTAGCAGCAGATTTTCTACAGTCGATGGTCAATAAAGCAAAGGACATGGGACTTCTTCATCTTCCAATACCTCTAAGCTCCAACACAGATTTTCCCATCCTACAGTATGCTAATGATACATTGATCATCGTTGAAGGCAAAACCAATCAGTTGTTCTTCCTGAAAGCTCTTCTAAATTCCTTCTCAGCCTCAACTAGTTTAAAGATAAATTTTCAGAAATCATTGATGGTCGCCATTAATATCTCTGAGGAAAAGCTAGATCACTTAGCAAGAACTTTTGGATGTGATAAGGGCTCTCTACCCTTCACCTACTTGGGGTTACCTTTGGGCATCACTAAGCCTAGAGTGGATGATTTTCTACCTATGACAAACAGATGTGAAAGAAGGTTAGCAAGTGTTTCAGCATTTCTTTCTCAAGCTGGTAGATTGGAGTTAACAAACTCTGTCTTCTCCTCTTTGCCAACATTCTTTATGTGCACATTAACTTTGCCTCCCTCATTAATCAAGCAAATAGATAAGTTTAGAAAGCACTGCCTCTGGAGGGGGTCAGAAGCAATGGTAGAAAACCACCCAAAGCTGCTTGGGAAATGGTTATGCTTCCCAAGAAAGAGGGAGGTTTGGGGGTGCTAGATTTAAGAAAGCAAAATGAAGCGCTTCTAATGAAGAACTGGCACAAATTCTACAACAGGCTAGATATCCCGTGGGTGATTTTAGTGTGGGAGAAGCTCTATCCAAATGGAAAACTGCCTGGTAATGTGATGAAAGGAGGCTTCTGGTGGACGGGTAACCTGAAAATCTTGAAGGATTACAAAGATTTAGCTACAGTTCAGATAAGAAACGGCCAAACCTGTCAGCTATGGGAGGATAATTGGTCAGACATACCTGCTAAACTCAAGTTCCCTGAGATATTCTCATTTACAAAAAACAAGATCATTTCTGTCAGTAAGGCAAAAGACCAAATTCAGTTCAGCCAACTCTTCCATCTACCCCTATCTGACTTGGCTCACTCTCAAATGGTTAACCTTGCTAACATTCTGGATAGCACACAACTTACAGATGAATGTGATTCTTGGGGATATGTTTGGGGATCTAATATCTTTGCAGCAACCAAGGCTTATAAGAAATTGATTGGACAGCATTCAGTGCATCTGGCCTTCAGATGGCTTTGGAAAACGTTTTGTCAGCCAAAACATAAAGTTTTCTTTTGGCTTTTGTTGAGGGACCGATTGAGTACAAGAAACATCCTAAAAAGAAAACACATGCACTTGGAATCCTACAACTGTGTGCTCTGTCATCTTGCAACTGAAGAAACGGTCACACATTTGTTCCTTGAATGTCCTTTTGCCAAGTCATGTTGGAACCTCATCAATATTCAGATTCCGGTTCAGGCAGTCTTCCCACAAGTAAGTACACAACTTAGACATCAACTGAACTCTGATTACTCAATCAATGCTGTGGTGATTATGTGCTGGACTATTTGGGGTGCTCGAAACAACCTGATCTTTAAAGGAATTGGTCCAAATTTCCAAGACAGTAAAGATGCTTTCAACAAACAAATGGCCTTAACTTCATCAAGAGCCAAAGAGAGTTGCTCTGAAGATTTCCGCATATGGATCCAAAGTTGGTTGTAATCATGAAAAAGGATAGCATCTTTTTCCTTAACTTTTTTTTTCTTAGTTTTTTTTCTTATTCTTGTTCTGTTTCTGTCCTTGTACTGGTACTTGCCTTTCAATAATATATCTTTTTCCTGTAGGGGCTTCGGCCCCTCCAGACTCTTCAGAAAAAATAAAGGAGAAGACAAATTAGTCGGCATGGTTTAATTAGATTTTGAAAGCGTGACGATGACGGCTGTGGATAAAAACTGTGGATTGTCCATGAAAAAGCTAGCTTAGCCAGATAGCGGTGTATGAAGAATAGGTGTACAAGCAAAAGATATAATAGAAGAGAGGCAGGGATATGACTGCCTTGGTTGGAAGGGTTGTTGCCCAGTTCTAGCTCTATCTTTTCCGTGTATCATAGTAAAAGTGTAAAACAACTACATGGAGTTGTTTCCAAAATGATAAGAAGACAACGAAGCCAGAAAAACTACCTAGCTTCACTGACTCTCGAGACTCGAGAGTCATTTCTGAAGTAAAGGAGCTTGAGTACTCTCAAACATGCGCTAAAAAGTGATTTCAAACCCCTAGGCACAACATGATCGTGATTTCTTACTACTACATAGCACTGTTTCAACTAGATAGCCGACAGGTGAAAAATTTAGATGAGAGGAAAAAGGATGCAGGCATGGCAGAGTGGTGATGTGATCTAGAATAAAGCAACTCAAAAACCGATGTTTGGCACGCATGTACATCTATAGCAAATTGCATGCATGTAGTGTTGAAGGCATCTTTGATGACCTCAACATAGTGGGCCAATTAAGCTCCTTTAGAGCAGAAGCAGGAGATAAGAGAGGAGGAAAAAAAAGAGAGAAGGCTATGCCTTGCTAGCTGCAACGATTAATTTATTGACATGAGCGCACGTTTTTGGGCTGGGGAAAAGTTGCAGCAGCCTTAAGACAATACGAAATTATGATGTATGGAGCTGTAGCAACCAAGGATTGGAGAACAAAGAAAACAAAAGCAACTTTCACATGATAAAAACTAAAGAGGGGTAGGTTGGGTGGGTAAGATATATACTCACAGTGGTGGTGACCTGAATGTTAGTAACAAAAAAGAAATTTTTGAGTTAGGTTATTGAAGCCAAGCATGTATAGCCATTCAGACCATGCTTTTGTTGCGGCGAAGGCCGCGACAACTTTCTTGGTCACATTGGTGACAAGTTTTATATGCGAAGGTTAAATTTTGAAATTCCCATGAGGGGCAATGGTAAGTTTTTGAAATTTGCCACGAGAGGTGAAGGTCAAATCAGGAATGTGACAAAATAAATCACAAGAGCAAAATCATTAGGCATTATAAGCTGGGGAGGCTTTAAAACTGGTGAGAAATACTCACCGTGTAGGTTTGGCTGTCGTCGGGTGTGTGGCTTTTTGGAGCATTTGATTTTAAACCTCGATGCCTGTGAACTGCCCAGGTCTTCGCCGAGTTCAGACGCTTTGCGCCATGGAGGTCATTCGGTACCCTGAGCATTCGGCTTGGGGTGACAGAGGGTCCTCTTTCTGCTGAAAAAGTTGTGGTCGAATATCGTGACTCCGTTACTAACCACTTTCGACTTAGGTTTTGAAATCTTTCTCAAGAGGGTATTTCCTCTTGGTTTAGTTTCGTGTTCCTCGGGCTCCCGAAACACCCAAGAGAAACATTAAACTTATAGGTCATTAGAACACAGCTGCAAAGAGACCAGTGGCGTAGCCATAGGGTATGCCGGGTATGCACTGGCATTCCCTGCAAACCAGACCAGCAGTAGTATATATACTATTATATTGTATATACGTTGTATTTGTTAAAAAGAAAAAAAAAGAAAAGAAAAAAACATACGTGGACACCATCACGTGATGACGGGAGGCCCATATGATGCACTGACGCGGCCCATGTGGCAAGGGAACTCCAATTCTCCAAAGTCCAAACGTTCGGTACGTGCGCTCATTATACCTTCAAATTTCCTAATCTAATCTCGATTAGACGGGGAGCCATGGAGGAACACGTGCGTCGCCGCCTGACAGGTGAGTCTGTGACGCCCCGGCCGGCCGCGGCCCCTGGTGCCCTGCCGCCCTCTGCCATGCTCTGAATGTTGGATCGGAGGATCGCTGTCTAATTCTCACGTCCTGTCTGCAGAATATACGGTTGCGCCAGTCAGGCCTTATTGTCTTGATTCGCTATTTTGGTTAGGTAAAGTTTAATTTTTGCTCTTCGTGTTTTTTAGAAAATTATTTTCTACATTCATAGCTATTTGGTAACATTCATAGCCAGTTGAACCTTCTAATCCTCCAACTGATCAGGTTGAACCAATGGTGGAAGACCAGTGGTTGATCTGGTTGATGAAGAAGATATAGTAATACATTCATATTCCTTGGAAAGCGTCGAATAAAACAGTCTGAAAAAATAGTATTGTAAGCCTCTAGTACTCTTTTATGCCTATATTTAAACTATCAGTGTGGCTTTTGAACTATTTATATTGTATTTAGTAGATGGTTTCAACTTAATCCTTGAATTTAAGCCTTATCATGTTACTTAGTGCATGTATACCAAATCATGTTGTAAAATTTACAATTGTTATTGAATTGCTAAAATGGATTTACCAAATTATATATGAATTTTATTTGGCGGCATACCTAAAGTTAAAATCCTAGATTCACCACCGAATGAGACAAGAATCGTGAGCCCTGAAATGAGTTTGCGAAGATATCAAAATATCATGTCAGGTTTTCCAAAGGTCCAATCCGAAGCCTTCTTAAAATAATTATCCAATATCATGCGGGCCAAACTGATCGAAGGCTGATGAAACTGATCAAAGGCTGAGGCTATGAGACAAATCTCAATATTTAGCTTCGTTGACGAAGGCCGATGAAACTGATCGAAGAGTGATGCTCTGAGATAAATCCCAAGTTTCGGCTTCATTGACGAAAGCTGAGGAAACTGATCCAAGGATGATGTTACAAAACAAATAATCCAATTTTTGGCTTCATTCGCGAAGGCTGATGAAACTGATCGAAGGCTGAGATTGAGAAAAATCTCAATTTCCAGCTTTGCTAACAAAGGCTGATAAAACTGATCGAATGCTAATGCTCCAAGAAAACAATTTTCGGCTTCACTAACGAAGGCCAATGAAAATGATCGCATGTGTAGGGGACCGTGACGCCTAAGAGGGGGATGAATTAGGCAACTTAAAATATCTACTCTAAACTATGACCTCTTTTTCTACCATTAGCAAAACCTATGCAAAAGATACACTATCTAATGTGCAACTACGGTTTTGCTAATGTGTTGCTATCTCTACCGCAAAAGAAGTAATGCAAACAATGTAAATACGGAAGCTAAAGAGCAAGGTAGAGATATGCAAACTCCCGTCGATGACTCTGGTATTTTTACCGAGGTATCGAGAAGTGCGCAAGCTTCTCCCTAGTCCTCCTTGGAGCCCCTCGCAAGGAATCCCTCGCAAGGGCCAAACCCCTGGTCGGGTAACTCCGTGGATAGCTCCGAGCCTTCCCCACACGCAAGCGGATCTCCGGTTAAGCAACTTGTGGCAAAGCCTCTCCCGGACCGCTCCCCGCCGTCTTCACTATCAAGCTTCCGACCGAAACGCCGTGGTCCTTGTTCCCTCTGGTACACGGTGGCGGCCACACCACAAACACGGTTGGTGTGATCTCACAAGACTACAAGCCCCTCCGATGTCCAACAATGGTGCACGCAAGCACCGAGTGGTAAAAGGTATGCAAACCTCACTAAACACTAGGCCTAAACCTAGAGCAAGCGCATAAGTGGTGGTCTAATCAACCAAAGCACTTCGCAAAGCACCTATGCTAATCACCTAATGAATCACTAAGCACTATACATATGGACATCACTAAAATGGTGTATCAACACCCTAGATATGTTTTCTCAGCTCCACTCTTATGAAATAGCCAGTTGGTGGGTCTATTTATAAGCCCTATGGAGAAAGTAGCCGTTGGGGACAAAATCCCGCTTTTCTGCTACTGACCTGATGCTTAAGTCGTCCTGATCGGACACGTCCGGTCGTCCCGACCATTAGAGCCGCGATCAACTAATTGGATGCTGGTGGCATCCGGTCACATGCCACCGGACGCGTCCGGTCGCAATATCGCCGCTCTGGAACCTCTCTATACTCGATGGGACGCTGCAGTTCCTGCGTCGGGTCGATTAGCCGCTAGCGTCCGGTCAATGCTGAGCTGTTGTCGGGATGATGAACAGTACCATTGGTGCGTTCGATCCCTCTCAGTCCTCAGCGTCCGGTCGCTGCTGCTGACGCCTGCTGTTGCCAAGCACTGATCAGACGCGTCCAGTCAATCACCTTCCAGCGTTCGGTCGCTGCGTCCGGTCACTCTACCGAGCAGTTTCTTCGCGATCTTACGTCCGGCTTGGTTCCTATCTTCGTGCTTAGACTTTGCTTAATATCTTGGATCTTCTCTTATGCTTCTAGGGTCTTTCTTACGGTGTTGATCATCGGATCATTACGTCGCCTTCGTCCAAGTCACGTCTTGCACCCTATTGAACTACAAAACAATCACTTGCAAATTCATTAGTCCAATTTGGTTGTGTTGGTCATCAAACACCAAAATCCAAAGTAAATGGGGCTATGGTCCATTTTCCTTACAAATGCCCCATTTTTTGTGATTGATGACAACACGACCAAAGCAAGCAAATAATAAAAATTTTGGAATTTAAAAACTATTTACTTGCTAGGATGCAATGCAAAGGGCAATGTTATATGATGCGAAAAGATACCACTTGTAAAAGATACTACTTGTAAGGCTAAAAGGTACCACATGTAAACATCTTTTGAAACTTATCTTGCCCTTGCAAATGTTCCCATATGGCATTATGGATTTAAGCCTTGCTTTTTGGTCTTACAAATTCTCCCCATTACATAGACTAATCCATAAACTACTATCCTCCCTTTCTCGGACTATTACCACTTGTAAATTATATACCACTTATAAATTATTATGATCGGGCTTGCTTTTGGTCCTACAAATTCTCCCCCTTTGAAATCAAACACCAAAAAGGAAGACATTAGTAGCACAAGGGAGGATCAAATTTTGTGATCCTTAGTATGTGGAGTGGAATAGGTCACAAAATTTAACTATCACATTACATAGACTAAGCTCCCCTTAAATATATGCATACATATGATGGAGAATGTAGTTTATGTATAATTGGCAAATTAATGCTCAAGGGAGTTTAATCTATATAATGGATGGAGAAAGCATATAAATATCAAAGTGAAATCAACATAATGATATCGGATTAGAAATACTACATGTGAAAACCAATTTGATTTATACCACTTGCAATAGGTGGTGGATATTTGAAGTATGATGCTTAACTCCAGGGACTCTATTTTCCTTGCAATGAGACTACTACACACATAATTAGCTTGGAAAAGTGTTAGTCTCAAAGCATCCAACTTATAGAGTAATCTCCCCCTAAATTTGTGCACACAAGTATGGAATACTTGTAGGAGATATGTACATTGATTTTAGAATAAAAAATACCACTTGAAAGATGACATCACATGAATATGAGAATCATTTTCAAAAATGATATTCGGGAGAAATTATCTACAATTTGGACTTTGGCACATATTAGATGAACAATTGAAAGACAAGCTATAAATAATTTAAACCATGTAGGTTTGCTCTAAGGGTTAAGAATGAAACTGAGCAAGCCTACCATATAATTTAGCTAGTGTATGCATGACAAATGATATAAGCATGCAAATGCAAACCTAGGCTTGAAAGGAACTAGATGCTAATTGAGATTGCAAGAATTTATATCTTAATACTACTTGTAGGAAATACCAATTGAAAGAATTTATATCTAGTTACCTAACATGGGAAGGGGTATTTGGGTCCATAGTATTCACTAACCCACTTGGCAATTTACATGATCCAATGTGATGCACTCTATAAAATGCACTCATACTTTGCCAAGTCTCCAAATTCCCCGAAAGTCCATTGGACTTCTCACTTCCCTTTCGGGATCAAACCTTCTTGGTGCTCTTCATGTTGGAAATGATTTCCTTTGGCACCCAAAAGCGTTTGACCCCATTGTTGGCTTGCTTGTTTACCTTGATGGCCACCACCTTGTCATTTTCTTCTTCTTTAATAAGTATGGTGTGGAGGCCTTCTTGTCCACCTTGTTGGTGTAGGTGTTGGAGAGCTTGCTTGTTTTTTCTCTTTCTTCTTTGCTCCTCCCTCATTCTTCACCTTGCACTCATAGGACTTGTGGCCTTCCTTGTGGCACACGTAGCAAACCACGATTTATCCTTCATCAAGCTTCTTCACTCCCTTGACGATGTTATCTTGATAAAGTTGGGCTTGCTTCATCTTGCCTTTCACTTGAGTCAAGTCCTTGGTGAGGCGAGCCACTTCTTGCTTGAGTTGCTCATTCTCCATTGCAACCTCTTGTATGCATGTATCTACAACAACTTTCTCAACACAAACTTGGTTGCACAAGGGTGAGTCTAAACATAAATCAATGCGAGAAGTAGAAGCATCCTTTTTAGGCATATTAAAAATTGAACCTTTCTTTTTAGATGCCTTGGTGGGGGTTGTACCGACGGCTTCAAGATTAGCAACTTTATTAGTTAGCTCATCATAATGTTTACACATGGTTTCCATTTTAGCAAGCAAACTTTTATAAGCATCTTGTGAGCTAGCTAACTTTTCTTTTAATTTTTTATTTTTCTTTACAAGTTGCTCATCATTGATTGTGCATGCATTTGATGTTGCACTAGCCTCAAATTGCTCAATTTTAGTAGATAGTTCAATATTGAGATTAGCAAAAGTTTCATATTGTTCAAGCAAGGTTTTATATGATTCTTGTGAACTATCTAGCTTTTCTTTTAATTTTTCAAGCTTCTTTTGTTGACTAGTGCAAACTTTAGCATAGTTAAGATTTTATTGCATAATTTCATCACAAGAAGGTATTTTATTATCACTATCACTATCATTGTCACTATCACTAAGGATAGACTCTTTGTTACCTCATGCCATAAGGCACACACGTGAAGTGCTTGATGATGAGTGCTTGTGCCCTCACCTCTTGTGATGGTCTTCTTCTTCACTTGAAGAATCATCCCATGATCTTATTGATGTGAGGGCTTTGTTCTTGCATGCCTTCTTTTTTTGTCTTGGGTGTGGGCTTGTTTGGACAAACTTCCACAAAGTGCCCTAACTCAACGTATCCATAGCATCCTCTCTTTCTTTGCTCATTTCTTTGACTGGTGAAAATGAGACCTTGAATTTGGATGGGCACACCCTTCACATTAAGCCTTTGGAGCATCTTCTCCACCTTGTTGATAAGTTTGATTGATTGTTCATCAAGGTCGAAGGTGGAGGAGGAAGATTGATCATCATCACTTGATTCATCATCATCATCTTCTTCTTCTTCATCTTCACTTGAGGAGCTTGAGCTTGAGCTTGTCTCAACTTTCTTGCCCTTCATCTTCTTTTTATCTCTACATGTGAGAGCTTTGCCTTTGCTTGATGAAGAGGCTTCTTCTTGACCCATCTTGCATGACATTTCAAATGCCACTATCTTGCCAATAACTATGGCCGGGGTCATGGTGCTCAAGTCCTCCATGTTGTGAAGGATGGTGATGATGCTTGCATATTTCTTTTGTGGTAGCACAGAGATGATCTTCCTCACAATGTCCGCATCATCTAGCTTGGTTAACCCTATTGAATGGAGCTCATTGATAATTAGATTCAAACAAGAATACATATCATGAACAAGCTCATCATCATTCATTTCAAATGAATCATAATTTTGCTTAGCTAGACAATATTTTTACTCACGAACATTAGATGTGCCGTCATGGAGCTCTTGGAGTTTTAACCAAATTTCATGTATCGTATTTAAAGTAAACACTTGGTTAAACACATCCATGCTAAAAGATTCAAACAAGCAATTCTTAGCTCTAGCATTGAAATAAATTTCTTTTTCTTCACTCTTAGTGGGTTTATCAGGATTCTTAATGGGTTTCATCCCGTCACGAGTGACTCTCCAAACACCCAAATCAACCGCCTCAATATGACAAGCCATTCTAGCTTTATAGTAGGGGAAGTTAGTGCCGTTAAAGTGCGGAGGCCTAGAGGTATCCATCCCAACCACTCTAAATAGCGTCGGCTCAACGGCGGTGAAGACAAAGGTCCAAATTGAGCCAACCGGCTCTGATACCACTTGTAGAGGACCGTGACACCTAAGAGAGGGGGTGAATTAGGCAAATAAATACCAACTCTAAACTATGGCCTCTTTTTCTACCTTTAGCAAAACCTATGCAAAAGATACACTATCTAATGTGCAACTACGGTTTTGCTAGTATGTTGCTATCTCTACCGTAAACGGAGTAATGCAAACATTGTAAATGCAGAAGCTAAATAGCAAGGTAGAGATATGCAAACTCCCGTCGATGACTCCGGTATTTTACCTAGGTATTGAGAAGCGTGCAAGCTTTCCCCTAGTCCTCGTTGGAGCCCCTAGCAAGGAATCCCTCGCAAGGGCCAAGCTCCCGATTGGGTAACTCCGTGGATAGCTTCGGGCCTTTCCCACGTGCAAGTGGGTCTCCGGTTAAGCCACTCATGGCAAAGCCTCTACCGGACTGCTCCCCGCTGTCTTCACTATCAAGCTTCCGACCGAAACGCCACGGGCCTTGTTCCCTCCGGTACACGGTGGCGGCCACACCACAAACACAGTTTGTGTGATCTCGCAAGACTATAAGCCCCTCCTATATACAACAATGGTGCACGCAAGCACCAAGTGGTAAGAGGTATGCAAACCTCACTAAACACTAGGCCTAAACCTAGAGCAAGCGCATAAGCGGTAGTCTAATCAACCTAAGCACTTCGCAAAGCACCTATGCTAATCACCTAATGAATCACTAAGCACTATGCATGTGGAGATCACCAAAATGGTGTATCAACACCCTAGAGATGTTTCCTCAGCTCCACTCTTGTGAAATGGCCGGTTGGGGGTCTATTATAAGCCCCATGGAGAAAGTAGCCATTGGGGATGAAATCCCGCTTTTCTGCTACTGACCAGACGCTCAGGTCATCCTGATTGGACGCGTCCGATCATCCCGACCGTTAGAGCCGCGATCAACTAATCGGATGTTGATGGCGTCCGGTCACATGCCACTAGTCGCGTCCGGTCACAATTTCGCCGCTTTGGAACCTCTATGTACTCGATCGGACGGTACAGTTCCTGCATCCGTTCGATTTGCCGCCAGCGTTCGGTCAATGCTGAGCTGTTGTCGGGATGATGAACAGTACCATTGCTGCGTCCGGTCCCTCTCAGTCCTTAGCGTCCGGTCACTGCTGTTGATGCCTGCTGTTGCCGAGCACTGGTCGGATGCGTCCGGTCGATCACCTTCCAGCATCCAGTCACTCTAGCGAGCAGTTTCTTCGCGATCTTGCATCTGGCTTGGTTCCTATCTTTGTGCTTGGACTTTGCTTGATATCTTGGATGTTCTCTTGTTCTTCTAGGGTCTTGCTTATGGTGTTGAACATTGGATCATCACGTCGCTTTTGTCTAAGTCACGTCTTGCACCCTATTGAACTATACAACAATCACTTGCAAATTTATTAGTCCAATTTGGTTGTATTGGTCATCAAACACCAAAATCCAAAGTAAATGGGCCTAGGGTCCATTTTCCTTACAGCAGGCTGATGTCCCAACTCAGGAAGAAGACCCGAGTATCCAGGCTTCACAGCTTCTAGTTATCTCAGTGATGGTGACATTTCTGTAGCTCGAGGGTTTGCTAACATCCAAAGGTGCACTGGGTTGTCGAAGGTTGATTGTTCAAGACCTGGCCTTCGCATTTCTGGCCTTGTTAGTGGAAACATGTGCATGTCAAGTACAAAGAAAAAACTGTCAAATCTGTCAACGCAGAGGCTCCCGCGTTGTCTCAGGCTCCCCGTGTCGTTTCCCGGCGCAGAGGCTCCCACGTCGGATGTTGGTGTAGAGGCTCCCATGCCGTCTCGCGGTGCGGAGGCTTCCAGGTCAGCTGTTGGTGTAGAGGGCTCCCGTGTAGTCTCACGATGCGGAGGCTCCCGTGTCGACTGTAGGTGCATAGGCTCCCGCGCTGGCTGTTGATGCTGAGGCTCCCGATACAGAGGCTCCTGCGTCTGCTCACAATGCGGAGGCCCGCGGTGCAAAGGCTCCCGCGTTTGTCTCATGATTGATCCCGCCTGCACAAAAGTCACAAAACAGGCCTCTGCGAGGCTTTCCTCGGGGTTGTCAAAGGTTCAAACCTTCACTCTCGAAAAAATTATTCGTGCTGAGCATGGTGAGCGCCAATGTTGGAAAATAGGGATCGAGAGAGAGAGAGAGAGAAAGAGAGAGAGAGAGTGAGAGAGGGGCGAGCTTGCTGCAGCTCGACACTTAGGGTCGAAGGCTCCGCTCTGGGGCGGAGGCCTTAGACTAGCGAAGTCATGAATACAAAAATGGAGTTCACATAATTACCGAGGCAATAATTAGGATTTCAAATTACACGCCATCCTTTCTCGGGGATGACTGACTTCCCCTTTTATAGGGTACGGTTACATCATTTGTCGAGTACAGAAATGTCCCTAGGGTAGCTAAGGCATATTCCGGTATATCCCTGTATATTGTGCTCATGCCTCTGGGGCATTAGAGTCTTTTTCTTTTGTAACCGCCTTTGTTGATGGGCCGTTGTTGAGCGTGGCCCTTCAGCCCATATTATTCGTTGCAGGACGGCCTGCGACAGATCTTCATATTCCACCGGCCTCTGATTTTGCACCACGGCATTCGACTGATCTTCATATTCCCCCGACCTCTGATTTTACACCACGGCCTTCGACTTATCTTCATAGTGCCCCGGCCTCATATTTTGCACCATGGCCTTTGACTGATCTTCATAGTGCCAAGGCCTCTGATTTTGCACCACGGCCTTCGACTGATCTCAAGCTACTACACTAAATTCTATTGGGCCTCTTAAGGGGGAGTTGGCCCATATTCCATATGGGCTCCCCCAGAAGATGTATGGAGCTGTAGCAACCAACGATTGGAGAACAAAGAAAACAAAAGCAATTTTCATATGATGAAAACTAAAGAGGACGCAACTTTTCCGGTAGCGATTTGGAACCGGTACCAATGACAAGTTTTTCAGTAGTGCCCACATGTATATTTTCAGCAGGAGTAATTAATTTGTTGATCCAAATTTCGTTTTTTTATGATCTTGAACACTATAGAAAGCTTATTAAAAGCTCTACAAGATGGTTCAAAAGTCCATTTAATTTGATTGCCGCAAAACTAATAGGACAGGTTCAATTGTTTCTCTTTGTGCTAGCTTGAGTTTGGTCCTTATAGTACGCAATAAACCTTGAAAAAGTCATTTCTTGAAAAATACATTACATCCAAATATTATGTTGTTACTCAATCACCGAAACCATAAACAAACAGTGGCGCCATTTTTTCCTTATGGGTGGAGACGCAGACACAATATCATGAGGACAACATGTTTGTGTGTCAAGCTCCAGCGATGCCACAATTTTATTTGTCACAACAACACAAGTAACCGGTGGATACCAGTAGGAAAACACACTATAAGTAATTATTACATGAAGACCGGCCAAGGATAGGAGCCTTAATTAACTAGCGGCATATATGGCAACAACAATCCCAGTGCGAGCTAGCAATTGGTAATGCTGTAGCAACGAAAGGGGAAGTCATCGCACTCGCCCCAAATGTTGTCGCTGCTTTCGCCTAGGCAGGTACGTATGCATTGGTTTACGGACCCGCACACTCCTTGGAAGGTGCCGCTGAGGTGCTTGCAAGTATTTGCTGCCCCTACGGAGGTAATCTCTATCGGAAATGCAAGAACATTGTTCATTAGCCAAAAGAATAATCGATCAAAGGACATCGCGTCATACGTCAGGTTATGCATGTGCATATATACTACATATATAGCTTGTGCACGTACCGGCTGTCACGGTGACACTAGTAGAGAACAGACCTTTGATCCTCGGTTAAAATGGACTCTAGTTCCGGAATTTTTTGCGCTCGGAACTAGAGATACCTTTAGTCCCGGTTGGTGGATCCAACTGGGACTAAAGGTCCCTGCCCAACGGCTACTGCGCCAGACAGAGGTGGCGGTGACCTTTAGTCCCGGTTGGAGCCACCAACCGGGACTAAAGGTAGACTTTTACTCCCGGTTGGTGGCTCCAACCAGGAGTAAAGGTCTACTCCCGAGCCGTGGCTGCGCCCGGGATTGGAAAGTTACCTTTAGTCCCGGTTGGAGCCACCAACCGAGACTAAAGGTCCCCCTTTATATCCCGGCCGTCTCCTTCTTCCTCCCCGAGCCCGAGCTCAGCACATTTTGAAGCTCACTGCACTAGTGTTCTTGCTTCCTCCCTCCATTGTTCCTCCATCCATTCTTCGATTCCTCTGTCGATTTCTTCGATTCCTCCGTCGATTCTTCAGTTGTAAAGGTTACCAATCTCATACTCTCATTTTTCACCATTGTCTTATCTCATTTTGTCCACTATATATATATAGTTCTTTATTGTGGTTTTTTCATTTGTAAGCAATTTGAGCTCAAAATCACTTCAAGCTTGCATATTTACATGAAAGAAGGTTAAAGTAGCTAGTTGAACTTGCAGGCCGTGTTCATCTCGACGAGCATGTTCTCTGCCGAGCGGTAACGGACGTCAAGGAGGAGCTTTGATTCTACGAGGGAGAGCGGCAACGGTCGTGGAAGACCGTGTTCCCTTCCTCGTAGAATCGGAGCTCTTCCGTGGCCAAGTACGGTGCTGTCCGGTGGAGAAATGCTCGCCGAGATGATCACGTAAGCAAGGTCAACTAGTACGGATGATTATTTATTCACACGTCCCGATATCGTCGTGGTAGTCTGTCAATCACCGTACCCAAACGTAGTATATATATAAATATAAACGATAATTGATTGTTATGTGTGTACACTCCTATTTTTCTGTTAATTTGTGGAAATATCATGTGAATTACTTACCTGCCGCAGTAAAAGACGAGAACACAATGACCATGGCCACGGCAAGCAGAGTAGTGTTAAACGCTCTGGAAACCTTTAAACTTTAAGCTTGCATATTTACATGAAGGAAGGTTAAAGTAGCTATTAAAAACTAGTATTCACCGTTCATTTGTAGCATGCATAGCACACTTTATTGTTTAGAGATATAGAGAATTTTAGAGTTTTTTTAATTTTATTTGTTTATAAAATGAGAAATTTATAGTGTATTAAAAATAAGTATAGAGAGTAGATGGCAACTGCTTCCGGGTCCTCGGCCTCTCATGGGTTTCCAAAGCGACTTAGGCCGGGCCTCCCACTCATTGCATGCGACAAGTGTTGTGATGAGACGAAGATTGTGATGGAGTACCGAGTGAAGAAGGAGGGTCCCAACAAGGGTCGCATTTTCTACAAGTGTCCGGATCGCAATGTGAGTAATTTTATCGTATTTAATAACTATGGTTAGTTTATACCTATTTTCATGATGGTTGTGATTAAAGTTCTAATTTTCTATTTTAATTTCAGTGGGATGGCACTGGATGTTTAGGCTTCTACTGGGAGAAAGAGTATGTTGAACTCGTGCAAAAATATCTTACACAACAGGTAGATATGGCGGCTAATGAGGCAGTGATCCAGCCGAAGAAACCTAAAGATGTTGAACAAACGGGGGATCTATCTGTTTTAGTTGGGATTGGTCATGAAATCCTTGTGCTGCTGAAGTACATTTTAGCTTTAGTGTTTTTAGTGGTAGTTGGGATTGTCTACATTGCAGCGATGATTTCTTAAATTTATAGCTTTTGTGGTGATATGCATGTTGTATAATTAACTAATTATGTTCTAGGTTTTAATACGGTATTTATGTCATGTAATACAGATGAGTCGGCATTGGATGTACAATGTTGATCGTCGCTTCCAAGAGTTCATGGACGGCGTGCATTCTTTGTTACGTGCGGCCGAGGCAAACAAACGCGATGGTTTCATGTGCTGCCCATGTGCCGTATGTAAGAATACGGTGGAATATCCTTGCTCAAGAACTCTTTATTCACACTTGTTCAAGTCGGGTTTTATGCCAAACTATATTTGTTGGACGAAGCACGGAGAAACCAGCGTTATAATGGAAGAATGTGAAGAAGAACAATGGGACGACAATGATATTATTCCCGATGGTGCGTGCTTCAATGATACTGCAATGGAAGAAGCTGAAGAAGAGGTAGCCGCAGAAGATGAGTCTGCTGATGATCTTTGTCAGGTCATTCTTGACGCACAAAGAGAATGTGAAAGTGAAAAGAAGAAGATCAAGTTTGAGCGGATGCTAGAAGATCACCAGAAATTGTTGTACACAACTTGTGATGCAGGGCAGAAAAAGTTGGGAACCACACTAGAATTGCTGCAATAGAAGGCAAAGAATGGTGTATCTGACAAGGGATTTGGAGAGTTACTAAAAATCCAAAAGAAGATGCTTCCGAAGGACAATGAATTGCCCGCCACTACCTACGAAGCAAAACAAGTTGTCTGTCCTATAGGGCTAGAAATCGAGAAGATACATGCATGTCCTAATGACTGCATCTTCTACCGTGGCAAAGAGTACGAGAAATTAGATGCATGCCCGGTATGCCATGCATCGCGGTATAAGATCAGGCGAGATGACCCTGGTGATGTTGAGGGCGAACGTCCGCGGAAGAAAAATCCCTGCCAAGGTTATGTGGTATGCTCCTATAATACCACGCTTGAAACGTCTGTTCAGAAACAAAGAACATGCAAAATTGTTGCGATGGCACAAAGAAGACCGTAAGGTAGACAATATGTTGAGACACCCTGCTGATGAGTCCTAGTGGAGAGCAATTGATAGAGAATTCCTGGAGTTTGCAAATGACGCAAGAAACTTAAGGTTTGCTTTAAGTATAGATGGTATCAATCCTTTTGGAGAGTAAAACAGTAGTCATAGCACTTGGCCTGTCACTCTAAGTATCTACAACCTTCCTTCTTGGTTATGCATGAAGCGGAAGTTCATTATGATGCCTGTGCTCATCCAAGGCCCGAAGCAACCTGGCAATGACATCGATGTGTACCTGAGACCACTTATTGACGAACTTCTCATTTTGTGGAATAAAGAAGGTGTACGTGTGTGGGATGAGTACAAACAGGAACACTTTGATCTACGAGCATTGTTGTTCGTAACAATCAATGATTGGCCTACTCTAAGTAATCTTTCAGGACAGTCAAACAAGGGATATAATGCATACACACACTGCTTCGGTGATATTAGAGGTGTATTCTTGAAAAAATGTTGAAAGGTCGTGTACCTTGGCCATCGTCGATTTCTTCCTGCAAATCACCTCGTAAGAAAGAAAGGCAAGCATTTTAAAGGGAAGGCAGACCACCTGACCAAGCCTCACAACCAAACCGGTGAGGATGTACTCGATATGGTCAATGATGTGAAAGTCGTCTTTGGAAAAGGACATGGCAGCCAACCTATTCCGAACGACGCTAACGGTCACGCACCCATGTGGAAGAAGTCCATATTTTGGGAGCTACCCTATTGGCAAGTCCTAGAGGTCCGCAGCTCGATCGACGTGATGCACCTGACGAAGAATCTTTGTGTGAACCTGCTAGGCTTCATGGGTGTGTATGGAAAGCCTAAGGACACATTTGAAGCACGACAGGACTTGCGTTGTTTGAGAGAAAGAGACAACCTGTATTCAGAGAAGACAGATGATGGACGCCATTACTTACGTCCTGCCAGCTACACTCTAAACAAAGAGGAGAAGGAAATCATGTTTGAATGCTTAAACAACATCAAGATACCATCTGGATTCTCCTCAAATATAAAGGATATTATAAATGTGCCAGAGAAGAAATTCTGTAACTTAATGTCTATAACTTAAAGTCCCATGACTGTCACGTTCTCATGATGCAATTACTTCCAGTTGCATTAAGAGGAATTCTACCTCCAAATGTACGTCTAGCCACCGTGAAGCTATGTGCATTCCTCAATGCAATTTCTCAGAAGGCAATTGATCCAATTGATCTAGCTAAACTATAGAATGATGTGGTTCAATGTCTCGTCTGCTTTGAGTTGGTGTTCCCTCCTTCCTTATTTGATATCATGACACACCTCCTAGTTCACCTAGTCAAGGAGATTTTCATTCTCGGTCCTGTGTTCCTACACAACATGTTCCCCTTAGAGAGATTCATGGGAGTCCTGAAGAAATATGTTCACAACCGTGCTCGCCCAGAAGGAAGCATCACCAAGGGCTATGGAACAGAAGAGGTCATTGAGTTCTGTGTTGACTTTATTCCTGAACTTGACTCGATTGGTGTTCCTGAATCGAGACATGAGGGGAGACTAAGCGGAAAGGGGACACTAGGGAGGAAAACATATATTGGTACGGAGGATGATTATTTCAATAAAGCGCACTACACAGTTCTACAGAACTCCTCTTTGGTAGATCTGTATATTGACACACACAAGGATCTCCTACGATCTGAGTTTTCAGGGAAGACTGAAGCTTGGATTACGCGTAAGCACATCGAAACTTTCGGCGGTTGGTTGCGAAAAAAATGTCAAGGTGATGAGAGCATCCATGAGCAACTGTATTTATTGGCTATGCAACCATCATGGCATATCGTCACATACAAAGGGTACGAGATAAATGAGAACATATTCTACACAGTAGCCTAAGATAAAAGGAGTACCAACAAAAACAGTGGTGTCCGCATAGATGACACAGACCCGAAAGGGAATAAGCAGACATATTATGGTCGCATAGATGAAATATGGGAACTAGAATATGCACCTATTTTGAAGATCCCATTGTTCAAGTGCTAATGGGTCAAGGTGACCGGAGGCGGGGTAACAGTAGACAACGAGTATGGAATGACAACAGTAGACCTTAATAATATTGGGTACAAAGACGAACCATTCGTCCTTGCCAAGGATGTGAATCAGGTGTTCTATGTCAATGATATGTCTACCAAACCAAAAAGAGGGAAAAACGATAATGACTCAACCAAAGAGCCAAAGCACCACATAGTTCTTTCAGGGAAAAGAGTCATCGTGAGAATTAAGGACAAGTCGAATATGTCAGAAGATTATGAAAAGGATGACCGAATTCCGCCCTTCAAAGTGAACAAAGACCCTAGCATCTTGGTAAATGATGAGGACACTCTATGGTTACGAAGCGATCATAACCAAGGGACATACATAAAGAAGAAGTTCACTGCTGTGCCCACTTGACGATATAGTGATTTAATGTAGTGTGTGTTTGAGATATTATATAATAATTGTGAATTCAAATGTTTATTATGTCGTGTTTCAAATTAAATCAATGATTGATTTGGTGGGATTTCTCTCTCGAAAAGTTAAATTAGGATATTGAGTGATGAAAAATTAAAATATTAACGTTAAAATGATGTGAAAACAAATTTCCTATCCAAAACCAATAGTTTTAATAATTTTAATTAAACACTACATTTTTGCATTAACGAAATAATAAATATTAGTTACATTATGTTTTATAATTATAACAAAAAATAAAAAAGTTAGGTTATAGATTTTTCCTATGTGCAATAAAGAAAAAGAAAATCCATATTTTTAACAAAATAATTTTATGCCTCTTATTTAATTTACTATGTATTTAATAAGACTATTGCATTTCTATTAAAAAAATTTGCTCAAAACAGGCGGGAAACGAAACTGCAGCCCACCTTTACTCCCGGGTGGGAAGCCCACCCGGGAGTAAAGGTGGGTTCCAGTTTCGTGGCCCGCCAAAAAAACCTTTGCTCCTGGTGCGTGTTACCTTTACTCCCGATTGGTAACACACACCGGGAGTAAAGGACATTTACTCCCGGCTGGTGGCTGACACCGGGAGTAAATCTCCTTGGTATATAACCGCCAGTGCCTGGCGCAGATCGATCCCCTCCTCTTCTTCCTCATCGAACACCGCCGCCCTTTCTCTCTTCTTCCTCGCGCCGCCACCGATTCGTCTTCCCCTGCGCATCAGCCCACCCCCGTGACACCGGAGCCCGCGCCTCGCCTCGTGCGGCCCTCCACCGCGTGCGCCTATGCGGCCCTCCACCGCCGACGACCTCGTGCGGCCCTCCACCGCGCGCGCCCGTGCGGCCCTCCACCGCGCCCGCCCGAGGTGAGTTCTCTCCGCTTTCGTCGTGCATGGGGAAACGGCGTCAGTGAGGGCCCATGCATGGTTGGGATCTTTTGCTGCTTCTCGTCCATAGCGGAGGAGCCATCAGCTGCTGCTGTCGTCTTGGCTCCTCCACATGGGGCAACGGCATCAGGGAGGAGACAGCGGATCGGAGCACCGGCTGGCCGGAATGGGAGCTAGACGCTATCTAAAACTTAGTTATCTGAAACTTGCTATCTGAAACTTAGTTATCTGAAACTTAGCTAGCTAAAACTTGCAATCTGAAACTTATTTATCTTTAACTTGCTATCTGAAACTTAGTTGTGACTGATGAAATTCTAGTGTGAAATCAAGCTCACGTATCTAGTGTGAAAGCCGACATTCAGTTATCTTAAAATTGCCGATGATAACCTACCCGCATTCAGTTTCTGGTACTGCATTTTTTTTGCGACATGCATCTACTACTGCATCATTGCAGATATTTAAACCTGACATGTCTAGCGTGAAAACAAACTCATACGTGAAGGTGAATGAAACTTAGTCGTGACTGATATGGTGTAAAAGCCTGACATGAATATTGAATTAATTAATATATTTAATTTTACATGAATATTTGTCGGCATAAGATATATTGTAGTTAATAAAGTGACTATGTTTAGTTTAAGATATATGATGAATGACTACATGGTTCACATGGTACATAGGATCACAACATCACGCACCGACACCGCCCCGGCCCGCCTCACATCGTCATCGTCAGCACGCCGGCCCGCCTCACGTCGTCGTCGTCAGCACGCCGGCCACCGTGTCGACACGTATATATACGTCATTTGTATTCATATGCATGTATATATACGTCGCGGAGCACCGCCGCCCTCATTCGCCCATGCGTCTCTATGTATACGGCGGAGCACCACCGCCCTCGTTCACCCATGTGTACAAACATATATACGGCGGAGTGAAGCACCGCCACTCTCGTCACACCGCCCTCTCTCGCGGCCTAGTCGATCAACATTCGTATTATCGTTATCGTTAACGCAAAACAATCACACTATGGAGAATTGCGTCGGTGACTAGGGCGAACCGCGTTGTTGATGTCACCGATGTGGTTCGCCCTAGTCACCGACGTAATTCGCCCTCGGCCATTTATGTATAGCCCTAATTCGCCCTAGTACCGACGCAGTTCGCCCTAGTGTGGCGAATTGCGTCCGTGACCGAGGGACAAGATTTAATAATGTATATTGTTCGTAGATTTTACGCATGTAAGCAAAAATTTGACGTACTATATATTGGTTTTGTTTTTTGAAGCTAGATGGCCGACCAGAGAAACATGGATGAGGAGGAGTTGATGATGAATTTGATCAACACTGGCACTCAAGTTGCCGGCGATGATGGTGCTAAAAATAACATGCAAGTGGATGCAGATGACGGGAGTCAGTACTTAGCTCTTGAACAAAATGAGCAACAACATATTGGCCAAGTATATATTTTTTATTATTAGCTATATATATTATCATATGTCTTATGTGTGCTCATGACATTAAAAATAATGTTTATGTTTTGTAGCCCTCTGGATCGACATCAACAACTACAACGAAGAGTAAAAATGTTCGAGGTCCCAAAAAGCCATTGGAGGGCCGCTTCATCATCTCGGAGTTCAATGTGGATACAGGCGAACCGGGGGGCAAATAAAATGAAATTCGTGCACCACTGTGGTTACCTTGTATGGGACCGGCTCCCGATCAGTACTCGCGAATGGAAGAAGAAGACCAATGCTCCTCATATCAGTTTTGTCTCCGATCGTGATAAGACGTTAATTTGGAAAGATGTCTTGGTACATTTCACGCTCCAAACAGATGGTGATGAATTGAAGGAGCGAGTTAGGGATTAGACAATGAAGAAGATGGCCACCCAGTTTTAGACTTGGAAGAAACACCTATACACGACGTATGTCAAGAAGAACATAGCACCAGATTTCACTGTCCCAAGCCCGATCTCAAAGCAGAGGCCCTATTGGGATGAGTTTGTACAGTACAAGATGTCGGAAGAGGGTATGAGTCGGGTGATAAAGAACCAACATAATGCCCAACAGAAGACATACCACCATAACTTAGGATCAGGTGACTACCCGACTGCCATAAAGAAGTGGAAAAAAATGGAAGCAGACCTTCTTGCCAAGGGTATCACACCAGAATCACTCGAGTGGGGAGAGCGTGCAAAGAATTGGTTTTTTGCTCATGGGGGAACACTGGACCAGGAGACAGGGAAGTGCATTTATGGCGCAAGACTGCAAGAAGCAGTAGAAAGATTGTTTTATGCTTAAAGAGCTACTGCTAGTGGTGCGTTCAGGCCCAACAGAGAGAAGGATGAACTGACATACGCCATCGGGACTCTTGAACACGGTGGCCGAACTAGAGGCAAAGGAAGTGTCTTGTGGGAGCATGGAATCCCTGAGGACAGACCTTCCTACAGAAGCCACCAGAGAAAGAAGGAAGAAGAGGCACAGCGGCTCCAGAGATTGGAGGAAGCGGTGCGTGAAGCACAGGAGCGGGAAAAAAACCTTGAAGCGAGAATGCAGGAGGAAATCAGAAGGCAAGTGCAAATAGCAGTGAGTGCAAGCAAGCAGGCATCAGAGCCAGGAATCAACACTAGCCAATCTGTTCAGTTGAAAAGCAGCTGCGCTTCCACGGAGATACCAAATCAAGGGGACACAAGACTACGCTTCCCTATGGATGACATCACTGAACCTTGTACATCGTGTGAGCTACACATTTCGAAGGGGAATTCCACAATCAAGGTGGCTATCGGTCTTGTTAATCCTATCGACCGAACCAAGACACTAAGAATTCATGGGAATATCATCCAAGAAGGATATGCTACCATCTCGGTAGATAAAGCTAAAAAAGGTTTTAGTGATTTGCCTCTTGACATTCCTGGAGGTGATGGCGAGAAGACTCTAGGAGAAGCAGAGAAGACATTCATTCTATGGTGCAAGCGCTACATCATCATTCCCGGGATGTCGCCTCCACCTCCTCCTGAACTACCTCACCATAGGTGCGGATGAAAACACTACATCATTAATTTATATTGGCTTAAATAATTAACAATCTGTTCATAATAATATGTCATTCCTTTTTTTGTAGCAGATCCTCCCCCAACCTAAATCCAATTGTTCAATCGCCAGATCATCATAGTGCTCTGTACGATGACAATGTGTTGGAAGGCGAGGCTGCATCCACACCATCTCCAAGGAGGTCTCCAACGCCACAGCCGCCACCTCCAAGGAGGTCTCCAACGCAGCTGCCACCACCTCCAAGGAGGTCTCCAACGCCTCCCCCGCCCCCGCCGACCAAGAAGTCAAGTACTAGCAAGAGGCCAGCCCCGCAAACGAAGAACCAGTCCCTGCCGACAAAGAAAGCCACCGTGAAACCAAGGGCCTCGCTCGCTAGTCGTAGCTTGCGCAACGCGGCTTCGGTGACCAGGGGCCGAGCTCCCCCAAGCAGCCAGGTCGCGCGCCGCCCGCCGAGCCTCCAGTGGCGCGCTCGCCGGTGACCACGTCACGCCCATGCCTTGCCAGCTCCTCCTTGCCGCGCCCGGGCGGCCTTCCTCCCGCTCTGCGTGTTCCTCGCCCTCGCCGTCTCCGCCCGCTCATGCCGCGCCTGGCGCGCCGTGCGGGTTCCGACCGCGCCGCCGCGCTGCTGACCTCCCCAGCATCATCGTCTTCATCTTCGAGCTGTCCGTGCCCCGGGAGGAGCGTAGGGTCGGGGCGGCGCGTCCTCGGCTTGAGGCGCCTTGGCGAGCGCAGGCCTGGGCTGCGTCCGGCGAGTTCAGGTGGGCAGGGAGCTCGCAGCGCGTCGGTCGCGGTGGCCGGGGAGGTGGAATCACTGGGTGCCATCAGTGGGCGCGCTGGCGATGGAGGCACGAGGCAGGAGCGGCTAGGCTCCGCCCGACCCATACGTCCGCGAGGCCGGCTGCGCCCCCGCCCCCGCCCCGACGCTTCGCGCGGCGACCTCCGCCTCCGGCCCCAGTGCCTACACGTCTGGCTCCGCCCCCTGCCCTGGCACACGCGGGGCTCCCTGGCCCCGGCGCACGGTGGAGGACGAGACGAAGACGACCGACGGAGGAACGAAGAAGGGCACGGTGAAGAAGCAACGTGAGGGTATTTAGGACTTTTTCCAACGCAGATTGACACCGTTAGATGGAAAAGTGGACCGAATGGCTTGGGAGGCAAAAAAGTAAAGTGTCATGGCACATAGGTGTATTCAAACTTTTTAATGGCACGTAGACCACGACCATCTTTTACAATGGCACACGGGTAAAAGGCTCACCATCGATCTAGCTACCGGGCAAGACCGTACCGGTGGATGTATCTTACTTAGGCTGTGTTTAGTTGTAGGAATTTGGAATTTGGGGCTACTGTAGCACGTTCGTTTTTATTTGGCAAATAGTGTTCAAATATAGATTAATTAGACTCAAAACGTTCGTCTCGTAATTTCCTACCAAACTGTGCAATTAGTTTTTTTTCGTCTACATTTAATGCTTCATGCATGGGCCGTAAACATTCGATATGACAGGTACTATAGCACTTTTTGGGATTTTGACTTCAAACTAAACACGCGCTTACAACGAGAATATACGGAGAAACCGAGGAAGCAATACTTGATTCCCCTCGAATCCTCCGTCGTGGGCAGGCATCTGTTTATGTTCTATTCTATATTTTGGGCTTGTGTTTCCGGCCGCAGAAGCAGAACTAGTCAACTAGTTAAATTAGTACATGCTGCTGCGCTGGATCCAAACCGTGCCGTCCCGCGCGCGGTGGCCACACACGCATAAAAGCAAAATGGTGCCTTACTGGCCTGTTGGCAGACATGAACCCGAGATGGTAAGACGTGGTACTATGTATTATTTATTTTTTTTCTGATAAGCGAAATTTTATTATTTTCCAAGGTTTTACCTTAAGATGATATGAGACCATGGAAAAAAATGATTCCCGGCTTCTACATAACCAAGATACACACATCCCTACTATTTAATATTTGGAGCTCCGATGATAAGGTTGTCGATGTTGTATATTTCTAAGTGACTGGATGAGTGATCGACCGACGAGAAGTTTACAATATGTAGACATGTGCAAGTAGAGGAGAAATTTAGCTGCTCCAAAAACCTCACAAAGAAATTAATAATTTGAAGCGAGACAAGTGGATCAATCAGACTAATTAGTAAAAGAATGTTAGGTTAAACATAGGATGCCTAGAACTTACAGTACGGGAGATTTCTATTTGGGTAATTAATTAAAAGCACGGATTATTCTCCTAGTGTTTGCCACAGCAGAAGCAGAACTAGCTGAAGCACGCCCTCGAGAAAAATTCCACAAAGTTGGACTATAGTACTCTATTAGACTACCGACAACGTGAGAAAAAAACCGATGCTAATAGAAGAGAGAAAGAGAGAGTTTGATCACCGGGTCAAACCATTGTGCGGGGCGATGCTGAGTTAAAAAAAACTTCTACTCGAGGAAAGTTCCTGCCTCGATGCTGAGCCGGCTAGGCAATTAAACAAAGAGATCTTTTAACATGGTTAGAAAAGTACTGTGGTACCTCCAAGTACTTTTATTCTTTTATTTTCTAAGTAATTAATTGAGAAATATATTATAGAAGGTATTTTAGTAATTGAGGTTGTTCGCTTAAAGTATTGTAACCCCGGCCATGGCGCACACAGTGCCGGTCCTAGGATTTTATGGGCTCTATGGTCATCTCGTCGCAACGGCCTCTATTGATCATTTATAAAATCTTATAATATATATGCACTAATTTTACTTGCAAAACGAAATCAAATTCAATAACATATTTTTAATTTAACATCTCTGATAATTATCGAGGGACGAAGTAGATTAAGCAATATATTTATAGATGTATGATAATTATCGAGGAATAATGTAGATTAAAAAAGTAATATATTCGTTTTCTTTTCTCACTCACGACAAATGTTTCTTATGTAACATTCTAAAATTCTAACACCTAAATTAGAAGAAAAATATGACTATATGGGTACAAAGTACTAGAAATCTGAAATACTATACAAATAATTAATTTGGATTAAAAATAAAAAGGAAAAAATACCTTGGGCCTAAACAATTGATCAGTGATCGTAATTCGTAAGAAGCCAAGAATCAAGATGTCGTCGTCGTGGAGCCCTGCTTAGTCGCCGTCCTCGTGCGCCGTGTCCGTATCTCCGGTAGTCTAGCTCTTCACGGCGGTGCGGCTCGTCAGCTTCGCGTGTGTAAGACGCACATCACGAACTCACGATCAGAGTGTTCTGTGTGCAGCGTGACTCCTCGCCTCCTCTCTACGCGAGGGCCGTGGGGAAAGGAAACTAGAAAAGAAATGCCGATGTTATCTTTTTGGGCCGTCTGTTCAGTTCTATGTCTCTCTTCTTATTAATTTGCTAATGAACTATATGACCTGTGGATTTGTATACTTGGGCTTGGACCCCTCCTCCCACTACTGGAAACGCGTGCTTTACCGAGGGCCTGAGGATTTGCCGAGGGCCAAATCTCGGGCACTCGGCAAAGACACTCTTTGCCGAGGGCCAGCCACAGGAGCCCTCGGCAAAGAGCCTTTGCCGAGGGTACGGCCCTCGGCAAAGACAGGCCCTCGGCAAATTAGGGCCGTTGGGTCATGGCGGCCATTTCCAGTCAAGCTTTGCAGAGGGCCACCCGTTAGGCCCACGGCAAAGGTTTTTTTTTCCTGTGCAACCAGGTTATTCGGCAAATTTTTTTTAAGTCTTTGCCGAGGGCCCTAGAACAGGCCCTCGGCAAAGATTTTTTTAAAACCAGTTTTTCGGCCAAAAATTTTTCTTTTATAAATCGCCTTTGCCGAGGGCCCGAGGCTAGGCCCTCGGCAAAGATTTTTTTTAAAAAAAAAAATCTTTGCCGAGGGCCATGGGGCAGGCCCTCGGCAATTTTTTTTTTGGTTTTTTTAGCCCACTTTTTTTGTGGTGCTACAATACATTGTTTTGAACTCAATTTTAAAATTTAGGCCAATTTTGATTTTGTTTTGTATATTTCCTTAATTTATTTCGATTCTTTGATTTTTTTCGAATATGTCAAATTTGAACTGCAGGTGCATGGAATATTGCAATGTAGTGTTTTGAAATATGTTATTCATGTTAATTGGTGCATGTTGAGTCCCTATCCACGACCTCGCATCAAATTTTCACGCATCTTGTTCGCGTAACATGACGACCGACTTGTCGGAAAAGTGTTTTAAAATTATATAAAATCCATACGAAGTCCGAAAATCACGAAACTTGGTGAGATGTCATGTTATTGCATGTGTAGGCTGTGGTAAAACATTGAGAAGGCTTCGAGCGAGTTGCGACGTCGGATCATGTGGAGATGTCTGGGTTACAGGCATCCGACGTCGCAACTCGCTCGAAGCCTTCTCAATTTTTTACCATAGCCTACACATGCGATAACATGACATCTCGCCAAGTTTCGTGATTTTCGGACTTCGTATGGATTTTATATAATTTTTAAACACTTTTCCGACAAGTCGGTCGTCATGTTACGCGAACAAGATGCGTGAAAATTTGATGCGAGGTCATGGATAGGGACTCAACATGCACCAATTAACATGAATAACATTTTTCGAAACACTACATTACAATATTCCATGCACCTGCAGTTCAAATTTGACATATTCGAAAAAAATCAAAGAATCGAAATAAATTAAGGAAATATACAAAACAAAATCAAAATTGGCCTAAATTTTAAAATTGAGTTCAAAACAATGTATTGTAGCACCACAAAAAAACTGGGCTAAAAAAGCCAAAAAAATTGCCGAGGGCTCTTTGTCGAGGGCCTGTCCTGTGGCCCTCGGCAAAGAATTTTTTTTAAAAAAATAAAAAATCTTTGCCGAGGGCCGTGGATCTGGGCCCTCGGCAAAGAATTAAAAAAAATAAAAATAAAAATCTTTGCCGAGGGTCGTGGATCTGGGCCCTCGGCAAAGCACCGAACCCTAAATCGGGCCGCAGCCCAAATTCCCGATCGAAAATTGTGAAAAAAAACGCTCGACCATCTCCCTCCCCACGCCGCCACGGGGGCCCAGCGCGTCCACCGCCGCCAGCAGCACCGCCGCACTGCCAGCATCAAGACGCCCATCGCCTCTGCTGCTGACCAGCCTGAGCCCGGCCGCCTCGTCGCCCCACCTCACAGCGCCATTCCCGTGCCCCAGCGCCTCCACCACACCCAGCCATCATCACACCTGCGCCCTGCCCTGAGCCCGGCAGCCCTGTCGCCTTCGCCTCCACTCCACCACCGCCAAGACGCCTGTCCACCCCAAGGCCCCACCGCCCAGCTCGGCCCGCCAGCCAGCCTGGGCCGCCCCACCATGCCCAGTGGCTGCCGAGGTCGCGCCCTGCCTCCGTTGCCCGTCTCCGTCGAGCAAGGGGAGTTCGACCACCCCGGCCGGCCCTCCGGTGGCTCCCCCTCGCCGGCCTTTCCTCCCCGACCCCAGCCCCCAGGCCGCCCCCGTCGCCGGCTACTATTGGAGGGGAGGAGGCAGAGGATGAAGTTGGAGGAAGAAGAGAAGGAGAAGGGGAGGAGGAAGGGGAAGAAAAGGAGAAGAAGAGGAGAAGGAGGAAGGGGAAGAGAAGGAGAAGAAGGGGAAAAGGAGAGAAGAAAGGGAAGAGGGGGAGAGGAGTACTCCAACGCCGCTCGACCTCGCCGGAGAAGAAAGTGACCCCCGCACCGCGACGCCCGACTCCACCGCAACCCTAGGTAAAACTCTTGTTGTCGGCCTTCGTGCCGTATGTGGTTGTGTGGGCCTTCGTGCCATAACTTGATATGAGGGCCTTCGTGCCGTTGTGGTTGTCGGCCTTCGTGCCGTTGTGAATGTCGACCATCGTGTCGTTTTTTTGCAGGTTTTGGAAACCTCCCCGTGTAGGGGATGTGCTGCCGAAATTTTGAACAAAAAATAACCTATTGTCTTTTTATGCAGGAGAAGAGTACGTCGGAGGGGACCCAGAGGACCCCGATCGTCTTCGTCGACGTCGCGGTTCTGCCTGCACTGCGTCGCCACACCACTGCGTCGATTCGCCACTGTCCCGCTAGCCTTACTTCACCGACACCCTAGGTATAAATAACCTCTTTTTGCGCATGTCTATCGTAGCCCGCGCGTAACCCAGTTAGGCGTCTCCCGTCCGAAAGAGATACGGTCGTAGGTATGCGGATCTTTGCGTATCTGCGAGCGTATCTGTTTTGGATTGTCCATGTTTCTTGGACAGCCTGTGGATGCGTACATGGGTTAGTTTCCATTGGTCCGCTCCGGTCCGAGAAGGAGTTTCGGCAACACCTCCCTGTTGTTCTCCGGATACACAGTCTCCCTTGTAGGACGTGTATCGGGAGAACAGCGGGGAGGTGCTACCGAAATTCTGTCTCGGAGAGGAGCGGAGGATGGAAACTGACCTCATCTACGCATCCGCGGGTGGGATTAGGACCTATCCTCACCTATTAGACAGTAGGAACACCGCGTAGATGCAATTGATGGTCACAATACTCTATGCTGTAAATGTTAAAGGATGGAGGACCGTCAGTGGATGTACACGGGCTAGAGAAGCGGGAGTGACTACGACTATGAATGGGTGAAGGGGACAGATGGTTTCTTGAAACATGCATTTGGCCCAGGCGGGGAGGACATTCTCTAGTTTGGTGTCCCCTGCAAAGCAAATGTGACAACAGGAGAAAAGTAGACGAGAAGACCATGGGTAGACATCTTGTGTTCAATGGTTATACTCCCGGCTACCAAGAAGTGGATCTACCATGGTGAAGCGAGATCATATAAGAGCAGAGGTGTTGAGAGCACGCCTCGAGGCTTTTGATGATGATGCGTTGGGGTAGCAGACATGCTAGATGACGCCCACCAAGCTCACTTCACTGAACGACGTGAGAAGGAGGAGATGGAGGAATCCGCAAAGGACTTCTACAAAATGTTGGAATCGCACGTAAACCCCTTCACGAGCGTACAATGATTTCTCAGCTAGATGCGATTGGACGCGTAATGGGGTTGAAGGCCGAGTTAAACCTGAGTCGAGAAGGCTTCGATAAGATGTTGGCCGTGTTTGGCACCATGCTACCGGAGAAGCACACTTTGCTGACGAACTTGTACGAGGCAGAGAAACTCCTTCGTATGCTTAAGATGCCGTATGACAAGATACATGTTTGTCCAAAGGGGTGCGTCCTATTTAGGAAAGAATACAAGGATGCAAATTACTGTCCAAAGTGTAAATCCTCCAGGTACCTGGAGGTAGACTCTGGTGATGGTCAGAAGAAGCAGCTTCCGATCCCCGCGAGAGTGCTACGTCACCTTCCTTTCCTACCGAGGATCCAACGGCTATTCATGACTGAGGAATCCGTGAAACAGATGACATGGCACAAAGATGGCAAACGGTACAATCCTAGGAAGATGGTACATCCGTCTGATGCTGAAGCATGGACGTATTTCAATGACAAACATCGTGATAAAGCAGCTGAGGCTCGTAATGTACGTGTCGCGCTGGCAACAGATGGGTTCAATCCTTATGGAATGATGGCTGCCCCATACACATGCTGGCCCGTTTTTGTTATCCCCCTCAATCTCCCTCCCGGCATCTCCTTTCAACGGCATAACGTATTCTTGTCGTTGATAATTCCTGGACACCCGGGGAGTAATATGGGTGTGTTCATGGAGCCTGTGATTGATGAATTGATCCACGCTTGGGAGAAGGGGGTATGGACATACGATCGAGCTACAAAGACAAGCTTTAAAATGCACGTTTGGTACCACTACTCCCTGCATGACTTCCTAGCGTATGGGTTATTCGTCGCCTAGTGTGTTCACGGGAAGTTCCCATGCCCAGTATGCAAGGAAGCCGTGAGGTTCATTTGGTTGAAGAAGGGTGGCAAGTATTCGTCGTTCGACCAGCGTCGTCAGTTCCTCCCTCTAAACCATGAATTTAGAGAACATCAAGAGCTTTACAAAAGGTGTCAAAGTGACAGACCCTAAACCACACTTGAGGACTAGTGCCGAGGTTCGTGTTCAGATAGATACTCTCGTGCCCAATGAAGAAGGTGGTTTTGTGGGATATGGTGAGGAACATATGTGGACTCATAAATCCGGCTTGACGAGGCTCCCCTATTTCGATGACCTTCTTCTGCCACATAACATTGATGTAATGCATACTGAAAAGAATATCGCTGAGGCACTTTGGGGAACTCTCATGGACACTGACAAGTCTAAGGACAAAGTTAAGGCTAGAGTGGACCTAGCGACGTTGTGCGATAGACCGAATCAAGCGATGCAACCTCCTAGTGGCCGAAACAAGAACTGGAAAAGGCCTAAGGTCAATTTCGTCTTGCAAATCGATCAAAGGAGGGAGGTACTAAAATGGATGCAGATGTTAATGTTTCCAGATGGATATGCAGCGAATCTTAGCATGGGAGTGAACTTAGGCACTCTACGAGTCAACGGGATGAAGAGTCATGACTACCACATATGGATTGAGCGGCTTCTTCCGGCGATGGTCCGAGGCTATGTCCCTGAGCATGTCTAGCAAGTGCTGGTAGAGTTGAGCTTTTTCTTCCGCCAGCTTTGTGCCAAAGAGATATCTCGGACCGTCGCTCAGGACTTAGAAAAAGCGGCACCTGTGTTGCTCTGTAAGCTGGAGAAGATCTTTCCACCCGGCTTCTTCTTGCCGATGCAACATCTGATTGTGCACCTCCCGTCTGAGGCACATTTGGGGGGCCCCGTGCAGGCCCATTGGTGCTATCCAATCGAGAGATATCTAAAGACTCTTCGCAAAAAATGTACAAATAAAGCCAGAATTGAGGCTACCATTGCAGAGGCATGCCTTCAGGAGGAGGTGGCAAACTTCACAATGCTATACTACAAGCCGAACCTTCCTAGCAATCATAATCCACCCTTTCGTTACAATACTGGCGAAAATGAATTGACCCTGAGCCTTTTCCAAGGCCAACTCAGCAGCGCAAGTGGATCAACCCCAAAGTTATTGGGAAATGAAGAGTGGCGCAGTATCATGCTATATGTGTTGAATAACCTTACCGAGGTGCAGCCGTTCATCAAGTAAGTTCTCAACGAACTTATTTCAATATGCCGTCACTATTCTGCATCCAACCCCATTGATTCTCGTTCGGACAGGGAATTTGTTCGTGAATTCTGGCATCAATCAAGGGATCCTACCTCGCATGAACAAGACACCCTTGTTTCGCGGGGTGCGGGAGCAGGGAGGCCTGATTTCATTTCTTGGTTCAAACAAAAGGTAATGTCCAATTTAGCTCGTACGTTCGATCGTCCAAGGTGATCATACGTTTGATTAATATAACGATCTTTCATGATTCACCTTGCAGGCCTAGACCGATTCGTCCATGAGCGACGAGTTGAAACAGGTTGCAAACGGCTGTGATGTTAGGGTGAAGTCATTTACCGGCTATGACGTGAACGGATATCGCTTCCACACAACAAATTCTACGAAAGTGATTTCGCCCAAACGAAAAACCACAAATAGCGGAGTTTGTACGCCTGAAGACCGATGGCCTCGACTATCATGGTAGAGTTGAGGAAATCTATGAACTTTCATTTCATGGAGATGAACCTCTTAAACCTGTCATGTTCAAATGCCACTGGTTTAATCCTCGATCAATGAGACGAACCGCTCATCTTGGGCTAGTGGAGATTCGAGAAGATTCCATCTATCCTGGAAAAGATGTCTACATTGTGGCTCAACAGGCCGTGCAGGTGTATTATACTATCGTCGCCAACCAAGACAAAGAGGATCTTAAGGGTTGGGCTATTGTGCACCGTGTATCTCCACATGGTAAACTACGCCCCTAAACGATGATGATTACAACTTCAACACAAACACATATGATGGTCAGTTCTATCAAGAAGATGGGCTACCAGGCACGTTTGAGATAGTCTTACCCGAAGCAATCGAAATGGAAGTAGACAACGAAACAGTTGATGACGAGGTCGATGGAGATGTGGTGGTAAATGCCAAGGACATAGCAATGCTTGAGCGATTACTTCTAGGCAATGACGATGATGACAACATAGAACCTTCGGATAGTGTTGCCCATTTGGACAATTTTGACAGTGATGATGAGACCTATGATCCCAATCATGAAGATTATTCCTAATACATGTAATACTATGGTTTTTTAATTTGTGTTTTGTTTATATATTTTGAATCTATTTCTAATATATGTACTAATTAGTCTTGTTCATTCTTTGTGATTGCAGGTGATTGGACAAAGATGGTGAGCAGACGTCCATGCCGTGACATGCCCTCGGTTTACGGGAGAGACCGCCCTCTCCTTCGAGGTGAGGGGTCATCGTCCGGGGTAGCGACCGCAGGAGGTGACGAGAGGAGGACCAGGGGCAGCCACCGCAGGAGGTAGCAGTCTCCTCCCTCGACATGTGACGAGGTGCTGGAGGAGGAGCACGTGACGGCCATGGCCTCGTCCTCGTCGGAGGACGAGAGGGGTCAGCAGACGGGCGAGGGAGACAAGGCGCTCGAGGGCAAGGGAGGCGAGGCGCTCAAGGGCGAGGGAGGCGAGGCGCTCGAGGGCGAGGGAGAGGGTACCGCTACCCGGACTCTCTACGAGCGAGGTCCCGCGAGCCTCCCTCCGGTTCCGCTTCCTCACAACCGCTCAGTGATTCGGCCTATGGCAAAGAGGTAAGTAACTATGGATGTTATCACAACTACTTCATAAGATATGTTGGAAATCTTAAGAGAAACTGATAAATTTTCTTAATCACTTGTGCAGGGCCTGGTTGGTTTTGTCGGGTACTCCAGCACGCACCCCCGCGAGCATCCTTGGTGTTTTGTGCAGGAAATGGTACCCCGGCATTGTGCAACTGTCCGAAGAGCCGGTGGTGCGGGAGCCGGCCTCCAACTGGGACAGGTACGCGCTGGTCACGGATGACACTTACCGCAACAAGCAGGAGCGAGTATTGGCGGAGTTTTGGGTAAGTCTCTCTCGCACAACATTGCTTAATACATCGCATTCATTGGTTAAATCTTTTATCGAAATAATGAATGGATACATCGGTTTTGTATGCAGAAATATTTCAAGGCCGAAGAAGGACTTGAGGCCCAGGCGGATCGGGCGGCTGCCGCAGCTTGTAGGAAGTACGTCACCGAGATGCATCACCATGGGCGCGTCCAGGCCCACATAGACTACTACAGGTCGGTACTTAGGCAGTCCCTCCCCAAGCCTCAAGCAAGACGGATTACGCTGACCCGGGACCAGTACCTTGAGGTAGGCGAATAACATTCATAATGATTCGTTTTGATATTAAGTAGGTTCAATTTCATCTTCTTATATGTCAAATACTCGATGACTTGTAGGTGATTCCCTGGTGGTGCCGATCGTATCCCGAGTGCAGGGCCATGATCGTGGACAAGTGGTTATCACAGGACTTTGTTGACACGCACGAGAGGTAGCGGGAACAGCGTCTGATGAGGCAAGGTCCAACTCACCATCAAGGCAGTCGTAGCCTCCCGGGATACAAACAAGCATACGTAAGTGATTTCTTTCATTTATTTTGACGCTCAATTCTGCTTGATTTCTCACCATCTTCCCGTCTTTCTCGCAGGAGGCTGCGCACCCGGGCAAGGAGGTCTCGGAGTTCTCTACGTGGGCTATGTCCCACATGGGTAGGGTGTCGTCCTCTATCTCCTTCGACCCAGCTGCCCCACCCCAGGTGTACTCCGACCCGAACGTGTACACTAAAGTCCAAGAGTACACGTCAACAGTAAGGCAGATCTATGGGGAAGATTACAATGTGCGCACTAAGCCCATTGATGCAGAGGCGATCATGAGGCTCGGAGGAGGCAAGAAGCGCGGGCGGCTGTGGATTGCAGACGGCGCCATCGACTCCACCACTGTTCCCTCCCTCGACACTATCCGAGCACGGAGCACGAGCTCCAGCCAGCCCATACGTCCACGGCCTTCTCCAGCACTACAGCAGGTCCAAGCACTCTAGGTAATTCCTGTTTTACTCATCGTACGTAGATATTTACACACCTAAATTAGATTTGCATTACTGATATATTGGAGTGAAATATTGCAGGCCGAGCTGCAAGAAACAAAAAGGCAAAGTCAAGAGCGAACGCTGGAGTCGACCGCAGCAAATTGCAGGCCCGTAAGGTCGCGTTCGAGGCCGCCTGAGAAGCGAGGGATGGCGGAGATGATGGTGATCATGCAAAGTCTTGGGCAAGCATCGGGTGTACCTGTGCAGTTTTTAGCTCCTCCACCTCCTACTCCTGCAGCTACTCCTGTAAGTATGAAAGTTCACTTTTCGCTTGTGCTTTGCACGTATGTCGGCCTTCGTGCCGTTGTGGATGTCGGCGTTCAGTGTTGTTGTGGATTTCGGCGTTAAGTGCCGTCATTTCTTTGCAGTTTTGGAAACCTCCTGCGTGGGAGGAAGTCTGCCGAAATTTTCAATTGAGTCTAATCTTTTGTATTCCTACAATACTAGATGCAATCTCTAAGTTCCAAAACTGTTTTTCCGGATTACTCACACATGCAATCTCTGCTCCTTTGTGCGACTTCCGTCATGGGTTCCAATCAACCCGCGCTAAAGGCCACCGGGGTGATCCTGTTTTTCCTTCACCATCGTCTCATAGGCTAGCTTGATGAGGACTCGTGCTAGGTGATGTGGTTGGACTTTAGCGTGATTTGTGATTTATGGTTGTGACTTGTGCTTGATTTCATTAACTTGTCGTAATAAACATGTGAATGATGATGAACATGTGACTTGTCGTTGTAATATATTATGATTTGTGGTTCACAATTATGGTTGTGATATATTGTGAGAAAATGGGTTCTGTGATATATATATATATATATGTATATATATGAAATGCTTGTGACGATGGAATGCAAAAAACAAAAAAAATTTAAATTTACGCCTCTTTGCCGAGGGCAATGACCAAGGCCCTCGGCAAACAAAGGGTCCTTGCCGAGGGCCCAAGTAATAGTCCTCTCGCAAAGATTTTTTGGAAAAAAATCTCGACAATTTCTTTGCCGAGGGCCAGGAGCAGCCCTCGGCAAAGGGTTAAAAAAATCAAAAACCATTTCTTTGCCGAGGGCGGCCCTCGCAAAGAATTTTAAAAATCCTGAAAATTTCTTTGCCGAGGGCTGTGGAGAGGCCCTCGGCAAAGGTTTTTTTTTAAAAATATTTGCCAACTTTGCCGAGGGCCGGCCCTCGGCAAAGAATTTTTAAAAAATCCTGAAAATTTCTTTGCCGAGGGCTAGGGAGGAGGCCCTCGGCAAAGGTCTTTTAAAAAAATAAAAAAAAATTATTTGCCGAGGGTCGGCCCTCGGCAAACAAATTAAAAAAAACAATTTCTTTGCCAAGGTGGGCCTCGGCAAAAAAAAACCGCCTAACGGCGCCCTGACGCCGACGGCCTCTTTTTCTTTGCCGAGGGTCGTCACGCCCCCAGCAAAGGCTTTGCCGAGTGCTCGATAAAGGGCCTCGGCAAAGACCCCTTCGCCGTCTAAAAATTCTCCGAGGGTCTTTCTTGAGAGGCAGCCTCTGCAAAGCCTTTGCCGAGGGTTTCTGGGCCTTTGCCGAGGGCTAGGGCTAGAGGCCCTCGGCAAAGCATGCGCCTCCAGTAGTGTCCTCTTGGGCCATCGCCGTCGCACCTCCTGGCCTACCCCTAGGGCCGGCACTGGGCGCACACGGCCCCGAAGACTGAGCGGAGGGCACGGTGGGCGGCGAGCGCACCGCGGCATACTACACAGCAGCCAGCCTTAGGACGGCGAGCGCGCGACCATGCTTATATTAGGACCATGCTTTCTACTCTTCGCCTCTCCCATCGCACTAGCTTCCTGGCGAGAACTTCATGCAGATCGGAGGCTTCACCTTGGCAAGAGAAAGCAACGAGGACGAAATGGTCAATATCCCGTCTCCGCAGATGAAACCGGAAGCGACGGCCGGAACCAGCAGGCAGCAGTTCCATCTAATTTGGTACTATCCCCACCTATTTGGTACCTCTAGGTACTTTTATGGCCTGTTCAGTTAGCCCCTCCTAAAGTTTAGTCAGCTAAATCTACTCCCATTTAGTCACTTTTCACTCAAACACTACGACTAAATGGGAGTAAAAGGGCTTTAGCCAACTAGTCATCAAATTGTTGCTAGAAGGAACTAATCCTCACCTTTTAGTCACTTTGAGCCAAACACCATGACTAAAAGGGACTAAAAGACCACTTTTAGTCTATTTTAGTCACCCAATCTAAACACCCAGAGTGACTAAAGTTTAGTCCTAATTTAGATAACTAAAGTTTAGTTATGTACCTCCTATTCAACGAATGGTCCAACCATGGTACAACAGCAGCACTCGAGAAAGAAAGAAAATGCTCTGGCTTATCGGGCCCTACTTGTACTACCAGCATCGATGTAGACAGCTGTTCGGCTGCCCTCATTCACAGCTGCAGCAGCTGCGAGCCAGAGAGCAAAACATGTTGAAAAAAAAACAAAAGAAGCAGCTGCAGCGCTGGAATGTGTAGAGCAGCTTTCTTCCAACATTCTTAGCAGCAAATACGATGGATCTGCCCGTTGGGTAGTGATATTTTTTTGTTAAGAGTATATATATGCTCACTCTTAGTCAAGGTATTGCCAGACTTCTCCATACTCTACCACAATAAATCAGCTTGCTCAGTCTTCTTCGACGTACTAACTTCCACTAGATAAGAAGCAATGGCGCCTTCATAAATAAATCTCTCTGCCGTCCTCCTAGTCGTCGTTCTCCTACCCGTCGTCATGGCAGCTCGTGGTATGTACACGTGCACATGCATGAACTACATGTTGCAGCAAGCGACGATGTCATTTGATTAATCTTTTGCTCAAAGTTGTTTGATGCCCCTTCGACATTTGCTGCCTAAATGTCCATGCCTGGATCTAAACCATGCAGAGTCGGCTTCCGTTGGGAAATATTCTTGCGTGAGGGGCGATCACCTGAGCGGCAATTATAAAGGGGTGTGCGTTGGATTGATAAACGATGACAAGTGCAATAATGTATGCATATACGAAAGCGGCTACAACTCTAATGGCTTTTGTAACCTTTTTCAATGCTGGTGCCACAGCCATTGCACCTCTGAGACTCAGGCTGCTGCTAGCGCTCCGAACCGGCAATGATACAATGGTCCCCGCCTGAACAGTGATCCGATCCTTCCCGGCCCTCGTCTATAACAATAATATATACCATTGTATACTCGGTATACCTACCGGCTGCTTATGTTGTCTCGTGGGCTTGTGGGTCAAAATAAATTTGAATATTCCTGTGCAAATATTGTTGACGACCAAAATTGGCATGTCAGGAAAAAATGGAGGACCTCTCCAAAAGTACATCTCTTGATGTATTTGAATTCTTCACGAGGCAAGACCTTCCGGATGTTCCAGTTTTTATTTTCAGAATCGGATCTGAGCCAATTCTGAGCACAACTCTTGATGTATTTGAATTCTTCATGAGGCAAGACCTTCCCACCCTAAAAGTACTAACGCCCACAACCGATTGAGGGTATCCAATCGATCAAAATCACATCTAAGGTATCCTTTTACCTTTTCCTTTGACCTACTTTTCCAAACCATAAATTATGTTCTCCTTTGGTCTCAACGGCGTTTGAAGGCGCTCTAGGTGGCCTACCAATCCTACAGCAATCCAAGGTATGCTTGCCACGATGGGGTCCCTCCTTGGTGAGCGTTCAATGGCCATTGTTGGGCTCTCCAATGAAACCGGACCATATGGTTTTCAAAACCGGAGCTTCTAGTTTTACACGACAAAGCTGCAAGGGACATGCTGCATGTTCGACTATCTCATGTGTTGGCATGACCCAAATTTATGTCAACACATTTTTGTGACTCCGCCGGGAAAGAAAAATATCAATCGGTTGCTATGTCCGTTTCTAATTCTCATAAAGAAGTTCACCTCTCGAACTGTAACACCCTAGTCTTAATTTTGGTAGAATTTTAATTTTTTATTAATTTGTTTGAATTGATTAGCAAGTGTGGAACCATTTGAAAATAGAATTATTTTCTAAAATACAAATTAAAGAATCATAGGTTATAAAACTTGTTTGTCTATTGCATTCATGCCATTGCATAGTGTTTTGAGTGCAAAATAGTTTTAAAAGTGTTTTATCAGACACGCCTAGGTTTCGATCCAATCTCAAATCGTTTTCTTGAAAACCCTATGTCCCATCTCTGACTCGAGTCTTTGTTCCCCGCTATCTTTCTCCTCGACTAGAAAGAAACCCAATCCAACTGCATGTCAAATCTCTAAAACCCTGAACTACATCTTCATAAACCCGCTGGGCCAAAACCCTAATCTAACTTCTAAAGATATCAAAAAAAATCTCCGAATCAAATATTCTGAATTTCTATTTAACCCTAACCGATCGTAATTTTGATGTATCTCTGAATCTCTCTCGAGCTCAATTTGGGCCAAATGTCATCACATTGATAATCCACAACAAAACTCACCTTGGGCCAGGCCCAACCTAACTCTCTTCCTCCCTATCCTTCCTGGCCGGCTTCCCACCCTCCACACGACGCCCTAGAAATTTTTATTATTTATGTTTTATGTTTTATGTTTTATGTTTTATGTTTTATGTCCTTTTTTCTAGATACATGTGATGTTCACGGAGTATACATGTGATGTTCTATGATGTATTTTTTGACGTTCACGTAGCATACATATGATGTTCTATAATATATTTTGTAAAATTCACATAGTATACATGTTATGTTCTAGATATATTTTGTGATCTTCATGTAGTATACATGTGGTGTTTTTTTGTATTTTTTATGTTCACATAGTATATGTGATGTTCTGTCATGTGTTTTGTAATGTTCAAGTAATATACATGTGATGTTCTTTGATGTATTTTTTTGCGAGACCGAGTTTCGGATGCAGACACTCACAACACGAGCGCACACTCACCCCTATGGACGAACACACGCACACCCTACTCCTATGACCACCTCTGAAGAACTGAGTTAGACCGGTAAATCTTGAGACTAACGAAGTCACCACAGACGCCTTACTGTTGACGTGCACATCGCCTACCACTAAAAGAATAGCGCCGTTAAATTCTGGAATAAATCCAGAAAATGCGAGCACTCATGTTAAGTCGGGGACTTGAATCCGGGTGGGCAGGTTCTAACATAAGGAACCCAACCAGCTGAGCTACGCTGAATTTATGTTCTTTGATGTATTTTAAAATGTTCACATTGTACAAATGGGATATTCCATGATTATTTGAGTTTTCACATAGTACTCATGAGATGTTTATTTTAGGTTATTCGAATAGTATCCATGTGATGTACTTTGACGTATTTTAGATTATTTTTCTTTATTTTTTCTATTACTTTTAATTATACATTTTTATATTTTTATTTTGTTTTGTCTCTTCCTAGCTTTTTTCTATATTCCATGGATGTCACATGTTTTTTTGTCTAAAAAATTATTCATGTGAGAATGGAATACTTCTTTTTCTTAGAATTAAATGGTCCGATACGGTTTAGTATAAATATTTCATAACTAAGACAAGCCTTTAAGGTGTAGTGGTGAGGAATGACTGTCCTAGTTTTTTTTGTCTTGTGTTCAACACTTCAACCTCCCTATTTTCTATTAATTTTTCTCAAATATTTTTCTTCCTCCTCTCTATGCGCTCACTATAAATGTCCATACAGCCCGAGGCACGACGACCTGGCACGAAGCACGCTTTTTAGCCCGACACGAGCACGGCACGATCCGATGGTCAGCGGGCCCGGGCTGGCCCAGCCCGAGGGAGCAAGCCGTGCCTGGGCCACTACTCAGGCCCGTGGGCTGGCACGGCACGGCCCGGCCTGCGACAGTCGCCCCAGCAACGGCCCGGCCAGCCGGCCTGCTAAGAGCCCAACCCCCATCCTAACTCCCCAATCAAATATATATTCTTATCCTCATAACCCTAACTCCCCATTCCCATCCAAAAGACGCAGCCGCCGGCCCGCCGCCACCTCCCGTTCCCCGCACACGCGCGGACGCAACGAGACTCCGCACACGCACGGTGTGGACGCGGCCTTCTCCTTCCCCGCCGTTCACCTGCTTCTCCGCCCTACAGCCGCCCGCCTCCTCCTCGCGCACAAGCTGCAGAACGCCATGGCGGCCATCCGCGACCTGCCTCGGGCTCCTCTCCTCCCGTCCCTCCACGAGGCCGCGCCTTGGGTGCGAGCGCGGCGTACTCGAGCTCTGCCCCGCTGGTCGTCGACGCCTCGAGCTCCTGCTTCCCTGCGGCTCGCCGAATCCCCTCCATCCCCTTCTCTTGTCGCCGTTCACCTGCTTCTCTGCCATCGCCTCCCGCAGTCCCGCCTCGGCCGTCGCGGGAACGAGCGTGCTGGCCCCAAGCTCCACCCCGACGCCAGATCCGGCTACGAGCTCCGCCCCGACGCCAGATCCGGCCACGAGCTCCGCCCCGACACCACGATCTTCGGCTGCTCGCTCACGCTTCCTCCCCTTCCCCCTCTCTCTGTCTGCTCGTAATTCGTTGTGGGCCCCGGGTTGGCCCGGCACGTTGAATGGGTCGTGATTCTTGGGCCGGCCCGGCCCGAAAAACGGCCCAACAGCCGTGCCTGGGCCGTTGGTCAAGCACGATGCCCGCCTTGGCACGGCCCGGGTAGCACGGCGTGCCGTGACGGCCTGACCCCCCATCGGGCCGTGCCTGGCACGGGCCCAGGCCGGGCCGTACCGGGCCGGCCCGTTGGCCATCCATAGCCCTCACGTACGTGCTTCCGTGCGCGAGCTGAGAGCGTGCTTCCGTGCACGAGCTGAGATCAACGCGGTGGGCCGTGAGAGCAGGTGGGCAAGGCGGGAACACGCGGAGCAGAAAATAATTTTATCGGCGACTTGCATTCGTCCGGTCGTCCGGCTCATAACAGCTCCCACGACGCCCTCCCTTTTCCCTCCTCGTTCTCCTTTCCCTCTCCTTCCGAGTTCCTAACCACCAAAACGGAAATGCCTCACCTCTATGAATCCGTTTTGGGTCTCAAACACCGAGCAATCTGGCTTTTTGGTGAAGGCTGTCGTCATCGTCTTCCTATACAGAAGCAAGTGGAAACTGTCGCCCCCCTATCTGGTGATGTGCCGTCGACCTCCTCTTCGATTCCCACAACCTCATGCGCTCTCTAATCCCTCGCATTTTAGGCCCCCATCATGGACAGCACACCAATGATTCCTGGTGCAAAGGATGGGGACAACCCCATTGCCGTCGCCTCTCGTCGTCGTCTTTGGCCACCACGTACCCCTTCACTCCATGTTTTATCATTCCCCTGTGGTGAATCATGTATAAAAGCTCAAGTTAGATCGATCACTGGCATGACATACTCGCATACCTCATCGCTTCACTCGCGGCCAGCCATTGTTTGTCCGTTTATATGTATATATCAAAGAGAAACAATGGACGGTGCTAGAGTGTGACTAGGTTTTCCCAAAAGACAATATTTAAGTTGCATCTGAAGGAGGATCGATTATGTTGTTGGGGCACCTTTGGCTGTCATCCAGCGATTCTTTGCTCTACTGAAACCTATTGCTCCCAGAGGCCCAGAAACAGACAACCAACACCCATCTTCCTACTGTGGGAAGGCAGCAGCACATAGTGGAACCGATACATTTTGGGAGGCTGCTCTGGAATGCTCTTGCATTTCCAAAAGAGGTACATTTCATCGGTCAGTACTCAGTAGGATGTGTTTCGTTCAGTTCAGGTATCCCATTATCTGATTCTATAGCATTGCATTTGCAGGCATTAATCGTTGTCAGTGGAATGGAATCTCAGAGAAATGGTAGTCAGTAGAGTCTTTTGCAGGAGGAACAGTGTGAACTTGTTCTAATTTACAGCCTGTGATTGTTGCTTGACGAACGGGTCATTGTCTTTCTTTTCTGGTGGGTGCACAACTTCTCTGCTAGTTGGACAGACATTATTCACACATGTTCTACTTTCTTTTGAGAAGGTGGACAAAATTCTTCCATTCTTTTCTATTTGAGAGAGAAATGGAATAGGTTATCCTGACTTGTTACAGGAGTGCATTTTCCTTTCTGAACTGTTTCGTTGGTTAGGATTCATACAGTAATCCTTCTTAATGAAGGCAAATGCACCTCTAGCCGATATCCTGTAGTAGTCACCGAAACTCTATCAGCATTTTAACTCTGATTACATTGTCAAGTAAAATGCATAATGTATCGCAACTCTTTTACCCAAAGAAAGATAGACAAAAAGTGGCAATGAAAGTATGGAACAACCAATGATAGTTAGAAACACCTCTTCTCAACCCGAAATCACTCGTGTAGAAGGAACGTCGTTCAAGTGCTCCGGGTAGAAGGAACGTGGTTCAAGTGCTTTAAAGATCTGTTTCAAGAGAGAGAGAGATTTGAAGATCCCATATGCCTCAAGGTTATCAAGAACAAGAGTCGAGTACCCCGAGCAGTGGTATTCTAAGTCGTTGGTAGTCGTATAATACGATTATACGAGTGTGACGTCAAGGGAGCTAGGAATGGTAGGTATTTGGTTCGTTATGGGTGCTTCATTCTGCCGCCTGAATCCAGATACTTGTGGGAAAGAAGGGCACCACATGCATCCAGCACAAGCCGAAAGCGGCAAAGAGCCTGTTCGGCAGGACAGAAAAATAAACAAAAATACTGTTCTAGCTGATTGTTGTGAGAGAAAAATACTGTTCTGTCTGAAATCACTGTTCACGTGAACAGTAATTTGTGAGGGGGCTGCCCAGCCAGCCACCGGCCAGCCAGCCGAACAGCCCCAAAAGCTGTTGGTGGCCACCATCCACAAGAATACTACTGTTCTTGCTGCTTCCGTGTCAAGCAACACTACCTGCTGATGTCAACCTTTTTACTTCGTTTGTTTATTATGATCCTGCTGCAACTGGCTGGCAAACAGTGAAACGGGAGGCCGAGCCAAGATCTTTGGGCCGTTGGGCCGAGAATATAGATAGGCGTTAAATCCAATCTATCTTTGGGGGGAATCATATTTGACACACGCGCGAGTGGGGATGAAAACGGACGGGAAAAAAATCTCATTCCGACCCGTCTTGTTTTCTATTTTGTTCCGCCCGTTTCCGTATTTGTGGGATGCTGGGAGAGGGGGTTTTCCGCCCGTTTTCGCGAGATCCTATATTCATCCGGAATTGGCCCGTATTTATTCCGTTTTTCATCTAATTTTCAATATATATGAGATATGTCTAGAAATTGATATATATTCATAGACCTACTAATCACCAATTATGCATGTTAACAAGTTAACATATGGCATGCTAGTGAATATTGGACCAATAACTTCGTACGTGTATATTATTTTGTGACTTTGTTCAATACTCGAGAATATTTGATCATGTTATTCTAAGTTAATTTTCCGGCTCCCTGTCTGTATTTGTTTGCTTCCGTATTTTTGTATATCTCTATCCAATTTCAGTTCTATTTTTTTCGAACCCGATCCTCTTTCCACTAAAAATATAGAAACAGAAACGGAAGAGGAGTTTTCCTGCTAGTTTCCATCCGTTTTCATCCCTACACGCGAGCCTGTAGTACCGTCACCAATTCACCATCATCACTTCTTCCTAATCCAGCTTCACTTTGGGCCAACAAACTTTAGTCCAACACTGGCCCAGATCTACTTTCTCGTGAACAAATATCCTCTGGTTTGGAATGCCGCCAGTCTCGGTTCCTACGTCTTTTGCGAGCGACGCCTTGGGATCCCCGCCTGCTTCCGTCTTTTTCCAAAAGACAACACACGGGCGCGTCACGTCAGATCCGTGGGGGCGTGTAGCTACAGCCCACCTGGCATGCCGAGCGCACGCGTGGGAGGCACCGCCCGAGACAGACGGCAGCGGCACGGGGCGGCAGGAAAACCACCACGCCTGACGCCCAGCAGGGACAGGATCGCCTCACGTTGCCTGTAGCATCGAGAGCAGTCATCGTCATTAACAAAGCAGTTATCGTCATTAACAGTACGTCAACTGTCACCTGCTACCCGTAATTTTTAAAGTTACTTTCTTCCAACATTCTTAGCGGCAAATCCGATGGATCTGCCCGTTAAGTAGTGATAGTTTTTTTTTGTTATAAGAGTATATATATGCTCACTCTTAGTCACGTGATTGCCAGGCTTCTCCAAACTCGATCGCAATAAATCTGTTCACTCAATCTTCTTCAACGTACTAACTTCCACCAGATAAGAAGCAATGGTGCCTTCACAAATGAATGTCTCTGTCGTCCTCCTAGTCATCGTCCTCTTACCCATCGTTATGGCAGCTCGTGGTATGTACGCGTGCACATGGATGAACTACATGTTGCAAGCGGCGATTTCATTTGATTAATCTTTTGCTAAAATTTGTTTGATGTGCCTTCGACATTTGTTGCTTAAATGTCCATGCCTCGATCTGAACCATGCAGAGTCGACGTCCGATGGGAAATATTCTTGCGTGAGGAGCGCTCACCTGAGCGGCAATTATAAAGGGGTATGCATCCTCGGGATGCATGACAACGACTGCAATAGTGTATGCATATACGAAGGCGACAACTCTAATGGCTACTGTAACCTTTTTCAATGCTGGTGCCATAGCAAATGCACCTCTGAGACTGAGGCTGTTGCTAGTGCTCCGATCCGGTAATTATACAATGATCCCCGCCTGAACAATGATTCGATCCTTCCCGGCCTTCGTATAATAATAATATATAACATTGTAAACTCGTTGTACCTACCGGCTGCTTATGTTGTGTCATGGACTTGCGGGTCAAAATAAATATATTTTCTTGTGCAAATATATATTGTTGACGATCAAAATTGGCAAGTTAGGAAAAAACAGAGCGCCTCTCCAAATGCAAATTAAATTTCTCCATAGCATAGCTCATGTCGAGCCACCAAATGCATATATAGATCGCTCAATTTAGACTTGGATAAGAGAGTTAGGCTAATTATGAAATCTGTAGATATTCTGGTTTTTATTTTCAGAATCAAATATGAGCCGATTCTGAGTGCATCTCTTGATGTATTTGAATTCTTCACGAGGCAAGACCTTTCCACCCTAAAAGTACTAAGGGCCACGGCCGTTAGAGGGTATCTATCGATCAAAATCACATCTACATTATCTTTTTACCTTTTTTTGCCCTACTTTCCCAAACCCTAAATTATGTTCTCCCTTCATCTCGATGGCGTTTGAAGGCGCTCTAGGTGGGCTACCAATCCTTGAGCAATCCAAGGTGTGCTTGCCACGATGGGGTACCTCCTAGGTGAGTGTTCATTGGTCTTTGTCAGGCTCTCCAATATAACTGCACCATATGGTTTTCAAAAATGGAGCTTCTAGTTTTTGCATGATGCATGTTCGACTGTCTCATGTGTTGGGATGACCCAAATTTATGTCAACACAATTTTGGGACTCCGCTGGGGAAGAAAAATATCAATTGGTTGCTATGTCCAGTTCTAATTCTCAGAAAGACAAAGTTCACCTCTCAAATTGTAATACCCTAGTTTTAATTTTGGTAGGATTTTAATTTTTTTTATTAATTTGTTTAAATTATTTAGCAAGTGTGGAACCATTTGAAAAAAAAATTCTAAAATACAAATGAAAGAATCATATGTTATAAAACTTGTTTGTCTCTTGCATTCATGCCGTTTCATAGTGTTTTGAGTGCAAAATAGTTTGAAAAGTGTTTTATAAAACACGCCTAGGTCTCAATCCGATCTCAAATATTTTTCTTGAAAATCCTATGTCCAATATCTGACTCGAGTCTTTGTTCCCCGCTATCTTTCTCCTCGACTAGAAAGAAACTTGATCCAGCTGCATGTCAAATCTCTAAAACCCTAAACTACACCTTCATAAACCCGCTAGGCCGAAACCCCTAATCTGACTTCTAAAGATCTCTGTACCTTTGAAACATGCTGTCACATCTCAAAAAAATCTCTGAATCAAATATTCCGAATTTCTATTCAACCCTAACAGATCATAATTTTGATATATCTGTCAATCTCTCTCTTGGGCTCAATTTGGGCCAAATATCATATTTACATTGATAATCCACAACAAAACTCACCTTGGGATAGGCCCAATGCAACACCCTCGGTGTTACACCGTAAATCGTTTACTAAAACACTACATGAGCATTGTGTTTATGTGTAAATGCATGTAATATAAAATATAGATTAATTTCTGTAACATAAAACGACCAACGGAAATGCATAACGAAAGGTTGTTCGCGACTTATGAAATTATCAAGTAAGGATGTTCGCGAATTTTTATTGAACGAAAACACTATAGAACGTATATACGGAACTTTAATAAAGTTAGAAGTACAAACTTTGTAGATGACGATGAAATACCTGTGGTCGAATGATGAATTTACTAGCTAACTGGTCTAATAGATTGGAAATCAAATTTCACGCGAATCCGATCGAGACTTAGTCAAATTCCTAAGGCTGAAAAATGGTTTGACAAAGCCATGTTCGACAAATTTTGTAGAGTAATTGGGTTAAGGGGTGGTGTGGTATTAGGGCTTGTTTTAGTAGCCTAACATGCCCTCTTAAGCATAACATACGTGGTTTGGCGATTGAATCAACGATTTGGATTGTTAGGACGCTTTAAAAAGCGTGCATTGCACGTTCTGGGTCGGGTTCCTCGCGTGACGTGGTCACCGCGCTCCTGTGCCGTCGTCGGCGCGCCGGCCACGTGCGCGCATGTCTGGCTGTGCTCGGCTGGTCACTGTGGCCGGCAGCCCGGGCGTGCAGCTCCTCCTCCTCACTGCTATGATGCATGTTGCCACTAGCGCCGCTGCTAGTGCCCTTGGGGGCCGCCCGCGTTTGCTCGGGTGCTCGGCTCTGCTCCGCCAGCCGCCGTCGCTGTTGCGCCGCTGCGCGCACACAGCCTCGCACATGGGTGCCACGAAGGCGCCTGTTTCCCTCTACTCTGTGGGCGTTGCATCAGTACGGGATCGAGGCCGTTGCCGTTCACACACGCGCCTGTCAATGCTTGGGGTCAGCCGTGCCCTGTCGAAGTGGCATGGAGCTCCTACGCGTGGCACATCGTGCCAAGCCGCTGGTGGCCTCACACTGCGCCGCACGTGGCATTGCCGTCCCCTCACCTTGTTCTTGTCTGTTAAATGGCTACGCGACCGGTCGTGCTATCTCATCTCTGCATTTCTCGCGCGCGCACTACTGCGGCCGCCTGGGAAGGTAGGCAGGACCGAGCCACGCCCGAGCCAAATTTACACCGCATGGTCATTGTTAGTGCAATTACTCGCGCCAGGTGCTAGTACTAGAGTTCTACTACCGCCCAGTCATCTTCGGCCTTCAATTGAGCCCGGCCGAGCTCCAATTGGCAGTTTTCCCCTCCGCCGTGCCATTTAGGCCGGAATCGGCCGCGGCCGAGGGCAGCTACCCGCCGCACCACCTCTCGCCAATCCACCTTCACCATGAGTTCCGCCTGCACCTCCACTTCACCCTACGCACCCCACTTGCACCGCTACTGCTTTCCCGGTGCCTCTAACACGGTCACGCCATCACAGTCCGCCACGGGGCTTGCCGTGTGCGCGTGGCCGAACACACCCGGTCCATTCTCGGTCAAGCCACCACCATAGGTAGCTTTGCAGTGAGTTGTTGATGCCCATCCATTGGCTCTATCATCTTCGTTGTGCCTTGGCTCACTGGAACACGGCTGTCGCCGCCACAGGGTGTCCGCCGTCATGGAGGGAGCTCCTGACCGCATCCTAGTTCATCTCTTCACCGCCCACCACTTCACGTCTGCATCTAGGTGAGCATCGGCTCCTTAGAGGGGGCGAGGAGGGGCTCGGTTGGCCGACGTGGAGGTCTAGTGCCATCGCCGCCGCGTCGGTGCACGCGGGGGTGGCCCGAGGACCTGGCCGTTGTAAAGAAGGATTGTTCCAAGGGCTTGTTTGCTTAAGTCCCGGCTATAGGAATAGGCCGTATAGTGGTCAGGGGAATAATAGTTAGATTGGGGGCGTTTTCGCATAAGTGACAGGCGCGCGTGGGCCTCCCCGTCGTGGGCCGTTGCAGTGCGGTTGTGCCACGCCCCGCGTGGGCCGCGCCGGTGAGTCGCGCATGCGCGCATGCTACGTAGGAGTGGGCCGCGTCGCTCGCTCGTGGTATCCACTATGGTTAGTTTATATACAAGATAGAAATAGCTTTGTATTTTACATTCTAAGTTGAACTTTGGAAATTAATATCAATTCATATAAGTATCCAAAAATTGTGAAATAAATTATGTTGAGTTCGTAAAAATGTTGTCTATCTGATAGTATGGTTAGTTTATATATGTCTGTGTTGATGCTAAGGTCTCTTAAATCATTTGGAAGTGTTAATGTTATTTTGATTAATAATTGTAGGAATTTTTGTGGCAAATTGGTAATAGCTTTGACCGTGAAATTTTTACAGTAGTTCATTAGACTATTATGTCCTCACTGTAATTTTTGTTGCCTTAGAATAAGTTGATAAATATGGTATCTAGTACTCCTTGTTTTATCGTATATATAGTAAATCGATATTAAGAATAAGGACGCCTTTAGTTGCTAAGAAAATGAATGCAATGTTTCATACCTATTTAGTGGGAATAATAGGTAGCTTAGCGTCTTAGTCGGTAGAGCTAGCTTAGTAGCTTGATAGATGCATTCTTATTTTAAGAGTTGTTGTTGCTATATTACTAAGTGTTGCATCATCATTTCATGCATGTAGATAATGAGTTGGTAGAGTTCGTGCCTGCGGGCGAGCAGGAGTACGAGGAGGTAATTGAAGAGTACGAGGATGAGATTATCATACATGAGGGAGCCCTGGAGCCATCAGTTGCTGACTTTACTGACACCCCGCCTACTCAAGGCAAGCCCCGGTGCATAACCCTTATTTTGAATGATCACTAGATATATATATGTGATGTGCATTTACATTACAGACATTTTATGGAAACTACATGCATAGATATATATACCTATGAGTCATACTAGCATAGGCCGAGTAGCTGCTATGCTTAGGATTTTTGGTAGCGTGAGAAACCTGCCGTTACTCACAATAGGTGATTATTATTATCACTCATGATAAAAATAGTGGAAAGGAAAAATGGAGACCAGGCAGGGATATGGTATGGGTATTGGTGGGTATAAGAGGTTGTGTCTTACGGCCAACGGGGCATAGCTTGGTTACACTTTTTTCCCTGTCTGTGTCGGTTAAGGACCGGCCATCACATTGGGTTCTAGGCAGGTCATAGACATATTATCCTGAGCACATACTTATGTATGGGCGCAGGGAAGCCTTGTTGCTCTCTTGTCATGGGTTCCGGCTCTTTCTGGACCGACTGATTGGAGGCGGGGATGGTGGAGGTTTAAGCACCGCACTGAGTTCGGGACTTAGGAGCGGGGGCTTGGAGTCCAAGTTTGGACGGGGACCTGGACCCCATGATAGGAGAGCGGTGGGTTGGTCCTGCTTGTGCCTGGGGTATAAGCGGGGCATGTGTTTTGGGGTACCCAGCTAGGCACATTGATTCACGAATCGTTGGGCGATCCGATATGGCTTATCTGTAGTCTAGCACCGTAGTAAGAACTGAAAGATGAAAGGTGGTGAAATAGAACTGTTTGCTCAACTCCTACTTGAAAGTAGAACAGGCGCTTACATAGAATGTCTAGATAATGAACAAATCATGACTGCTAATAATAAACATACATAAGGATGCACTATTAGTATTGCTTTCTGCAAAAAGGAAACCCAACAAACTATAAAGCTTATCATATCCCTTGTAGTGCGGAAATTTTTCCCACTAGTCGGATAAATCTTGCGAGTACATTGTGTACTCAGGGTTTATTTACCCCAGTTGCAGGTTCAGCCTGAGGAGTAGCCGTTGTGTGAAGGATTGTTCTGGTGGGCACAGACGGATCCTTGTATATTATCGATAGATGTTTATTTTCATTCTGCTGTTTAATTTCCGCACTCTGAACTTGGTAATGTAATAATGTATTTCTAAGAACTCTGGTTGTATGAAATGGATTAAGTATTGTAAACTCATTCTCATTATTAGATCATAGAGGAAAAATATGGATTATTCGAGCTCTCCCTTGGGGTGTGCTCGACGGAATCCACCCGATGTAGCTTACTTTTAGGGTGCTTATTAGTGCCTGGTGGAAGGCGAGCGCCTCCGAAGGTGTGTTATTTCAGGTGGTTCTAGTACAGGTGGTATCAGAGCCAATAGTGAGTCTACGAGTTTCATAACTCTTTTCAAAACCTAAAATTTGACCAACAAAAGTTTTGCGAAAGGTAGGATGCGATAAATTATGTGAATAAGTATAAGCCCTAGCAATATGGTCTATCTAGGATAGCGGCACTGGTTTTATCTAATCAATCTTCTGCAGGTACACTAACTTACGCTGCGTAAGAATCGTTAGCAAAGTGGAAAGTGAGTGTGCGATGTGCCGAAAATTTTGCGAATGCCGCTATATTCCGACTAGAGTGGACGTACAGGCCGATGCATGCATTATGATAAGAGAATCTTGCTTAAATTAAATTTTCCCCCTACACATAAATTGGACTAGTGAATTGATAGGATAATCTAAAAGAATACTTTAATAAATGTCTTATCATTTCTTTAATCTCTTGTTCCTGATCTGGAGGGTTGTCCTAAATGGTTGGTTCCTATATGTTTTCAAATGAACTTGAGATCAGGTCACGGGAGCACCAGTGCCGGAGCGGGCCATGGTCTTGGCAAGGGCCAAGGTGAAAGTGGCGGGGCAATGAGAATGGCAATGGGGAGAGCCATGAGGCCCCACTTCTGGCTCCTCCTTCTCCGCCGGAGATGTTGGCTGCTTGTCGGAGATGATGGTGGAGATGTTGGCTGCTTGTCGCGAGTCAGCCCGTGCCATGGAGCTATTAGCACAGGCTATCGGTGGCTTCGCCCGTGGAGGCCACGGAGGCAATGACAGGAACAGGGGTGGTGCCCGTGGTCCCGAGGGACCCTGTCGTACCAGGATTTCTTAAAGACGCACCCACCCATGTTCACGCCAACTGCTGAGCCTCTGGATGTGGAGCATTGGCTTCGTATTCTGGAGCAGAAGTTTCTGCTACTCACCGTAACTGAGGTGCAGAAGGTGCACTTTGCAGTGCAACTGCTGTTGGGTTCTGCTGGTGCAAGGTGGGATACATTTAATGCCATGCAACCGGTGGATCACCATGTGACCTAGCAGGAGTTTACTGCGGCCTTCGGAGAGTATTACATTCCTACTGGTGTTCTGAATAGGAAGTTGATCGAGTTTCTGGACCTAAGGCGAGGGAGCATGTCTATGATGGACTATGTCAACAAGTTCAACCATCTGTCATAGTATGCTGGTACTCACGTCGATACAGATGAGAAGAAGAGAGACTGTTTCTATCGTGGCCTCTCTTGCATTCTGTAGAAGAAGTTATATATAGGAAACTATCAGACCTTTAGTGCTATGATGAATGCTGCTATTACCATGGAGGGACTGCAGCGTGACTCTTTGGCCAAGTGGAAGCGCAAGAGGGTGGCTACTGGGTCTTCTAGTCACCCCCAGGCTCAAAAGGTACAGGGTGTCAATCGGATGCCCTATCAGTCTTCGGGTGGGCATTCGTTTTGATAGCCTCAGCAGACCTACTAGGCTCCTTCCACCTAGTACCGGGCACCTACTCAGTAGGTGCAACAATAGCAACCCCAGGGACAGCAGGTCCCAACTCGTCAAGGACAGGGGAACAAGTCTGGTGCTTGTTTCAAGTGTGGCAAGGAAGGCCACCATGCTCGGGAGTGTCCACAAAACCAGCCTGCACAGTCTGCTCAGCCCTTAGCTAACTCCCGTCTGATCAAGCGGACAATTATCAAGAAGAAGGTGCCAGTAAGTCGTTCTGGGCAAGTTAATTTCACGGAGGCTGAGGAAATCTTGCAGAATGAACCAGTGATGGCTGGTATGTTCTCCAAGATTGATCTCCGCTTAGGCTATCATCAAATCAAGATTAGACCACAAGATATACCAAAGATAACTTTTTCTACTAGGTATGGGCTGTATGAATACCTAATCATGTCTTTTGGTCTCACCAATGCTCCTGCATTCTTCATGTACCTCAAGAATTCAGTCTTTATGCCAGAGTTGGACAAGTTTGTAGTGATATTCATTAATGATATCTTGATATATTCTAAAAACAAGGAAGAGCATGCCCAACACCTTCGGACAGTACCGACTCGATTAAGGGAACACAAGTTGTATGCCAAATAAAGTAAGTGTGAGTTTTGGTTAGATCAAGTGCAATTTTTGGGACATGTTCTGACACCTGACGGTATCTTGGTAGACCCAAGTAAGGTGCAAGATGTGCTAAATTAGAAGTCTCCCAAGTTAGTGCATCAGATTCGGTAGTTGCTTGGTCTTGCCGGATACTATTGGTGCTTCATTCCTGATTTTTCCAAAATAGCTCAGCCGATGACCAAGCTGCTCCAGAAAGATGCCAAGTTTGTTTGGAGCCCGGCTTGTGAAGAAGCCTTCCAAGCTTTGAAGAAATTTCTTACCACTGCTCCTGTTCTTGCTCAACCAGATATTGATAGACCTTTTGATGTATATTGTGATGCCTCAAAGACGGAGTTGGGATGTGTGCTTATGCAGGATGGGCGTGTGATAGCTTATGCTTCACATCAGCTAAAAAAGCATGAAGTGAATTATTCCACCCATGATTTATAGCTGGCTGCTGTGGTGCACGCTCTAAAAATTTGGAGGCATTATTTGTTGGGAAATAAAGTACACATTTTTACGGATCATAAGAGCCTCAAATATATTTCCACCCAGTCTAAGTTAAATATGAGGCAAAGGAGATGGTTGGAATTGATCAAGGATTATAACTTGGAGGTACATTACCATCCTAGAAAAGCTAATGTGGTAGCTGATGCTTTGAGCCAGAAGTCATACCAGGTTGAAGAAACACCCTTGTCTCTCAACCATGCTGAGGTGCTAGCTCACATTGCCTTAGTTTCAGATTTACTTGAGCAGATTATTATGGAGCAAAGGCAAGACACTTTAGAAATTCCTCATATCAAGAAATTAATTGTCGAAGGGCGTGGTCCTCAGTTTAGTATTGATGAGCAAGGAGTAGTGAGGTACAAGAATAGATTGGTGGTTCCATCAAATGAGGAGATTAGAAGAAAGATTTTGAATGAAGCTCATCATTCCAAGTTGTCTATCCATCCTGGCAGTAACAAGATGTACCATGATTTGTGCCATTTGTATTGGTAGTCCAATATGAAGCAGGATATCACCAAGTACGTCATGGAGTGCAACACTTATGGGAGAGTTAAGGCAGACCATATGCGTACCCCGGGATATTTGCAGCCTTTGTCTATTCCTGTTTGGAAATGGGAAGATATTTCCATAGATTTCATTGTGGGTTTACCCCACACGTCCAAGGGCTATAACTCTATTTGTGTCATTGTGGATCGCCTTACCAAGTCCGCTCACTTTCTTCCGGTGGATACCAAATATTCAGCCAGAAAGTATGCCAAGTTGTATTTTGACTGGATTGTGACCCTGCATGGAGTTCCTCTTCTATCGTCTCTGATAGAGGGTCAGTCTTTATCTCTCGCTTTTGGTAGCAACTCTAGGAATATCTTGGTACTAGTCTCCTCCGAAGTTCAGCTTATCATCCACAAACTGATGACCAAACAGAAAGGGTAAACCAGGTACTTGATGATATGTTAAGAGCTTGTGCCATTTCTTTTCCTAAGAAGTGGGATGAATGCTTGAACTTAGCTAAGTTTTCTTACAACAATAGCTATCAAAAAAGCATTCGTATGGCACCCTTTGAAGCTCTGTATGGAAAGAAATGTAGGACACCACTTAACTGGGTTGAAGTGGACGACCGTGGATATTTTGGGCCTGATTTCATCAAAGAAGCTCGAGAGCAAGTCAGTATTATTTAGAGTCATTAGAAGGCAGCTCAGAGCCGATAGAAAGCTTATGCGGACAAGCGGAGAAGGCCTTTGTAGTTTGCAGTTGGGGATCATGTGTACCTCAAGGTGTCTCATATGAGAGGGGTGCATCGGTTTGGTGTCCGTGGCAAGCTAGCTCCTCGATATGTGGGCCCTTACAAGGTTTTGGAGTAGTGTGGCCCGGTTGCTTATCATCTCCAACTTCTAGATATTTTATCGGCGGTACAATGTGTTTCACGTATCTCAGTTCAAGAAATGTTTGCGGGTCCCTGATGAAGCTGTGGAAATTGAAGGACTTCCTCTCCCGCCTGACTTGACGTATATTGAGCATCCTGTTAAGATCTTGGACGAAAAGGAAAGAGTGACTAGAAACAATGTGGTGAAGTTCTACAAAGTTCAATGGCAAAACCACTCGGAAGATGAAGCAACGTGGGAGCAAGAAAGTTATATCTTGAATCATTATCCCCACCTTCTTTCCGGTTCATCGACGTGATTGTTTAAAAATCGGAATGTATTTCTTATCTCTTTTTCCCCACTAGGCACGTGAAATCTCAGAGCGAGATTTTGTTTTATGGGGGTAGATTTGCAACACCCTCGGTGTTACGCCATAAATCGTTTACTAAAACACTGCATGAGCATCATGTTTATGTGTAAATACATGTAATATAGAGTGTAGATCAATTTTCGTAACTTAAAACGACCAACGGAAATGCATAACAAAATGTTGTTCGCGACTTATGAAATTATCAAGTAACGATGTTCGCGAATTTTTATTGAACGAAAATACTATAGAACATATATACGGAACTTTAATAAAGTTAGAAGTAAAAACTTTGTAGATGACGATGAAATACCTACGGTCGAATAATGAATTCACTAGCTAACTGGTCTAATAGATTGGAAATTGAATTTGACGCGAATCCGATCGAGACTTAGTCAAATTCCTAAGGTTGAAGAATGGTTTGACAAAGCTATGTTTGGCAAATTTTGTAGAGTAATTAGGTTAAGGAGTGATGTGGTATTAGGGCTTGTTTTAGTATCCTAGCATGCCCTCTTAAGTATAGTATAGGTGGTTTGGCGATTGAATCAACGATTTGGATTGTTAGGACGTTTTAAAAAGCATGCATTGCACGTTCTGGGTCGGGTTCCAAGCGTGACACGGTCACCGCGCTCCTATGCCATCGTTGGCGCGCTGGCTGTGCGTGCGCGTGTCTGGACGCGCTCGGCTGGTCACTATCAGTACGTGGAATATGATTTCTAGAGGCGGCTCTAGAGGCTCTGTAGGGGCGGTTTGCCCAGCCGCCCCTACCCAAGGGTCTCTACAAATCATGTATTTATAGGGGTGGTTCCCAGACCGCCCCTACAAATCGATTTGTAGGGACGGTTGGATATTGAGCCCCTCTACAAATCAATTTCCAGAAATCACGAAAAAGGGGCAAAAAAATAGCAATTTTTTTAATCCGAGAAGGTCCCCACCGGCAGCCACACCACCCACTCTATCGCTGTAGCATTTTTTCACGATTTTCCACACTTTGCGTCGGGCGGGATTCAAACCTGCAACCTCTCCCTCGCGCGCAAGCTCCTCTACCACTGCACCTCACGTTCACTTGTGTCTACAATCCATTTCGGTTCCCCACATATTATACAAAACTGAGCATAAATTGATTGTTTGAGGCCCTAAACAAATTCAAATGAAAAAGTTGTCAACTACAAAGTTTTATAACTTTTCGAGATCTACAACTTTTATTTTGGTAGTTTCTCCATCCGAGGTCACTTATAAAATTTGAATTTTAAATTTGACAAATTCGAATGTAGTTTTTCATGACAAGATGATTTCAAATGAGAAAGTTATCAATTACAAAGTTTCATAACTTTTCAAGATCTACAATTTTCATTTTTACTGTTTGTCCATCCGAGGTTATTTAAAAAATTCAAATTTCAAATTTTTGAAAATTCAAACGTAGTTTTCCTCGACAAGATGATTTCAAATTAAAAAGTTGTCAACTACAAATTTTCATAACTTTTCGAGATCTACAACTTTCATTTTGGTTGTTTCTCCATCCGAGGTCGTTTACAAAATTTGAATTTTAGTGCTTAATTTTTAATACTCGGCGTCTATTTGTAGGAGCGGTTTAATATTGAGCCGCCCCTACAAATCCGATTTGTAGGGGTGGCTGGATATAGAGCCGCCCCTACAAAATAGGTCTATTTGTAGGGGTGGCTGATAACACCGGCCGCCCCTACAAATTTATTTGTAAGGGCGGCTCATTTGACAACCATTTGTAGGGGCAGCTCAATATAGAGCCGCCCCTACAAAGAAAGGGTGGCGTTGCCACAAATCATTTTTGTAGTAGTGTATGGCCGGCAGCTCGGGTGTGCAGCTACTCCTCCTCACTGCTACGATGCGCGCTGCCGCTGGCGTCGCTGCTGGTGCCCTTGGGGGCCGCCTGCGTTTGCTCGGGTGCTCGGCTCTGCTCCGCCAGCCGTCGTCACTGTTGCACCACTGCGTGCACACCGCCTCACACATGGGTGCCACGACGTCGCATGTCTCCCTCTGCTCTATGGGTGTTGCGTCAGTATGGGATCAAGGCCACTGCTGTTCACACGCGTGCCAATCCCCGCTTGGGGTCAGCTGTGCCCTGTCGAAGTGGCGCGGAGCTCCTGCGCGGCACTCGTGCCAAGCCGCTGCTGGCCTCGCACTGCGCTGCACGTGGAGTTGTCATCCCCTCGCCTTGTTCTTGTTTGTTAAATGGCTACGCGATGCGTTGTGCTGTCTCGTCTCTGCATCTCTCGCGCGCGCACTGCTGCGGCCACCTCGGACAGCAGGCGGGACTGAGCCGCGCCCGAGCCAAATTCGCAGCGCATGGTCATTGTCAGTGCAATTACTCACGCCTGGTGCTAGTAGTAGAGTTCTGTTACCACCCAGTCATCTCCGCCCTTCAATTGAGCCTGGCCGAGCTCCAATTGGCCGTTTCCTCCCTCCGCCGAGCCATTAAGGCCAGAACCGGCTGTAGCCGAGGGTAGCTACCCGCCGCACCACCTCTCGCAAATCCACCTTCACCACGAGTTTCGCCTTCACCCAGTGTGCCCCACTTGCACCGCTACTACTTTCCCAGCGCCACTGACACGGTTGTGCCATCACAGTCCACCACGAGGCTTGCCGTGTGCGCGTGGCCGGACGCACCCGGTCCATTCCCGATCAAGCCACCACCATAGGTAGCTTTTGGGGTGAGTTGCTGATGCCCATCCATTGGTTCTATCACCTCGGTTGTGCCTTGGCTCATTGGAACACGGCTGCCACTGCCACAGGGTGTCCGCCACCATGGAGGGAGCTCCTGACCGCGTCCCCGTTCATCTCTTTACTGCCCACCACTTCGCGTCAACATCTAGGTGAGCATCGGCCCCTTAGAGGGGGCTGGGAGGGGCTCGGTTGGCCGGCGTGGCGGTCCAGTGCCATCGCCGTCGCGCCAGTGTGCGCGGGGGTGGCCCGAGGACCTGGCCATTGTAAAGAAGGATTGTTCCGAGGGCTTATTTGCTTAAGTCCCGACTATAGGAATAGGCCTCATAGTGGTCAGGGGAATAACAGTTAGATTGGGGGCGTTTTCGCATAAGTGACAGGCACGCGTGGGCCTCCCCGTCGCGGGCCGTTGTCGTGCGGTTGTGCCACGCCCCGCGTGGGCCGCACCGGCGAGTCGCGCATGCGCGCATGCTACGTAGGAGTGGGCCGCGTCGCTCGCTCGTGGTATCCACTATGGTTAGTTTAAATACAAGATAGAAATAGCTTTGTATTTTACATTCTAAGTTGAACTTTGGAAATTAATATCAATTCATATAAGTATCCAAAAATTGTGAAATAAATTCTGTTGAGTTCCTAAAAATGTTGTCTATCTAATAGTATGGTTAGTTTATATATGTCTGTGTTGATGCTAAGGTCTATTAAATCATTTGGAAGTGTTAATGTTATTTTGATTAATAATTGAAGGAATTTTTGTGGCAAATTGGTAATAGCTTTGACCATGAAAGTTTTACAGTAGGTTCATTAGACTATTATGTGCTCACTGTAATTTTTGTAGCCTTAGAATAAGTACACAAATATAGTAGCTAGTACTCCTTGTTTTATCGTATATATAGTAAATCGATATTAAGAATAAGGACGCCTTTAGTTGCTAAGAAAATACATGCGATGTTTCATACCTGTTTAGTAGGAATAATAGGTAGCTTAGCGTCTTAGTCAGTAGAGCTAGCTTAGTAGCTTGATAGATGCATTCTTATTTTAAGAGTTGATCTTGTCGTATTATTAAGTGTTGCATCATCATTCCATGCATATAGATAACGACTTCATAGAGTTCATGCCTACAGGCGAGCAGGAGTACGAGGAGGTAATTAAAGAGTACGAGAAGGAGATTCTCATACAGGAGGCAAGCCCCGGTGCATAACCTTTATTTTGAATGATCACTAGATATATATATATATGTGATGTGCATTTACGTTACAGGCATTTTATGGAAACTACATGCATAGATATACAGACCTATGAGTCCTATTAGCACAGGTCGAGTAGCTGCTATGGTTAGGATTTTCGGTAGCGTGAGGAACCTGTCATTACTCACAATAGGTGATTATTATTATCACTTATGATAAAAATGGTGGAAAGGAAAAATAAAGACCAGGCAGGAATATGGTATGGGTATTGGTGGGTGTAAGGGGTTGTGTCCTGTGGCCAACGGGGCATAGCTTGGTTACACTGTTTTTCCTGTCTATGTCGGTTAAGGACCGGCTATTGCATTGGGTTCTAGGCAAGTCACCGACTTATTATCCCAAGCACATACTTGTGTATGGGCGTAGGGAAGGCTTGTTGCTCTCTTATCGTGGGTTCCGACTATTTTCGGACTGACTGATTGGAGGCGGGGATGGTGGAGGTCTAAGCACCGCACTGAGTCCGAGACTTAGGAGCGGGGGCTTGGAGTCCAAGTTTGGACGAGGACCTGGACCCCGTAATAGGAGAGCGGTGGGTTGATCCTGCTTGTGCCTGGGGTACAAGCGGGGCATGTGTTTCGGGGTACCCAGCTGGGCACATTGATTCGCGAATCGCCGGACGATCCGGTACGGCTTGTCTACAGTCTAGCACCGTAGTAAGAACTGAAAGATGAAAGATGGTAAAATGGAACTGTTTGCTCAACTCCTGCTTGAAAGTAGAACATGTGCTTACATAGAATGGCTAGGTAATCAATAAATCATGACTGCTAATAATAAACATACATAAAGATGCACTATTAGTATTGCTTTCCAAAAAAAAACCCAGCAAATCATAAAGCTTATCATATCCCTTGGAGTTGAAAAATTATTCCTACTAGTCGGATAAGTCTTGAGAGTACATTGTGTATTTACGGTTTATTTACCCCAGTTGCAGGTTCAGCTTGAGGAGTAGCCGTTGTGTGAAGGATTCTTCTGGTGGGCACAGACGGATCCTTGTATATTATCAATAGATGTTTATTTTCATTCCGCTGTTTAATTTTCGCACTCTGAACTTGGTAATGTAATAATGTATTTCTAAGAACTCTAGTTGTATGAAATGGATTAAGTATTGTAAACCCGTTCTCATTATTGGATTCTGGAGAAAAAATGTTGATTATTCGAGCTCTCCCTTGGGTGTGCTCAACGGAATCCGCTCGATGTAGCTTGCTTTCGGGGTGCTTAGTGCCTGGTGAAAGACGAGCGTTTCCAAAGGTGTGTTATTTTAGACGATTCTGCCACACCCAACCTAACCCTGTTCCTTCCCCTCCTTCCTGGCTGGCTTCCCACCCTCCCCACGACGCCTTGGAAATCTTCCTGTCCGAGCGCTCGGACTGGAACCTTATGACAAGCGGCGAGTGCAGACGTTGCATGAGAGCACGGCCCATGACGCGGCCCACAACAAGCGCGCAGGCCACAGCGAACACTGCGCTTAAGCAATGTTTATCATTAGACTGGGACACTATTTCTCAAAAAAAAAAAAGACTGGGACACTAGGTAGGTTGTCACGGTTCGGTTCTTTTTTATTTTATTTTCTTATTTCAATTCTTTTCTTTTTTCCTTTTTATTTTTTGCTTTCTGTAGTTTTGTTTTCTTTATATTTTTTTATCTTTCATTTATTTCTTTTTACTTTAGTCTAATTAATTATTTTCTTTACTTTTTGTGATTATTAAACCAGATTTTCCGTGTGCACGTGTTCTTGAAAGCAAATGTTTACCGGTACCAGCATAAGAGAACTTCCTGTACAGGGAATGTTTTACTTTTTGGCAAAGTGCTTAGGTTGATGCATGATTTACCAAACCTGATAGTAGAGAGTGGAGTGATGAAATAATACTGGCCACATTTTTTTTAAACGTGATATTGGTTTCAAAGCAGCAGCAGGATTAAATACAAGTTATGACCTTAGGAAGATTAGCATTGGAATTTCCTAACTTGTGCATCGGATGGAGTCGGAGGAACCCAGCGGTGCAGGTGCATCACACTACAGACTACAATCCTCTCCTATATATGGCACTGGATACGGAATTCGGCATCCGCCGCAGGCCATGCACCTGCCCACCTGCCCTTCCCTGCTCACACGGTGCTCTCTGCTCTGCTCGCGGACTGCAACATCCAGGAGTCTAGTACACTCCACCTGGTTCTGTGCCTCCGTGGTGGCCAGTAAGGTCTGGGCGGGTTGGGCTACCGAGTTCAGCCTGTCGTGTCCAATGTGAGGTCGAGTCGCTTGTGTCCAATGTGAGGTCGAGTCCCACAGCATCCCACAAAACATATGCTGCCTTGCTGTGTAGCAGCTTCATTGCTGTAATGAATAAGTAAACATGGTTTTGTCTTGGCCCGCGTACATAATTTGTTTTTGTCATTTTGCGTTTTATATCTGATCTGCTGATCTAACTGTGTTCATGGATTGTGTGTTCTTTATATGCTGAGTGACAAGGGTATCTGTCATATGACAGGTATCACCAGAAATTTGACCTTCAGGTAGTCTGAAATGGACACAAGAGTCTGAAATGTGCTGGGATAAAGGAAACAAAAGAAATGAATTGGAGATAAAGAGAGGGAAACATCTAAAGTGAAACAATTCGCATGCGTTGTATGAAATTTCAAAGGCACGCGAATTATTTGTCAAATATATTGAGGATACATGTGTCAAATATTGAAATCTCTCAACCGTTTCATATAATATCAAGGTTGTATACCTATATTTCATTAGTCCATATTCATGTAAAGACCACGAGTTTGCTAGCCAGAGACACTAAAACAAAGATGGCTTTACCTCCCAAGTTTCATCCCTTCAGTTTATTCACTTATTAACGCAAAACTGGCCAACACTAGCAGAGGCTACATCGCCAGGGCAGCATACGGCCGAGATACAGGTCTAAAGGACGAGGCAAACCAATAGGTTGACAAGGACGATTTAGGACTCGCTCTTCGCAAAAAAAAAATGAGCACCTCTCGAGAAGATGCACAGTAGAGGTGCCCTAGGATCGACAAAACTACCTAGAACCGGCAAATCTCGTCGAGAGAATTGTTGAACAATAAGGGCATGGAAAAGTCAGTGTTTAGGGATAAAAGGTAAAGGTATATTTAATTTTTGATGATTGGATATATAAATCTATCAAATGATTGTGATCCTCTCATATAAATAGAGTGGATGGTCTTATTCAAGTAGAAAACTTATTTCCCACAAAATCTACATGTTCCCAGGACGAGTTTTCAAAGAAGAAAAACACGAATTTGGATTCGAACCGCCAAAACCGGCTCAAGCCGGTTACAAAATTGTCCTGGACCAGTTTATACAGGGCCTCACTACCTTTCTGCCCGAACCGACTTGGTCCACCCTGGGCCGATTCACCATGGCTGCACTATTGAAACTCATCTGGACCGGTTTTTACTGGTGGGGCCCCTCCTATGCTATCCAAACTGATCTGGGTCGAGTTCTGGATTTTGTCAATTTTTCCCAAATCAACCTGAACTGATCCTTTTTATATTTTGTGTGATTTCTAGTCCATCTTCAACTCTTCTGGTCATATTTTGATTGTCAACAAATGCTCTTTGTTTTTAAGCAAAGCATATGCAAGTTTAAAAACACATGACACTCATAGCATCGATGTCGTGTTCATCGGCTATTTTTAGTCTAAGGGTAATGTATACATCGCCATGTTGATATTCTCCCAACCCATCAACGAACCTCTCGAGCACAATTTCACATCTCGAGGCCTTCTCAATCTTGTCGTCTTCCCTGAGATTACCAATTATCACATTTTTCCAGCAGTAGATTCGTCTTGATTGGACCAAACCAAGGCAACAAGATTCTTCAATTCCAAAGTATTGACTAGGTAGGACAATGTATCGATCTACATCCCTCAAAGACTCAATCATCCTTCATTAATGGCTTATTGGACTTACCGCCAAAAGTCATGGCAATTATTAGTAGTATAAGAAGCAAAATTATACCATTCACAATCTGCATGGTGCTTCAATTCATTGAGGAGCGGTAAAGGATGCGACAATATTTTTATGTGACTGTTTTCCAATCTCTCATAAAATTGATCGCACTTGGATACATGAAATGTAAATTCTATTTCCTCTTGCCAATTCTTGTGAATCGGCTTGAGGGAAGAGTAAGCAACTGATTTGGCTTGTGTTGACCATACAAATTCAGCAATAAAACAATCTTTAGTTTCATCGTCCGGGCTATCAGATTACTCACTAGCATACATGTTAGCATGATGTGCCTTATGAGCACTGTTAGCCTAAATAGTTGTTTAGTCCATTTACACACTATTTAAATTACACGATATTACGTTATTTCCATTTAATTAGTTGTTTATCCCATTTAAATTGGACATTATTTTGCCTGTTTCAGTGGCTGTTTAGCTCAAACAATGGCTAAATAGCAAGTGACCGATTGTTTACCGTTTATAGTTTAGGATAATATTTCTTATGAGATTCTCCAATATTACTTCGGCTTCCATTTGACCAAAGCTTTTTGCAACAATTAAGTAATACTGGGAAACTCAAAGTGCTCTAGCTTTTCTTTTTTACAACAAAAGCCAAATCAACAAGATCTTTTCTAAAAATTGTCAAATTAAAATATATGGGTTTAATATCTCTCTTTTGATGTAATCAAGGACGAACTCGCCATGCTCTTGCTACCGAGCAGTTGACTGGATGAGTGATAAACCGAGGAGAAGTTTACAACATGTAGACATGCATGTGCAAGTATGTAGAGGAGAAATTTAGCTGCTCCAAAACCTCACCAAGAAATTAATAATTTGAAGCGAGACAAATGGATCAATCAGACTAATAATTACAAGAATGTTCGGGTAATTAATTCATAGCATGCCTAAAAATTACAGTACAGGAGATTATATATACACGATATATATATTCACCTACAATCCTCCGTCGGCCCGGGGACAGGCATCTATGACTATTTCTATTTGGGAATTAATTAAAAGCACGGATTATTATTCTCCTAGTGTTTGCCGCCGCAGAAGCATATCTGGCTGAAGCACGCCCTCGAGAAAAGCTCCGCAGAGTTGGACTATACTATTAGTTTGAACTAGCTGCCTAAAATGAGAGGATCATCATGAAGATCGAGCACATGGCAGGTGAACTAGCTGAAGCACGCCCAAATAGTACGTCACCTGTGACCTGCTGCCCATAAGTTTTAGAGTTGCTTTCTCCGAACAGCAAATCCGATGGATCTGCCCGTTGGGTAGTGATAGTTTTTTTTTTGTTAAGAGTATATATATGCTCACTCTTAGTCAAGTGATTGGCAGACTTCTCCAAACTCGATCGCAACAAATTTGCTCGTTCAGTCTTCTTCAACGTACTAACTTCCACCATATAAGAAGCAATGGTGCCTTCACAAATGAATCTCTCTGCCGTCCTCCTAGTCGTCCTCCTCCTACCCGTCGTCATGGAAGCTGGTGGTATGTATGTGTGCACATGCATGAACTACATGTTGCAAGCAGCGATGTCATTTGATTAATCTTTTGCTAAAAGTTGTTTGATGCGCCTTCTACATTTGTGGCATAAAAATGTCCATGCCTGGATCTGAACCATGCAGAGTCGGTGTTCGTTGGGAAAGATCATTGCGGCGACGAACATCAGAGCGGCAATTATAAAGGGATATGCATTGGATTGATACATGACGCCGCTTGCAATCGTGTATGCGTAGACGAAAGCAGCGACAACTCTGGTGGCGTCTGTGACTTTTTACAATGCTGGTGCATAACCAGATGCACCTCTGAGACTGAGGCTGTTGCCAGTGCTCCGATCCGGCAATGATACAATAATCCCCGCCTGAACAATGATCCGATCCTTCCCGGCCATCGTCTAATAATAATATATAACATTGTATACTCGGTGTACCTATCGGCTGTTTACTTATGTTGTGCCGTGGACTTGTGGATCAAAAATAAATTTGTATTTTCTTGGGCAAATATTGTTGATGATCAAAATTGGCATGTCACACCAATGCAGAAAGGCGCAACAATCCCGGTTGGAAAACCCCTTTAGTCCTGGTTGGAGAACCCCTTCTGTAAATCTGGGACTAAAGCCCCACCCCCCACCCCCCTAGTCCCGCGTTAGGGAACCGGGACTGAAAGAGGATCTTAAGTCTCGGTTGGTAATTCCAACTGGGACTAAAGGAGTCTCCAGCCCTTTCCCATGTGCGGGCACGTACCAACCAGTACTAAAGGTCTTTTTTTTTCTTTTTCTTTCCTTCTCTTTTATGGTTTCCATTTCTTTTTTATAGTTTCTTTACAATTCAATTCTTTTTCATATCAATTAGTTTTTCGTATACGTATTCTATGCTACTAATATACGTCTATACATATAAGTTTCCGTTCGAGCATTATACATATATACACACACACAAAAATTGTATGAAACTATACATATATATTTCAAAAGCTTGTACATGGAACTATGCATAAACTAACAAAAGCTTGTACCGTGTCCTTGGGATTACATTCAATCCAACTCTTCATCACGCCTGGGATCTAATTTTCCGTTATAGTAGTACTTTCCATTGCGATCTATGACCTGGTCAATAATAAATCATGTTAATGCCTCTTGAATTGCTTTGATCTGTTCCGATCGTACCCGATTCTTCTTCCATTTAAGCTTCGAATGAAAGAAAAAATATGAATATGTGATTAGTGTGTGTATATATATCAACACAATGGAAATAAATCTGTGTATACGTACTTCGAGTATTTCTTCACTTGTTTTCAGTGAGTAACTTTGACTCATAAGGTGCCCACAAACGAACTATCCACATAAGTTGCTCCCCGGTTCCTTGCCTCAGACACCACTTTACGAGAAAACGACTCATCAAACAATCAAGCATGGTAATAATGAATTGAACGAAATAAAGATGCGGGGACTTAGCTAATACTTACTTTGTGGTTGATTAACTGTAATGGCACCTCCAAATCACCTAGATTTTTCGAAGCGAACTTTAGCCAAGCACTGCCCAAGAAAATAAATAAATAGTGTTATTCCCATGATATCAAAAAAATGGTGTAAGAGGTATAGTGGGAGACCGAAATTACCTCTGAAGAACATCTCACATGTCTTGGTACTCCTCTCTTTTTTCTCAATGAGTCCAAATAGTAACGCTGCTTCTGTCAGGATAGATGACCAACACTATCCAGTGAAAACTGCATGTTTTACGCAGGCATACCTCATTAACTACACTCAACATGGAATAAGCAAAATAAAATACGTACAAGACAGTAACACTCACTTGAAGTTGTAAACAGGGGCAGAGCCAGAGATGGAACATAGGGGGGCAATGGACAAGTGAAGTAGAACTAAACCATATCAAGTTTTAGTCACACACATATATATGATAGAAAATTACACATCTATTATCTGAAATTAGAAAAGGGGAATTTAGTTAGTGATTGTTGGTTAGATAAGAGAATACCACTAGATTATTAGGAACTACCTGTTGATGAAATGATGATAAGCTAACTAATCAACAGACGGCAATCATAGCAACGATGTCAATTTGGCCGGCGGCCGGCGGCTGTGGCGCAGCGTGGCGTCTTGGGTGATCGCGTCCTAAACTCACTCCCACGGCACCTCGTCTAGTCGAGCTGTCCATGAGAATTGAGAATGCCGAGAAGGTGAAGCGGTCAAACGAAAGCGACATGCGGCCGGCTGTCTGAGCAAGACGAAGACTGAGCGACGCTTCATATTCACCACATCGTGCAGGAAGTGGAGCCATCAGATAGGCCTAAATGGGCTTTATTTAATGGGCCTCAAATGCACCAAGCGTTTGGGACCAATTACCAGTAACTAAACAACTATTAAATATTCCCTCCGTCCTCAAATAAATGAATTCCTAGAATCCGTGCAAGTCAAAACTATCTTAAGTTTAACTAACTTTATAAAAAAATAGTAACAACGTCTATGACAAAAATGAGCAAATTATGAAAGTATATTCTATGGTATATCTAGTTATACTAATTTGATGTCATAAATCGACGGATTTTTCTAGAAATTCATTCAAAGTTTAAAAAATTTGACAAAAAGACAACTCTAGGAACCTATTTATTCAGGGACAGATGGAATACAAATATTAATAACCGCAGAATAGAGAGCCGAGTACAACATTGGGGGGGTGCCAGGCCCCTCCCAGCCCCCCTTCCCTCCACCACTGGTTGTAAGTGAAGAGTATCCTTGTCTTGTGATATTGTTTGTGTAAGAACCTGAACATTTTCCTCTACTTCCTTTGGTCTTTTACGAACATTAAGTTCAAGGAGAGAAAATCAGATTGCATTGAACTGGGCAGATCATCCTAGCGAGGATGATGGCAACGATGAGCAACAACGCTTAGAGCAACTCTAAGGGAACTCTTTATATCCTTCCTTATTGATAGGAATAGAAATTTTAGTGAAAAATATTCTTCAACAAATTATTTAATTAGATCTTCAAATATTGTCATCCTTTATTCCATATTTCTTGTTAGCCAAAGATGAAGATTGTGATTGACTAACTCCCTAGAATATACACAAAATATAGAAGATATGTTGGATGATGAAAAGATATAGACAATGATTTTTATCAAAATAGTTCTCTAAATAATAATTTAGAGATTGAGTTTTTAAGTTTACGCGAGAAGGGCACCGGGCCCGGCTCGTCGACTAGGCTGGCCCAGCCACTGGCCACACAAACGGCACACGTCAATGAGAAGACGTTGTTTGAATCCTGAATATAGGAGAGGGGTACAATAACTTTTTTAGTACACAGTGTATTTAGATCCAACCAACCGACAAGAAAAATGAACTCTGTTTCCAAACATATATTTGTCACTTTCTGGATACTTTCAAACGCTGAATAAATCTCTAAGAGCCTAAGGTGCATATACAGTAATTTAGTACCATATTGCTGATTGCACGAAGGTGAAGTGTTTTTCTCCCTATATACGTGTCGCCACCCCAATGTGAAAAAACTAATATATAGAGTATTAATTGGAGTAATATATACGTGTGACCCCATTGTGAAAAAAAGCTAATACAGTATATAGACTACCCTCTACTCATTGGTAGTCTATACAGTGTTTTTCAATCCGTATTTAATTGGGTCGCCGTCAACAACACCTGACGCCTTATCTACATAGAACTGATATGTGCAATGTTCTGTGATTAATCTCCTTTTTAATCTAGCTGTGTGTAGCTCTTTTGCATGTCTATATATTATACTTCTGTTACATATTATATTAGTTTGCATATTTATTTATCTATCTAGCTATAGATACAGATTATCTATCAATAGATACATATATTAAATTTAACCTAAAAGTACCGACTATTCTAACAGTAACAGGTTAAATAAAATGTGCTTAGCAAGATATTCTATAAAACTTTATCGTTGTTTTTTATATTTATATTGTGTAATTATTACAATCTAGTAGTGCTGAGACTCTTTTAATTGAAGGGAAAAAAAAAGGTTACGATACTTGCAGTTTAGAAGCATTATTATTTGTCTCTCTTATTATTAAGAAAAAGAACACTTGAAACAATAATGGCAACTTAGGCCACAAATGAAGCATATATAATAAGTAAACCCAAGGTGCTCAAGCCCACGTCGTCTCTAGACGAGATCGGCCTCAAGCCCACGTCGAGATCGGCCTTGAACATAGGCATTGGACCATTGGAGTTTGTATATAGTTTACCATTTACCGTCCGCGCATATATAGCTAGGACTGGACGTATTTGAACCGGAGTATAGAGTCGCAGAAACAAACAAGCTTATTCTGCACCTCTGGAACTCGTACATCACAGCGCAGCCGGCCGATCAAACGCTCGACAGCAACGACCGGAAGATTTACCCCTCTACGAGTGATAGATCAGCGTTGGCGTCTGGAAGGTGGGCAGAAACTTGTCAGCACATTGACCGAGGATATTGAAGTCGATCGTGAAGTCATAGCCGCATATGTAGCGCTGCTTGGAATTTGGAACCTAGAGGGTGCAGTGACTCGGTGATGTGTGCAAGAGATTTAGATTGGAACCATGCATGTGTGGGCGAACTGAAATATATAGGATATTAACCTGTATAAGAGGTAAGATTCCTAATAGCGAACTGAAATATATAGGATATTAGCCTGTATTAGAGTCAAGAAGTCCTAACAGCCCTCTATATTCACTACGGGATATAGTCGTTTCGCCGAGTGCCAGGGGCACTCGACAATGGCCCAAAAACACTCGGCAACTGCTTTGCCGAGTGTAACATTTGGCATACAACACACGGCATCTTTTTGTCGGCAAACAGCTATTTGCCGAGTGCTTTTTGTCGGGTACTCGGCAAAGGTTTGCCGAGTGCCGGAAAAGCACTCGGCAAAGATTTACACTCGGCAAAATGAAAATGCAAAAAAACCCAAAAATAATAGTAAAATATTTTTTTCGGGGGAGGCCGCCACCAGCCAGCGCCCGCCCGTCTTCATCAAAGTCGGTGCATTTTTGCGCTAAATTCGCGGCTAACGTGGCCGGCAGGATTCGAACTCACGACCTCTCCTTCGCGTTTCTGCTGATCTACCACTGCACTACACTGTCACTTGTGTCAAGATTCCGTTATCTATCATCGTATATTATACTAAACCGAGAGTAAATTACTTGTTCGAGGCCCTAAACGAATTCAAATCAAAAAGTGGTCAACTAGAAAGTTTCATAACTTTTCAAGATCTACAATTTTTATTTAGAAAGTTTTTTCCATCCGAGGTCGTTTGAAAAATTTGAATTTCAAATTTGAGAGATTCAAACGTAGTTTTGCATGATAAGATGATTTCAAATCAAAAAGTTGTCAACTACATAGTTTCATAACTTTTGGAGATCTACAATTTTCATTTAGGAAGTTTTTCCATCCGAGGTCTTTTGAAAAATTCAAATTTTAAAATTTTCAAATTCAAACGTCGTTTTTGCATGACAAGATGATTTCAAATCAAAATGTTGCCAACTACAAAATTTCATAACTTCTCAAGATCTACAAAGTTTATTTTGGTCATTTGTTCATCCGACATAGTGGTAGTAACATTGTTCACAAATCTTATATATCTCTCTTCTACTTTTATGAAACTAATATAAGAGATGAGAGATGTAGATTTTATGAACAACGTTATTGTCGCTTTGTCAAATGAAGAAATGACCAAAATAAACTTTGTAGATCTTGAGAAGTTATACAACTTTGTAGTTGAAAAGTTTTTCATTTGAATTCATTTAGGGCCTCAAAAATTGCTTTGAAAAACTGATTTGCCGAGGGCCAAAAAAAATGCAGCCTCTTTGCCGAGTGCCAAAACAAAGGCACTCGGCAAAATACATCTTTGCCGAGTGCCAGAAAAAAAGCACTTGGCAAAGACGCATTTTGCCGTGTGCCGAAAAATAGCACTCGGCAAAATACATATTTGCCGAGTGCCAGAAAAAAGGCACTCGGCAAGGACGTATTTTGTTGAGTGTTTTTTTTTGCCGAGTGTATTTTATTTGGCACTCGGCAAAGACCGTCTTTGCCGAGTGCCGGATAAAATACACTCGGCAAAGCCTCCGGCACTCGGCAAAGTGCCGGTTTCCGGTAGTGATTGTAAAGCCCATTAACATATATGAGGAGGTGGGACTAAGAACAGAACATGTGGTTAGACGATTCTTAAATTCCTGTCGTCTTATCTCATCCTCCATGAATCCTAGGCTTCCTAGCTGCCCCCATCAGCGCACGTTGTTCTATATTTGTATGTGTGGATGTCATGGACGACACCTTTGTTGTCGCTATGGCGTCGATCCGTGGCGTAACGCAAGGCTCCTGTTGAGACATGAGTACGATCGTTTACTTTCTCTAACCTACCCGTTCTCTTGATATGCTTACACCAATCTGAGATGAGACGATGATTGGATCGTTTGGATGGATTTGCACTTATGGGGCACTTAGGATTGGATTAGACTTTTAGTTACACTTAAACTACCCAATTGAATTTGTATTTTGCACATGACGCGCACCCGAGGTATTGAACCCAGGCTATACAATTATACAATTGACATCAAGGATCTACACTACGCTAGAAATACAAATGGATAAATACTCGTGAACTCTAGTTGTACTAGACTTAGACCTTGCTTGAATCCATTAGTACTAATAGTTAGCCCTTGATAAAAGAAAATCAGCTAACATGAGGAATCCATATTAGTACTTGGCTAAGCAGAGTTGCTTGTAACGTGCATGTTGGGTTTATTAGAGGGAATCGTTTTGAGTCATGCCCTAAACTACCAACCAAATTTGACTCCAAGAAAAAGCCAGAACGCTCAGCAGCAGCAGCCAGAACGTGAAGAACGCTAGTATCTTTGCTGCCGCTGAACTCCTAGTGCACATGTCGGTGTCGGTCCATTTTAGTTTTGGCCCAATCTAAAAAAGACTTCTACAAAACGATACGAAATTGTACCACACCGTTTTTTCTAATGTTTAAGACCATCCCTATTCCATATAAAATATAGGGTATAGCCGATTGAGATATCTAACTACATAATCGATCTTTTATCAATCCACCCATTTTTTACCCCATATAATCTCTTACCATTGTTGTCCTATATGTCCCTTAACAGGATTTGTGGGCATCGTAGGTGGCCTTGCCGATTTTCAGACACGCTTACTGTATGTCTCTCGGTCTTCCAGGAGGCGTTCCTGAATTTGTATTTTGCACATGACGCACACCCGAGGTATTAAAACCCAGGCTATATAATTGATATCAAGGTCAACGTTAGAAATACAAATGGATAAGTAGTCTTGTACTCTAGTTGTGCTAGACTTAAACCCTGCTTGAATCTATTAGTACTAATAGTTAGCCCTTGATAAAGGGAAATTAGCTAACATCAGGAATCCATTAGTACTAGCTAGTAAAGCATTTTATTTGCTGGATTATTTGCTGACCTATTAGTTAAGTCCCATTGCTTCCTGGCTGGTTGTTTTGGTTATTACTTATTAGTGGCAAGGAGCCAGAACGTGCTGCATGGATAGGATAGTAGCCGGCCCTGCTTGAACCTATTAATACTAATAGTTAGCCCTTGATAAAGGGAAATTAGCTAACATCAGGAATCCATTTGTACTAGCTAGTAAAGCATTTTATTTGCTGGATTATTTGCTGACCTATTAGTTAAGTCCCATTGCCTGGCTGGTTGTTTTGGTTATTACTTATTAGTGGCAAGTTGCCAGAACGTGCTGCATGGATAGGATAGTAGCCGGTGCTGCAAGCCTGCAACTGGAGAAGCTAGCTTTGTAATAACGGGAAGACCTTGCTTGCAAGAAACAACCTTGACTGAGCAAGTGTTGTAAAAAAAAAAAAACCTTGACTGAGCAAGCAGATATTTTTTGCCTCTTCCAAATAAAAACCTAAGCACGGTTAAAGTTTTGAGCCCGGCGACATCTACAAGTGAAAGTCACAACAAATTTTTACAATTTTTTGCCTCTTCCAAATAAAAACCTAAGCACGGTTAAAGTTTTGAGCCCGGCGACATCTACAAGTGAAAGTCACAACAAATTTTTACAATTTATTATATTTTGCGTGTGTGAAGACATGGGTTAGAAAGTTTTGAGCCCGGAGACATCTATCTAGACGTGAAAGAAACAAGAAATATTTACAATTTTTTTAGAAAAGGAGGTTTCCCCTGCTTTTGTATTCAAAAGCCAATAAACGTTCAGGTTCAGCGTTTTAGGCGCGCCCGCCTCTGAAGCCACATCAAAACCCTGCAGACTCGCTGCATCGCTGGAGGCCGTAGGCCGAACACCCGATAGTCCCAACACCCTGATGATGAACTCTCCTGATTGAACCACATCAGCTAAGGCGGAGTTGATGCTTTTAGCTCCAACTGGTTGATCACCTCCTCCAACGCGCCCCTGAGTCTTGTTGCATCATAGGTATCCATCTCCTCAACATTCTGGAGATCTTGAAGATAACATCCTTCATGCCCAGCCACTTGCGACCCTGAAAGCAAATTTCATTCCGGAATTTCCAGAAGGACCATAAGATAGCAACAGAATAGTGTTCGTGACCTTATGTCTCTTATTAGCCAGCCAAAAACGAGCAACAGATTCAAAGTCTTGACCTATTCTTATACCAAGAATCTCAGAGATACAATTCCAAATCCACTTAGCCACACAACAATCAAAGAATAAATGGGTAATAGATTCATTCTCAGCACACAAGAGACAAGTAGCATCACTAATAGATTTTCTTTTAGCTAAATTGTCCCGAGTTAAAAGCTTGTTTTTAGACAAGAGCCACAAGAAAAATTGGACTCTTGGTGGAATATGTAACTTCCAAATTGAACTTAGAAAAACTGGAGTAATACCCCTAAAATTCACAACAGCATACAGGGACTGAACGGAATACTTTCCAGATGAATTGTATGTCCAAATCATTAAATCCTCCTCCTCAGAGAGGGTAACCTCACTCATCACATCCACTAGCTCCCACCAGAGATTCATAAGTTGCTCAGATACTGACCTTCTAAAGGTAAGCATCAGGGTTTCACCATCCCACACCTCAGACACCGTTTTTCCTTGTTATTCATTAATGATATACAAGGGCCAATATAAAATAGCTAAACTAGTATTTCCCAACCATTGATCTTCCCATAATCTGACTTTCTTACCATTTCCCAAATTCCAATGAATCCCCATCCTAGCAGCCTGCATAGCCCAGACCACTCCTTTCCAAAAAGGAGAGGTCCCTAAAGTGGAGCAGCAAAGAACATTTGGTTTTTCAGTCTTGTATTTAAAATCCACGATGTTTGTCCAGATGGCCGACTTATTGAGCTGGTATCTAAAGATCCATGCACTCAACAAAGCAAGATTTAAGCTTCTTAAGTCCGGTATTCCTAGCCCACCAAACTCTTTCCGCTGTGCCACCAACGGCCAGTTAGCAAGGTGGTATTGTAATACCCTAAAATTTGCATGATTTTCAAATAGAAGAAAATGATTTAATTATGCATTTTATGATCATTTAAATTTAGGAAAATAATAACTTTATTAAAATTAAGGTTTACATACATGTCTATGCATTCATGCTGCTGCATATTATTTTTGAATTATGTGGTTTGAAATCAAACTTCAAGTTGATTTGAATTTGTATTTCAAAATTAGTTTGAAAAATTAGTTTAGAAAAAGAAAAGGAAAACTTACTCCCTCCCTGGTTTTCGGCCCAGTTGGCCCGCTCTCTCCTCCGCCGGCCCGGTCGCCCCTCTTCTGCTCTTGGGCCGCCCTGCTCGGCTTTCCCTCTCCCGCATTGTGCTCTTGGGCCGCCCCGCATCGCCCGTTTTTTTTTCAGTGCGGCCCAGCTCGGCAGGGAGCGCGCCCACGCGCTCCTTCACCCTCTCTGATAGCCCGGTCCCTCTCTCTCGGACACCGACAGGTTTTGTCACTTAATCCACATAACTACGGGAGTTTCTCTCTTTTATGGTGGAGGCGAGTTGATTGCGCCAGTTACCGTATCTTCGTGTCTCCGTCTCCTGAGTTTCTCGGCTGGCTTTATCCCTCCCCGCCTCAGGCATAAAGTAGAAGTCCTCCGTTAGTCTAACGACCCTTTGCTTCCGAGAGACCACATCTCAGCCACCTTTTGGTTTTCTCCATCTCGTACCTCTGCGCGCACGGAGCAACGGGAAAGCAGGTGCCTCCGGAATCCTCGTCCGCATGTGAACCTTGCATGGGGTGTGCGGCGATTAGGTTTTTGGGGAGCGATTCCGCGACTGCTCGTCCACGTCGCAGACATCTTCTTCGGCGGGCGTGGCCAGGTTTTGTCACTTAATCGACACTATTATGGGAGTTTCTCTCTTTTATGGTAGAGACGAGTTGATTGCGCCAGTTACCGTCTCTTCGTGTCTCCGCCTCCTAAGTTCCTCGGCTAGCTTTCTCTCTCCCCGCCGTAGGCATAAAGTAGAAGTCCTCCGTCAGTCTAACCCCCCCTCCTTCGCTTCCGAGAGACCACATCTCAGCCGCCCTTTGGTTTTCTCCGTTCCGTACCTCTGCGCGCACGGAGCAACGGGAGAGCATGTGCCTCCGGAACCCTCGTCCGCCTGCGAATCTTGCACGGGGAGTGCGGCGATTAGGTTTTTGGGGAGCGATTCCACGACTGCTCGTCCACGTCGCAGACGTCTTCTTCCTGGTGATCGCTCGCGAAATAGCAAGGTGTCTTCTTCCTGGTGACCGTTCGTGGGACTGCACCTTCCTGCATCGACTGTGGTCCACGACTTCAAGCAACGCACTATGTCTGGTGCGAATGGAGCCTCCGATGCCCTGGGCATGGGACCCTCCACTGGGTACACTCCTAACTCTCTGATTACCGTACTTTGCGTACTTACTGTATCGATCGGTATGTCATACTTGCATGTTGTAGCGTTTGTTAGTGATATACACATACACATATATGTCGTCACGATCGTGCTGATGTTTTATTTCTGAATTAAATTGACCAGAAAAATACCTAATTATCTAACATCTTCTCCTACCGTGACCCACGATCCCTCTACAAATATGCTTGCAACATACTGAAGTACCAGAAGAACGCTCCGCGCGTTGCTGCGGGAATCGCTAGTAAAATTATACTATTTATATTTACTAATATGATTGAATAAATATCATAATACATGTAGTGGATGATTTTTAGTATTCTGATGTGGACAACTAAATATATGTTAGTAAATGATGATGTGGTTTGCTAATGTGAATAGCTTGAATGAAGACATAATGGTATGTGTTAGTTGGATGTGTTAGTGGATGCTGATGTGGACATTTTGCATGGTGAGATAGTTGAATATGTTAGTGAAATGTTTTAGTGTATGTTGATGTGGACACTTTACATGGCAAGATAAATTGCTAGTGGGGTTTATCTTTATAAGAGATATAAATAATCCGTGCTTTTCATTAACACTAGGAGATGCCAGTCCCCGGGCCCGACGGTGGATTGTAGGTGAATATATATATATATATATATATATATATATATATATATATATATATATATATATATATATATACAGCCTGTTGGTTTGATCATGTTTAGCTTATAAGACATGGCTTATCAGCCAACGAACAGTATTCTTCTCTCACACCAAATCAGCCAACAATACTTTTAGCCATGACTTATCAGCCAAACAAGTCCAAACGAACAGGGCGATAATCTCCGGTACCGTAATTTTTAGGCATGCTATATGATTTACACGAACTTTCTTGTAATTAGTCTGATTGATCCATTTGTCTCGCTTCAAATTATTAATTTCTTGGTGAGGTTTTGGAGTAGCTAAATATCTCCTCTACTTGCACATGCCTACATATTGTAAACTTCTCCTTGGTCGATCACTCATCCAGTCAACTGCTCGGTTGCTCATTCTTCTTCATCAAGACCGTAATGGCGCCGTCACCAAGGAATCTCTCTGCCTCCTCCTCCTGTTCGCCATCATCGTGACCGCAGGTCACAAGTGACGTACTTAATGGCGATGCCTGCTCTAGTATAAGTAAGCAGCCGGTAGGAGAAAGCAACTCTAAAAATTATGGGCAGCAGGTCATAAGTGACGTACTTAATGGCGATGGCTGCTCTAGATGCCGCATTATCGAGATCATTTAATACGTCCCTGCATGCGTGAGGTGGTTACTCCGTGCAATGAAAGAGCGGCAATTCCAGTTTGGCAGTGAAAAATACGCGCAACAGGTAGGCAACAGAGAGTTAATACGTCCCTGCATGCGCGAGGTGGGTACTTCGTACATGCCGTGCGCCGGTTAGTAAGGCTGAGTTAATACATCATCTTGTATCGTATGACCCCTCTCGCGCCGGGTAAAACAGTATCGAGAGAGTATATGGATTGGCTGAGAGATAGGTTGTAAATATACATAGCCGGTTGTATTATTAGCCTTACTCTGACTGAAACAATAAATTGGATGTCATACATTTATTACTTGCCTAGACGATCGTCCGTGTCCTCCGGACCTCCCAAGAAGATCAAGGACGGAGCGAGAGAATCGATCATGATGACCCAGAAAACGGCAGGTGAATAATAGAGTACTCCCTCAGTGCCTAAATATTTATCGTTATTGATTTGCGTGTCAATAGTTTGACTAGATTTGTAGAAAAATATTAGCAGTATTTTTATCTCTAAATAAATTTATCATTAAAATAGATTCAACAATCTACCTAATAATATTAATTATGTATAATAAATATTAAAATTTTTATATAAATTTAGGTTAAATTATTTCAGCACTGGTGTGACATGCCAATTTTGATCATCAACAATATTTGCCCAAGAAAATACAAATTTATTTTGACCCACAAGTCCACGGCACAACATAAGTAAACAGCCGGCAGGTACACCGAGTATACAATGTTATATATTATTATTAGACGATGGCTGGGAAGGATCGGATCATTGTTCAGGCGGGGATCATTGTATCATTGCCGGATCGGAGCACTGGCAACAGCCTCAGTCTCAGAGGTGCATCTGGTTATGGACCAGCATTGTAAAAAGTCACAGATGCCACCAGAGTTGTCGCTGCTGTCACACCCGATTTTAAGGATAAAATAGGATGCATAATCTTATGCACGTCCAGAGATCAGTCACACACATATGCCGATAAATTATAAATAGTATCATTACAAGTGTTTATTATATCACGAATAATAAGACATAGTCTTCACATACATATAGCGGAAGTATAAAGAAAGATCTCTCGTGGAAGCTCTATATCATAGGGACATCAACTGGTTGACCACAAGTCTAGTAATCCTCAGGCAAGTCGTCGTTACCATAACCATCTGTTACCCATCCAGGATTGTTATCCAAATAATAAAAATAAACAAGCATAAGTACATGTCGTACTCAACAAGTGTAACATGGGGTTCATGAGGCTCAAAAGGCTTCACACAGGTTTAACAGCATTCAGCTTTTAATTATCACAATCTTAGCATAAGAGTAGCAACAAGTTGTTTCAATCCCAAAATAAAACACATGATCAATATAAACAAGAATAATGAATAGCATAAACGGATAATTCTTAGTGATCATCTATTTCATAAGGGTTCCATGGCCGCTCATGACCGTGAGCACGGCTGATATACCAGTTTTACACTCTGCAGAGGTTGTATACTTTCACTGTGAGCCGTGATTTACTCTTTCGCCCGATGTCGCGAGCCTCTTAACCCACTACCAAGGAAGGTCGACAGGGTTTACTATGAAGCCTTTCAAAGGTTCGTCTAACAAGTTAGAGCTATTAGATTCACTCGACAAACAGATATAGAGCCCCCTTCCCAATGGCACATTGACACGCAGCCTATACTCATGGGGACAAAGGCCGCACTATATCCGATTCGGCAAGGCATTCTTACGTCAATAAAGGTAACCTCTAACAAGCTAGAAAAGGTCCTCATACTGAGCTAAACCCAGAGCCATGTAGCCCTCACAGCTGTACTGTAAGTCCCGAATGATCACTTACAGATAAGTCCTTAGAGAGAGGAATCTGAAGCATTTAGAAAGTAGTTAAACACTCTAGCCCCCTATTTCCAAGTTGCTAAAAAGTCATATTTTAATGTTTATTGCATATACCATTAGGCAAGTTATAAGATCATGGTTTAATTGAGCACTAGCAAAGCTACCCAATGCAAATCCCATAGAAGACAAGGTATAAGTTCAATTCTAGGAAATCCCTATCAAGGTGACACATGCAACATGAATTAAATGTATTAAAGTTGATAGGAAACAAGGATAATCCCATGTTACACTTGCTTTGAACAAAGTGCTCCTGCTGATCCTGCTCATCAAAGTAGTACTCTTGTTCACCCATGAATTGCTCACCGTCTATACTCATACAAACATCTAGAAGCAATCTTTCATAGCAAACAAAAGCTATAGATTAGAATAGTACACTAATAGCATAAAATCAAGATAAAAAGTTTATAAAATGAATCTATGTCTCACTACGAACACACAGACACGAAGATCACAAAAATCGGAGCTAAAACAAAGAAGTTATGATTTAAACAAGATTTTCTTTAGTAAAATAATAGATTAAATCTAACCTCGAATTTTAAAAGTTGAAAGCATACTTAACAGTAGTATGAACATGTAGATTATGGAATTACAAACCTAACGCAAGTTGAACGGATCAAATCGGAGTTAAAACAAAGATTTTAGAGCCTACAGAACGTAGTGGCAATCTTGTAAATAGATGAAACTTGATTTTCGAATTTAAAATAATTGAAATCTGATTTTAAATCAAAATAAAGACTACGGGCATAAAAACGAAGAAATACAGGGGCTCTTTAACAAAATTACAGGGACGGCGGATTGAGATCAAAATAATTGTAAGGGTCTTTTTGCAAAAACAACAGGTGAAGGGCTTCGGGTGAATCTGGACCGTTGGATCGAGATTGGATGGTGCAGATCAGACGGGAGGGGGATGAGGTCAGCGGAGCGGCGCTGTGCGTGGCGGCGCCATTGACGGCAACGACTTGGCCGCGCCGGAGTTCGTCGAATCGGCGACTCCGGTCACCGTTGGACACGGGAAAGGCACGGGAAGCAAGAGGAGAACGAAGCGAACACGATGGAGGGGATTAGGGCGGCAGAGACGGCCCGGGGTGATGCGGTGCTAGATGGGGCGGCTCGAGCTCACCGGATATAAACAGTGACACGAATACACGCACAAAAGGCAAGGGAGAGAGCATGAGAGACACCTGCAGGCTACTCACCTTCTCGCGGAGCTCAGAGATGCGGTCGCGGCGGCAGAGGGACGATGGAGCGGCGAATCAACTTCGGCAGAAATCTTGACGGAGGCGCTAGGGCACAGGCGGCGTGGCGGCTTGCTCTAGAGCTCGGTGAAGGTAGAGCGAAGTCGGGCTCGGTATTTATGAGCCAAGCGGCGTAGGGAGCACGCCACCACGAGGGCTCGTAGCGGAGGCGCGGGCCGCGATGTCAGCAAGAGAGAAGGGGAAAGAAGAGGCGCGGCGAGGCATGCGGGCCGGCTTGCTTGCTGGGCTGCGCGAGAAAGCAAGGGGAGCGGGATGGCCCAAGTGCGGGAGAGGGGCGCGGGGCCTGCGAAGGGACGGAGCTGCACGGGCCAAACTTGGCCGACGCCTGGACCAACGGGCCGAAAGCAAGGAAGAAAGGAAAAATCCTTTCTCTTTTTCAGCTTGTCTTATAATCCGTATTTTTCAGCTTGTTTTTTCAGCTGTAACAGTATTTTTCTCTCACAACAAATCAGCCGGAACAGTGTTTCGTCTTGTTTTTTCAGCGAAGCGAACGGGGCCTATATTGTCTTAACAAAAAAAACTATCACTACCCAACGGGCAGATCCATCGGATTTGCTGCTCGGAAAAGCAATTCTAAAACTTCTGGGCAGCAGGTCACAGGTGACGTACTATTTGGGCGTGCTTCAGCTAGTTCACCAGCCATTTGCTCGATCTTCATGATGATCCTCGCATTTTAGGCAGCTAGTTCAGACTAATAGTATAGTCCAACTCTGCGGAGCTTTTCTCGAGGGCGTGCTTTCAGCTAGTTCTGCTTCAGCGGCGGCGAACACTAGGAGAATAACCCGTGCTTTTAATTAATTCGCAAATAGAAATAGATGCCTGTCCCCCGGCCCGACGGAGTATATAATCGATCTCGCGTACTGTAATTTTTAGGCATGCTAGTATGATTTACCGGAACATTCTTGTAATTAGTCTGATTGATCCATTTGTCTTGCTTCAAATTATTAATTTCTTGGTGACGTTTTGGAGCAGCTAAATTTCTCCTCGGTCGTTTTCAGTTTAAAATGTTCAAAAACGCGGTCAAACCATCCAGAAACTTTGAAGCCGTGTATCTCTCTAAACACTCCGAATCCGAAGAGGACCCAGTTATAAAAGTTGTTGCTGGTAGTTTTCTCTACAATTTTGTTAATTTGAGCGCTCCTAAATTCTGCACGGTTTTTTAATTACGAATGCTCAAAGTAGGCCCATTTTCAAAATCCCGGAAACCATCCAGAACCGGCCAGTTCAGTCGGCCCGACCAATCAGTGTCAGGCACGCCGTGGCCACGCTAACTAGCACGCGCCAGCGTGGCCACCGTACCAAGCCGGCCGAATTCGCCTCCCCTCCTTATCCCCGACCGAGCGCCATCTCCTCCCTTCCTCCCGTCCTCCACCCCGAACGAGCCGAGCTCGAGAAGGAGCTCCCCGCCGGTGGCATTGCAAGCCAACGCCCCCGCCATTGCTCAATTCCGCCGAGCCGTGACTCCACCACCACAGCCTCCCCTTCCTCGGTCCACTTGAACTCCAAACCGACCCCCCTCTTGCTGGAATTTCGTGTGACCGCCGGCCCCCATCGCCGTCGCCGACCACCTCACCTTTGTCAGACGTCTCCAAACTAGCTCTGCCCAATCTGAACCCGTGCCGAGCATCCTCTGCTTCCCCTGAAGCTCATGCCCATCTCGCCTTCCCCCATCCGGCCGCCACCTCGCCGGAACGCGCAGGCGCTATGCGATCAGTGCCCTAGCCGTTCCCCTGGGCGCCACTGTCGTGCCGCCACCGGTCGAGCCCCGGCAGGGTACTCCGGCCTTAGTCGGCCTCGCCGCCGACCGGCATCAGCCGAGCCAAGCGAGCTCGTCCACAACCCGAGCTTGAAGGAGGCCTCGAGGACCACATTGCAAAAAGGAAAATTAAGTTAGGTGGTTTTTGTGTAAAAATGATGGACTTATCTTGAAACTTAAAAAGTTTCTAGGCGGTTATTAGTAAAATTGTTTTCTAGTTTTCTTTATTTAAATGCTTATTTAGGCTGAAACTTTGAAAAATCATATCAAATCATAGAAAAATTGTAAAATGGCAAAGTCAGTTGCATTAGCTTCCTTATGATCAGTTCTTTGCAATGGTGCGATATGCATGACTTAAATCTGTGTGTTGATTTAATTTGGATTAATGCAATGGAAAATGGCTAGTAAATTTAGAAAATGCATAATAAATTCTCGGTATGTGCAAAAACTGTCAAACCACTTTTGTTGTGTTCCTTGTGAGTAGATGAACACACTGTTACTGCTTGAACTCTTGTATCAGCTGTAAATCTTTTATTATGCTTTATTCTAGGTAAATGTTGTTCAAACGTAAAAAAATCATGGTAATTCAAATACTGTTGACAAAAATGTGAAACCACTTCTGTTGGTTCTGTCTTGCCTAGGACTAGCTGTTCACTAAGCTTGTTTGCATGAAAATGGTGGTGCGGCGCGGCAGTCTTCTTCCTCTCCGGCCAAGCGGTGTTCGTGTGGTGGTGGTGCGGCGCGGCAGTCTTCTTCCTCTCCGGTCTTCGTCTCCGTTCAGGCGGTCAGGATCCGCTTGGCAACGGCGCTTCTGCGCCTCTTGCCGGGCTCCGTGGACGCGGTCGTCTTCCTCCTTCGTCTTCTTCCTCCTACGGTGGTGTGGCTGGTCTTGGTTGGGGTCGATCTGCTTCGTCCCTACCAGATCTACTTCATCTTCCACTATGGCTCTTCTTCTTCTCTGTCTTGCACTTCTTCCTGTCACCGTCGACTCCCACAAGGTGAAATCCCCCCAAATCCCCTTTGCTTTCATTATAGGGTTTGCTCTTGCCCTATTTGGATTTCGATTTGTCTCTATAGAATGATAGTTTGGGTACATGATGCTTGTGTAGTTGCTATGAATGTTGATTTCGAGCACTGAAACATTTATGCTTCATTGTTGGTACTTTTCATTTGGTCGATGCTAAATCTATCCACCGTATGCTGAAATGTTAGTTCTTTGATGGCCGATGATGATTCTATCCACTGCACTGGAGGCATTCTTTTTATGCAGCCATGCTATTATATTTTGGTTTGAATGATTGCACTTTTATGTTGAGGCCAGCCAGGGTCTACTACAACTGAGTTGTATGTTTGAATGTTGAATGCATGTAGATGGATCCAAGTGCACAACGTGAGATGATGGCTAGGCAAGCACCTGCCATGGTTGTGGTTATGCCTTCTTTTTTGGTCACTAGACTGAGAAGAATTAGGGCCTAACTTGAGCCTATCCTTTATGGTCCTAGGTAATTAGGCCAGCAGCATAGGCTATCAACCCTCCAAATGATATTTAACAGCACTGATGCTAAGTGTTTGGCTATGTTGCGTATGACCAGAGCTCCTTTTTTTTAATCTGTGCAAGCTTTTTAGAGGTAGAGGCCTTGTTGGAGAAACCAGTGGGTGTTCTGTTGAGGAGCAGATTGTAATGTTCCTCCATGTGGTTGGTCTCAACTAGAGGTTCAGGGTAGTTCACCAGTCTTTTTGGAGGTCCATTGAGAAAATTAGTAGAGTCTTCCACCAAGTTCTCTATACTGTTGGTGAGCTTAGTAATGAAATGATCAAGCCTCCTTCCACTGCCACACATCCAAAAATCATGGGTAGCCAGAGATGGTACCCCTATATGCAGGTACTTGTTAATCATGTTTATATGCCTTAGGTTTAACCATTTGTTGTGTTTGCACTTATCCACTATCCTACACATTTCTAGGACTATTTTGGTGCCATTGATGGCACACATGTGTTGGCAAGCGTGCCTAGACACATGCAGCAGTCTTTCTTGTGTAGGAAACACAGCCCCACACAAAATGTGATGGTTGCTGTGGACTTTGATCTCAGGTTCACTTATGTCCTAGCTAGCTGGAGGGCTCTGCCCATGATGCACTCATTCTTGCTGATGCAATTGACAGGAATAATGGGTTCACAGTTCCTGAAGGTAACTAAAATTAATAGTCCATACACTGTTGTCCTTTAACTTGCCACACACCTTCACTGTAGTATATCTTTTTTACCACTTGTAGGGAAGTTTTACCTGGTAGATGCTGGCTATGCTTGCCGCACTAGTTTCCTCCCTTCCTATAGGGGGGTGAGGTACCACTTGTCTGAATTTGGGAGCCGCAATTATCCTACCAATGCTAGGGAGTTGTTCAACCTAAGGCATTCATCCCTTAGGGTGACAATGGAGAGAGCTTTTGGTGCACTCAAGAATAAATTTCATGTCCTAGACAACAAACCTTTCCACACATACAAGACTCAAGTGAATCTTGTACTGGCCTGTTGCATTCTCCATAATTGGATCATTGGGTTTGGCATGGATGAAGCAGTACCAGAAGAGGAGGGCTTCCTAGGCAGCTAGCCTAAGGCTGATGACACCCAGCCTGTGGGAGACATGCTGTCCCAGGACTCCACTAGCATGTCTAATAGGAGGGATGGCATTTACAATGCCATGTGGGCTGGTAGGGGTACTGCTAGGGTTTGATTAATGCTTTCCATTCGTGTATGATTCTAGTTTGTAGACCCTGGATATGGAACTCATGTGGTGTATTAATCATTTGTAATATATGCTAGACATAACTGAGACCAATCTGCTATTGTTTTTATGATGATTCTATTTTCATGGACAAGACTAAGACCAATCTGGTGTAAATGTTTTATCTGTTGTTCATCTTCTATGTCTTGTTCATCTTCTACCCGTTCTTCATATACTATCTGTTGTTGATACTTGCCTTCATGTCATGGATGCTGACCTTATTAGGATGGCTGAGTTTGTGGGGGCTACTGACATGGCTGCTGTGGCTGGTGCTGGGCCAGCTGGGGCTGTTACTGCACCAGTGGTGGTGGATGTGGGGGCTGATGCACCTGAGGTAGTGCCTGCCCAATGGGGTGCTAGTGGTGCTAGGCCCCCCATGAGGTGGAATAACAACACTTCTGGGTTTGTCCTTAGGAGGATGGCCTAGATAGTGTCTGATGGGAGTAGGGCTGACAAGTGCTTCAAGGATAAAGATGTGAACCATGTGGCTAAGGCTCTACAGGAGTACTGTGGTGAAGCTGTGAGCCCTACTCAAGTGTACAATCACTTGAGAAAGTGGAGGCAGAAGTGGGCTAGGGTTGTCAAGTTGAAGGATCTTGCCGGTGCACTGTTTGATCATGATGTGAATGCCATAATGCTTGAACCTGAGCACTACATAGGCCACTACAAGGTAGAAAAAGAGTCAATTGCCTTTCTCTCCTCTCTTCCTCTTCTGGCCACTTATTCTCTTCTTCCCTGTTTATTTAATTAAGCACACATGACTGTAGGACCATCCTAAGGATGCTCAATTCCTAAACACCCCAATCAGGTTCTACACTGAGATGGTGAGCATATTTGGTTCTTCCATGGCCAATGGTAGGTTTGCCCTAGGTTCTAGTGAGCCACTTGGGGTGATCAATGTTGACAATGTTGCTGCTAAGATAGAGGGCCATGGCTTCACCACTGCTGCTGATGTCAAAGCCAGCCCTGAGATGGGTGAGGGCAGCAAGGCAACTGAGCTACTAACTTCCACTGTTGGAGTAAAGAGAAAGAGGGGTAATTTCAGTGAGTAAGAGATGCTTACGATGACTAACATGACTGATGCTGTCAACAATGTAGCCTCTACACTTAGAGAGACTAGGCCTGCACATGTGGATCCTGACCTCTATCTTGCACTCATGGAGATGGCTGGTTTCACCACTGAAGCTCTCATTGTTGCCTACACCTACCTGCTGGAGAACAAGGCCCTTGGTAGGGACTTTGTGAACATGGCAATCAGCCATAGGGATATTTGGCTGAGGAACTACCTTGCCAAGAACTACTATATGTAGTTCTATTCATCTAGGACAACAAGGACAAGAAGGGGTTGATTGTAGAGATGTATAGTTCCGCCACCTCCCTCACCCACTCTCCCACCTTTTGTACACACCTTGGTGTTGCTTTTGTGCAGCTTAGTTGGCTGATTCACACCTGTCCTTTTGGGTTAGTGTAGTTGGAGGGTGGCTAACTATAGGTAACATTGGGCAAGATGGACCTTATTTGAGCCCACAACTATGAGGCTATACTGCTATATGTAGTGCACTATTAGTGGCCTCTGTTGGGTGCTCAATTTCCTACATGTTGGTTCTGTTCTTTTGGTTCTGTTTACTACATGTTGCTTCTCTTCTTTTGGATCTATTTACTACATCATCTATCACTGTTACCTGGTCTTTATCCATGAAACCCAGCCATACAGTGGTAGCAGCATAGATGAAGTATGATGCTACTGCTGGATGGTGTGTCTCATGGCCAAAGCTTATGTCTATTAATGATTTGTGATGCTAATATCCTACTGCATGGCACTGTTGGCTCTATTTATGAACTATTGGTTTTGTTTCTTTTGATTGGTGGTAACTATGGGAAATCTATAAGGCCTATGATGCAAACAATGTATACATGAGGTGGCTGCCTTATTTACCTGGTTCTTGATGTTTTCATGACTGTCATCAAACCCTATGTGTGAACACATATTCCCTTAGCAACAACCCCTTCTTTCTTGTGCCGATGGCAGTGAATGGATGTGCACACTAGGGTTCCATGGCAGCCATGACCTTGGATTTGCACTTGTTTGGTTCTTCTATTGCCTGCAGTTTGTAACTTACTGTTCTACTGGTTTTTTATTTGTATGGCAGCCACCAATGATTTCAACTTGATGAACACCACCAGATTCTAAAGCTGAGGCCAATCATTTCTTACAATGCTTGTGATGTCATTACTGTTGATTTGAACTATATGATGCTGGTCATTAGTGAGAGACTTAAGATCAATGATTTGTTTCACTGCAAACCATAGGTCTTTAAGTTCCACACTCATGGCTAGTTTCATGCTTTATATTTGACTGAGGCTAAACCACTATTTCATTTCACAAAAATGCCAACTTGCTATGTGGTTTTCTATGGGAAGACTCTAGGGATTTACCTGACTTGGCATGACTACATTAAGCTAGTTCTTGGGGTTAGAAATGCTATATACAAGAAGTATAGCAACTATGAGCAGGCTGTTAGAGATTATCAGGCAGCAATGAGAGATGTCAATCCATCTCATGGAGCAGCAGCTCCCCTCCCCTATGATCTAGTTCCTAATGTTGCACCTCCTCAAACCATTGCTCCTTCTGATGGTGATGGTAAGCCTGATTGCTCCAAGAATGTGTTGATCATCTCACTTGCTATCTTGCTATTTGGAGTGTGGATGAAGGTGGGCAATACTTGGCACTACTGCTGCCCCACTTAGGCCTATGATGACTAGAACTAGAGGATGGATGAGCTGCTGCAATGTCTTACTAATTTGTGTACTCCATTTCTGTTGCCTATCTCCTATCTGTTGTTCAAGTACTGCTGCTTACTGATTAGGCTGTTGATGTTCATATTTTGCCTTGCTTCATTGGTAGTTTGTAAACTTTGAGCAGCTATGACTCCATGGGTAATTACCTAACTAGTCTGAGGCTAATCTATTGTCACTTAATTGTATTTGGGCACCTTATGATAGTCTATTTCAATTATGCACTTGTTCATGAAGCATTGTTCCTTATGTTGTTGTCTTCCTTGTGATCTATTCTTCCTGTTGGTTGTTGCCCAGCCAGGCCTAAATCAAATAGGATCTCCAACTGGTAGTTGGAGGTAGTTGGTGTTGCGCCTGGCTGTGTCATTGAAATTAAACACTGGGTCGCCTAGGACAGGCTGTGCAGCTGTAGGAAATCAAACACACCCTTGTGTGTGCTCTAGACCAAGCCGTGGCTGGCCAGGGCCTGGTTGACAGGCTCGGCCACCCCTGCGCCCTATATCAAACAAGCCCTTAGAGAACGGGGCATGGGTGGACGTGATGCTTGGACTCGATGCTAAGGAGCACAATGACGCGATGCGACACCTCCTCTACCATAGTGTCCTTGTCGACATCAAAATAGACCATTCGATCGGTGTGTACAAGGAGGCAGGGTAGTGGGATTTGGGGCGCGATGGATGGAGCATTGGAGAGATGGCTGGAGGACTAGTGCACTTAGGGTACGGATGGCGAGGTCGTCGCTTCAGAGCGGGGATGGTGCAGTCCACGACCGTCCAATTCCCGTGTCGATGGGACCATCGTGGAACTAAAGAAACGGCATCGGCGATGGCACTTCTTCCTCCTTCATTCGATGGTAGCCCTAGTTCCCAAACTTGTGTGATGTCCATGTGCGACGCATGGATGAGACGACCGGTGTGGCAGAACCACCCGAAGTGGCACGCTTCCAGAGGCGCTCGTCTTCCACCAAACACTAAGCACCCCAAAAGCTGTCCACATCGGACGGTTCCGTCGAGCACACCACAAGGGAGAACTCGAATAATCCACATTTTTCCTCTAGGATCTAATAATGAGAACGAGAGTACAATACTTAGTTCATTTTATATAACTAGAGTTCTTAGAAATACATTATTATAGTACCAAGCTCAGAGTATAGAATTTAAATAGCGGAACTACAATAAACATCTAACGGTAGAATACAATGATCCGTCTATGTCCACTAGAAGAATCATCCACACAACAGCTACTCTTCAAGCTGCACCTGCAACAGGGGTAAATAAACCCTGAGTACACAATGTACTCGCAAGACTTACCCAACTAGTGGGAATAACTTCCCGACTCCAAAGGATATAATACGCTCTATGGTTTGCTGGGTTTCCTTTTTATGGAAAGCAATACTAGTAGTGAATCCTTATGTATGTTTCTTATTAGCAGTTATGATTAGTTCATTACCTAACCATTTTATGTAAGCACCTATTCTACTTTCGAGCAAGAGTTGAGCAAACAGATCCATTTCACCATCTTTCATCTTTCAGTTCTTACTATGGTGCTAGACTGTAGACAAGTCGTACCGGATTACCCAACGATTCGCGAAACAATGTGCCTAGCTAGGTACCCCGAAACACACACCCCGCTTGTACCCTAGGCACAAGCAGGACCAACCCATCACTCTCCTGTCAAGGGGTCTAGGTCCCCATCTAAACTTGGACTCCAATCCTCCACACCTGAGTCCCAGACTTAGTGTGGTGCTTAGACCTCTACCATCCCCACCTACAATCAGTCGGTCTAGAAAGAGCCGAAACCCACGATAAGAGAGCAATGGGCCTTCCCTGCTCCCATAAACAAATATGTGCTCAGGATAATAAGTCTGTGACTTGACTAGAACCCAATGCAACGGCCGATCCTTAACCGACATGGACAGGGAAAACAGTGTAACCAAGCTATGCCCCGTTGGCCGCGGGACATAACCTCTTACACCCACCAATATCCATACCATATCCCTGCCCGGTCTCTATTTTTCTTTTACCATTTTATCATAAGGGTGATAATAATAATCACCTATTGTGGGTAACGGCAGATTACTCACGCTACCGAAAATCCTAAGCATAGCAGCTACTCGCATCTGTACTAGTAGGACTTAGAGGACAGATATATTTATACAGGTGGTTTCCATAAAATGCCTGTAACGTAAATGCACTTCATAGATATATATATTCAGTGCTTATTCAAAATAAGGGTTATGCACCGGGGCTTGCCTTGGGCAGGCGCAGTGTCAGCTCAGTCAGTTCGTGGTGGCTCTAGGACCTCCTTCTGCATGAGGATCTCCTCCTCATACTCTTCAATCACCTCCTCGTACTCCTGCTCGCCCTCGGTCATAAACTCCACCAACTCATTCTCTACATGCATGCAATGACGATGCAACACACAATATTAAGGCAACAGTAATTCCTAAAACAAGAATACATCTACTAAGCCACTAAGCTAGCTCTAATGACTAAGATACCGAGATAATCATCATTCCCATCAAACCAGCAGGGTTTCACCTACAAGTGCTACTTAGCAACTAAAATATATTCTTACTCTTATTAATGATTTCCTATATACTACAACAAGAAGTACTTAGCTACCATATTTCTCAACCTATTCTAAGGCTACAAAAATTACAGTGAGCACATAATAATACAATGAATCTACTGTAAAAATTTTATGGTCAAAGCTATTACCAATTTGCCACAAAAATTCCTACAAATACTAATCTAAATAATACTAAACACTCGCAATTAATTTAATAGCCGCTGGTATCAACAAATATATATATATATATATGAACTAAATACACTAACAGATAGAGCACAATTTTAGGAACCTAATAAAATTAGTTTCACAATTTTTGAAAACCTACATGATTTTATATGATTTACCAAATTTTAGCTCAGAATTACAAATGAAAAGCTATTTCTATTTTCCACGAAAAATCTAAACTGCTTTCAGCCCACATGGCCCACTAGGCGCAACGTGCGCGCGCGAGCACGCGGTGGCCCACAGGCGAGGCATGGCCCATGCGCGGAGGCGGCCGGCGGTGAGGAGGCCTGCGCGCGCTGGCACATATGCAAAAACGCTCCTAGACTATGAGCAAAACAACCCACAGTCCATGTTACTATTCCTAGAGACAACACTTATACAAAAGAACCCTCGAACCATTCTCCTCTTTACAACGGTGAGGCCCTCGGCCATCAAAGCGCGCTTCGACGTGACGAGCAGTGGCACAGGTGCCTACACCGGCCACATGGGACCCCCCGCTGACCTAGTTACGAGGCCGACGCTCACCTACGGTTCGACATGAGACGATGGGCGGCGGTTGCGCGAGCCAGGACGCCGTAGAAAGACCTCTCCACGACAGCGGACGCCCTGCGGCAATGGCGACGACGTTCAGATGAGCCGCAGAAACAATCAAGGTAGTAGGGTAGTGGGTGAGCAACAACAACGCACCAGTGACCTTACCAAGAAGCCGGCCCAGCCGGAGATGACCCGAGCGAGGCTGGCCGCATACACGTGGTGAGGTGAACGATGGACCGCAAAGGCACGGCCATGTTAGCGGCGAGGAGGCAGCACAAAAGCTGCAACTAGCATGCGCACGACGAAGAGGAAGCCAAGGCGAGCAAACGGTGCAAAGGAATTGGCGCAGGGTAAAGTGGTGGAGATTGGCCACGACGCGGGCGGCGACGGGCCTTAACGGCACGGTGGCGGCAAGATTCCAAAATTGGAGCTCGGCGGGATGTGAGTCAAGGCGGGGTGGGGTCGGATGGAGAAGGGGCGTGAAGGCGGAAACGCGAGCACAAGGAATTGATGAGAGGTGCTCGCTCTCTGGCTGCACCGCGATGCGACACGACGACGGCGGAAAGCAGAGGGAGGGAGAGACGGGCACAGCAGTGGGCTCGGCTTGTCCATGCCTTTGTGGGACGTGGCCGACCATACTTAAGGCGGTGTCTGCGCACCCGCTACACTACACTGCGGCCAGACCACGTGCGCACGTGCGGAGACAGGTGGGGACGCGGCATGCGTGGCCGCAGTGCCATTAAGGAGGGACGATGGCGCGGGGCAGCCCACGTGCGAACTAGGACAAGGCAAGCCGCAGCAGTACAACATCGGTAGCGGCAGCGTTGCGACGCATGGCAGGCAACAGTGCAGACATAACGGCGAGTGAATGGCATCGGCAGTGACTCCGACAGGGCGCGTGCGGGGCAGTTGGTAGCAGCTGCAGCGGTTCCGCACGGTAGGGCCAGCGACATCCGAGACCTGGCCAAGCCAGAGGCGGCCACGGCCATCCTCGGGCAAGCCAGGTGGCGCGACTGCAGCGGCAAAGCGGCGTAAAGACGGGTGACCGCGTGGGGCGACGATGAAGGGAGGTAAGTGGCGGCGCGGTGGCACCGAGACAACAAGGGCGAGACGGCGGTGGTGGCCGGCAGGGGCGGGCAATCGTTGTCGACCACGCAGCGGCGCAAAGCACGCAGCAGCGCGCTGCTCGAGCCCGATGCGACCCAAGACACCGCGCGATGGTGGACGCGCTCACTCAGCCAGGCAACCGAAGCAAGTGTTGTGCATGAATTTTAAAGCATCGACCACAACTAAACCGTTGATCCAATACCCAAACCACTTTTGCTATACCAAAGAGGGTATATTAGACTAAAAACCATAATACTACCCTACTGCTTAACCTAATCTCACCCAATAATTTGCTAAACATGGCAGTGTCTAACTATCGGTCAGACTTGAAATTTTCTAAGTGTAAGAGCTGAATTTGATTTCAATTACGATTTCTAAGCTAGTGAAAATATTAGCTGGCAATATCATTTTTGACCGCAAGTATTTCATTGCCATCTACAAAGTTTGCACTTCGAACCCTATTTAAGTATCACATACATGTTCTATAGCATTTTTGTTTAATAAAAATTGGTTTTAAACCTTAAGTGATATAACATGACTATTGAATTAACTTTCATTTCGCATTTTCGTTGATCATTTCGAGTTACGAAAATTGACCTACACTCTTTATTACATGGATTAACACATACACATGATGCTCATGACATGTTTTAGTAAATGATTTACAGTATAACACCGAGGGTGTTACAACGGGCTGGTCGAGCAGGACGGCAACGCAGCATGCGGGAGGTCAGTGCAGCACCGGGCGAGCACGACGACCGGCGCGCGGCGCCTAGCAAAAAAAATGATGTAACAATTGGAAGTTTTGGTTTAAATCGGTGTGAAAGCCTTGGATTGGAATTGTATGCTGGAGATGAGAAAATGCCACGTTGTGACTTACGAGAGGAAAGGAAAGTCACTCAATCTGTCTCCGGTCCCGCGCCATGGACAACGACCTTGTCCCCTCGGCGATTGCCATACCCCACGGGATGGTTATCACCTTCCAACATACACTCCTCCATAGGTAGGATCACGAGTACGACGAGGCCACTTGATGACTCCGATTTGGGTCACACGCTAGTAGATGCTAGATTGCTCGAAGCCGCACACGACCTAGATGTGCAATGAAGGGAGGTCTTGGCGGCTAGACTGGCCAATAGGTCGAGAGGCTGATTAGACGCTTCTTCTTCACCAGAAGAAACCACGAACGTCTCTCGAGGAAGGCTCCTCGTGGAAACGCACAGTGGTGGTGTACTTGGATCGGCAAGGCTACCTATTGTTTTCATGATCGGGCCATTCACTCATTTTTCATTAAGAGGATTAAAGTCTCAGATACACCCAAGCGCGATCAAGATGGCAAGGAGCCTTCGTGAGCAAACTCAGCACACCTCACTACCAGAAACTGGAGATTTTGTGAGGGGATTGGATTTCCGTGAGAGTTGAAAAGACACACTCATGAAATTAAACATTTTCATGAGGGTGATGTAAATCCCGCCACGAAAAATTATTTTCGTGAGAGTAATTCGCACACCGCCTGGAAATTATAATTTTCGTGATGGTAAACTCTCACAAAAATTGCTGTGCACGCATAGGTCCTCTTTTTGGTGGGAAAAAAATCACTTCGCGCCACAGCCCGCGCTTCGTTTGGCATTCACGCCTAAGAGCAAAACAGCCCACGCTCGGCCGCGCTTTTTTTTGGCCCAACATACAGCCCGACACTCCCACCCCGCAACCCTATCCTCCTCCAGTCGCGCCTCAGCTTCAGTCGCGCCATCATCCTCGCTCTCAGCCCCGGTCGTGCCGAAGAAAAAAAAAAACCGACGCCGTCCGCATGGCCATGGCGCCTCCGCCACCGCCAGTCTAGCTGGCTGCCCAACCGTCCTCTCCAGCCACTGCTGTTGCCTGGCCCAAGCCAGGCCGCCCTCTCGGCCGCCGTGCCCGGCGGGAGCCCCGCTATTCTCTCAGGCCGCCGCCGCCCTAAGTCTGATTCAGGACCGAGCTCCGCCACCTCTCAGGCCGCCGGCGCCCTAGATCTAGCCCGCCGTCCCTCAGGCCGCCTCCACCCTTGGTCTCCGTCGAAGCTTTGAGGAGGAGAAGGCAGCAGCGACGCGATCTAGGCTTGGAGGAGAACGCAGCCGTGACGCCGAGCCAAGCTTGGAGGAGACACGGTCCTGCCTTGCGCCGATCTGCGCTTCCTGCTTCCAATCAGACTGAGGTAATAATGCTTCAACTTTCCCCCCAATTTTTATGTGCCGTGGTCTACCATATGAGGATGCCTGATGCATATCACACCGTGTTTTGCTTAGTGTTGCACTGAAGTTAATCAGGAGTACATAATCTATGTTGTGTCTAGGGTCAATTTTGCAAGATCTGGTAGACTGGTACTGAATGCAACATTTGCCTCACATCTGAACTTAACTGACGCTATGATGTGTTCATTATCAATTTTGCATTGACCCATATATACTGAGAAACAAGTTTCGTGTTCTATGTATATTAGAATATCATTCCCAGATGTTCGATTGCATGGTGAATCTGTAGAAGAATAATGTTGTTTATGGTTGACTGCTCGCTGCCGTATATATGCAAACATCATGATTTGATTGTATCAGATTGTTTGGTAAATCTGTTGAAAATAGTGTTGTTCTTTGTTTGATAGCCGTGTAAATTTCTTCTGTATCTAAAATTAGATTTTTTAATTAAAATAGAACAAAAAGAATGGTGGAACGTGAGTGGATGTACACTGGTTGGTCCCGTACACAGCCCCCCTCTAATGATTGGATAGAAAACACCAACCAGTTTTTGGATTGTGCATTCTCTATGCCTAATCTAGTTGAAGATGGCACCATTAAGTGTCCTTGCATGATATGTCGCAATTGTCTTAGGCATAATAGGTTAACAATAGAGATGCACTTGTGTAGAGTTGGCTTTAAGGAAGACTACAAAATATGGATAGCACATGGTGAGGGACTTGACAGTACCTACGTTGAAGGTGGACATGATGACAGTTTTCCTGAAACTGACCGCATGGACGAAATGTTGGCTAGCCTAGTTGGTGAACATCCACCACCAATTGATGAGCAGCCACCTGCCTATGCTCGAGCTTTTTATAGGATGGTACAAAACGTTGATCAATTAGTACATGAGAATACATCACACTCATCCCTAGCTACTGGATTAGCGGTTTGATTTTTACATATCAGCTGAGTTTTGCGACCAGATCGGGCAGACCGCGGAGAGTGTCCTGAAGCCGGCTTGAACCCAGTCCTCAGCCTCAGACACCACAGCCCGGAACAGCACGTGCGTTCCCGCCGCCACTCCCGCGAATGTCCGGTTATTCCTCTCCTTCCAGATGTTCCAGGAGATCAGCAGCGTCAACGAGTCAAATCCCGGTCGCGCAGCTATGTCCAGCCTTTGTCGCTGCCGAAGCCACCATGACCCAACATCATCAGCGCCCTCGGGAACGAGCGTCGACAGACCGACCGGAGCCAGAAGGGAGAACCAAGGCTCCCTAGCGATCACACACCCCAGGAAAAGGTGTTCACTGGTTTTAGGTGCTTGGCCACAAAGAAGACATGCATCGTCATCCTGAAGCCCATGTCTCTTGCGCCATTCCACGGTCCACAGTCGACGATGGAGCGCGAGCCATAAGAAAAACTTGACGCGGGGTGGTGCCTTGGTCTTCCACAGCTCTGTAGCACCCAGCAGCGACGTGCAGCTGGCAAAGAAAGCTCGGTAGGTAGACGAGGCCGAGTACTTCCCGTCTGCTGACCATTTCCAAACGAAGCAGTCTGCCTGCAACGGGTCAAGCACCACGCCGCGCAACATGCCCCAGACCTGGAGGTATTGGCAAAGGACCTGTGTTGTGAGCGCGGCCATCAATTCTGGAAGAGTTCATCCTTGGCACGGCTACCTAAAATGTTATCAAATCTCGTCGGATGAGAAGTGCTTGAGATAATAGAAAATAAAAGTGATGATGTGTTTTTTTATGATTAGCTATTGGAGGCCTCAATCGGCTGTCGCTCTTAGGCCCTGTTTAGATCCCTCTAGTTTTTAATAGTTTTTAAAAATTTGGCTTTTGGAAACTGGGTGAGATTCAAACAGGGCAATTTTTGCTGTCAATTTTTGCCAGATTCTTAAAAACCAGGAAGCTGTTGATACCCAGCTTTTGTCAGTTTCTTGTAACGACCCGTAGAATAAATTTTTGAGAAGTTGGGGGGGAGAGCGTCCCCACCTTTTCATTTCATAAAAGGAACATACACGAGCACGTAGTTACATGTCATTTATGGGATATTAGCAAGGGGTGGGGAGGAGAACAACAAAGCCCAAGCATGAGCAACATGTCTATCTGATGGGGCAACCTACATGCCCAAAGCTTGGCATCTTCGCGACACCCCGTGAAGAGGCGAGTGTAGCAAGGAGGCAGGAAACGGAACACAAACATCGTGCTCTGTGCTTCTAGGGACGCCAACAACAAAGTAGAAGAAAGGCATTGGAGTGGGTAGCAGGGATGGTGGACGGCGGTCGAACGCACCAAAGAGCAACATCTTCTTCAATTTGAACACCGATCTAGTGCCAGAAACCAACTGCAAAGGCACATCCGGCAATAAGATGAGCTGTGCTTTCAACCTGAGCGCCGCACAACTCACATAGGTTGAGTCAATGCAGTGCTTCTTGAGTAAATTCTCCCGCGTTTGGATTCGATCTTGGACGAGTAGCCAGCCAAAGAACTTAACTTTGGGAGGGGCACGGTTCTCCCAAATGAACTTATAATAGTCGCAGCTGCCACCTACTGCGATGATAGACTTGTATATCATGGACGAATTGAGGCGATGAGCTTTATCCTCCCATGGGCAGCGGCGAACATCCTGAGCATTGGTGAGATTAACTTCTACAAGCACGGCGGACAGTTGGGTGAACTCCTCAGTGGCAACAGCAGAAAGTCGGGACACAAAAGCTGATCTTGGATCAGAGACAAGCACATGATCAACTAAGGCTTCAAGACGGTGGGCGTGGGTGTAGAGGGCGGGCGTGCCATCTACGAGCGGTCCAAGCGCCAGCCAGCAATCGTGCCAGAATGCTGTGGAACCCCCATTACCCACCTCTATCGTGGTGAGCAGCCGATAGTCAGGTAGAAGCTGACGTAGAGAAGCCCAATGTGTTCCACACTAGTGGACTCCGGCGCTTCGAGAGGACCTCCAAATTCAGTTTCAAGCCAGCGAGACCATGCCGAGTCCGTCACAGTGTGCGCTCTGTGGAGCAGTTTCATGATCAAGCAGGTATTCTGGAGAGAAAGATCTCGAACACCCAAGCCTCCATTCTCTTTTGGCAAGCAAGCTTTAATCCAGCTGACCAAGCACTGAGCACCAGAAACAGATTCTTCACCGGCCCACAGGAAGCCTCGTCGACGAGCATCAAGATTCAAGAGCATCCATAACACCTTGAGGAAGTTGCAATGCTCCCATTGCATACACCGGACGACTGTCCAGAACATAATTGACTAGGACAAGGCGGCCACCGTGGTTGAGAAGGCTAGACCACCATCCAGATAAGTACCTGTTAGCACTCGCAATAATTGGCGCAAAGGTAGAGAGATTCAGCTTCTCATTGGAGAGTGGGAGACCAAGGTACGTCTGGGGGAAATCACCTTGTGCACAGCCAAGGATGCCCACAAATTGGGTAGCAACATCTTGAGGGACATGCATCGGCACTAACATGCTTTTATTGTAGTTGATGGTGAGACCTGTAGCTTTGGATAAACTTGTTAGGAGTTCTTTGAGACGCTCCACAGCTTGTACATCTGCCCGAGACACAATGAGCGTGTCATCAGCATATTGGAGAATTGTGCATGGCCGATTAGATGCAAGTGGGTGGCGCAAAAGTGTGTTAGTGGAGAGTAGCTACTGTAGCAGGTCGGCCATAAGGATGAACAGGTATGGGGATAAGGGATCGCCTTGCCACAGCCCCTTGTGACAGGAGATCCAACGCCCAGGCACACCATTGAGTCGAATTGCTGATTTGGACGTTTCCTGAAGATTCTTGATCAAGTCACACCATTGTGTGGGGAATCCTCTCGCTCTTAGAATGGTGAGCAAGCTCTCCCAGCACACACTGTCAAAGGTCTTAGCAAAGTCCAGCTTCAGTACAATGGTCGGTGCCTTGCGTTTATGGCAGCATTGGACAAGCTCTCTAGCATACACAGTTTTCTGAGATAGAGCTTCCGTTGATAAATCCTGTTTGATCAACATCCACTAGTTTTGAGATTTGAAGTTGCAGTTGGGAGGTGAGAATCTAGCCTACATTTTTTATTGGACAACCCTATAGGGATATGGGGCAGGAAGGCACCAGGTGTGACTGCATCTGAGGTCTTGGGTAGCAGCACCACATAAGCACGGTTTATACGTTCTAAGTCAGCAGCACCATCACAGAAGACAGCAAGGAATTCCATCACAGAAGACATCACAAAACTCCAGGCTGAGCGGTAGAACCCTGGGCCAAAGCCATCAGGACCAGGGGCACTGATGGGGTCCATGGCTCTTATTGCAGCATGCGCCTCCGAGACAATGAATGGAGTAATCAGAGGCAATGGATCCACCCGAGAGGATGAAGCTTTGCAGGATTATAAGATTGTAGTTTTTGCGCTTCTAGAGCATTAATCTGGTTCTTGCGTAGCCGCTACGAGGCATGTGCATGGTGGAATCTTGTGTTTTCATCGCCTTCTTTCGCAACTCTGAATTTTCCCCTCTGCTTCCAATATGCAGCCCGAGCCTTGAGAAGCTGGAGATGCTTTTCTCGGCACACAGACCTAAGAATAGCTTCAGCTGGACATAGATGACGATGCTCTTCGAGCAAACGAATGATAAATTTGCGGCTGTTAATAAGGAGGGGTGTATGTTTGTGTTTTGACCATTTCTCAGCGACGCGGCGGGTGTCCTTCGACCTAGCTGCAAGCACGCCGGCCGCACTGCAATAAATGAAGACAAATTCTTAAAAATTGGAGGATCCAAACACCCACACCAGTTGTTGCTCAGAATTCAGATTTTATAAACTAGAGACAAAAACTAATTTTTAAGAATCCAAAATTGATCCAAACAGGGCCTTAATTTATATAGGACGGCTTACGGTTTCCATAATCGACGAACCAGACGGTTTCCGATTAGACTCAAGCCTCTAAGTCCTTCGGTCAAGTCGCACGTGCTTAATTCCAAGCCGTCCAATCAGGGGCCAGTCCAAATTGTATTTTGTTTTACTGCGTATGGCTGACGGACTCTAATCCACGCAAGCACGGCCCTCTCTCCCAATGTATACATGACGCTAATTGATTCTGTATGTTGCCCGTTTGCTTCCTTTTTCGGTTCTACTATATGCTGACTCATACGTGATGTACCTGGAGCCTCGAAAATCTTTCTCTTTTACTAGTAGAAGTTCTAATAAGGTTGCATATTTGTTAGCTCGTCAGGTTTCTAGTTCACATTGCTCGGAGGTGTGACGTGTTACTCCAGCATGTGTGTATGACTTGATCATGGTTGAGGCTTCGGCCGGCTGATTTATGAAAGGCAAGCAATTCAAAAAAAAAACATAATTTTCATCCTTCCTTTAATGCTTCACGTGAGATTTCAAGTAAGCCGACTTCAATACTTTGTTGTTGCACGCCTTCGCCGACTCATTCAACGAAAATACTCTGGTGAGGGCGTCCATCGTCCCGGTCGCTTTTTCCCAGGTCTGCTGCCGTCTACCTTCGTTCCTTCACTGATAAAAAAATACAAAGCGGTAATTCCCCATCTCGCATCATGAATCGTTCCCCACCGCCGCGGGTGCCTCCACCGCACCGTCCGCTACTGTCCTTTGCTCTGCTTCGCTGCTCCTGCTTGGCCACCCGCACCGCCTGACGTCGCGGGCACCGCCACGTCCATGCTGCGGCCACCAACTGGCCACTGAGGTCGTTGCTCACGCCTGACGACACCGCCAACGCAACGAGAAGCATCGGGCCCTGGCGTTGAAGCCCTCCGGCCTCGCCTCCTGCTACAGCTGCGGCGCCCCGATGCAAATGGCGGAGGAGGCTTGTTGGTGTTTGCGGACCACCGACGAGTAAATTTGTATTTGCGCGTCTGGCTCGGATGGTGTGCTCAGAGGACACAAGGGTTTATACTGGTTCGGGCGGAACGTCCCTACGTCCAGTTTGCTACTGCTCGTATTACGGGCACTTGGTTTGCAGTAGGGGTTACAAACAGGCGAGAGAAAAAAAGGATTCCAAGTCTCTGGTGAAAGGAATGAACGCGTGCTGAGAGCTCGAACGCTGCTCAGTTGTGTGCTCGTGTCGTGCTCTTGTGTTTTTATCTCGTGGTTCGATCTTATGCGGATCTAGATCCCCCCCACCGTGGGGCGCCCTGCTTCTCCTTTTATAGGCGAAGGGAGAGCACGGGTTACAACGGAGGAAAAGGAGAAGAGCCAGAGAGAGAAGAAGGCTTCCAAAATCGCCGGGCCCTTCCTCTTCATGCGGGTCCCGCCAACCCTGTAGACGTCAACAGGGACGGCTTCACATCGTGGCCCTGTTCGTCACTGACTCCATGATCAGGCGTCATCTGCCGGTCATGGCGTTCTATTCTGTCCCAGCGGACGTCGTGGTGAACTGATGCGCCCATCAGCGTTCGTACAAGAGTTAGGCAGAACAGCACCGGCACGCCCGACGCTGTTCTTCATGTGAATCCTCAAGTATGGCCCGTTATTGACACGGGTTACATCGAGGTGTGCTAGTCTCTTCCCTGATGTCAGAGTTTTGACCTAGACCCATACGCTTAGGCTTGGAGTGGTTGGCGGCGGTACGGGTCCCCGTCGGACGAGACAAAAACCACGCCCTTGGGGTCGGACGAGGCAGAGTCTGCGTCCTTAGGGTCGGACGAGACGGAGCTCGTACCCAAGGGATCGAGCGAGACATGTTAATACGTCTTGCTCTATTCGGGGAAGTCAGCGTGGGCGCTAACTCCCTTGCTTTGGGTATCCCTAATATCGATACCCGACAAGGTTGCATTGTGATACGATGCATGTTTCAAGCGTACATTTCAAATGTTTGAGATGTTTTAGAGGTATATTGCAAGTGGTTCATATGGTTGCTACAAAAGTAGATTGTGATGTTGCCATGGTTGTACACATATGTTGCAAGAGTCTTTCCCCAATGTTTCATTTGTTTTTCAGTCGTATATTGCAAGTGTGTTTATCTGGATGTTGCATATGTTTCACACATATATTGCAAGTGTTTTATCTGGATGTTGAGTATGTTTGCAATATTTTTCAAGTGTTTTTTTCAGGTGTTTAAGACACATATTTCAAGTGTTTTACCTGTCTTTTTGTATGTTGCAATTGTTACATTTGAATATTTCAAAAGTAGATCGGTGTTGCACATGAGATACGCGTGGGAAGTGGGAGGGGGCGCGAGCGGTCCCCGCGCGGGCTCGCGGCACGGGTGACGTAGGCGCAGTTGAGCGTCGGGGTGTACCCAGTGCAGAGAGCTCACGCTCTGTGTGGGGTTTGGGGAAGGGTGTCAGTGACAAGCCTTATCCTCGCCTGTGCAATGCGAGGAGACCGCAACTTGAATCCAGGACATTCCGATCATAGGCGGTAAGATTCTACCGCTTGCCCAGGCAGTCGAGCGTCGGGGACAGGACAAAATTTGTGCTAGGAAAATCCAATTGGTAGTGCGGGCTCTCCATCGACCTGCGGTACCAATTGAATTTCCCAAACTTTACTTGGGTATGGATACCCATCGGGTACGCTATCCCTGGTCGAGGACAGGGACGGGGACGGGACAAAATCTCTCCCCGAGACCATAAACGGGGACGGGGACAGGACAATTTTTATGTGGTGGGGATGAGAACGTTCTACAGATGCCATCTTTATCCAGCACCCTTCTTGGACTGATAAACTGGTAATTACTTTGTCCAAACGGTGCAGCTTATGGTGCTTTATTGAAATTGGGGATTGATCGACGTTGAGGTGAAGCACAGATTCTTTGGTATTTGTAGATAAATTCAGTTCTATATATCACTATTTATTAACTAGCTCCTACCTTGCTCCAGGTTGGCATAGTACACCCCTGAGTTCATGCCGGCGATGCAGGAGCAGCCGGTGATGTAGGAACTGAACCACACAGAAATGCAGCGGCATGCCTGCATGCCGCACAGAAATGCAGCGACATGGGTTGCCTACCTCCGCTACTTGGATTTGTCCGCTCTAATGTGTTTGTCTTCTATGGGGATTTAATTCCTGGTTGAATTTGTGTTCTGACTTTGATTTCATTTCCATGTGCCTTTTGTTGTTGCAGGTTCCACACGGTTGCTGCATTGTTGGCTGTGTTCATGGAAGAGCCATGGAACATGTAAAATACAATTGGCCGTATAAACATGCAGCCTTTACATGCAATCTTTCATGTGAACGTGAATCCTTTTACATACCTGTAAATTAGTACATTAGCTTTGAACCTGTTGTGTTTTTTCATATATGAAATTTGTATCTAAACTAGCTTAGAATACTAATTCTAGCATACTTGAACGACCTGTGGTATTTTGGTATGCAAAATATGAAATTTTGTTTTTTCAAGACTTGCTACCATTTTTTTCTCAAATGCCTCTCTATTACTAGCGACATTGATGCCATCATCGTCCTCAAGCACGCATTGTCCACAAACGGGTCATCCACCACCATGTTTGATGAGCACACGTTCCCGTGCTGCTTACCCTGCCCCACGCCACGTGCCAGTACTCATAGGGTGTATGTGTGTACATTTATAGATGTAAGTGTATACTTATATATTATACTAGCAAACGTGTCTGTTCGTTGCAACGAGAGAAAAGGTGCTACATACCTATTTATATGTTTTCCCTTTTTATAAAATTTGAGAGCTATAATTAATTCTAGGACGACATCCAAAATATAGGCAAATGTTGGCAATAATATGACACTATATAATTAAGCTTGTTTCAAATTAAAATAAGGTCATAAACTTTTTTCTCACATTGCTAAGCACAAAAATATTTGCTCGTAGATATAATTAAGTTTATTTTTTATAATTCGTTAGTACGGTTAAATATCAAATTTTACAAATTATTTTGAAGACACATAACAATATGTAACTCAAGTTAGCATGGAATTAGTTATTGATACCAAGGGCTACTATGTGTGAGGATTATGACAGAAGGCCGTTCTCGATTTTCCACGTTTTATTGTCGGCGATGGCACTGGTGCATACTTGCAGGAGGCACATTTATATTTAGAGATAAGAAACTACTCAAGATCTTAATTTCACGATTTGATTTTGGACTATCGACTAAATCAGGTTATAATAATATGAGCTTTGGTTTTAATACATTAATGACATGTTGGTAGAAATATTTATTTCTCATCAGTCAAAGTTATGGAGTTCAAAGCCTATAATTTTGTTTTTTATTTTTATTATTTATTATTTTATTATTATTTATCTACCTGATTCTATGTATTTATTAGTTGAACGTGATGAATAAAAAAATATAATTGCCGGAACTGGAAAAAAGAATCAGAAAAAAATCGTGGTCGACGAGGACTTGGGCTCTCGTTCCGTCCTTTGGTTTGGTCTCTATGGCAAAAAAAAAAAGGAAAAAGTTCGAACGTTCTTCGAAAAATAAAAAAAAAAAAACCAAAACTAAGAAACTTGCCGTGGTTAGTATTATTAGGAATAGATTTTTTTCCTGTTTGGAACTGGATTAGGAATCGGGGATCAATTTGGATTATGATTCCTAACTGTCTATATAAAATAGGAGAGATGTAGAGAGACGCTCAAAGACAATTTCTACATTCACACAATTAGGGAGGGCCGGACTAAAAAATGGGTGGAGAGAAATTTTACCTCTTTAATATTAGATATAGATATAAATAAAGATATATAAGTTGATACGTGCGGTACTTTGACCAAGAGAAATTCAATTCGAGCCAAATTTAAAAGGCTTTCGTTTGTAAACAAAACTTGGGAGCTTTATTATTATTACTACACGTAGAGCAAACTAAAAAGAGGGCGCTTGACATTAGGCCCAGCTCAAGAAGGAGCCCAATAGTTTTCCGTAATTATGGTTTTATTTATGGGCCTAAGCGCAGATCCAGTGTCCTTTCCCGGTCACTTCAGAATTTGAAGCCTGCATCTGCTGTACATTTTTTTTATTGTTCATTTTTGCGCATTCAGCGTCATTTTCTTCGTTACTCCTCAGTCCTCACGCACAAGCATACTCCAAATTTGGTGCAAGAAAATGCTACTTCCAAATTTGGTGCAACTAACGAAAAAGCTATAGCCCTGTTGGTTTGGGCTTGTTTGGCTTATAAGCCGTATTTTTTCAGCCAACAAATAATATTTTTCTCTCATACTAAATCAGCCAACAGTACTTTCAACCATAGCTTATCAGCCAAACAAGCCCAAACGAACAGGGCGTATGTACTCTGTATATTTAAATTATAAATCTTTTAGTTTTCTTCACCCTACATAGTTTTTATTATGTATCTAAATATAACGTATATTTAGAATAATAATAAAAACTGCTTAACTAAAATGTTTAAAACGAGTTACAATTTCCAAGACAGGGAGTACTGTATTTGGCTACGTCTTTTTTTTTTTTGGGGGGTGGATTGCACGGTAACCCAACAGCCTGGCAGGATTGCAGCCGTGCTGCCTCCTGATGTTGCAGTCACATTTTCAGAGATGTCCAGCCTCCAAACCCAAGCTGATGGTCATTGAACGTGTCCATGAGTCCGTTTCGCGTCTTCAAGGTTGTGAAGGCAATAGGCAATGGTTACTAGCTATAGTGAGCGCGTACTAATCACATCGGCTCCACATGGTTTAACTAGATTCCACATCATGGTCAGGCCCACGTCCGTTAGAGTATGCAAAAATATCCATGAAACGAAAGGGGTTCGAGTTTCAGCGTTTGTCCGAATCGGAGAGACAAGAACGAGCGCGGGCAGCTGCAACAGGAGCCACCAGGGGATTCCCTAAAAAAACAGGGGCCAGGGGTTGCTTGCGCTTCGCTCGCACACAGTCACATGCACGGCCTTCCAAGTTCCAAGCGCACGCAGCCCCGAGCCCCTGATGAGGCCATATAGATGGCCATTTGGGCCGCCCAGCCCGGCTCGGCCCGGCCCGGCACGGCCCTAAAGGCCTCGTGCCGTGTCGTGCCGGCCCGATGGCCTGACTGGGCCAGCGTGCCTGTGCCAGCCCAAGGTCCGACATTCCCCAAAGCTATAAAAACACAAGTTCAGCTTAGTTTTTTTCACATATTTCAAGTTTTCTCAGTTACAAGTCTTTCACAGATTTTTATAGATCTTCGTTTAGCTTATAAGCCGTACTTTTTTAAGCCAATGAACAGTATTTTCTCTCCCAATAAATCAGCCAAAGTACTGTCGGTGCGAAAAGTGACCAACAAGTAAATATTTGTAGTTTTGCGATACGTTGTGATCGGATGTGGCCTTAGCACGCAATGACACAGGGTTTATACTGGTTCAAGCAACGTGCCCTACGTCCAGATCCAGTCGGTCGGTGACTTTATTCTTGAGCCCAGGTGCTCGAAGTTTGCTGTGGGGTTACAAACGAGTGGGAATAAGAAGAGGTGTTAAAGGTCCGGTCAGGCTCCGAACCGAAGGGCCAAGAGTGACGGAGCTTCAACGTGCGCTAAGTATTGGAATGTATGCTCTGTGTATCTTTAGAGTTCTAGAGTTATGGAACTGTTCGAGTGCTCAGAATATCTAAAGCTTAGCAGAGAGAGTCGGAATGACCGTCCTCCTTTTAGAGAGAGCGCATCCCCTTTTATAGGTGAAGGGGACGGCCTTATAAGTTAAGAGAGAGAGAAGAGAGTGTGTGTACTTTCTAGTCTTGTTGCCCACGTCGTCGGGTATAAGATAGTTTGTCGGTGCCCACAATATTGTTCACACCCAGATGCATGTGGTAAGCTCCATCGTGTTCTTCTGGTATGGCAAATGTCGGCGCCTACCATACTGTAGGACAAATGTCGGCACCCACAACACTGTTCGTGTTCTGACATGTTTGGAAGGTTGCAAAGCACCCTTCTGGCATTGCCTAGCAGTACTGTCCTGCAGATGTGTAGGATACGGTCCTCGATATTATGGTTGATTTGAGCTCCTTGCCTTATCTGCTCCGCCTGATTCTTAGGTCCTCACCGAGCGGGCGTCCCTGGTCGGTCGTTCCCAGTCGGCTCCGACCGCGCCGGTCGAAGAAGAGCTATAGGCAGAGGTTCGGTGTATTCCCGGTCGGAAAAGCGGATCGGAGTCGGAAGCGAGTGATTTCCCCTCCTTGGCCAGGTCTTCTGATCGGAGACTGGATCGCTCTTCCGGCCTGTCGTTAGGTATCTAGGCCGACCCAGTCGTCGTGCGTTTGTTGTAATGCCGTCTGTTGGGCCGAGCTTTTGCTGGGAAGCGACCCATCGGGGACCCTAGGTTTATGAACGCGACAGGAGCCCCCGAGCCCTTTTGGGACTTCCGTGAAGTCGATAAGGGTTGTTTATACTCGTTGTACGAGAGCAATGGATGGGTGCAAGATCGTGAGTCATCATCGGGCGCGACGAAGTGTGGACCCATGCGTCGGGCGCGGCCAAGTGGTCGGGCGCGATGGAGCGCGGACCCAGGCGTCGGACCGATGAACCAGTATGCTGATCAGCGGTCATACAGGATGTAGACAGCATAGTGACCATGTGTCCGTCACCATGGGTCAATGTGAGTCCCCTGGAATGTCATGTCACGGAGACGGGTCGTGCTGAGACGCGACTGCTCCATGCACGATGCCTAAAGTTTGACCTGAGGTTATACTTTCTGGCCCATAGTGGTTGGAAGCGTTGTGATGCATCAATTGGATATGCAATGCTTTGGATGTATGGGATGAATGTGTGAATGCGTGTATGAGGAAGGGTGAATGAATGATTATGCATTAGAAAATAAAATAAAGTAGGAAGGTTTAGTAAAGATACCTTGATGACTCGAGTGGTAGGTTTGAGGGAACTCTTATCGGATATGTCTGAATGGGATCTGTGTCCATCATTCGTGATGGAGTCGGCGTAGCCCGCATAGGGCATCCCACTGCTCCTTACCTGCCTCTTGGCAATCACCTAAGCCATCCGATCAACTTAGGTGGCCCGTTGGTCTTTCCTCGACGGAGATCCTATCGGTGGGCCCATCCTAACCATGCCTGGGAAGGCGAAGGGCCGTTTGCATATGGCTGCGCCTTGTTTCCTGCGCCTAGGTTGTGGTAGTGGTGGGCCCTACCCAGGCCACGTCCTATTTTAATCGGGCGATGTTTCGTTGGGCAGGGCGCGTCCCATCAGTCAGGACGGGTCCCAGGGCATGCCTATCCGCATTAAATAGGGGAAGGGGGAGGGTTTTCATCCCATTCTTTCTCGTTTCTCCAACTGCTGCCTCTCCTCCTTCTTCCTTTTCGCCAAGCCGTTCGTGCGCCGTGGCAGTTTCTAGGGGAGAGAGAGGGTAAAGCGAGGGAGAGGAGAACTCATAGATTCATTCGTGAATCCGGGGCGTGATGTCGAACTGGAGGCCATCCAACATAGACGAGGAGGTGCTGGCCGCCTTCGTTGAGAAGGGGCTGCTCCCATCGAGGGAGGTGGCGCATTGGAGGGCTCCTGCGCCAGGGGAAGCTGTTCCGCGACCATAAGCCCACAAGGTTGTCTCCTTCCTCACTTTCCATGAGCATGGGTTTGGATATCCCGTGCACTGGTTCTTGCGTGGGCTCCTTAACGAGTGGGGCCTGGAGTTGCAGCACCTCAATCCGACTAGGGTGCTGTACGTTGCCAGTTTCATCACCGTTTGCGAGGCCTTCCTCAGGATGGAGCCACACGTGGATCTCTTATGGCGGATCTTCACCGAGCAAGCCTTGTCTGAGGGGAAGCTACGCAGAACCGCGCTGGTTGGGGGCTTTGCCTTGTAGAAGAAGCCGAGGCCATCGGGCTCCTACCCCGCGTACTCCCCCTATGACTCCAATCGGGGGTGGCATGGCGAGTGGTTCTACATCAGGAACCCAGTGGAGATGCTATTCCCACCGTTCACCGAAGGAAGGTTAGAGAGGCAGGAGAGCTGGTCGTGGGGTCCCTCTAGTCGACAGAACAAGCTAGAGGTCATCGAGGCGGAGCTTTAGAAGCTAGTGTAGCACGGCCTTCATGGGCTATGGATCTTCCACATCTTCTTCCACTGTCGAGTCACCCCACTAGCGGAGAGGAGGCGACCGATGTGGGCCTACTCCAGCCCAACGGATCCCGACCGCGCGTTACCGGAGGATTTGCCGAAGGACAAAGTCTAGAGTCGACTTGACCTGGTGCTACAACTGAGGGATAAAGATTCCCTTAAAGGAAAGCTCAGACCTCTTCATGTTGCGAAGCTGTCCAATCTGGTATGCTCCCCTCTCCTTATTCCGTGACCTTTTCCCTTTTGCTCTCCTTTATTTTGATTTCAAGTTTGTCCGTTTCATAGGGACTCGTGGGTTACAAATCCTGGCCGCATCTTTCAAGGGGGCCGGAGGGCATAGCTCAGCAAGCTACCTTGAAGGAGGTAGTGCTTGCCAAAAAGAAGAAGAGAGCTAAGAAGGCCCGGAGGAGGTTCAAGAAGGAGAAGGAGATCGACCGATGGATCCGGGCGGGTGAAAGTAGGAGCGACGTGGAGGTTGAGCTCGAGTCGGAGGAGCCCACGGAGATGGGTGGCGACACGAGTACCTCTGAGGATGAAGGAGACAGGGGCATCATCGTGACCTTGGTGGAGCATCGTGAGCCTGCGATCGTGTCCGTCGGTGGTGGTTGGGATATGGAGAAGTGTGGCGACGTTCCCGCGTTAAGGAAGCGCGCCATGAGTGAAGACACCGCCGTCGAGTGAGAGGCGAAGCGGGCATGGTCACTGCGCCCTTCGGAGGCGTCGTTAGCTCTACATCCCCTAGCTCCGAGCATGGCGGGGCACATCGGCCGGTCAGAGGAGCGTGCTCGTACCCCGCATCTTCAAGGTCGGTGCATGTGCGTGACCCACAACAGGGAGATGCCCCATCAGTTGCCCCGGTGGATGCTCCATGAGCCGGCGGTTGCATCCATTCGTGGGCCGATCGGGAACCGGCCGTGTCGGCTCCTCCCTTGGTTGATATGAGGGGGAGTGGGTCTCAACCCACGAGCGGTCCTCATCCGGTGGGCTCATTACCAGCGGGTCGGGGCTTCAGGGCCCTGCCACTTTCGTCTAGGTATGCAACTATGTTCTTTTTTCGATCTCACAGTTGAGTTCTTTGAGCGCGACTGACCTGTACTTATTTGACAGCGACCAGGGTCTGACGGGACTAGGCATTGCCTCACCTCCCATGCGGGAGGAGTGGAGACCTAGCCTGCAGCGACTCACGACAAGCGGCGGGGAAAGCAGGTTGGCGGTGGTGCGACCTTCCCTCCTGGGGGTTGTGTCCTCCCGACCAATCATGAGCACGGCGGCAGCAGCAGCGGCAGTGATGGCAGCGATCCCCATGGTGACAGCGGAGGTTGGGTCAGTGGTGACCCTTGCGATCCCTCCCCCAACAGTTGCAGCAGAAGAGAGGAGGGAAACCGGGCTCCCTGACTCTCCCGGTGGAGGAACACACGGCTCACCCTCCTGGTCAGAGCTGGAGGGGTTGGGAAGAGACATGGCTAGGCTAGAGGTAGAACATTCGCCGGCAAGCCACTGTGTTGAGATAGTGGAGATCCCCTACTCCGATGAGGCAGGCACTAGGGAGGAGCCGCCAGCCATCCCGCCGTCATAGGAGTTGGTGATGATCCTGTAGTCGTATGATATTGTGATGGCTGAATCTTCTAACGGGTCGGGGTGACCCACGAGCTAGTGTGGCCCTGCCCCGATGACCCAAGGAAGGCTTGGTTCATCCTTCGCGATGAGGAGGAGGTGGGGCTCTGGCACTTGCTTGAGGAGAGAGGACTGTCGATGAGTCTGATCTCGCCCAAACCAAGGCGAGGCTCAAGGAGGCCTTGGAGCGGGTTGAGCTCGTCCATCAGGCGGTTTCAGTCGACCTACCACGCGTCGTAGAGGTAAGATTTATGAGTTTTTAGCGTTTGTCCTTGACTCCTTGGTCTTTCACTAGTTGTTTTAGCCAGTTTGCTTCTCGCTTTACAGGATTTAGAGGTGATGTCGATCCCCAAGTCTTGTTTCTTTTAGGAGGAACACGGTCAGATGGGGCAGGAAGCCATGATGTCACGGTGGGTTGATGAGCTTCAGCGCCAGCTGGAATCCACGAGCCGCGAGCCCCGACAGGGGCACAGGCGGTGGAACTGCTTGCGGCGGAACGGGTGACTGCTACCGAGCGAGGACTCGACATAGCAAAGGTCCACCTAGCGGAGACCGAGGTGATGCTTTAGAGATCCTTGGAGGCTCTAGAGACGGAGCGGAAGGCCCGATCGGAGGCAGAACAGGAAGTGGTCACGCTTCGGGGACAGGTGCTTGGTGTAGAGGAGTCAAACGCTCGACTACTCGAGAAGGTGACCCAGCAAGAGGAAGGACTCTCCATCCTCGAAAGCACCCGCCTTGGTGTGTACCTATTCCGCCTTTGGTTGATGCCTTGGTTTTTCCTTTCCTTTGCTTCTGAACTTGTCGTCCTTTTTCTAGAACTGGGTGGAAAAATTAATTCTCTAGAGCGAGAGCTAGAGACAGCCAAGACAGCGATCTGTCGGAGCATGGAGGTGCTAGTCAAGTCCCTTGAAGAGCGATGTGCTCTCATGGGGGAGCTCGACCAGATTTGCAACGTCGCACAGGTGGTCGTTTCCGAGGTGTTTGGGTCGGCGCCGAGCACCAGTATGCTTGCCGTCCAGCTGGCGGAGGTCCTGAATGAAGTTCAGGTGCTCATCTCCAATGGCATGTTCTATGGGACATTGGGGGTGCTAACCTCAATGGTGATGCACCACCCGAACCTGGACTTCGTCGCCATCTACAGAGGGTACGCCGACGACTGGAGCGCGGATGCGATCCATGTGCTTGGGGAGAGCTTGGTGCCATATGCACAGATGGTGGCCAAGCAAGTCTTCGCGCAGTGGGTGATGGAGGCTCATCGTTCGAGCGTGTCTGAAGGCGTGTGCCAGGAAGATGTCATCTAGCCTATGGACAGAGTGGGGACTAAGTCGGAAGTGAGCGGTTCCCCGCCTCTGACCGAGCCGAATCGTCCCGTCGAAAAGCGAGCAGCCCTTATCCTCGTCGATCGTGCCATCAGCCGATGCCGCCGGGCGGCCATAATAGAATTTAGAGTAGAAGCAGTTAATATATGTAAAAGATAAGTTCGTGGGGGAGCCCCCGTGTGAATAGTTTTTTGTATTCATGAATACTTCAATTTTGTTTTTATGATGGAATAACTCGTAAGGGGAAGCTTGTCCCATCCATCTTTGTTTTCACCCTAGCATACCTTTGTTTTTTAGCCTTTCTTTTTCACACCTGCCCGTTTGACCCATAGACTGCAACCTTAAGAACCCAGGCGTGGCCCGCGAGGCTTAGCTGCTCGTAACCATAGGTCGTGGTGGGGTGTGATCGGTCGGGGGTTTAAAACATAAGTTACGTAGGGTAAATAAAGGAACGGACTACCCTTTCGTTTGAGTGCAAAGTATTACTATATGATAGTAAAAAAGTGGGGTGGTATCGCACCCTCGTGGAGCCCCTAAGCGACCCAGGCCAAGAGTGTTTAGGCTGGGGTGCTTGTAGGTGCAAACGTTAAATGAAAGAAAGCGGTAAGACCGAGTTTTAGGGGAAGAAACGACGTAACTATTCGATGTTCCATGTGTTGGTGAGAACGTTGCTGTTGTCGTCCTTCAGTTGGTAGGTGCCCAGTCGGATCACCTCGATCACCGTATAGGGTCCTTCCCATGGTGGAGAGAGTTTATGTTTTTCCTTGGTTGATTAGGTTCTTTGGAGCACGAGGTCTCCGACCTCGAGGATCGTCCCTCTAATTTTTCTTTCATGGTACCTATGGAGAGTTTGCTGGCAGCAAGCGGAGCGGATGATGGTCGTCTAGTGAGCCTCCTCAAGCAGGTCAACCGCGTCCTGCTGAGCCTCCGTGGCTTGGTCTCGGTCGAAGGCCTTCACTCTTGGGGCGCCGTGGTTGAGGTCAGAGGGCAACACTGCTTCAACTCCGTAGACCAGGAAGAAAGGTGTGAACCCTGTTGATTAGTTTGGGGTCGTTCTTAGGCTCCAGAGGGTCGCTGGGACCTCAACAACCCATCGCCCGACATACTTATTGAGTCGGTCAAAGATTCGTGACTTAAGTCCTTGGAGGACCATGCCATTGGCTTGTTCGACCTGACCGTTAGTACGTGGATGTCCGACCGAGGCCCAGTCGATCCTGATGCTGTATCTGTCACAGAAGTCTAGGAACTTCTTCCCAGTAAAGTTAGTTCCGTGGTTAGTGATGATACAATTAGGAACACCAAAACGATAGATGATGTCAAGGAAGAACTTGATCGCCTCTTCCGAGTGAATGTTGGTGATGGGCTTTGCTTCTATCCACTTGGTGAATTTATCCATAGCTACGAGTAGATGAGTGAAGCCACCCGGGCCCTTTTTGAGGGGTCCGACCATGTCGAGGGCCCAGACCACGAATGGCTAGGTGATGGGGATAGTTTGAAGCTCCTGCACTGGCAAATGAGTTTGCTGAGCGTAGAACTGGCATCCCTCACATCTACGGATGACCTCCTCTGCATCTCGCAGCATAGTGGGCTAATAAAAGCCTTGGCGAAAGGCTTTTCCGACCATCGACCTAAGGGCCGCGTGGTGTCCATAGATTCTAGCATGGACCTCAAGGAGGAGCTATTTCCCTTGGTCGGTAGGGATGCACTTCATGAGTACTCCCGACGGACTTCGCTTGTAAAGTTTGTTACCGAATGTGATGAATGTCTTGGCGCATCGAGCGATTCGTCGCGCTTCAGTCCTTTTTGGTGGGAGAATTTCCTCAAGGAGGTAGGCGAGTAGCGGTGCTCTCTAGTTAGCTTGATTGAGTGCTACCACGGTGACGTTGGTGGGCGACATCGTCATGGAGGCACCAAGGTCGGAGTGTGTCTGGATCGTACCTTCCAGGATGCGGACAGACGGCTCATGAAGGTTGTTGATGAAGACCCCATCTGGAGACGAAACCCGCCTAACAGCCAATTTTGTGAGAAAATCGGCGGCATCGTTGTCCTTTCAGGAGACATGATGTAGTTCGATCCTCTGGAATTTGTCCTCGAGCTTGTGCACCTCCTGGCAGTATGCTGCCATGAGGGGGCTTTTGCAAGCGGACTCCTTCATGACTTGGTCGACGACCAACTCTGAGTTGCCACGGACGTATAGCCACGTAGCGCCGAGCTCGATGGCGATGCGCAGTCCGTTCATGAGGGGCTCGTATTCCACGGTGTTGTTTGAGGTCGAAAAATGGAGATGGGTCACGTAGTGGAGCCTGCTCCCATTTTGGGAGATCAGAACCACTCCAGCCCCTGAGTCGGGCCCCATCACCCACCCGTCGAAGTACATCATCCAGTACTCATGGGAGACATCTGGGGTTGGGAGCGGGATCTCCATCCATTCGACGATAAAGTCCATGAGAGCGTGAGACTTAATAGCGGTACGGGGGATATACCTGATGTCATGGCCCATTAGCTCGAGTGCCCACTTCGAGATCCATCTAGTGGTGTCATGATTGCGAATGATGTCTCCTAGTGGGAATGAAGTGACAACCATGACTTCATGGTTGGTGAAGTAGTGCAGGAGCTTTCGGGTCACCATCTGCATGGCGTATAGAAGTTTCTGCTTCTAGGGGTAATGAACCTTGGCATTGGTGAGTACCTCTCCGACGAAGTATACGGGTTGTTGGACCTTTAAGTGGTGTCCCGGCTCCTCCCTTTTGATGACTAGGGCGGAGCTCATGATGTGGATGCTTGCCGCGATATAGAGGAGGAGGGGTTCTCCCTGTTCGGGAGCGACGAGGACTGGGGCCGACATTAGTGATGCTTTGAGGGTTTCTAAGGCCTACTGTGCCTCCTTAGTCTAGATGAACACGTCTATCTTTTTGAGGAGTTTGTAGAGAGGCATCCCCCGCTCGCCTAGCCGGGAGATGAATCGGCTCAGGGCGACCAAACAACCGGTGAGCCTCTATATGCCCTTGACGTTGCGTATAGGGCTCATGCTGGAGATGACCGTGATTTTCTCGGGGTTAGCTACGATGCCGCGTTCGGACACGATGTATCCAAGCAGCTTTCCCTTCGGAACCCCAAAAACACATTTTTTAGGATTCAATTTGATGTTGAACCTTTGGAGGTTTGCGAACGTTGCGGCCAAGTTTGCGATCAGGTCGCAAGCTTGAGCCGTTTTGACCACTATGTCATCTACATAGATGGCGATCGTTGGTTTTGATCGCTCGACTTGAGTAGGTTAGTCGAGCGGGTCGATTTGGTCGGTGAAGCATTGCTGCACACACCGTTGATTGGTGGAGCCAGCGTTCTTTAGACCGAAAGGCATGGTTACGTAGCAGTATGAACCATACGGGGTGATGAATGAAGTTGTGAGCTAGTCGAACTCTTCCATCGTGATCTGGTAATAGCCTGAGTAGGCATCTAGAAAGGAGAGGATTTCGCATCCTGAGGTGGAGTCGACTATCTGGTCTATTCGTGGTAAAGGAAAATGGTCCTTTGGATACGCTTTGTTGAGGCCAGTATAATCAACATACATTCTCTATTTCCTAGTATTCTTTTTAACAAGAACAGGATTGGCTAGCCAGTAGGAGTGGTATACCTCCTTGATGAATCCAACTGCCAGGAGTTTGGCAACCTCTTCGCCTATGGCCTTGCACCTCTCATCATCAAAGCGACATAGGCATTGCTTGGTGGGCTTTGAGCCCGGGACGAGGTGTAATGCGTGCTCGGTGACCTCCCACGGTATGCCCGACATGTCAAAAGATTTCCATGCGAAGACATCATGATTGGCGCATAGAAAGTTGGCGAGCTCACATTCCTATTTGGTCGGGAGCTTGGCCCCAATCCGCACCGTCTTGGTTGGATCGGTGGGGTCGATCCCCACCGCCTTGGTTTCCTCGATTGGGTGGAAAGCAGTCGAGGAGGTTGGCTTGTTGCAATATGGGACTGCTGGATTCGATGAATTTCCGAGCTGAGGGAGCTCGGCTGAGTTGATGACGGCAGTGGTGAGCTCGTAATGCTCGCGGTCGCACGTGTAGGCGTGCGAAAAGGTGCTACCCACAGTGATGATGTTGTTCGGTCCTGGCATCTTCAACATGAGGTAGTATAATTGGAGATCGCCATGAACTTGGCATAGCAAGGCCACCACATGATGGCGTGGTAGGACCCTAGGAAGTCCACCACCTCGAAGGTGAGGACCTCCGAGTGGAAGTTGGCTCGGTCGCCAAACGTGACGGGCAGGTCGATCTGCCTGAGCGGGTATGCCCGCGTCCCAGGGATCATGCCGTCGAAGCGAGAGCTCACTGGGTGGAGCTTCGATGGGGGGATGCATATGGTGTTAAGAGTGATGACATAGAGAATGTTGAGGTCGCTGCCTCCATCTATCAGCACCTTGGTGAGGCACTTCTTGCGGACAATGGGGTCGACGATGAGCGGATAGCGACCCGGTCTAGCGACGTGGGATGGATGGTCCCTCTAATCAAAAGTGATCAGAGATTCTAACCGGCTAAGGAAAGAGGGGACAGCTGTTTCAGCGACGCATGCCTCTCTGTAGCGCACCTTGTGCTGGCGCTTGGAGTAGATGGCATCGGGTCCCCCAAAGATCATGAGGCATTCCTCGGGGTTGGGAAAACCATCATCATCCTTGCCTATCGCGCCTCCTTTCTTGACCGCAGCCTCCCTACCCTTTCCTTCCTTCGGCCCGCCGGCCTACCGTAGAAAGCGTTTGAGGAGTTCACAGTCCTTATAGAGGTGCTTGACAGGGTAGGCGTGGTTAGTGCACGGGCTCTACATGAGCTTGTTGAAGTGGTCGGGTTGACCCTGCTGGGGCTACTTGCCCACACGATCACCCACGGCGACCAAAGTGGGGTTGGCTAGTTGGCGCTGATCCTTCTTGTTCTTTTTGCCCCTTTGTGTGGAGGGGCCCTCATCTTGGTCCTCACGCTTGGCCTTGCCCTTGTCCTGGCCTCCACTAAACACCGCTCCAACCACCTCCTCACTGGAGGCATGGTTCGTGGTGATATCGAGTAGGTCGCGGGTGGCATAGGGCTTTAGACAGCCGAGCTTGTAGATCAAGGACTCACAGGTTGTCCCAGAGAGGAACGCGCTGATGACGTTCGTGTCAACAACATCAGGAAGGGAGTTGCATCATTTTGAGAACCTACGGATGTAATCCCACAAGGACTCGTTAGGCTCCTATTGGCAGCTCTTGAGGTCCCAGGAATTCCCAGGGCGGACATACGTCCTCTGGAAATTCTCGATGAAGACCTCTTGAGATCCGCCTAGTCGTGGATGCTGTCAGGCGGGAGGAATTCGAGCCATGCTCAAACATGCTCCCCCATGCAGATGGGGACGTATTGAATGATGAAGTGGTCATCATCCACTCCTCCAGCTCGGCAGGCGAGCCGGAAGTCTTCGAGCCATATACCGGAATTTGTTTCCCCGGTGTATTTGGCGATGTTGGTAGGTGGTCGGAAGCGCTGTGAGAACGGTGCTTTCTCGATGCGACGGCCAAAGGCCCGTGGTCCCAGGCCATCCGGGCTAGGACACCGGTCGTCTGGTCAGCGACCATGCCTGGGGTGCATTTTCCCGCTACCCACGATGGTCCGACCGGGGCCTATGCCACTTGCTCTCACCGCCCCTTGATGGACGTCATCATCACGTCGGGCTTGACGCCGATTGTTGATGACGCTGCGAGCGTCACGGTTCGGCCTGAGCCATTCGTGCATAGGTGGTCGGTGTGGAGCGGGTGCCGGGTTAGGCTGTGGTGCAGCTGCATCCTCTTGTTACACGCGCCGGCGACTATAGTGGTGAGCGGATGGAGCGATTCAACTGGTGCGCCCCTATTCCCCCGATAGGGGAAGAGGCCGCGAGCCGGTGTCGTGATGCGGAGCTCTCCACCTGCTGAACGGCGGCGGTTTCCACCAGCGCCCAGAGGTTCCAGTGGATCGCTTGTTCCTAGGGTTCGACAAGCTTGGGAAGGCCTCGCAGAAGCATCGCTGCAGCGGTGATGTTCTTGATAGACCGAGAGAACCATGGGGGATCATTTCCTCCGTCCATGATGTTGTGCTGGACCTGACGGGCGTGACCCTAGGCACCGCTCGCCAGGTTATGCGCATGTGGTGTAGCATGCTGCGCCAAGCACGCCAGTGCAGGTGGCAGGTGGCTCTGCCGCCTTTGTCGCAACTCTTCGTCGTGCTCCTGTGCATGAGTGAGGGCCTCCGCACAAGGGTCCGGAGGGGTGTGAGTCTGTAGGGACTCTGCTGCCACCGGTAGCTATCCCGAAGCGTCTGCCATAGCCTACTCTTGGGACAGAGGGTGGCTAGGTGCCACGACGTCACCGATGCTGGAGCCATCACTTTCAACTTCGTCATCCATGAGGTCGTGGAAAGAGGCGGGAGTGTAGCCCGCCATCCCTATGAATTCGGATGTGAGAGGGGGTGGCGTCAGCATCTTTCGAAGCCCTCGCGCGTACGCGTCCGCACGGGACACGAGGCCATAGGGGAACCAATCACATGGCTGTTGCGGTGGGGACAACGGAGTCCCTCTGGAGAGTCAGCGGAAGATATTAAATAGCGAGTAAAGAACAATATGTACATTACTCACAGTGGAGTTTGAGCCCAGCGTGGGCTCGGAGCGAAGCGTAGGTGTCTTGTCGTTAAGGTCGCTGGGTGGCCCAGAGCCGACGGAGGGCGCTTCTCCTCCGACGGGCGCGGGGACAAGTGCCTCCTCGCTAAGGCGAAGCACGCTGAGCTGGTCGACGATGATGTCTATGCTTTCGAAGAGGAAGGTCTGGGACGACTTGAAGACAGGAGGAACCCACATCCCAACAGGTGGGAGCGTGGGAAACTCCAGCGAGCCGAAGCGAATCGTATCGCATGAGCCCGTCACGATGAAGATGGTGGAAAGGTGGGCCATCCGATGACAAAAAGCATGAACGTACGGCGTCTTCCCCACGGACGGCGCCAACTGTCGGTGCGAAAAGTGACCAACAAGTAAATATTTGTAGCTTTGTCGTATGTTGTGATCGGATGTGGCCTAGCACGTAATGACACACGGTTTATACTAGTTCAGGCACCATGCCCTACGTCCAGATCTAGTCGGTCGGTGACTTTATTCCTGAGCCTAGGTGCTCAAAGTTTGCTGTGGGGTTACAAACGAGTGGGAATAAGAAGGGGGTGTTAAAGGTCCGGTCAGGCTCCAAACCGAAGGGCCAAGATTGACGGGAGCTTCAACGTGCGCTAAGTATTGGAGCATACGCTCTGTGTAGCTTTAGAGTTCTAGAGCTATGGAACTATTCGAGTGCTCAGAATGTCTAAAGCTTAGCAGAGAGAGAGAGAGTCGGAACGACCGTCCTCCTTTTAGACAGAGCGCATCCCCTTTTATAGGTGAAGGGGACGACCTTACAAGTTAAGAGAGAGAGAAAGAGAGTGTGTGTGCTTCCTAGTCTTGTTGCCCACGTCGTCGGGTACAAGATAGTTTATTGGCGCCCATAATACTGTTGACGCCTAGATGCATATGGCAGGCTCCATCGTGTTCTTCTGGTATGGCAAATGTCGGCGTCTACCATAATGTAGGACAAATGTCGATGCCCACAACATTGTTTGTGTTCTGATATGTCTGGAAGGTTGCAAAGCACCCTTCTGGCATGGCCTGACAGTACTGTCCTGCATGTGTGCAGGGTACGATCCTTGGTATTGCGGTTGACTTGAGCGTCTTGCCTTATCTGCTCTGCCTAATTCTTGGGTCCTCACCGAGCGGGCGCCCCCAATTGGTCGTTCCCAGTCGGCTCCGACCACGCCGGTCGGAGAAGAGCTATAGGCAGAGGTTCAGTGTATTCCCGATCGGAAAAGTGGGTCGGAGTCGGAAGTGAGTGTTGTCCCCTCCTTGGCCAGGTCTTCTGGTCGGAGACTGGATCGCTCTTCTGGCATATCGTTAGGTATCTAGGCCAGCCTAGAAGTCACGCGTTTGTTGTAATGTCGTCTGCTGGACCGAGCTTTTGTAGGAAAGCGGGCCCACCAGGGACCCTAGGTTTATGAACCCGACAAATACTTTTAGCCATGGTTTATTAGCCAAGCGAACAGGGCACAAATGTTGATATGTAACTTTCACATATCAAATAAACATCTTTCACAGATCAAATTCTCAGTTACATGTCATAGATCAAGTCCACAGAGCAAAAATAGACAAGGACACAAGAACGTAAACATAAAATAACTAATATATTAGCTGCTTAGTGCAATGGCTGCCTCATTAAAAACCTTTATGGGTAAAAACTCACACCTCGTGAGAAACCCCCAGAAAGGAAAAGAGTATAGCCCACAGCTATAAATGTTCTTAAGTCTTACAGTCATACATAATGAAAATGAAAAGAGTACAAGCATTACACATTCTCATCATCAAGATACAAGTTCTCAAATGACTCCACCAGCTCTGCATTCTCCATGGTATGTTGAGTCTTTGTATATGCTTGCTCCCAGTCCATCACCAACGACAACATCTCCACCATGTCTGAAGTTAGACACCTTCACTTTTCCTCGATGATCCTGCCAGTTAGACTAAATGTAGATTCTGAAGATATAGGAGAAATAGGCACAGTCAAAACATCTCTGGCTAAGATGGAAAGAACAGGATATGACAGTTTGTGCTCATGCCACTAGTTGAGGATATTGAAGTCATCGCCATATTGGTTCACAGGGTCGCTGTCAAGGTATGCAACCAACTTAGAAGCATTCAGGTTAGCACCAGAGTGTGCTGCCTACAGCAAAGCACTTGCTGATGGCCTCCTAGTGGATGGACAGGCACCAACACCAAGTCCAGCAGGTAGACTGGCACCAGCACCAAGTCCACCACCTGCATTGCCACCAAAAATTTTCCACCAAGCAGTCTTCCTCTTCCCTGAAGCAGGGCCTAGAACTGTAGCCCTTGGCAATCTCATAACACCAAACTTGCTGTCATACTTAGCAAAAGTATCAGATAGGTTAGCCCTCACAGTGGTTAAATATTCAGAATAGTTATCACTAGTTAGGTTAGCCAAAATTTGGAGAACATTGGTGAATCCTCTTATCTTGGCTCTAGGATCCAAGATAAAAACGAATGAATAAAGCATTGGAATTGTAGACCAGTAGTCCTCAAATTTGGCTTTCATTGGGGCAACAACATTTCTCAGGTCCCTGTCTCTTTCATAAGTGTTTAAATGTGCAGCAATCTCAAGAACATGATTTATAATTAGTGGAGATGTTGGATAATAAACACCAGACAGTACAACAGTAGAATTATAGAACTGTTCAAGGAATAGGAGAAGTTTTTCAGCATCTTTCCAGTCATTATCTGTCAACAATGGGTGGCCATCAACAAAATGATGGTTTGCAATGATCCTCACTGAAAAAGGGGCCTTGTGACCTATTAGATGCTTTAGCATCAGATAGGTTACATTCCATCTAACATCCATGTCTAAGCCAAACTTATGAGGGCGGACACCTTTAGCAATACAGAATTTTTTGTATGATGCAATGCGCACATTAGAGGAATTCATAAATGAAATTGTAGTTCTAAAAGCATGCAGCATGGGCTTGAAGACTTCAAGCCCAGCTTTAACAATTAAGTTAATGATATGACAGGCACAGCACTGATGCAATAACAGTTCACCAACATAACCAGATAATACAGGAGAAAGAATCTCCATTGATTTAGTGTTTGCAGAAATATTGTCTAATGTAATGGAGAAAACCTTATCAGTTAAGCCATATTCATCAATACAAGTAAGCACACGTTCAGCAATGTTCTCATGATTGTGTGACACATCAATTAACCTTAGACCCAAAATCCTCTTCTCTAATTGCCAGTCAGAGTTAACATAGTGAGCAACAATACTTAAGTAGTCTTCTTTAGTATTACCAGACCATATATCAGATGTCAAAGCAACAGAACTAATAGACTTCAAAGATTCAATGAGTTTGCTACGACGTTCTTGAAAGTACTTAACAAAGTCTCTGGTGGTGGTTTGCCGAGAGACTGGAACAAACCTAGGGTTATGAGCAAGTTTAATGTACTCCTCAAAAGCAGCAAATTCACCAAAACAAACTGGAAGATCCTCTCTAGCAATCAACGTGCACAACTGTGTTCTAGCAACCTTAGGGCTGTATTCCCAGTGATGGACATAACCATCAGGATTAAACCTAAGTAGGGATTGAGAATGGCATTAGTGCCAGTTACTCTCGGTTTGCATGATTTGATAAGCCTAAGCAAATGACCAGTACTAGCACTAGAACGAGCATACAAAGTTTTTTTGCAGTAATTGCACTTAGCATTGACTCTAATTTGCTCACCATTGCGCAGCTCAAACAACTCTCAAAATCCTCCCATACCTCAGACCTATCCCATTTGTTGCTGGCGCTAGAGTTGGACGGTGCCTGCTCAGGAGCAGCGCCAGGAGCAGGCACCGGTGTCTCAACCTCGATCGGAGAGGATGCAGTGCCGAACAGCTCCTCGCGCCCATCCTCTGGGTCGGATTCGTCGTCACCTCGAAGCCACATCATCCTCAACTCGTAGTTGGTGGAGGTGGGATCCTCGGCCTCAACCATCGCGGGCACTCCGGTCCCTCAACGGCGGCTACCGCACAGCTCACCAAGAAGCCTGCGGCCTGCAAAACCAACCAAAAACATAGATCTAAGAAGTTAGAACACCGAAGAAAGAAGTTATGGTTAGGGTTTAGGGTTAGGTGTGGCTTACCTGCGCAACAGGAGCACCGAAGTTGCTGTTGAAGGCTGAGATCCACAGATCTAAGAGAAGAGGATGGAGAGCGCCAGAGCGGTGACCGGAGACGAAGACGAAGACGGAAGGAGGAGGAAGGATGCGCGGAGGAGACAACTGAGAAGAGGAAGGATCCGACAAGGACCATGGAGGCGACCTCAGACGAGCCGAGACAAGATCGACGTCGACCGGCGATGGTTGGAGGCGAGTGGCGGCGGCGCTCCCTTTCTCCGCTAGCAGCTAGGGTTAGGGTTAAGCGAGAGAGCGAGGTCGGCGCTGTGGCGGATGCGGGATGGAGAGAGCCGCTGGGGGCGCGCCTTATATACTCCGCTCCCCAACGGGCGGATGCGGGGGAGCGTTCCAGCTTGGGCCTATGAGGGTTGCGGGCCGCGTCGGGCCAGCTGCGGGCCTAGCCGGGCCAACCGTTGTAGCGGGCCAGGCCAGGGCGGCACGCCGTGCCGAGGGGAAGGCCCAGGCACAGCCCTATGGTCGGGCCGGGCCAGCCCGGGCCGTTAGCCTGGGCCAGGCCAGAAAGACAGGCTCTGGGCGGGCCAACGGGCCTCGGGCCAAATGGAAATCTATATGAGGCCCTGAGCCTGAGGAGAGGACCAGACCATGAGAGCATGACCCCATGAGACCAAGCGATCGCAGGGAGAGGAAGGGAAACGGCCGGCGTCGACGGACGAGCAGGCGCTGATCCTGATCTGATTGGTCAGGCTGGCCGCTGGCATTCATCAGGGCGTGCATGGGCGCGCATCTGCCGCTGCATGCGTCGCCGATCTTGCGCTCGTCGCGCGCATTGATCGTTCACACGTGCACCGCGTGGACCTACTGTACGGGCAGGTCAGAAATGGCCGGCTGCTGATAAAGAAAAAAGAGAGACAGGGAGGAGCTGCTGGCTGAGGAGACGACTCATCAGCAAAGTGCTGTGATGATCTGCTTCTCATCATCCATCAGGAGCCCACACAGAACTGCAGCAGAGTGCAGACACAAACCGCCACATGCACGCATTACTGTTTCGTCGCATGCGTGCCGCCGGTCGTCCATGCGTATTCTGCGTGCGTACGGCGCGTGTATATATAACTGTATACATGGGCCGTAGGGTCCGTTTGGCACGGCTTCCGCCGGCTCGAGCTTCCTTGACACCGACACTGTAGCGTACTATTTATAGAAGCGGCTTTCCTCTTTCTTCCTCTCCCCCTCTCACTGATCAGCGCAGCTTTTGTTAGGCGGAGCCGGAGCCAGCGGAAGCCGTGCCAAATGGGCCGTAGTGTACGTACGTACCTCTCTACATACTGCGTGCCTGCCTGCCTGGTTGATGGAGCAGCTGTTGTTGTTCTACTCGTATACTGCCATGGTGACAGAAAACTGGCTTCGGAATCGTGGTGAGGCGGCGGCAGCCGGCAGGGCAAGGGGCAACCGACGCTTGCTTGGAAGGCCATCTCCCTCAGATCGTGGTGTGGGGACAGGGGAGGGACTGTTTGGCATGGCACATCAACATACACGTCCGCCAGTTCACGGACGATGTTTCTGGCCGGATGAACGCCGACCAGCCGGGCCGGGCCGGCCGTAGGAGATCCAGGTACTGTAGATCGCTCGGTGCGTGCGTGCGTGCACCGTAAAGACCAGCGGTCTCCGCGCTTGCAGGCTGAGGGTCGGGGTGGGCAAATATGGCAGCACCGTAAAGACCAGTGCCGATGACGCGACGTCTCCACTGCCCCCCGTCGCGCACATCGATGTTGCCACGATCAAAGGCTGCTGCAGACTGCACTGCCGTGCAGTAGTATAGCTGTGTGAAATGACAGGTCAGGTGACGACCGGTCCTTTCCCTGAGCTGGCTGCCGCAGGCAGAAACGTGGAAAGAATCACCCTGGCCGTGCCGCGTGCCTGCCCGTCCCCGGTCGCCCGACCCATGCACCCAGGCGAGACCCTGACCCTACTACGGCCATCGGCCATCGCTCTGCAGGCCCCATACCACGCCTCACGCCCACGAGGTGGGGCCGCCCGTCCGGAGCGAGCACTGTTGCACTCGCCGTGGCCATAAATGATCGAGCCTCGTAGTGTGTGCCATTATAAAAAACGATAGTGGCATAGATGCAGTGTTCGTCTAGACGGTCTTAAACGGCCAATAAATAGTAAATGATGGTAAACAATTTTATTTAGAGGTAAATGAAAATTAAATAGTTTGACCGTTTAAATGGTAAAAAAACGTCTAAAAAACGATCTAAATGGTCAAAATAGAACGGAGATAAACAATATTAAATGGGCTAAACAATTGTTTAAATGACTATTTAGACGAACACGAGGTTAAATCAAGTTCAGTTTTGTATGGATAAATTTATATACTTAAGTTCATTATATTTATAAATGTGTACACTTAATGTTACATTCATAAATATCTATATTTTGTTCTTTTCATATGCATAAATATATATACATACAAAAATAATTAATTTTTACTCCGATAAATATGTATAAACGCTAGAATACTTGATTTTTTACATGCACATATATAATTATATGTATTTTTTTTAAAAGTACAAAACCGTTTAGACCGTTTAAACACCGTGTAAACAGAACGAAGGCGACCGTGTAAAGACCGTTTAACGTTTAGGAAAACATTGCCTACATGACACTAAAAAGTTCAAACCCACCTATGTGCCATGACACTTTTTTTTTGCCTCTCAAACCATTCCGTCCACTTTTTCATCTAACGGTGTCAATTTACGTTGGAAAAAGTCCCAAATACCTCATGTTGCTTCTTGACCGTGCTCTTCTTCGTTTCCTCCGCTGGTCGTCTTCATCCCGTCCTCCACCGTGCGCCGGGGCCAGGGAGCCCCGCGTGCGCCATGGCGGGGGGGGGGGCGGAGCCTGCCGCGCGAGCACGAGGCCGAGGGCGCAGCCGGCCTGCAAACGTCAGGGTCGGGCGGAGCCTAGCCACTCGCTGCCTCGAGCCTCCATCACCGGTGCCCCCACCAACGGCACCCAGCGATTCCACCGCCCCGACCACCGCGACCAACGCGCGCGATGGTCGCACGGCCGTGTGCGCCCCTGCGCGGGCCGCGTCGCCGCATCGCCGGCCGCGAGCTCCCTGCCCACCTGAACTCGCCGGACCCAGCCCAGGCCTCCACGCGCCAAGGCCGCCTCAAGCCGAGGACGCGCCGCCCCGAAACCTGCGTGCCTCGCCCCGACCCTGCGTGCCTCGCCCCGACCCTATGCGCCTCCCGAGGCTTGGACAGCCTGAAGACGAAGATGACGGGCGCGGGGAGGCTAGTAGCGCGGCGGAGCAGTCGAAACCCGCGCGCGCGCCAGGCGCGGCATGAGCGGGCGGAGATGGCGGAGACGGCGAGGGCGAGGAACACGCAGAGCGGGAGGAAGGCCGCCCGGGCGCGAGGAGGGGCTGACAAGGCACGGGCGCGACGTGGTCACTGGCAAGCGCGCTAGTGGAGGCTCGGCGGGCGGTGCGCGACCTGGCGGCTAGTGGAAGCTCGGCCCCTGGTCGCCGGAGCCGCGCTGCGCGAGCTACGACCTGTGAGTGAGGCCTCGACCGCGCGCCGTCTCTTTAGGGCCCGGCGGCGCGTCGGGGTCGGGGCTCAGGCAGCGGTGGAAGCTGGCTGAGTAGACGCTGGCGCATCGCGGACGCCGGCGCATCGGGGCTGTGGCCGGCGCATCGCGGATGTGAGAGGGAGAGGAGAGCCGGGCTCGCCGGAGTTGGGAGGTGCCTCGCCGGAGTCGGGATGGGGGTCGCCGGAGTCGGGTGGCCAGCGCATCACGAAGAGGGCCACGCGGTCGGAAGAAGATGCCGATGGGGAAAAATATAAAGAGCAGTTTACGCCTTGACAGAAAGACATTTTGGACGTTTTCATTGACTAGGCCCATGTGTTAGGGCTGGCAAACGGCAAAAATCAAACATATGTTGAACGGAATGGCTTGGGAGAAAAAAAAAAGTAAAGTGTCATAGCATAGGTGTGTTCGAACTTTTTAGAGGCACGTAGGCTACGACCATTTTTTATAATGGCTCACGTGTAAAAGTCTCTACATGATTGGGTTCAATGGGTCACCGACCGGTCGTTCACGTCCGTCAGCTTCCCTCTTTCTCCTCCTCTCCTGTCCCAGACATGCAGGGCGGAGGAGGCGCGGCTCCGCGCCGGGGCACCTACGAGACACAGAAGCGGCGGGACTGGCACTCGTTCGGGCAGTACCTGCGCACCACCACCGGCCGCCGCTGGAGCCGGCGCGGTGCAGCGGCACGTACGTGCTCGACTACCTGCGCTACCTCGACCAGTTCGGCAAGACCAAGGTCCACGCGCCGGGGTGCCCCTTCTACGGCCACCCGTCGCCGCCCGCGCTGTGCCCGTGCCCGCTGCAGCAGGCCTGGAGGCTGGAGCAGCCTCGACGCGCTCGTCGGCCGCCTGTACGTGCGCCGCCTTCGACGAGCACGGGGGCCTGCCCGAGGCTAACCCCTTCCGCGCGCGCGTCGTGCGCCTCTACCTCTGCGAGGTCCGCAACAGCCAGGCCATGGCGCGCGGCATCGCTGCCAGGCGTGGGAAGAAGAGTACTGCTGCTGGTCCGGGTCCAGTAGAGAGTACACATGTCAGTACTGTTCCGGATCCGGCAACAGACTGTACTGAGTACTGACGCTGGCGATGCTGAATCGATAGCAGAAGCAGTTGCCCGGCCCGTGCGGGATCGACGGCCCAACAGTCGTGTGCTCGGCCCAGATTGAGTGGCAGCCGTAGGAGAGAGTACTTGGGTGAGAAGCGAGTGAATTGCAAGTTATGCAAATTGTAAACCAAATTTCTGAATGTTGACAATCTGTCATCGTCAATTCTTCCTTGGCTTCCTCTGTGCTCCTTCTTTTCCACGAATTGGTATCAGACTTCACCGATTCTTCCTTCCGCTCTGTTCTTCTCATTGGCGCCGTCACGCTGGCACACACTACCACGGATCACGACCACTACACCCGCCGTCAGCGTGCCAACGGTGTCATGGAGCCCAACCTGATGATCCTCTTCGATGAGATCAGACGTCGTTTTGATGAACATGAAGCCAAGTTGGAGCGCCGGTTCAGTCTGCTGGAGGCTCATTTTGCATCAAATCCGTAATGAATAGCAAGTCTCTTAAAGTTGCTCTTAACAAAAACATAAAGTGGTTGTCAACAATAAATGGCTAATAACACAAGCATGCCATTTAAGTGTGTTGTCTCTGCGTCTTAAAGGGTTCGTTCGCTTCAACTTAAAACCATTGTGACTATAGCTGCGGATGCAAAGGAACACTTGTGCAATAATGTTCTTTGTGTTGATACAGTTGCAGTTGCAACCACAACCGGTTGTTCCGAACTGAGCCAAAATGTTCGCATCTATAAGTAGTCGTCAACAACAAAAAAAAAATTATAACTTTTGCATATGAAGTCAATGAGATCTGCGACTTTGATGTTGACAAGTTTTTTTATTTAAAATTGTTTAGGGTCCCAAATTTTCATTTTAATTGCGTAGATTTTGAAATTCAAATTTAATTTCTTTTAACAACCTCAAATGTTGATCTGGTCTAGAAGAAAGTTTTAGTTCTCAATATGATCTGAAGATTTATTGTTCACAAGTTTTTTATTTAAAGTCATTTAGATTTCTAAATATATGTGAGTTCCTCATATTTTGAAATTCAAATTTTAGAATTTTCAAACAGTCTACGATGTTGACATGGTCAATGCTAAAGTTGTAGTGGTTCACGCAATGTTGAAGCAATGTTGAATGGAGACACACCTAATATCAAAGTTGTACTGCTCGACAAGATCAAAACCTCTATAGTTGAAGCGTTATAAATTTGAGATTATTCCGTGGCTGAAACTATCAATACAATATTACTAAATGTTAATTCAAAAGGATAAAAGCCTATAGATTGTAGTGTAGTGGTAGTGAGGGATCACACGAGACTAGAGAAGCCACGGCAGCGACAAGCCTCTCTAGACATCCACCTATTAATCAACTTACATGGTAACCCGATCAATTGCGTTTGCAAATGGCCTTGAAAATCATTTGACAGACAGTCAGGAATAGAAAATGGCCACCTCTGGGGAAAAAAATCCGAACCCTTCCTCTAGTAAGTGTATGTAGCATATATATACTAGGAGAAATTTTGCCAAGAGATGTTCGGCCCGAGCAAAACTTGGGAGCTTTACTACACGTACAGCAAAAAAAAAAAAAAAACAGGGAGCACACTTCATATTAGGCGGCCCAACTCAAGATGGAGCTCAATAATTTTCCTTCCTTATGGTTTGATGGGCCTTACTGTAGATGCCATGTCCCTTTTTCCCTTCAGAATTCCGAGCCTGCATCAGCTGTACAATTTCCTTTTTTTTTCGTTTTTTGTGCATTCAGCATCATCTTATCCAATACTCCCTCCGTCCAAAAAGACGGTAGTTGTAGGACTATGCATACAAACCAATACAAAGAGAAAATTACATAAATGCCCATGTAGTCGACGCGCAAACCTTGCAGGACCTGGATTCTTCTAGGGGACAGCCGAAGGACAGGGAGGTGCCGGAGTGTGATGGCCAGAACTTGTGGAGGGGAGAGTATCCACGTGCATGCAGCGATCTTTTTTTTTATGGGAGACCATGAAATATGCTGTACAGGAGTCCTACAGGCATAATAACCAATTTCAGCCACCCATGCATGCAGAACGACGGTCTTTCTCGGAAAAAAAATTGAACTATGGAGTACTCCTCGTGCAGCCGTGCATGAGCATAAGTACTACTTTCAGATGTTATGCAAGGAAATGATACTGTCAAATCCAATGCGTGCAGCCTCCTGATGTTGCATTCACATTTTCAGAGATAGATGTCCAGTGTCCAGCCTCCAAATTCAAGTTGTTGGTCAATGTGTACGCGTCCATCTCACGTCTTCATGGTTGTGAAGCCAATGCTTAGTCGCTACAGTGAATGCGTACTAACAATCGGTTCCGCATCATGGTCAGGGCCGCGTCCGCTATTATATGCAAAAATATCCATGAAACGAAGGGGGCTCGAGTTTCAGCGTTTGTCTGAATCGGAGAGACAAGAACGAGCATTGAAGAGGGATGACTTTTGAACCAAGCATCCGACAAAATATGGGTCGCTTTGCGCTTCCCTCGCTCACAGTCACATGCACGGCCTTCGAAGCGCACGCAGCCCTGAGGAACTGGAGAGGACCAGACCATGATGACCCCATGAGCCAGGATGAGGCCATGGACGAGCAGTTGTTTGGCCCAGGGAAAGGCTGGCACGCACAAGCACAGCATAGGCATTCGCGTTCGCGTTCGGGGCGTGGTCGACGGACGGACGGACGCAGGCCCTGCATTCAGTTCTCCGCTAAAACTTTACGCCCAATCATATTAAATATTTGAACATATACATAAAATATTAATATAGATTAAAAAATTAAGTAATTGCATAGATTACGACTATTTTGTTAGACGAATCTTTTAAACCTAATTAGTCTATGATTTGACAATAAATACTACAGTACACACGTACTAATGATGAATTAATTAAGATTAATAAATTTGTCTCACGGTTTATCGAGGGATTCTATAATTTATTTTTTTATTAATATCCGAACACCCCATACTTTCATATAACATCTGATGTGATTGGCCGCATGCCTGCGGCCGGCTGCCGTTGTCACGAGTGATCCATCGATCCATGCGTATTCTTTCTACATACATACTACTCGACACTGTATAGAGTGAGTCCATGAAGAATGTAAATCTCGTTTTTTCAAGGTAAGATTAGTGTAGGTATAAAATTACGTATTTGTCCCTTCTCTATCATTTTAGAAGTGGTTGTCTTCTGAAATGTTCTTCTCATTGATGGTAATTTTTTGTTATGTATAGATATTTTTAATTGGTAGGTCCTATTAAAAAAAAGTGATCTCTAACTCTATAATTACATGTTTTTGAGACAAAATTTAAATGCTAGAATTATATGTTTTTTGAGAGGAGTAATTATACTCTAGCATGGAATGTGTTTCGGACTACTAGTAGTTGTCACACACACAGCATTGGGGTACGGCTGGGCACGGGAGAATTTTTTTATTTTTAACACTTTTTAAAATTATTTTTAAATCTGACACTGTTTAATTTTTTTAAAACTATCACTTTTGGCCGCGCCTATTCGTTGAGCATGGTAAATTCACGCTGTCGCGGCATGTACGGTGGCGCGGCGGGGGTAGCCACGTGTCAGGCAGCAGCAGCGTTGGCCGATGACGTGGTCGGGCTACCGCGTCGTGGATCAAGGCGTGTCGGTGCCGCGCCGCCGGTCATGCGTGGCCGGGCCCGACTTAACCGTCGAGCCGCGGGCTCCCTCCCTGGCTCCCTCCCTCCCGAGTCCCCCGCGCCCGGCCACCACCCTTCCCTCCCTTGCCGCCCCCCTCCCTACCTTCCCCAAGCTCCTCCTCGGCCTCAGTGAAGGTAACGGTGGTCTTATTAGTAGTTTGAACGGTGGATTAAGGATTAGGATTAATAGCTAGGGTTTGGTGAAAAATATTAGTTTGAATGGTGGATTCAAGGATTAGAAGTATGTTTACCATGTTTAGTGTAAGGTTTATTTTTGTTCCTATAAGTGTTGGTTATATTACTTTAGTTGTAATGCAAATAGTTCTCCTTTATATTAATTTACGATGTTTTGATTGATGTTAAATTACAACCGTTTTATTAGACGTAAGACATGTATTGAGAGCAGTTGTGGCGAAAACGGGGTCGTCCTAGAGAATTGTACCCCGACACGTCTAGCAAAGATGCCCCGTCCCTCCTGACATCCCTATCCCTAACTGTGACTTTGGTCGTCCGGCCGACGTGTTTCAATCGAGACATCCTGACACAGCGGCTCGTTGCTTCTACACATGCAGTCGTTTTAATGTAAGTAATTATTTCTGTATGTTTTTTCTTCATTTGTGTTACTAGGGTACTAATATTTTGTTAGAATCTTGTTATGTAGGCCCATGAGAGGTGCTTTTTCTTTCAGTGGATCGACGGTGCAGACAAGTTTGACCTAAGGTACCTCCTTTTTGATGATTGTTGGAGAGGGACACATCCATGTAAGCACTTCGAGCGGTGGGTTCCACCTCCCCCTAACCCTCCGTCAATGACGGATAAGAAGAAGTACTTAGCCACAATTAGACGACTCGAGGACCCTCCTCTGTGCTATTGCGGAGATCGAGCTGTGATAAACCCTGATAATACGTTGGAGTTTGTGTGTCCAAACAAGCATGAAGCAAGTGGACAATGTATCTGTTAAAATATTGAGCTATAGGTATTCATGTACTAATGTCACCTCTTTTAGGTGTTTGCATTTGCGAAGTGTCGTTTTAAGGAGTGGCTCTATGGTCCTAAGAATTAATGGCCGAAGCAGCCAAAGGAAAAAGGAAAAGGAAAAGAAGAAAAAATGGTAATTTTCAAAGCACCACCTGTCATGGGCGAATGTGGTGTTAAATCCAACTACGGCCTATTCCCTTCGGAGCTTGGAATAGGCCATTATTGCGGCCATATAGTTGACTATGATAAGGTTGGTTATTATTATGGAAAACATGAAATCATTTTTTTCTTTTGCTAAGACTTATGATCTAATTTTTTGTTTCAACATAGCACTAGGAAATGCAAGTGGGAATCTTATGATGATCAAGCTAGGTTCTTGGATGAGTTGAAGGGGAGACAAGTAATTGCACAGAAGAGGGGATATGGACCTGACTACGCCAACTGTTTGTTAAAAAGCTAAAGAAGGACATGCGTGAATTTGCTAGACAGAGCGGTATTCGTAACCCGATCGGTGTCAGGCTTGACAAATGGGGGTTGGAGAGACAGAGGGCGTTAGAGGAGGATAGGGCAAGGAAGGCTGCAATAGAGGAGGAAAGAGTACAAATGTAGGTCTTCAACGACCATGTTGCTGCATTGTGTGCAAGTGAGTCATTGAAAGCCTTGTTATTTTCGTTGCCTGCTTTTATATGTAATATAATCGCGTTGCCAACTTGTTGCATTTTATACATGAAGGAATTTGATGTAGCGGGGAGCATGCCGTCAGAGGTGGCCCGTGCAAGGTATGTGGAAAAGAAGTTACATGAGCACAGAACACGAGCTGGTCGCAATGTTCTATCTCCGATTGTGTTGGACAATGAGGGGGACGAGGATGAGGACAACACTGCCAGGTTGAGCGATCTCATTGTTCTAGCGGAGGCAGGCTTGCAGGCAGAGAAAGACGAGGATGACACTAGCAGACTGAGTGAGCTCATCGCTCTAGCAGAGGCAGGCTTGCAGGCGGAGGAGGATGAGGACGTGTTCTTCTCTCAAGCCGCAGAGGTTGCAGATGAAGCGGAGGCCGCTTACTATAGGTGATAGATAGATCAGGGCAATATAGGTGAGCCTAGCCACATGAACGAGGCGGAGGAGAACATGTTCTTGTCTTAGGCCGCAGATGAAGCGAAGGCCACTTACTACAGAGCGATAGACAGATCAGGGCAATGCAGGTGAGCCTAGCCACAGCAACGAGGTTGTGGTAGAGGATTGGTACTATGACAACGAGTTGCTTGCTCAGTATGTTTCTGACTGAGTATTTGTGAGTGCGCCGTGTTGTAGTTCCATTCTTTAGATTTGTTAGTAAAGAACAATGCTTTATTAATGAAGTATTGATGTACTGTACCCATGTATCGAACATTGTTTCCATGTACTCGGAGTACCCATGTTCGATCCTAAGCAAGTATCTTCATCCCATCCGTTTGTCACCCTCCGATCCATCGAACTATAACCCAAGTTTTTTTAATAATAACGTATATGAGTACCTTAGATGTGGGTTTGAGAGGTTATTTAATTTTTATTTCTATAACGGCATGAAACTTATCTAATCCAATATTGCTTGCAAGACGTGTGGGAAACTCCCTTGGATCATCACTATATAAGCCATTTCCTGCGCGTAGTGTGCCCAGCTTCTGCCGTGCCACCACCAGAGGTGTGGCAAGCCTGACGTGCCACCAGTAGAGGCGTGGCAAGCCTGACGCGCCAGGGCAAACGGCTCGGCAAGGCCTGGACGCTGTTTTGAGCAGAACAAAGCCGAGCACCAGCCTCCACGGTGCGTCAATACCACCACTGATGCAGGCTAGATGCACAAGATAACAAATTGAACAAAGTCGATCAAGTGCACAAAGTTAACAGATTGGTACACAATACTTCATTGGTTTGACATAAGTTTGACACGACTAGTTGCTACATAAGACTTGAAGCAAATTAAGTTCATGACAACATAAGTTCGACACTGCATGATTCGTACAACATGAAGCAAATAAGTTGACCAAGTGCACAAGTTGGTACGGAGGTCTTGAACCACAAGTGCAACAAGTACATGATCCTTGATGATCTTTAGTATTTGAAGGCCTTGTTGAATGTGTACCTACGTTATCGTCACAATGGTTAGTAACGAGGCAATACATCAAGTTTTGCAATTGAGGAAACATGAAAAAAACATGGACTATGCTTACCCAGACCCTACGTCCCAGGAGTGTAAGGGTCCCTCGGATGCCTCTGTCTCTTCATATTTGTATTCAACACATTAGGAGTGTACCCAACGTCGGTGCGGTCGCGATGGCGTGGCCGACGGCCATACTGTTGTGTACGGCTCGTACCCTACAAGTATAAGATAGGCAAGATTAGTTACAATCTTTATCATATTGCTAGTTCATACAGGCTAGGTATTTAAAAAAAGTAGGTTTGTTAGTACATGTTCGTCTCCTTGGGTACCAAGCGGGGCACCACCTAGCTGAGACATGTCAATCTCATCCTGCTGCCAAGGGTCCCACTAGTGGTGGTGTACGTGGAAACCCGGGGCATAGTCGTCGTCCTCGTCTTACTCGTCGTCCTCTTCTGCATGGCCCTTCCCAGCTCTATGGTGGGGTGGTGTACGCACAGCGAAAGTCGTACCTGTCATCGGCTCAGAAGAACCGGCTGGTGTCCTCAAAGAAGCCAAAGCCATGCCACCCGACCACACCGAGTAGTGGGGTTCCACCCACGGAGTATCCAAGCAGCTCAGGTTTTGAGCTAGCTTCCTGCAGCTCTTCTTCACTTTCTACATCAACATAGGTTAGAGAAAAATTATTCACCAAGTGCATAGAGACTAAACGAACATTTTAATAATGGACAACTTTCTGTGTACCTCCACAAAAGCCTGTAGAATGCCTGGCCCCTGCCCTCTAGACTCGTGAAGTCGAAATGCTGCTTCATTGGACAACTTTAACAATTATGTGGCCTGGGTACAGAAATGAGGTTGGACTGTTTTACTACACTTAGTAAATGCCAAATGGTTAACAATTTGTAGCATTCGAGTATCTTACCATGTATCTCTGTAGCGGGGCTCTCTGTGGTTGTGTGTCCTCCCTAGTGGCAACGTCGTACACAACTTCAATGACATCTTCCTCTGAGTCATCATCAATTGCATCCTCAGTGTAGGGGGGCTTGATATGTGTCCTCGTAGACCTATGAAGCTACTGAAGGTAGTCGTCGAAGGTGTGTTGGTCGTGTGGTAGATCCGTATGGACCGGTATCCGCTACCTGGTCTCCCACGGTTGGATGAACTCATAGTGCTTCACGCGCCAATCCTTGTCTTTGTACCTCTTCCTATGGTCATACCTGCATCAAAACGATGGTTAGTTCTACCACACACATAGCTTGATATTGTAGCTATGTTATGAATCGATAATGCACCCATGTAATTTTTGGTTGGTGGAGTAAAGCGGTGGTGGGTAGCCTATAATTCTTTTGAACTGCCTGCAAACCCTAATGGGCAAGTGTATCTCGACCACGTGGAAGAAAATAAGAGGGACGTTGCAGCGATACCCGTCAGACTCTTCCCTAGTGACAGGACTCAGGTACTGCTGGAGCTCCGAAGCATCCCAAGGACACCAAGTCACATAAACATTTCATAATTGAGTTCGCTTCGGACAGAGTGCACATCCATAAAGACATAGGTATGTTACCAAAGAGAGCGTAACCTGGTGCTGTGTCAGGACATCGAGGCAATCCATGTACTCCCTGTACTTGAGCCATGGATTCCCTTAAACTAACTCTGCTTCCTTCTAGATATACAGAGCAGTAGGTAGTGTATCCTGACCGTTCCAATGCTGTATTGAACACGACAATGAATTAGCCAATCATAAATTCATGATATGTAACAGCTTCGAATTAACTAGTGAACCGGAGTACTTATAGGCAAACCATCAAGAAGGGGCCTCCCAATGGGCCATCTTTCCCAACACCAAACCTAGAGTAGGTAGGAGCAACCACCAAGGCTCGCAAACCCTGAGGTGCGATGGTAGACGACGCATAGCTGTCGATATGTTCATGCTAGGGCCGCACTGTCCTAGCTATACATCACTATGTTCTTCCACGGCGTCGAGGAATAGTATGTCAAGGAAAATCTAGCTGATGGTGTTGCCCGATGCGTTGGGGAATAGGAAAGCGCCAAGGAAGTGCCAGAGCCACACTCTAGCAAACCTGTCCATCTCAGCCTCATCAGCTTGTGGGTGCAAGTTCTCGAAGCGCTCTGTGATCCATGACGATGAAACACCGAAAGTTTTCCTAAAATTTACCAAAGACAATGAGATGTGATGGATTCAGAAAGCAACGCAAGTATTAAATAGGGTTGAATTGCTTACTTTTTTTAATCCTTGTCGTCCGGTGGAAGAAAGCCGCAAAACTGAGCCATCAGCTCTCTCCAGTGATCGTTGTCAACTATACCTATCACTGGAAGTCCCCCCAACCAAAGGCCAAAGATAGCCTTCATGTCTTACACAATGATAGTCATCTCGCCACAAGGTAGGTGGAATGTGTGGGTCTCAGGCCTCCACCTATGAGGTTGCATTACATAAATAGAACGACTGTCAGTTACCTCAATTTCATTATAAGAATGTTTACGAAGAATAAAGGGACTCGCACCTATCTACAACTGCTGTGAGAAGTGTAGGGTCAAGAGCCGGAAGACTATAGTTGACAATGTGGACAAGCTCGAGGAAGCCGGCATGCCGTATGTATGGCACGTAATGCTTGTCCCACTGGTGCGCCCTGTTGTGCGTGTGTGGCCTCAACGGAGGCAAGGACATCTCTGCGTCGATGTCGGTCAACACGTGAGCTCGGTGCTCGTCATCATACTCCACCTCAAGAAGGGGGTACAGTGGATGCTGCGTGGGATGGGCCATTCTGGTTGAAATTGACAAAGGGTTAGAACAAACATTATGAATAATACATTAAGTACCATTGCAAAATTTCAACTACATGCTTAGCAACATGGAAAAAAAATATGAAAGAACATGTACATATTAAAAGTAACATTAACAAACATATGAATCAACTTTACTAGGGAAAAAACAAGTTATATGTATGGACCTGTTGCCCTCGTCTTCTATGCCTACTAGCCTTGTGACCAGGTTCTTTGCAAACAGAGCAAAGATTCCTACCACGGGTCTCGTTAAAGTGACCCCCTCCGTACATGTCCTCGCCATATCCTCTCATAGCTTCCATGTCCCCCTTGAGTCGCTTCTTCTTCCTCCTACCCTTACCTATCTTCATGAGGTCCGGATTTGCACGTAGTCATAACCATGTGTTTACACCAAAATTTAGGAAGAAGAAACGGGAACTCAAAGCTACCAGGATTGTGTCATCAAGGAATCGATTGGATGAGAATGAGCATCAGCTGATTGATCTTTTATGAGCCATAATATAAGTTAGTTATTGATCTGTAACGTAGTTTGTAAGGCTGTCATCAGCTGATTGATCTCTTACGAAACATAATATAGATCAAAGTTATCGATCTTGTGTTAAATAACTTGTTTTAATACAATATCACCAGTTATCGAATCTGTTAAGATTAGTATGATTTCCTTGCTGTTTTTGGTTGATTCACCAGCTATCGATCTTGTTATAATTAATGTTTTCTTAATTATATCAAAATCACCTACTTGAGATAGAGATAGACAGGTATCATATCATCTTAATTGGTTGTCTTCGAGTCTGGTCACGCTTTAAATCTTATGATTGATGGCTTAATTCCATTATATTGACTGTTCTATTTCTATTCCAATCAAACATAGAATGCATTCGAAGACATGTTTCAATCTTGAATAAACTCATTAGTTAATGAGATCTAATCTAATGGCACTTCCATAGCTGCATCGATATGGTCGAACCTCACTGGTAAGACTTTAGATTAGAAATTATCGATTAGTGGTCTTGTTTATGATCAAGATATGTCCTCTGTTTGTTTGATATGGCTGCATCGGCTATTTTAGCCGATTTGCCTATACTCTCACGCATATAGCATGTTTTCATGAATCTGTCAACATATAGATGGTTTTATAGATTCTTTGGCTTTAGTTTGTTATCATTATCATAGCTGCATCGATCTGATCGAACCTCACTATTGATGATAATAGATTAGATTCAAATTGTTTGTAGATTTATTTATATTAGGCAGTCGATTTGTTCGCATGTTATACTCTTTTCATAGATACACTGGATATTGACTATTTAGTCGATAGCCTCATTAAATCGGCTATCTAGCCACACATTTGGAACTATTTGGTGCAACACCGATATGTTCCACCTTAAATTACTGATAAGATTTTCTCTTCTTGTCAATTACATGTCAAATTGACTGGCACGTCGTTGGGTTTTCATAATCGACTGGTTCTGTGTTGAAGCTACGCAGATCTCTGGTCTTGTTCCACTTAGATCTTCCGGCTTGTTGTGTGTTGATCACATCGTCATATTTTTGTGTCAACACCATGATAAGGTGGTCACTGTGTTGGGTCAAGGTACGACCCGAAGCTCCTCTCCCAAATACTAAGGGTGTTAGAACGGAGGTACAAAGGTGACATATATGGCAGACCCTCGAAGTCATATCCGCGGACCCTGCAAGCCGTGATCATGTGAGAGCAAGGGGTATGCTTAATCTAAGGGACGTTGCAACTGCACTCTACTTTGTCAAGATCAACTCGGTAGTTCCGTCCACCGTAATGTTCACCGTCTAAGCTTGTGCCACCCTTCCCTCGTACACAAAAGACATACCGGCGAGGTCCATACAGCTCGGCGATATGCTGCTTGGCCAATTCTTCGGCCTCCTTCAAATGTTCTGTTTTGGCCTTTCTAAATCACCCATTCTTAGCTGTATTCCTCTGGGCAAGTTCCCACCTTTGACCTACAATTCTTGTTCATTGCCTCCAACACCATCAATGGACGGTCCGTCCTGGACACCCTGCATCTTGTACCTATTCTCCACCACTACCTCAGCCATGGGCACATTGAAACCTTGGAGCACCCTACTGTTGCGGGGCCTGTGAGCAGGGTCGCGTAAGGGCATTAGGACATTGTGTGCCCTAATTTTCCCAGTATCAAACCTCCCCTTCAGTGTGAAATCACCGCCAAACTTTGTATTCAAACGGACACAAAGGTCATTGAAGCTAGGAGGTTCGTCAAACCATTCCAATTCTAATTTCATATCCTCAAACATACCATCTTCTCTCCTAACACTTCCTCCTAAAAAACTCTGACACAACAATCCATCTACAAAAAGCATTTCAAGAAACTTCATCAAGTCGTCAAAATCGTCGTACGTACTGTCCATAGTAATATTAATATCTATACTAACTATAACATACTAATTAATCTAATATTAACACCTATACAAGACTAACTACAATAACTAATTATACTAAATACAATAACTAACTAGACTCACTAACTGTACTAACTATACTAACTTACTATACTACATATACTAACTATACTAACTATACTAACTATACTAACTAATCATTCAAACTAATTTTGCATCTTAACCCTAAGTAACAACAATTTCGATTCAATCAACAAATACACAAGGGGGTACTTTGACAACAAGAGGGAAGATTGGGGCTTAGCCAAATCCACCAATGGCGATGAGGTGGCCGCTGACGGCAATGGCCGCCGCCGGCGGGCTTCTTCTGGGAGCAGGAGACAGAAGGAGAGGGGTGCGGCACACCGCCGGCCAGGCAAGGAAGGGACAGGGGGGCGCAGGTGAAGGAGACGATGTGGAGAGAGGCCAGCCGACGGTGGGGAAGGGGCCGCTGCGCTGGCGACGAGCACCGCTCCAAGAGCGGCCTAGAGAGGGAGGAATGGGGAGAGAGGGAGAGAGGGAGGCGGGTGGTCATGGGGGGAGGCGCGGGCACTGGCCTCGGCGGCAGCGGGCGTGTCTCCCCCTCGATCTGTTTCACTCGAGTGTGATAGAGACAGTGAGGAGAGGGAGGCCGGGCCGCGATCCTATATTGGGCTTCGCCACGCCGTGGGCCGTGACGCGGCACTGCCGCGCCAAAATGTACGGCGCGGCAACTCCTGCCACGTCAGCGGCCATGGCCCCGGGAAGTGCCACATCATCGTCAGCGTTGTTTGCCCGGGCCGTGGTAATAGGCACGGCCAAAAGTGTTAGATTTAAAAATAAAAAAAATTAGTGTCAGGTTTGGAAATAGTTTAAAAAATGTTAAAATAAAAAAAATTCGCGCTCGACGCATGGATTATGTTGGGCTATTAAGAAAAGCGTACTGTACTCGACACTGACGTGGCCTGTGGCCGGCAGATGGAGTGTCCTTGACCGATCATGGTACCATGCCGGGCGCCCGGGCCTTGTGTCACAGTGCAACCTGTACGTGCCACAGCTGTTGTTGAGCCCAAAGAAATCCGTCCATCAATCGAAGCACACACACAATCAAATCCGGCCGAAACGTCAACAGGACCAAACATGCATGTGTGTGTCCAGGTAGGCGCAGCAAGCGACAAAACCAAAGATTAGCTCCGGTTAATTAATAACTGAGTGGCGCATTGTACCTATTACTGTGAGACAGCTCCACACCATGCGTGAGTCATTGTTGCAAAATGCAAATCACAACATTTATTTTGTTCTATGCACATTGTACCTATTATGCACAGCGTCCATTTTGTTCTATATATGCACAATCTGTTGTTCTATGCACAGGTAATTATGGGTTTTTAATGAGACCATTTTTATTGCAATATTGTCTATTCAATCGATTATAGACAATTTGGCACTATATGAGTTCGTCTATAAAACAAGTCCAATACACCGGACCTAAGACAGGGAACGCAAGAACTAGTTCGACATCCACGGGAAATGATTATTCCCCATTTTCAAGATGAGCTAAACTTTGTTATGCCATGCACAACGAGAGTAGCCAATGTAACAAAAGATAGTAAGAATTCTATAATAATTACATAAAAAATATACTAATACTTATCAGTTATCATACTAGATAAGTATTATTAGAATTGTCAAAAAAATATATTTTTATAGTATATCATTTCAAGTCATATATATTATATATTTTTTAAAACTTGGTCAAACCTATGATAGTTTGATTTTGATGAGGACTAGAATTCCATCTTTTTTAGACAGAGGTAGAACTGTCATAAGGCATGCCAGCCTCTCGTTCATGCTCGCATGTGAGCAATGGTGGAGCTAGAGGGTAGAGGGCAAAGAAACAACCCCACCCACAAGGTCACAACAAAAAAAAAAGTATCTACCTTCGTCCTTGAGATAATGTAAACATTAAAATATTATCATATTATCCACGATGAATGTGCTAGGATTAACTTGTGGGGCCTAGGCATGTTGTTGTAACAAGAAGTGTCATACAAATGCATGATGACGATAAAACATTCCTGTATAGTTTGTGTGCAATCATTTTTCTTGGTCCAACCAACACATGAGGATAAAAAAAATATAAATGCATGCGTCATTTTTTTTGTTAACTAATTTATCTCCGCTTTTCAAAAAAAAAATTGTCTCCAAAACCCTAGCATCTCATTTTTTTTTCACGACGAATAGAATACTAACCGATATTTTATTGACAGGGAAATTGTGACACTTTAAAGTCATATATGCATATTTATGATGTCTTGTAGACTATATACATAAAATAGACTAGATACAATTTTAAGTCATATATGCATATGCTAGTTCATCTAAAAATTTTCCTTACCATTTCGGTGTCTGTTTCATGAATTTAAGTTTTACCCAAGGTATACTGAATCAATACTCTCTCCGTCTCGAAATAAGGCACGTCACAACTGACTAGATTTATAGAAAATAATATGAATATTTGTATCTATAAATAGATTCATTATAAAAAGTGCATTGCGTGATTAGCCTAGTTATAACTATTTGGAACAATAATTATTAGTATATATTTCTAATATAAATTTTACTTTAGGATAGAGGGAGTAATTAATTACTCTATATATAGCTAATACCATGCTTATGAGCGTCAATAACTCAGTATCACTTATATTATGCTTGGCCGGATCTACTGGCTCCGTTATCCGTTGCCGCAGCCCGCAGGCAAGTAGTACTAGTACTGAACTGATCAACAACCAGGTGAGTACTAGTGCGTCCAAAGGGATCGACGCGCCAATTCGGCTGCATGCGAGACATAACACAGTAACCAGTAGCACTGATGAATTATGAGTGACGTCTATAGGCAGGCAATGGCATGCATCGATCAATAAGCGTTTGATACGAGTGCACCAGTACCAGACTACCAGCAGTAGTAGCTAGTAGAGTATAATGCACTGACGACCAAGCTCCTGACGAGTTGGCAGTTTGGGTGAAGGTGAAATTTTCTACAGCTTGCTAGTCGGGTCCGGTTAGTTCCGTCGTGAACGAGACTGAACCGAACTACCTAGACCGAATTTGCTCGGTCCTCGATTTTTGAAGTGACCGATCCATCCCCATTTTTCGACGACCGAACTTTCAAACCGAGGAACCGATCGGTTCGGTCTGACCGAACGCCTAGGCTGAGCTGTCAGCACAGCCCCGGGAGGAAAACCGATCCAGGTCGTGATCTCCATGATATACCGAGCACGACCGCTCGTGCTGCGCGTGAGGCAGCCGTCCTTGTCCGGCCGCCCCCATCCCACACAAGCTTCTTCCAGAGAGCCCAGACGACAGCTCCTTGGGCCGCAACTTGCAGCGGATACTATTGGAACGAAAACACTTGCATTCATTCATGGGCGCGCAACTTGCGAGCTTTAATTCGCCCGCCTGCCTACTTTTCTTTCTTTCTTTCTTTCTTTCTTTTTCAACCAAAAGAACACAAGTTTAGTTTGTGGCCACTACTTTTTTTTTTCATTTTCGTTTTGTTTCTACTCCTACCAAGTACCAACGGGAGCCGTATCTTCTATTTGTATATAATAATAATAATAAACTGAATTAATGAGTGTCACGTCATAAGATATGGACCCTAGCTTTTATTAATTGCGAAACAAGCGTTGCTCACAATGAAAAGCGAAATAAAATAAGGGATATATGGACTGTCTCGTGAGGCCAAACAAGGGCCACGTTTAGCTCACTGTATATGTGAATATAATAAGGCTATTAATTCTTTGTTAGCATTAATGTATTCCTTTTTCTCAGACTCGTTTGGTATGTATGCAACCATAGGTACAAGCCTTAGGAGGTGTTTGGTTGCACCTCCTAAAGTTTAGTTGCTGTCTTATCGAATGTTTAGACACATGTATGGATTATTAAATATAGATTAATTACGAAACTAATGACATAAGTTTGCGACTAATTTGCGAGACGAATCTTTTAAGCCTAATTAGTCAATGATCTGACAATGTTTTGCTACAGTAAACATGCGCTAATGATAGATTAATTAGGCTTAAAAATTTCGTCTCGTAGAGTACTGATAGATTATGTAATTTATTTTTTTATTAGTATTCGAATAGCCCATGCAACATTCTCCCGATATAACTTCTAAATTTTAGTCACCGGATCCAAACACCCCCTTATTTAGGCCCTTGTTTGGATGCGACTAAAACGTATACATCTGTAAAATGATTACTCTCTTCGTCTAAAAAAACATAATTCTAGCTTTGAATCTGGAACAAAGTCGTGTCCAGGTTTAAAAAGCTAGAATTGCGTTTTTTCTGAGGGAGTACACTTGTATTTTGATGTGCACAAGAACACCAGTGGATAACAATTCGATCTGTGGAATATTGTTTGGAAGCACAATATCACAAATTCACTCGCCGCCTGCCAAATCGGCTGACACCCGAGTCATCACCAGGATGAGCGTAGGTGCCTCATCCGCCGCTCCTTCCCTGAAGTGACCATCACACTCGTCTCCACCGCGCGCAACATCGCCGCCCTTCGCGGCTCCCCAAACGCCTCGGCGGCGTCCATCTCCTTCAACGCGCTGTCGTTCATCCCAGCAGGCCACGACCGCTCCCAGACGAACGCGAGTCTACCAGCACCTTCCCGGTCGCGCAGTTCATCACCCTAGTCCTTGGAGCCGGCCTTCGACGCCCTCCGCCAGCAGGCCGCCGGCGCCGATGCCGATGTCGGCAGCAGGCCGCGCCTCTCCTCTCCGAGGCCAGCAGCATGCCGCCTAGTGCTAGTACCGGTACTACTACAGTAGTAGCTAGTAGAGAGTATAATGCTCCTGACGAGTTGACAGTTTATTATCGACACAACATTGGCCAATGCACCTGCACTGTCACTGTGCAATCCGTGCCTCCGGCGATCGGTGGCAGCGTGCGGCGCTCAACAGTGGCCTGGTCTTTGACTTTGACTTTATTTAGACCTGCTACTGTACTTTATTTCTAGTATCCAAACAGATAGACTAAAAATAAGGTCAATTTTAAATTTTAAGCAACTCTCTTTCTTCCGAATTATAAGTTGTTTTGTTTTTTTCATCTATTTTGCTATTTTATCTAGATGCATAGCAAAATAAATGTACTAAAAAAAGTCAAACGACTTATAATTTGGAACTGATGGGGTAATTGGCAATTGTGTACTGCTACGTAGTTCCTTAGTTAGTAAATATAAATTAATGTAGATTAAAAGGTGCATAAAACATGTAAGTCTTTGTTCCAAAAAAATTAATTGTACTTTTTTATATTTATAAACAACACTAGATTAAACTTTACTCATCTAAATTGTACTAGTTCTAGGAAATTAAGAAGGCTCTTACTCGGTCGCTTCCACGCATCATCAGCCGATTTTAAATTTCATTTATTTATACAAAAGGTACTTGCTCTGTCCCAAACTATTATACGTTTTGATATTTCTAGATTCATAGCATTTGCTATGTATCTAGACATAATATATATGTAGGTGTATAACAAAAGCTATGAATCTAGAAAAGCCAAAACATTTTATAATTTGGAAAGGAGGGAGTAGTAATATTTTTAATACTAATTGTCTGAGTATGAATGATGTAAATATCGGATTGTACGAGAATTGTAGTTTGTTTATATAGATATTCTTGTGGCTTGGATATCAGGCAAACTAGAAGACAAAAGAGGAAATTAATCATATCCTACCATAATAGCCAGATCTTTCGGTCTCCATGCCATATAGTAAATATGAGTTATCATTAGCTCTTGTTCGTTTCGCAAAAAATTAGCTTATGCTGCTGCTTATGTTGAAATGTTGTGAGAGAAAAACGTTGTTCGTTCGCTGAAAAATACTGCTGAAGTAGTGCTGCAGAACATGGCCATAAATTATTTGAAGTTGTAAATATTAATTGTATTTTTTTTCTAAAAATTTAATAGTTTGACTTAGATTCAAAGCTTTAATTGTATCTTTTCAGTGATAGAGGTAATGATACATGTATTCCTTTTTACGTTCGTAATGGAGTACGCGTGACGTGGTGTTTGAATTTTTAAAAAAGAAATGTGTCGCGATTTGTTGAACTTGCTCCATTAGATGTAAAGATTGTGCTGATGTAATGAGGCCAATTTAGCCCAACATTCCCATACGTCACGCCACGCTATTATCAGCTGACATTAACACACACATGCGCCTTGATCGGTATCTCACTTTCTCTAGTGACAAGTGTATCGCCTTCGAAGCAGCAGCATTCAAGATCCGTGAAACGCGGGCGCGTGACACGCTGGGGGCCGGGGTGAAACGCCAGGTGATGGAGCCCATGACGGGACGTGGCACGTCGCGGCGCCTTGACACCACTCGGCCGTCGTCGTCTACGACCAGGCCAGACATCCCTCGCGTGCACGCACGCTGCTATTACTATGCCTCACTGGACGTCGGGCCCCGCCAGGATTTCGTCTCCGTCCCGGGCTCCCCGGCCGGCGCGAGATGCAACGTCGGAAAGCCATGCGTACGCTCGCTCGGTACGTATTCGCTCGATTCTACCTGTGAATCGTGTCCAGGTTCAAAGTTAGAATTATGTTTTTCTATAGAGAAAGTAGACGTACATAGTTGGTGGCGTTAAGTTTATATGTCTTGTGCTATAGATTTTGACGTCTAGATCTTGGGTTCGGCGTAGAAGTGGTGGTGCCTTAGCAGTCACCTCGGCGCCGTAGATTTTGGCGCCGAGCTTGGCGCCGTGGTTATTGGCGTCGAGAACGGCACCAAGATGTATGACGCCGAGGTGGTGTTTTAACCCGTCGACCAACCTTCCTGCCCGAGGCTTCTTCCTCTTCTTTTTCTCCTCCTCTTGGGTTTTTTTCTCCCCACTTCGCCCTATCTCACGAATCGGTATATTGGACCTTGGAAACTTTGATTTGATCCGTAGATCTTCGAGAGCAAGGTATCCTCGCTCCCTCCTAGTTTTTTTTCAAATCAATTCGGTATATATTAATCGGATTTTTCAAATCGAATCGTTATTACTTAGGGTTTTATGCAATTTTAATATTTATATTATACAACCGTAGGTTGCCAAGGCGTGAAAAAGATATCAAACCAAGTTAACCTCAGCGTATTGTTGTGGATCAAATGGAAAACCTTAGGTGTAGGGTTTAATATTAATTGCTTTTGGTTATTAGAACAAAAATGGCTAACTTGTGGTTATGGCCGGATGACCGAAAATGTCTTCGATCCATTGCCTCTACCTAGTGGTGTTCCAGTGCCCATGTGCTTTTACGACGATCCTTGCAAGGTAGCCAAGTCCGATAAAGAGGACACGTATATGCAGAGATATTGGATGTGTTCCAATTTTACGTTTGAGCCTACACTTCGTTAGCGCCGCATTAACAAGATGGTGATGAAGTGATGTTTGTGTCATATGATATTTTGCATGATTTTTTTGTTTTGTAACAATTGCATTTTTTGTAGATCCCTCCACCGCTCTGTGATTTTGAGCAGTGGATCGACACTGAGATAAAGCCTGAAAACAAGGAATTGATGCAGAACTGTTGCGGTGGGAGGCAGAGGACAAGAAGATGATGAAGAAGAGACGCGGAGAGGAGGCTGCAAAAAAGGAGCACAAGGAAGAGGAGAAAAGGAGACGTGTTGCTGACGATAGGGAGGAGGGGGAGAAAAAGCTTGAATACCCTACTTTTCTTAATTACCATATTAGGGCCGGCCTCATGAGCTTCTAGGTGCTCATTATCATGTCCTTCAACACACGTCTGATCGGAATGAGCAAGATCGTTGAACTCATGAACTCTTGGATCACGGCGTCCGAAAAAGATACGGCTCAATATCTCAACATCACTCTCTGTGAGTTCTCTAACAGGACAATCATCATCAATCAAAGGCCCTTGCCATCTCATATGGCTCCAAATCATTCATAATTTCAATACTATTTGAGCCACGGAATCCATCTTCACAGTGCACTTACGCAACAACAGTGGGCACATCCACATTGTCAGAAATGTCTCCTGCAACATAAGTAGAAAAATAAGAAAATAATAAAAAATGGATATAAGGAAGGAGGGTAAGCTCCAAATAACCATGCGGATAAGACACCTACATCATGAGTCTGACAAGCATCTCCAACTAACTCATTGGGGATAGATTGAGCATCGGGAACCGTAGGTGCAACCTTCACATCCATATTAGGTTCTGGGACGGGAGGGTCGAAGTGTGCCTGCTGATTCATTGGTGGGGAAAACCCATGAGGGATGGGATCAACTAACATCCGACACACAACCACGTTCAAACTTTGGAATTGACACTTCATAGCCGATCTCACATAGTTCTCCCACTGGTCTGCACACCCAATTAGGATCATCTTTCTTAGAATATTGGGAGGGAAACCTAGGTGAAGTACACCCTCCACTGCGGTGCCATCCTCATCATCAGCTCCATGGCAATGTAGCTCCTCCTGGGCTCTTGCAACCAACTCACTAAATGAAGGCTTCTCATTGAATAACACAGACACGCTTTGCATCTCAACAAACTCAACATATCCATAGCGATCTCTTTTCATGGTGCCTTCATGATATATGTTCACTAGGTTGTTCATCTAGTAGTTTAAACAAAAATTAAAATACAGTTCGTTTAGTTTAAATTAGCTGCTATATAGTACTTCTCTAATAGATACTAACAAAACTACACAATAAATAACTATGTCACTAGCTATCTAATTATATTTATCTAACTATATTTATCTCACTAACTAAATCAACTAGCTATCTAATAACTATATCTATGTACCTATATCACTAGCTATCTAACTATATCTATCTCACTAACTAAATAATCAACTATTTACATCATCAAATTTACTAGAAACTACCAAATAATCAAAGTAGCACTACAATTCAAGTTAACTAAATACCTATATTGCATATTCAAAAATTTTACCTGTCTAAGTCAATGCAACGATGCGACGCGGACGCTGGGACCGGAGCAGGACGAGGACGTGGAGGACGGGATCGACGACGAGGACGCGGCGAGCCGGGACGACCAAGGCGGCGCGACGGGAGGGAGGCGCTCGGACCGGCAAGACGCCAAGGCGGCTTGAGCAGGCAGGTGCTCTGTGCGAGAGAGGGCGGCGCGAGGCGAGGAGGCGGCACGGTGGGGGCCGCGAGCAGGCGCGAAGTGAGCTGAGGGAGAGAGGAGGAAGAGAGAAAGAAGAAGAAAGGGCCCAGATCGTGAAGAGCAGGCGACGCCAAGATCTACGACGCCGAGGAGCCTATCAAGTCACCGTCACGTCTAGCACCAAAATCTATGACACCGAAACGTGTAAGCTCGCCGAGTCAAGAGTCTAAATTTTGAAAGCATACATCCGGAGACATATTTGTGATGTTTTTTTTTTAAAAAGGCTAAAAAATCGGAGAGAGTCCTCTCGTGGCAGAAGGATGGGCGGGCCCATCCCCGTAAGGCCATGTCGGGGCTCGGTGACAAGATCTACGACGCGCGGCGCCCGGCGACTTGAGGTGCCTCGACCCATCACGACATCAAGACGTGACGTGACGGGACGTCGAGACCCCAGCACAGCGCCGGCCGAAAACCTGCCTTTCGAGCGCAAACAAAATCTATGACGTACGAGGCGTTTTGTGCACCGGACGCGCGAAGCCGGTCGCCGACTCAGCTCGAGTCAAGGGTCTAAATTTTGAAAGCATATCTAGACATAGGCCTTGTTTTGATTGCCTCAAAATTCCAAGTTTTTTCACTCTCTCTCCATCACTTCAATTTTTGGACGCATGCATGGAGCATTAAATGTAGGTAAAAAAAATAACTAATTACACAGTTTGATTGTAAATCACGAGACGAATCTTTTGAGTCTAGTTAGTCCATGATCGAACAAAGTTTATCAAATACAAACAAAACGTGCTATAGTATCCAGATTGCAAAAATTTACAATCTAAATAAGGCCATATTTGTGATTTTTTTTAAAAAAAGGCTAAAAAAAACGGTGAGGCCGTGTCCTCTCGTGGCAGCAGGCGCGAATATGGGCGTCGACGCAGGGGCAGGATGGTCAGCGGCGGTCCCCGTCGCTGGAGGGCCATGTCGGGGCGGCCGGCGACACCGCGGCCCTACGGCCACGCGGCGCCCGGCGACTTGGCGGTCCGCTGCCTCGACCCATCACACGACATCAAGACGTGACGTGACGGGACGTCGAGACCCCAGCACAGCGCCGGCCGAATGCCTGCCTTTCGAGCGCAAACGGACTTCACTTGACCGTACGGAGCGTGTCTCGTTTTGTGCACCGGACGCGCGAGGCCGAGGCCGGTCGCCGACTCGACTCGCGCTCGCCACCGTGCGTAGGGAACCGTGCGCACGGCCTTCGAGAGAGAGGAAAGCTTTGATGCGACCCAGAGATCTTGTGAGCTCAGGTGGTGTTTAAGGCCGTGTTTAATTCCTTTCCAAAAATCTTCACCCAGTCTAGCGAATGTTTGCAGGCATAAAGTATTAAATATATATTAAAAAACTAATTATATGGATAGTAACTATTTTACGAGATAAATCTTTTAAACCTAATTAATTCATAATTCAATAATAAGTGCTACAGTAACACATATGCTACAGTACTGATAGCCAGTTTAAGCGACCAGGATGTATGAGTATACAGTATTTTATATGTATATTGTGTCTTTGGTGATTCTGAGCCCTCACGTGTCACTTGGGAAAACCGGCGGTATGCATGTACGCAGTACTTGCTGTGTCCTTCAATATATATCGTTTTCGTTTTTTGAGAAACAACTTTAACTAAATATATATTAAAAGATATTAATATATATGGTATATAATTGAAATTATTGAAAAAAAATTCTTGAATCTAGTTTTTTAATAAATTTATTTAAAAATATAAATATTATATGTATTTTCTATAGATCAAGATCGATTTGTGGCACGCACACCAAGTCAAAGGGGGTACGCTACTATTCGGAATAATTTTTGTGAGCCGTACGTGCAAGGTGTGATTAGGTCTTGTTTGGTTCTCTAGTCTATGAACTAAAAGTTTTAGTCCACTTTAGTTGTGAACTAAAAGTGGACTAAAATAAAATTGAATAAAATGTTTGGTTCTGAAATACTAAAATTCAACTAAAAGGAGAGAGAGGGCAATAAATAAATGAAACTATAGGCATGGGTGTCTCCAATACCTTTTAGTCCATTTTAGTCCAGTTTTGTGGACTAAAGGACTAAAGAATTTTACTCCACTTTTAATCTAAGTGTTTGGCTGTTTAGTTCAATTAAAGTGTAGATTTTAGTCCAAAATGTTTTATTGTGTGTGTGTCAGATTGGACGCGAGGCCTAGTGCAAGAGGGTGGCTTACGATGCTGACGCTTGGGTCTTGTACGTCCGGGCATTATAGACGGGCTACCCTACTCCACGTCTTGGATGAGGCGAGCAAAGAGTTGTGTGATGTCGAAACATGCATGAATCTTCCTGGACACGTCGACGTCGCCATTTCTCCCGTGATAGCAGCTATGATAGCAGCGTTTCGAGCTGTCTGTTAGGGATGGACTGTACTCCATCCCTCCGTCTCAAACTGATACGTCGTTTTAACTTTCCTATACGTATCTCTCCATCCTATAATAAAAGATATTTTGGACTTATACACTTGCTCTTGTTTCTTATTCGAGATACAATTTTATATTTTCTTAATACATCTATATTTCTAACTCTCTCCTTGTTTTTTATGCGCCACATCTTTTTTAACCTTCTAGTTTCTGTGTCAAGAGCTAAATCGGTACTTAATATAGGATGGGATGAATATAATTTTTGCTAAGCATCTAAATATACACAAGTTATGTAAGCAATTTATTAATTGGTTTGTTTCGTGCATTAATTACTATATGCACTCGATTTTTGTATACTACTCATGTGTTTAAATTGTCTAACCTCCGCCATGTTTACATAAAAATATTGATATCTACAATATCAATTAACTGCATTATCAAATTATGTTTTTCTTTGTGTATCTAATTAACCTTGTTTAGTGTTGTAGGTGTTTGTACATTTTTCTCTATAAAATTTGTAAATAAAAAATAGAGAAGATTGACTTTGTAAAGAAGTTAAAAAACAACTAACATCTAGAACCCATGAAGTATATGCATCCTATGAATGAGACATACCCATGAAGTAACGATTTTCGGATTGTCTGAAGTCAATTATTTTAAACTTTGATTGACCATTAGCTTTATGTATAGATTTTGAATGTTTAGAAGTAACTTTGAATAAGTTTGTCTTAAAAATATCATCATAGAGGTACACATATTCTACATTTTAAGTTACAATAAATTATAAGATAGGATTCAAGGTTTTAAATATAATATTTGGCTTCAAACAGCCTAAAAATATCACTTATTAGGAATGGAGGAGTAACAAAGTGAACTAGGAGTACCCTATAATATTTATAATGTCATCCATAGATTGTACAATAGACAATACACAATACCTCCATTTGTTTGGCATCATAAATATTAAAATCTATTTGTATAAAATTTGGTCAAACTTAAATCTATTTAACTCTTCGGAAAATGAGAATTGCGTTTTTTAATGGAGGGAGCAATAAGCTAGTTCCAAGAAAAACAATGTAAATATGCGTCCATACTTTTTTTTAAACAACATGGTGTGCTCTGATTTTTCTTCAAAACAGTTAAATAGGTTAGAGAATAAAATGCTGGAAACTAGGCTCTTGAAATATAAAAATGTCAAACATATTCACTGTGGCAATGAACAAGCATAGCAAAGGGGAGAAAGTACTACCTCTGTCAAGAAAGAATAAACTATAGTTGTACGACAATAAATAAATATAGTATGAAAGTACATCTGATGACAAATCTAACGAAAATGATTCGATATTACAAATATTGATAATTTTTACGTATATAGTCAGTCAACCTTAAGATACTAAACAGAGGGTTCAGTTAAAATAGCTCGCAAACCTATCCCTTATAATTAATACAACCATCTTTAGGCAAAACGCATAATTACATGGGATCTTCCACTGTAGCTAGGAGTAGTCTGCCACTCGCTCAAAACAGCGAAGGAATACTAATTTTTTTAGAGGAAAACATTATTAACTGATTGATTTGAGCTGGATAAAATCACCAAACAAACGAACTGGCTGTATGTATGATGCGTAGGCTAGCCCTAGAGCAGCGGCCAATGCAGTGACCCACTGGGGAACCTCACGGATGAACCACTTGAGTACACCTTTTACTGTACATATCCGTGAAAAGTTGTGCGCGTGTTCAGTTTCAAAAATACTTTCAAAAAAGTGGTACAGTATCCGTCACATTAAATCTTGCGATACGTGTATGGAGTAGTAAATCTAGATGAAAAAAACTAATTGCACAGTTTAGTTGGAAATCGCGAGACGAACGTTTTGAACCTAATTAGTCCATGATTAAACATTATTTGTCAAATAAAAACGAAAATACTACATTACCCAAATTCCAACTTTCTCTCCAACTAAACACAGCCTTAACATTTCTGCCGCTGCCCTGAGTTTGCTGCAAACCCCCACCCCTGCTGGTAGTACAGTGCTACACCGTGTATCCACCGTCCATCGTCGTCTCTTTTCACCGTAAATAATCCAGCTTTTGACGTCAGGTTGTCGCGTACACCCAGGCACCCAGCCGATACTGTTCCAGCTGGCCGGACGGGCACTGTTGTCAATTTACGCCGACACCGTCCAGCGGCCCAATCGCGACGACCGGCGGCTTGCCGCCTGCCGGTGGGTTCACCGCCGTCCGCTCGTCTCGCCATCGCCAGCACCAAAAAGGCTACCAACCCCAACCGCCTCCCGCCAGATGAATTGAACGCGCGCGCGCGGGCTCTCTGAAGTCTGATCAAAATCTGCCATGTATCAGGCGTCGCCCCATACGTCTTTTCCTTTCGCCCCGGTCACGTCTCCCGTCGTGTCGTCGTCGTCGTGGGTCGGGGCAGGCAGCTTTTTTCTCTCACACCAAACCAGCCAACAATAAATAATTCACGATACGATACGGTCTCACGAACAGGCTGCTTTACTTTAGGCCCTGTTTAGATTCCTCCTAAAATCTAAATTTTTTCAAGATTTTTCGTCACATTAAACTTTGCTGTACATGTATGGAGCATTAAATATAGATAAAGAATAACTAATTACACAGTTTGCCCGTAATTAACGAGACGAATCTTTTAAGCCTAAATAATCTATAATTAAATAATTTTTGTCAAATACAAACGAAAATACTATAATACAAAAAGCCAAAATTTTTTATATCTAAACGGGGCCTTAAATGGGGCGCCCGAAATCTTCCTTTTCGAGAGGAAATCCTGTGATCGATCGGTCGAAGTGACATATAACAAACGTTGACCGCTCGATTCGGTGCCTGTACGTGGTGGTGGCCTCAACAAAACATTGCAGTGCAGTACTGTTCCGCTGGTGCACATCAGTTGAACGGCCGTACGAAGGACTACTATCACCGTACGGAAAATGTAATCTTAGGCTAGGTTTAGATTCCAAAAATTTTTTCCTCAAAATATCACATCGAATCTTATGGCAAATACATGTAGTACTAAATGTAGACGAAAAAAAACTAATTGCACAGTTAGATGAGAAATCGCGATACGAAACTTTCAAACCTAATTAGTCCATAATTAAACACTAATTACGAAATATAAACGAAAGTACTACAATAGCTAAATAGTAGCCCACCCCAAATTTTTTTGAGAACTAAACGCGCCCTTAGATGAGAATTTTTAGAAGCGTTTGGATCTCTTGTAGGTAGTGTCTAGAGGTGAATGGAATGATGATGGATGATCCTGAGGCCTGGTTTAGTTGCAAAAAAAGTTTCAAAAAAGTGCTATAGTACCCATCACATCGAATCTTGCGATACGTGTATGTAACATTAAATGTAGACGAAAAAAAACTAATTACACAGTTTGGTTGAAAATCGCGAGACGAACGTTTTGAGCCTAATTAGTCCATGATTAAACACTATTTGCCAAATAAAAACAAAAGTGCTACAATACCCAAATTCCAACTTTCCCTCCAACTAAACACAGGCTGAATATAGGGTGCTTTTTTTTTTCTTTTCCTGTCTGATCGATTCCGTGCAAGTAAAAGTCTGTCCGGTTCCAATGGGATTTATTGCTAATCTGGACAAGAAAAAAAAAATCTGATTTAATAATTTATTAGATTCTATATCTGTATGTTATAATCTAATTTAATTTATTAGATTCACTGAAAAAAACAAGCCGAAACACTGTTCCGGCTGATTTGTTGTGAGAGAAAAATACTATTCTGGCTGAAAAAATAAGCTGAAAAGTACGGATTATAAGATAAGCAACAAGTCTTTTAGAATCTAAGATGTTTTCATCCAGATTGTTAAATCACTTAGAATCCAAACCGTACCTTACCAGCGTCTCATACCTTACTCCCATGAGAGAGCTAAGGCAGTCAGCCTTGTTAATTTTTGAGCTGGCTGCTAATTTAGTTTGTGGCTGGTCTTGCTGAAAAACAGCTTAAATAAAACATTGTTGGTACTTTTCATGTGAACAATATTTTCAGATAGAAATAATATTTTTTTCTCACATAAATTAGTCAGCAGTATTTTTTCACGAACCAACAACGAACAAGCCAACAGTTCCGAACAGGCCGAGTGTTTGGTTGGACGTACAGAGATGAATGGGATGGATAGACAATGGATTGGATAATTCTGAATGAGATGGCACATATTGATGGTTTGATTACCTGTATGGGATGATACATGCTTTTTGTTTGGATGGCTGTATGGATTGATATGATTTAGTACAAAATCATATTTGGTTGTCTGTACGGGTCCATTCAAGATCTGCACGATTGGAAAAAAAAATCTTAATGTCTGCCAAGGAGCATCTTCAGGCATAGAGAAAAGGAATCAGCAAAATCATTGCCTTCTTGCGAGCATCTCAGTGCTACTTTTAATCATCGGACAAAATCAAATAGACGTCAAATTGGAGCGCTGTGCAACCATTTTGGACGCGTGCTAGTTAAAGGAAAAACAAATTGAACAAAGTAAACCCCAAAGAAATAATTTGACATCTACAGAAAAAAAAATCCAAAACAGACTAACTGTTTGGCCCTCGGCTTGCTGGTGTCACTGCTGCTCCCAAGCTCCCCCGTCGGAGGTGAGCGAGAGTGAGAGACAGCTGTGTACTGGACGGTTCGTTGTTTTTTCTTGAACGTGATGATACAGCATCTAGAGAGAATATTCCACGTATCTGGATGCTTCAGTCTTGGATGAATCTGTTCAATCCAGCAACCAAACGCTAGAACTGGTGGACCCTAGGTGGCTATCCAGGATGCAGTGGTGCATGCACAGTTTGCTCCTAGGAACCAAACGCTTCCTAAATCAGCTAACTCATCTGAGCGAGCTCCTCGTTGCTTGCGCTAGCACAGCAAGACGAGGTGAGACGAGGCTACGATGAGAAACAAAGCAGCTCGTAAGATTGTTTTTCTCAAAGAGCCAATTTATTTCATTTAAGCTAGCAAGGCTTGTCTTGCTAAGCTAGACGAAACAAGAAAAACTAGTGTCGGGGAGCACCTCCGGCAAGCCGCCCCGCCAAACCCTCGGCCGCTCTTGGTGGAGGCCCTCGAACAAGTAATGATCGTAGGGGAGGTTCTCCGGCTAAAGAGTAAAGATCACCCTTATCTTTTGCAGCTGCAGGTCCATCGCCGGTCGACAGACAAGCCCTCGTGATAGTCGGTCTGCGCCGCCTGAGGAGGACGGAAGGCGGCGATTCCAGAAATGGCATGAGCAGCGCCGCCAAGGGAGTTGTTGGCAGGAGCACATGAAGTTACCATTGTTCCCCCAAGCCTATGTAAACGAGTTGCCCCAGTTGGCAGACCGTTGTGTAATTTCACCTTGCCCCCGGTTATTGGCATATAAATACCTGACGGGCGGCACTATTGTGGAATAGGAATTAATGGTCATATATTCTCTACACTCCTATATTCCAGAAGCTTCCACCTTCGCTTTCTTACTCTTGTGGGAACTGTTGAAATATCCGGTTCCCAGTCCGTGAATTACCGGTGTTATTTCCGGTGTGGTGAACACGTGGTGATTGTTTCCCAAGTCAGGTTGTTGCGGCTCCATACGATAACCCTTAGTTTGTTGTAATCTTGGATTATAAGTAAGTAGAGATAGAGATGAGATGTATCTACTTGTTGTACAGGTTGTAATGCCACGCTAGGGCCTCTTCCTAGCTATATTAACACGGAGCCGTGAGCCCGAGAAGGCATCACGTTAATGCCATTTTCACATGGTAATCAGAGCCGGTCCTTTCCACAAACTCATCAATGGATTCCTCCTCCGCGCAACCTGCTGTGTTCTCCCTGATCGGTTGCCCCGTCTCGGAGAAGCTGGGGAAGAACAACTTCCCGCTCTGGAAGATGCAAGTCCTCACAGCCGTGCGCGGCGTTCAACTTGCCCACTACCTCGACCTCGAGACGCCGCCGCCGCCTAAGCAGATACCGAAGTATACTGAGAAGCCCGACGAACTCATCTCCAATCCAGAGCATGAGACCTGGGTCGCGAAGGACCAGCAACTCTTCAACTACCTATTGTCCTCCGTGTCCAGGGAAATCATGTGCAGATTTCCACCCACACCACCTCCGTCGAGATTTGGAAGGCCACCCACGACATGACTGGATCGCAATCTCGCAGGCAGATCATCAACACGCGCATGGCCCTGGCCACCGCGCAGAAGGGTTCCTCCACCATTGCTGAATTCTTCAGCAAGATGAAGTCACTCGCGAACGACATGGCGTCTGCAGGAAAGAAGCTGGAGGACGAAGAGATCACGTCCTACATCCTTGCGGGTCTCAACATGGATTTTAATCCTGTCGTCTCCTCGGTGTTAGTGCGCGTGGAGCCGCTAACCCTTGGTGAACTCTACACCCAACTAGTGAGTTGGAAACAGAGAATGAATCTGCTGTACGGAGACAACTCCAGATCTTTGGCCAACACTGCTACACATGGAGGCTATGGTGCTTAAACCGCGGCGGAGGTCACGGGCATGGTCTTGGACATGGCCGCTGTAATGACGGCAACAGCGGTCATCCTCAACAGAACTCCAATGCCAACCGTCCCACCTGCTAGTTCTGCGGCAAAGAAGGCCACACCGTCATACGCTGCTTCAAGCGCTTCAATGCCTCGTTCACGGGGCCTCCGCAGCAACGCATGGCGTCGACTGCTACCACCTCCTACGTCGTGGATACAAACTGGTACACCGATACCGGTGCTACCGATCACATCACGGGTGAATTGGAGAAACTCACCGTGAGAGACAAATACCACGGCACCGATCATGTGCACACCGTTAACGGCGCATGTATGAGAATCAATCAAATAGGTCGAAGTTTTGTTCGTACCCCAGATCGAAATCTCATCTTAAATAATGTTCTTTATGTTCCTGAGGCTAGTAAAAACCTTACTTCTGTTCGTCGTCTTAAATCCAATAACCATGCTTTCGTTGAATATCATCCAAATTATTTCTTGATTAAGGACCAGGCCATGAAGAAAACGCTCCTTAGAGGGAATAGCGAGGGAGGTCTCTACCCGCTGAAGTCATCTAGGTCTCCTTCCAATAAAGTGACGTATGGCACCATCAAGTCTTCATCATCTAGGTGGCATAGCCCACTCGGTCACCCGTCTTCTACAGGAGTTCATCAGGTCCTTAGCAAGAGTCAAATTCCTTAGTAAGACACTATGTGTGATGCGTGTCAGAAGGGTAAAAGTCATCAATTATCCTATCCTAGATCAAGAAGCATGTCATCGAGTCCTTTTGAACTTGTGTTTTCGGATGTATGGGGTCCGGCACCCACCACTGTTGGCAAGAATGATTATTATGTTAGCTTCATAGATGACTTCAGTAAATTTACATGGATTTATTTGCTACGCCATAAATCTAAAGTGTTCCAAAAATTCCATGGTTTCTAATCTTCTGTAGAAAGGCAATTTAATAAGAAAATCCTTGCTATCCAAATGGATTGGGGTGGTGAATATCAGAAATTAAATACCTTTTTCCAACGCATAGGAATTTCTCATCATGTGTCCTGTCCCTATGAGCATTAGCAAAATGGTTTTGCTGAACGAAAACATCGTCATATAGTGGAGGTCGGTCTATCCTTGCTTGCTCATGCCTCTATGCGCCACAAATTTTGGGATGAGGCATTCATCACCGCCACCTATTTAATTAATCGACTTCGTAGCAAGGTCATTGTTGGTATAAATTAATGCACACAGAATAATCCGCAAGCGCATGGATATTATACCGATGTAGCACTTCACCGAGAGTACCCAGTTTTATATCGAACTCGAGGAAACGTGTGTGAGAATAACCAAATCTAACTTAACCCACCTTCACAATCAAGGCTAGATAATAGGAGCATATGGGAGATCACAAAGGTCTTCTAGTTCTAACTTCGGTAAGGTTTGTCTTCTGTTATTCAATTTTAGGGATATTACTAGAGAAAACACAGGCAAAGTATGTTTCCTATAGTAACAATGTTCTGCTAGGCCTACTAACGGGAGGTGGACTACAAAGGATTCAATAATGCTATAAGAGTCACCCTCATGAGCTACCACCGATCTGGAAAGTAGGGTACATCCACGAGTAACTGAGTCTAAACACCACGCTTACACTACGAATACTAATTTAACCCAGGAGCTACAAGGATTAAAGTGCTCAAAGAGAGTAAAAAACCTAAAAAATAATATGAACAAGATGCTTACTTGAATTAGAAGTTGACTACCAAAGAAATCTCAGAAACAAGCTCATGAAGAACTTGATTCCGCTAGGGTACAAGCCATAGAGAGAGCACCGACAAACCAGCACTTCCTCCAAACTCTTCCTTGTTACTGTATATCTCTCTATTTCTAATACAAGACTAGATCCTATCAAAGACTAATCTTGTCGGGGTTATAATCCCGGGGTGTCTTAAGGCACCGATTAATTAGCAGGCCACGTGGCCACAGCTTACCCAATAGCGAAGGTCCAAATGATGGAGGCCCAGCTAAGCCAGGCACGCCGAGTCAGACTCCAAGGCCAGGGCCAACCATGACCCCCTCACCAGTCTTATCCACGCGGTGCCCATAAGACGCACGACCTCTCCTCCGTCACGACCCCCGAAAGGGGTGGAGAGAGGTCGCGCCTAGCTAAGCATGCCTGCTTTAATAGGTGCAAGCACACCAAACTGACCCCACAAGGACCGAGGGGACAATATACCTCGGTCCGGTCAGCCACCATCCCTGCGCCATGCCCCACCAACGAGAGAACACCACATAGCAGAGGCAACAGGTATGAAACTCACCATCCAGATACATACCGACAAGACGTATGTATGATCCTGCCTACTACGAGATGGGATCCACGACAAGGGTCTCAATATAGAGGCCATCTAGACCAGATGAAAGCCCCGACCCCGACGACCGAGGTCATGGCCCTCAATAACATGAAGCGACTAAGTGATCGATGACCTAGGGCAGCTACCTACTTTGGGTATGACGCCCCTAGGAACCAGGAGACGATGACGAAGGCCATGACAGACACCGCATTACATAGGACAACTGATGAACCACCATCGAGGCTACAATGCCGCCACGGCCGGCACAGTAGCACATCCTGCCGCAACGTGGCCAGAAGGCCATGACGATAGCCATGACCGAACATGCACCAGAAGACGGCGTAGCTTGCAAGCCAAGTTAGCTAGGCCATCCCTCAGGCTCTCGACCCTTTGATCAGGAGAACCTCCTCTTTGTATAAGCCGTAGCCCCGAACTCTATATAAGGGCAGCCAGGGCACCCATCTTAGGGATGATTCATATCCTCTACCATTCCATTCTTTCACCATTGTAGTAGGGCTCCTGGAGCTTCTTTTTGGGCAGCCCTTTGCCTAGCATAGGTCCTTCCATCTCTTTCACCATTCCTGCACCCCCCATTGTAAAAACTTTAAAGCATTCAAGCGAGGAACATACACTCGATCATTTCTGAGACTGGACGTAGGGCTCTAGCCTGAACCAGTATAAATCCTCGTGTATATTGAATGCTACCATCATCTTTCTAGAGCAGCGCGGCAATCGTATAAGTTTACTAGTCCGGTTTATAAAACACCGATAAATCTTCTCTTGATTGCTAGCTCTGATCCTGGTGGACATATGAATTAGGGTGTCGGGGACTAATACTAGGGTACCCAAAGAGGAGGAGCTAATGACTATCAATATTAATTCATCCGAGCAGTCAAGAGCGCGACTACAGCTCTAGCCGACCCTCAGGCACACAAACTGTAACACCCTAAAATTAGCTACTTTCTAAAAAGAGTAAAATGATTTCTGTTAATTGTTTTGTGCTCATAAAAACATAGGTAAATTTTTTTTTCTTGAAATTAAAATGCAACATAAGGGTAGCAACATGTTTGCGCATACATGCCGTTGCATTGATACTTTTATGATGAGTGGTTTGAAAAATAAATTCAAATCTCAATCTTAAAAATATTGCTTTCAAGTAGTGGTTTAAAAAGAATTTGAAAACTTGCAAAAACAAAGTTAGACAAGATGCCTTGTTTTGAAAATCCAAAGGCTTGGAAAAGGTTTTAAGACGAGTTAGAACGATGCCTCTCTTTTCGGGAATCTTTCCGACCTTTTTCGGGATTAAATTCCTATTTCTTGGAGCTTTGTCTTTTTCCTCGATCAATGCAAAAGTCTTTTTCGGAAGCTAAAACCACTTTGGTTGTGTTCCTCATTATTCCATCTATCCCTAGGAATTTTTCTAGTATTTTTCGGAGCTCAGAGATATTTTTTCGAGCCTAAATAGTAATTCCTGATTTTCTGTAATTATTTTAATTCCGAAAATCAATAATTCCTAAAATATCTCCGCTTTCCAAAATCTCCCAACCATTCGTATATATATGTTGGCGTAGCCCTCGACGTGCTGATTCCGAATGTACAACCCGTTTCGCGAGCCGCCACTCCTATCGCCGTAGATCGGACGCCGAAGTTCACAAAAGCTAGGTTTCCGACGAACTCTCCGGCGAGCTTTTCTGGCCAAACCGCCACGTTCCGGCGTCAATCACCACCACAAGGTAGATCTCATTGTTCTCTACATCATCACGCTTTTCGTTTTGCGATTCCGTCACCAGTTGACCACGTTCCCTTTCTTCTTTCTCCCTTCCGATCAGTTTTCCGGCGAACCTCCATGGCTGCTCGTTCGGTTCTCGAGTTTCCGGCCGACTCGGCCTTGACCGCGCCTTCCAGCGCCCCGACCCTACGCCCCCACCGCACACCGCCCCTGGTCCTGGGTCGATGCCCTCCCGCGCGCAGCCCCGCGTTTGCTGCTCGTGCGAGCAGGGCAGGGCCTTGCCTGTGCAGGCCGCTGCGGCCTCATGGCTTGGCCCCACGCGTGGGCCCGTGTGCCACCGCGGCCTGACGCGGTCGCTGGCCAGCGCCTGGTGCCCCTCTGCCGGCCGTCCTCGACTCCCTCCGTGAGCAGCAGCTTTCATGGCCAGAACCACGTACGTATGAAGATGAATGAAGCAAGGCAGAAGATACAACTATTTACGATTTTGCCATCCTGCTGTTAATCCCATCGTTTAATCGTTTTAGCTCCGTTTTAGTTCGTTCCAGTTACGTTAGTTTCATGTCATGGAGATCTACGCAGCAGAGTTATTAGTTTTCATATCACATGTTTATGAATTTATTTTATTAAAATGTTAATTGTGTCTATAATTAATTAATCGTTGTTTAATTAAAGTCGATTTAGGTATTTGATTTCGATTCGATTGCGCGAGTTTCATCGCAATGTGTGATACGTGTTAGCAGCGTCATCCAATATAACAGATGTTTCTGAATTTTAATATAAGGTATTAATTTAATTTATATTTATTCAATAGCTTTTAATTAAAAGCAACTACATAGGGTTAACTTCGTTCTTGTCGTGTTAAATCGTGCCAATGTAAGGTACGCGTTAGTAGCAACGTTTATCACGTCCCATGTTCATAATATTATAATTTAAATATTAATTTAATTAATGATTACGTAAACTTATTTCTAAATAACAACAATCTAGGACATTATCCACCTTTTATAATTACTTGTTAATTGATGTCAACTTAAATATGTATTTATTAATTATAATTTGCTTAGTTTCAACATGATTTATATAAAGTCAGTTAAGATGCTTTCACATGCATTTTTCTCTTGCAAAGTTAAAGTTAATTTGATTAAATGATACATGCATGTTTATGTATAAAATATGACTAGTTCAACTCAGCTTTTAAAATAAAACATGATTTTATGTAATCTGAATTAATATGTTTCATATAGTTTTGCTCAATTAAAATAAATCAAGCATATAGTCTTTTTCTCTCTTTTGTAATGTAAAATCCCTATAGTCGTTTCTTTTTAATGATAGTCCCGTTATCTATGATTCTTGCGTTCCCATGATTGTAGCGACGATCCCACTCTTTTAGTATGTTGTTTTATAAGCAAAATCTTCCGGTAGATGTATCTTTTCAACCGTAGCTCCGATTAGCGTATCTCGCGACTATGTGTTCGTGAAGATGCGTAGAATCATATTTCAAACTCTTTTACTTATTTTTCTATGATTGGTGTATTGTTCTGATATAGATGCAATTGTATGCTATGCATGTATGTGTATGGATGTTGTGTGGTGTTCTACGATTATGTCCAGTCGGTGAGATATATAAGGTGATCCAGAAGAAGAAGAAAAAGGACGTTGAAGTTTAAAGCTTACCGAAGGATCGGTATTTAAGGCAAGTGTACCAAAGACTCCTTGTACCTATGAATTATTACACTTCATATTCATGCATATGTCTAATATGATATACCCTTAAGGACTTTACCTAGATGAATTCTTATACCATATATCCTTGTTACCTAGGGTTTGGGTATGCATTTTGGATAGATGCTGCAGTGCTGAATATAGAATAATAGTTAAACATGACTAAAGACATTATGCAATATGACACCATGAAGGTTTTTAGCAACAGATGGGAGGCTAGAGTTCGGGGTTGAGTACTCTAGTGCCTCTCCATAAGGACTTAATCCTGAAGAGGCAACCCAGGAGGTTCCGTACAACCCCGAGTGTCATATGGCTCTGACTTTAACCTGTTAACTAGATTGTACTAGCTCGTTTGTAGCTTCCAGTAAGGGTAAGAGGGTATCTTTCCTTTTTCTGCTAGGATGTGTGTACCGTGCTGCGTTGCCCATGCGTGCCACTCGTTAGTAGCTACGACTTGTTAGTGCGACTAGCTAAGTGTTACATAGTGAAACCCTGCCACACTTCCTAGGTAGAGGTGTAGTGGGCTTTGCAAACCCCAGCATTGGGAATCATGGCTCAGTGGGTAAAGATGTACAATTTCTATAGAAATATTTGACCTGTTATAACAGCCGTGCACACGAATACGAGCGGTCTAGATCCTTCAAGATTAGTGGTTACTGTGGATGGTGGATGGCTGGGAATTAAGATAAACTTGACTATACTTTAATATCACTTGGGAATTGGGATTGTTCACTAAAGTAGTGATACATGATGCTAAAACTTGATCAACTAAAATTACGAACCGCAGTCAAATATTGTCAAGCCTTTTGAGCCTCATAGATCCCTTTGATATACTTGCTAAGCATGGTGAGCTTACACTTGCTTTACATCCAATGAAAATCTCGGATGGGTACCAGATTGCTAGTTTGGAGGAGTTAGGCTTGTTGTCAACCAGTCAGTCGTCCCTGTGCATTTGGAGTCTTCGCCTGAAGATCGGAGTTGTCTTTCCGCTGTCTATACTCTAAGGTTATATTCTTTATACTAATACATTATGTATTTAAGCATTGCCTATTGATATTACCCTTTTTTGCGGCTATATGTGAGATTTGACTTCCTGGACTCACATATAGTGTGTATCTGGTTTTGTCTTTAAAACCGGGTGCGACACAAACTCTGCCTCACCCGACCTCTTGAGGAGGGCTCTGCCTCGCCCGACCCCGAGGCCACGGGCTCCTCCTCGCCTGACCCCAAGGCCGCGGGCTCCACCTTGCCCGACCTCTGGGGGTAGGCTCTGCCTCGCCCAACCCCAAGGCCATGGGCTCTGCCTCGCCCGACCTCTAGGGGCAGGCTCCACCTCTCCTAACTCCTCGGGTGCAGGCTCGCCTTACCCTATGGGGTCCCATACCATCGCCAACCCCTCCAATTCCAAACGTATGGGCCTGAGTCAAATCTCTGATGCCAAGGAAGAGACCGGCACACCCCGATGTAACCTGTGGCCACGACGGGCCATACTGGTACTGTTCTACCTAACCCTTGTACGAACACTAATAGGTATGTCGGTTCACCACAATGTCCACCAGGATGGAGTGGAGCGCCATGACCGGCAGACGACGTCTGCGCATGGCGCTAGGGACGGACAAGACCGCGACGTGGTGCCATCCCTGTTGACATCTACAGTGTCGATGGGACCCGCATGAAGGAGAAGAAGGACCGGCAATCCTAAAGGCCTTCGGCTCTCTCTCTCGTTCTCCTCTTTCCCTCCACTGTAACCCATGCTTTCCCCTAGCCTATAAAAGGGAAAGCAGGGCACTCCATTAGAGGGCATCGGATCGATTCAAGTCAGGTCCGAACAAACCCATTGAACACTAAACACATGGCTGAGCAACAACCAAGCTCTCTCAGCACCCGTTCACTCCTTTCACCAAAGACTTGGGACCTGTCCCTCTCTTGCCCATTTGTAACCCCTACTACGAACTTTTAGTGCTAGTAACACGAGCAGCAGCAACGAACTGGACGTAGGGACATTCTGCCCGAACCAGTATAAACCTCGTGTCCTCTAAGCACACCATCCGAGCCAGACACACAATATTAGAAATTTAATCATCGGTGGTGACTCGAAGCACCGACAGTTGGCGCGCCAGGTAGGAGCCTTTTGCGTGTCTCGACATCCACACTAGGCCTCGGATGGCTAGTCACAACGTCAGCTGGGTCCTGAGCGTGCATGTCTGCTTTGGGAACCTAGACTTCATCATCATGATGGAGGGAGAGTTGGTGCAGGGTCCTGCTGCCGTCCAACCTTTCCACTCCACCAGCCTCGACGCGATCACCGAGGTGCTTGAGGAACTATAGTTGTACGCACCAGAGGCCCGCACCCCCAGGAGCAACCAACTCCTTGGCTTCGACTACGGGAGGTTAGAGTGCTGGCTCGGCACCTTCCTGAGACCCCGACCATCCTTGGAGAACCTGCGCCACCTCACCTTCTTGTTCTCTAACATCATGATGTAGCTCGCCGGAGGAGAGCCGCTCTCCCCAGAATACCTTATCCGAAATGGCCCAACAGGGATCCCGTCCGGTCTCCGTAACGTCACGGAGACCGTTGGCCACCTTATGGCGCAATACACGCCTCCATCCCCTATGAACGATGAGTTCATGGGGATGACCGAATATGTCGTGGAGACTTTCTATGACCTCATAGGAGATTCAGAGTCGCTCTCCAGCTCTGACTCCAGTAGGGGGAGCCATCACCCCTCTCGTGAGTGTTTCATGGCATGTACTCCCGAGGGACACGTTGAAAGCATCCATGAAGAAGAGGCTACCCCAATGAATGACCTTGACGATGAGGCCGAGGGGGATGCTGGGGCCCTGCCCCACCTACGGGTGGAGCAGCTGAAGGCCCGGCACCAAGAGCTTGAAGACGCACGACTCCAGCTCAAGCAGGAATGCGTGGAGCTCGAGCGAGAGATCAAGCACCACAGAGACGGTGGGCGTGTGCGCGCCATGGACCGTGACGTGAACTAGAGGATCATCAAGAATGATGAAGTGCTCCCACACTTCTCTCAGGCAAGACAAAACATCGCTGCTATGGCGGCCTTGCTCCGGGGGCGTTCGGGGCCCGCGATGTCCGAGGATCGTCGGGCCCATCATGAGATTCACACGCTACTCGAGCGTGCGGCGGCATAGCAGACCGAGAGCTCGCTGTCCCGATGATGCGAGATCGACGCCTGCCAGCGCATGCCCTAAGAGCGACCCGACAAGGATGCGTCAGTCGACCAGGCACCGCAAGGCTGTAGGCCGTGCACCGCGGTCCCAGTGCATGAGCGTCTCGACCGCCATCGTGACACGTGGGACACCCTCGACGCTCGTAGGCGTACCCTCGACGCTGCGAGGGAGGGAGCTAGTCGTGGCTACCACCCTCATCGTGGTGGATGCTACGACAGCGGCGAGGACTGAAGCCTGAGCCCCAACTTGCCGGGACCTCAGGCCTTCGGTCGACACATCCTCAACGCCGTCTTCCCACCGCGATACCGATCACCAACCAACATCCCAAAATACTCTAGGGAAACGAACCCCGGACTATGGCTCGAGGATTATCGACTTGCTTGCTAAGCCAGTGGAGCGGATAATGACAATTTCATTATCCGCAACCTTCCATTGTTCCTGGCCGATTCGGCACGAATATGGTTGGAGCACCTTCCGCCCAACAGAATCTAAAGTTAGGCGGACCTAAAAAAGATCTTCGTGGGGAACTTCCAGGGCACATATAAGCATCCTAGGAACCCATGGGATCTCAAAAACTGCCGACAGAAGGATGGGGAAACCCATCATGGGTACATCCGGCGCTTCTCTCGGTAGTGCAACGAGCTACCCGACGTCGCCGATGCTGACGTCATACGAGCTTTCCAGTCTGGGACGACCTGTGAGTCCTTGGTCCATAAGCTAGGACATAAGGGCCTATGAACCACCAAGGAGCTCCTCGATATCGCCACTAGCCATGCCTCGGATGAGGAGGCAGTCGGAGTGATCTTTGACCGCTTCAAAGGCAAGGCAAAGCGGGATGAGGACACCGGTGAAGGCGCCTCCAACTGTCCTAGCAAGAACAAGCAGCGGTGCGAGGGCTTGCTCATGGACGTCACCGACTGCAAGGGGGGTCGGAAGCTCTTAGAGGGTACCCAAACCACTTTGAAAAGCTGCTCGATGGGCCACACTCGAACCATGCTTTCCCCATCAAGCACCCATACAAGGACTACGGCCTCATGAAATGATTCTTGTCCAAAGGCTCCAACAAGGGGAGCACAGGGGGACCCCAACCCGACCGCAGAAGACATCGAGGAGAAGGACGGTGGCCTTCCGACACTAGATAGATGCCTCATGATCTTTAGAGGATCGGTGGCCTACGACTCCAAGCGTCGCTTGAAGCTTGCACGCCGTGAGGTCTATATAGTCGAGCTGGCCGCACCTACCTTGCTTCGATAGTCGGAGTCCACCATAACCTTCGATTGGACCGACCACCTAGAATGCATCCCGTAGCTAGGACGATATCTGCTCGTGGTCGACCCGATCAGCGGCACGAAGCGACTCACCAAGCTACTGATGGATGGAGGCAGCGGCCTCAACATCATGTACGTGGAAAAGCTCAATGCCGTGGGCATTGACCGAGCGTGCATCCGGTCGACTGAGGCACCTTTCCATGGCATCGTGCCTGGAAAGCAGGCCATACCACTCAGGCAGATCGATCTGCTCGTCACCTTCAGGGATCTATCCAATTATAGGATGGAGACCCTTACCTTCGAGGTGGTCGGATTCCATGGAACCTACCATGCCATCCTGGGACGTCCATGCTACGTGAAGTTCATGGCCATCCCCAACTACACCTATCTGAAGCTGAAGATGCCAGGACTGTGCAGGGTCATCACCATCGGCACCTCCTTTCAGTGCGCCTACGAGTGCGAGGTCGAGTGTTGCGAACATGCCACGGCAATCATTGCCTCCAAGGAGCTTGCGACCATCATTAAGGAGGTCGCTGAAGAAGCACCGGACCCCAAGCGGTCGACCAGTTCTTTCAAGCTAGTGGAGGGCAGCAAGGAGGTCCTCATACACCCCAGCGGCTCCAAGAGCAAAGTGGTGTGCATTGGCAACACACTTTCCTCCGAATAGGAAAACGCGCTCGTTGATTTCCTCCGCGCCAACAGAGACATCTTTATGTGGGAACCCTCAGACATGCCAGGCATTCCGAGACAAGTCACTGAGCATGACTTGAAGATCAGGCGGGGTCCAAGCCAGTTGTTTACACCAGAATTTGGAAGAAAGATTGTAAGAACTCGAAAGCTCCCAAGATCATATCATCAAGGAATCGATTACATAAAGGTCGGTATCAGCTAATTCGAATGCAGCACTAGAATCGGCTCCCTTCAGATAGCGCCAGTAGATAAGTATAATAGCAACAATTGGCGCCAGGAAAAATACATGTTGAACTCTACAAAAAGGGAAAGATTAGGGTCCAAGTTATCTTAAATTAGGGATGTTTTCTCTTAGGCCAAAAGTTATAATGAGTCGTGCTTAAGCAGGATTCATGCGTAGGTTCTAGGTATAAATATTGGACCCCGGCTATTGTAAAAGATACACAATCAATTAAATACAAGTTACTTACTTTTTCGGCTCCGGCTACCCCTTAGGAGTAGGAGTAGAGTAGATCTCGGCGAGTTTTTCAGCGAGCAGGGCTGCATCGGTCCCGCCGACCTCCGGCTTGTCTATAAGTACCGTCATGGCTTATATTTCTATTCGTACGGCTACATCGATCTTATCGACCTCCACTACGACTCTGGTATAAGCTAGTTATCGACTCTTGTCTAGTTCAAGTACGGCTGCATCGATCCGGTCGACCTCCACTACTTGAACTAGATTAAGGTCAAGTTATCGGCTCTATCTAAGGGTGGCGTCCTTCGGATAGATTCATTAAGTTATCGATATTGCTTGTTGCTTTCATTATTTATTTAATTACAACAATATCACTTCGCCCGATTGGGATTGATCTAGATCGGCCTTATATCCTGTTTTACCCATCGTTTACTAATCTAAACTGATCTAATCCGCACCCTAAACGATGAGTTATGTTTTATCGATTGTTTTATGTCAATCTTGATCGTGCATAGTGTGCGGTTATGGCATGTCTGGTCTTGGATAGATCTATTGGCTAACAAAAACCGTTCCATGGCCCGTTATCATGGCCTGTGTGATTCTGTCTCACACCCCACGGTTAGCACCATGGAGTGGAGATCGTTATTTGGTAGATTTGTTCCTGATTGGGCATGACCTTAATTGTGCACTATGCCTGAATCGGTTGTTCTAGCCGATATCGAGTGTTTTCACAAATGCGGTTCACGCCAGGAGACCGTTGAAGTAATGATAGATTGAAAGATATGTTAGCCCTATGATCTTATTATTGTGTTACGGCCTACATGATTCTGCCTCGTGTCTCACTAATATTAGTAATAAGTTAGGGTCGTCAAATCTATTGTTGTTTCTATGGCCTGCATGATTCTGCCTCATGCCCCACTAGTCACTGGCTTAGCATAAACTGATTAGTGTTGACATCCTATTGCCATTGACTAATACTTATCTAAATAATGATATTCATCCTGAATGATAACCGATTTTTCTTTCATAATTCCATGAGTTTTAACTGATTTATTCTTATGAGTATGCTGGAATCGGCTATTTAGTCGATCTCCTTCCACATTGCCTTTCAGAGCCGCACATTCGGGACTATTTGGCAACACCGACATGTTCCGCTTTAAATTACTGATTAGCTTTCTCTCCTTGTCAATTGCAGGGTCAAATTGACTATCACGTCTTGGAAGGAGTGCGCAGGATTGGTAATCCCTATGATTGAAGCTAGGTGGATCTCTAGCTCCATCGAGCGGACCCTTCCTGCTTGCTCGTGTGCCTCGGCACGGGATGAATTTTCGTGCCGACACACGTTCTGGCACGCCTGGTGGGACCCCACAATCATCATGGCTGCTCACAACGACAACAACATCCTTATGGTACCTTATGAAGACCTACTAGATGGAGATAAAGATGTTATCAGCAAAGCTATAGAAGAAATTCAGAACAAGTGTGTCACACCCCAAAAATTCTATTTTGGGTTGTGAATAGTTTTCACTGAATAAAATTAATGCTTTTATTATTTTCTAAAGTTTCCAAGATTTAATTAGGCTTTTGTAATTTATAATGTGAAAAATGTTGATTTTTAAATAACTTTTGTAATATAATGTGAAGGGTGTTGCATTCATGCCGGTTGCATTTGGTGGTTATGAGTGCAAATGGTTTTGAAATATGATACAATGATGTTTCTTTCTCCGGGAATTTTTCTGACCTTTTCTGGAATTAAATTCCTTTTTCCTTGAGCTTAATATTTTTCTTGATCTTTGCTACAATCTTTTCGTGAGCTCAAACAACTTTAGTTGAGTTCCTCATCCTTCAATCTATCTCCAGGATTTTTTCGAGGATTTTTCTGAGCTTCGGGCTATTTTTCTTGGCTTTTAAAAGCAATTCTAGATTTTTCGGAATTATTTTAATTCGTGAAATTAAAATAATCCCAAAACCCTTATTTTTCCACCGACCTAAACCCTGCATATAAATACATGCCGTCGTTCTCCTTCTCACGCTGATCACAAAAGTACAATCGGTTTCGCGAGCCGCCAATGCGTTTGCCCTAGATCTATCGTCGAAGTTGCGACAGTGAACTTTTCCGGTTAGGTTCGGCGAGCTTTTTCGGCCAACTCCGGCGTCCCCTGCGAATTCCGAGACCACCCAGAGGTAGATCTCTTCGTTCTCTACACCGTGGTATATCCTATTGCACAAATCCATCACCGTTTGACACGTTCCCCATCCTTTGTTTTAGTTCTCCGGCGAGCATCTCCATTGTTGGCTGTCGCTGCTACTGTATAGTTGCTGTTCGCTGGCAGCCAAGCCGCCCAGCCTCCCTCTGGCTCCTCAGCGCCCCTCTCTGCCCTGGTGGACGCGCGCCCTACACCCAGCCCCTGCCCTTGTTCTCCCACGGCCAAGCCAGCCTTGCTTTCCCTGCGCAGTGCCGAGTGAACAGTAACCCGTAACTCTACTATAGCGATTTCGATTCTGAGGAAGAAGGACTATTTTGCGATTATTTATTTTCTGAAATAACAGATAGGTCCCTGATTCATTTAACTTCCATCCTTTTCATCTATTATTCATCTGTATGATATCCGAATTCAATTCTTTCAGTTTCATCTTTCCAATATGTATTACCATCATTGTTTAATCCCGCCAGTACTAATTATTTCATTATTTCAGCGCGTTTCATGTGAAATACCTTAAATGCCCCTCCCCCCGATAAATCTTCCGGAGTCCGTATCTTTTCCGTCCGATCTCCGTTTTCAGCGGTTCTTGCGCTCACGCGATCGTAGAAACAAGACCTACTCATAAGTAACCTTTTCATAAGTTGTTTATCATGTTTGGTGTACTGCTTTTATTTATTTGTATATGTTTGCTTGTATGTCTATGCGCCCGAAGATTTGTCGCGATGGAGGAGAAGTCATCGGTGGACCCTGAAGACCAAGAGTTGAGTTGTTATGCGTTTCTAAGCCTAAGACAAGTGTCCTTGACCATCTTGCTCCTACATTTGTTTTACTTTGAGTTAGTGTAGTTAGACCATTAGTTGCATGCTGAGTCACAATTTGAATCCTATGTTAGGGTTTACTAGAACTTGATGTTATCATCCTTGTAACCTGGGTTGGTTGTGTAGCTGTCTTGCTTAGCTTGCAGTCTTGGGTTGGAAAGGTTATCATTTAATATTGATTAATGATTTATGCAACTTGGGTTGGTAATGTTTATAGCAACATGGTGAATAGGAATCCAGCAGGATGGTTGGTTTTGGTGGAGGTGTGTGCCAGATTTTAGGTAAATGTTTTCTGGTGGATTGTTGGAATTGGTGGAATGGATTGTGCTCGTTCCTGCTTGGATTCTAAGGACCGGTTCATGGACAAGTAACCCAGCTTAACAGCGCAACCTCGAGGGCTATATGGCTCTGGCCCTGGCCAAGTAATTAGTTTCGTACAAGTTATGCTACATCGGGTCGGTTTGTGTGGCACAAGAGGGGGCTTCTGCAGTGGTGTTGGTGCCCACTGTTAGCGGTTAGAAACCTTAGTGAAGGTGTAAAACAGACTTGGAGGGACTTTGTAAAGGCCTTGTAGTGTGACCCCGCTGAGCACCTAGGTAGTGTGAAGCGTGATGGGGAAACATGACTCGTGGTAAAAGTGTGCAACCTTTGCAGAGTGTAAAACTGATATATCAGCCATGCTCACGGTCAAGAGCGGCATGGACTTCACATGATTCTGAATCTAGGGTATCAAGGCACACGGAATTTCAATCCACAGATGGGTCAACAAGTGTAGAGAAATCTGAATTCACATGCTGACGAGTTGTTGCTAAAGGTGATCGAGATGATGAAGAATCAGTTCGGTCTGAAGCCAAAAGGGCTGACCTTCTCGTACAAACGCCCATATCCAGAATGGTATGATTTGGTCGCTCTTCCTACAAATTACAGGCTCCTAGAGTTTGCAAAGTTCACTAGCCAAGACAGCACAAGCACAATAGAACATGTCAGTCGGTATCTTACACAGTTGGGCAAAGCATCCGTTGAAGAGGCCCATCAAGTTTGTTTCTTCTCCTTGTCCCAGTCAGGGCCAGCCTTCACTTGGTTTTCATCACTGCCAGTCAACTCCATTGCCAATTGGGCCGACCTAGAAAAGAAATTTCACACATATTTTTATACTGGGAATAGAGAAAAGAAGATTATCGATTTGACAATTATAAGGCAGAAAACTAACGAATCGGGCACTGAGTTTCTTCAGAGGTCCCGAGAGACTAGGAATTTGTGCTTCTCATTAAATTTGGCTGATGATCAGCTAGCTGCTTTGGCTATTCAAGGGATGCTGCCAACATGGAAAGAAAAGCTGCTGGAACAAGAATTTGATAACTTGGGTCAATTGGCTCAATAAGTGGCAGCGCTCAATAGCCAATTCCAGAGTATGCGTAGAGATACCTGATTCTAGAAGAATACCACAGTGGCCAAAACTTATAATCTATATTCAGTCGATCACAGCTATGAAGATGAAGAAGAGGTTGCCACGACTGAATGGAATTGGGGCAAAAAGACAGTAATGGTGCCAAATCCTTGGGGAAGAGGAGTCGAGGAGAGCTATGACTTTGATGTCACAAAATCAAACAAGCTCTTTGATTTCTTGCTTGAGAAGGGATAGATCAAGTTGCCCGATAATCATGTTATGTTGCCCCCTGATGAATTGAAAAATAAGAAGTTCTGCAAGTTTCACAACGCTACGTCTCATTCTACTAATGAATGCAGAGTTTTCCGGCAGCATATACAGAGGGCTATTCAGCAAGGGAGGCTTAAATTTGATACGCCTCGGAAGATGAAAGTTGATGATAATCCTTTCCTAGGAGATCAAAATATGGTCAATGCTAGGCTACTCAAAGGAAAGACTAAGGTCCTGACATCAACCAAATCAAGAGAAACTAGAACAGTCGATCCCGAGATGCAAATATCGGCTGACGAATACAGAGAAATTGAAAGACATCGCGACAACCAAAAGAGCCGATATGAGCAGGGAGAAACATCAAAGGATGGAGCGACAAAGCCGCGGGTTACATCTCGGATTTTGTTGAATAAATGGCAGTGGCAGAAGGAAAATGATTATCAATGTTGGTTAGAAGAGCAAGAATACCAGCGTCAACGGGGAAAAGAGAGGTATGAAAGAAAGCAAGCTGAATCACATTAGAATTGTCCTTTCTTCAGACATTGCTGGAACGAAGGTTTGAAATTGCCTACTAGAAATAACTGTCCAGATTGTAGCGATCAATATTGGGAGTTTAGGCAATCTCAAGCCAACCGCCGGTCTATCCATGCTCGAGATGCGTATCATTATAATAACATGGATCAGCGCTTTAAAAATAGAAGTGTTCATAATCGGCTTGGAAAACGAGTTGTTGATCAAAACTGGGCTGATTATGAAAGGAATGAAGAAGAATGTGTTTGGCAAGAAGGCCAATGGTGTCCAGGAGGTTTAACAAGAAGTTAGAACAGAAGAGTACAATGCCTAAGGAATAGAGAGTTGGAACAGGCTAAGGTATCCGATAAACCTCAAATATGGCGTGCTAAGCAAATAGCCGATAGAAGCAAGCATCGGCTAATATTCAAATGGCTTTTCTATTGCCATCAGAGTTTAGAGCTCCAGCAGATCAAGAAGTTTACTCAGATTTTGAAGAATCGAAGTATGAGGAGATAGTTGCCAAGTTGACAGTTATACAGCAGGCAATATTTGATAAACTAGTCAAGCATCGGCACTTAAAGGCTTTATATATAAAATGTTTTGTTGATGGGAAGCCGATAAACAAGATGTTGGTGGACGGAGGTGCTTCTGTCAATCTCTTGCTTTACACCACTTTTCATAAACTTGGCAAGGAACCAGGAGATTTGATTGAGACCGACATGATGCTTAAGGACTTTGGAGGTAATGCGTCTAAGACCTGGGGGGCAATGAACGTCAAACTAACAATCGGGAGTAAGACTCTGCTCACCACATTCTTCGTCATCGATGGAAAAGGGTCATATAGTATACTCCTTGGTCGTGATTGGATTCATGCAAACTGTTGTGTGACATCAACCATGCATCAGTGCTTGATTCAATGGCATGGAGATGATGTCAAACTGGTTCGCGCTAATGAGTCTGTAAGTATCGCAATAGCCAATCCAGTCTTTTGGGAGCTAGGAGACTTCGAGTGCTTTTCTGGAAAGATATGGGAAGGAGGCTTCATTAGAGTCAATAATGAAAGCCAACAGCCGATCCAAGCAATCGGCTTTGAAAATTTGTCTTATTGGATAATCTAATAGATGGTACAGATGGCAAACTAGGACATGGCTTCACGTCGGCCAATGAATTAGAAGAGGTAGATATTGGTTCTAGAGATAGACCTAGGCCGACGTATGTAAGTGCCAAGTTGGATCCTGAGTATAAGCGAGAGTTAGTTGATTTATTAAAGGAATTTAAAGACTGTTTTGCTTGGGAATACTATGAGATGCCTAGTCTAGACCGATCAATTGTTAAACATCGGTTGCCAATCAAACCTGGATATCAGCCGTTTAAACAAGCTCCAAGGAGATTCAACCCGAACGTGCTTGATGATATAAAAAAGGAGACTGAAAGGTTACTGAAAGCAAAGTTTATCCGACCGTGCCGATATGCAGAGTGGATATCGAATGTGTCCCTGTGTATAAGAAGAATGGAAAATTAAGAGTTTGCATTGATTTTAGGGATCTGAATAAAGCCACACCCATGGATGGTTATCCAATGCGGATAGCTGGTATGTTAGTAGATGCAGCAGCTGGGCATAAGGTTATTAGCTTAATGGATAGCAATGCAGGATATAACCAAATTTTCATGGCTAAGGAAGACATAGCAAAGACCGTTTTCAGGTGCCCTAGCACAATCGGCTTATTTGAGTATATTGTGATGACCTTTGGTCTGAAGAATGCCGGTGTAACTTATCAAAGGGCAATGAATTATATTTTTCATAAGTTGATCGGCAGGATTGTTGAAATCTACATTGATGATGTGATGATAAAATCTAAGGGGTACAAAGAGCATCTTGCTGATTTGCGGAAGACTCTAGAATGCACAAGAAAACATGGTCTAAAGATGAATCCTAATAAGTGTGCTTTTTGAGTGTCAGCTGGATAATTCTTGGGTTTCATGGTCCACGAGAGAGGAATCGAAGTTGGTCAAAAAAAGCATAGAGGCAATTGATGAGGCAGTTCCCCCGACTACTAAAACAGAGTTACAATCTTTGCTTGGTAAGATTAATTTCATCAGAAGATTCATTTCAAATTTGTCGGAAAGAGTTCTGTCGTTTTCTCCCTTGTTGAAGTTGAAAAATGATCAAGAATTTGAGTGGGGTGGCATACAACAAAAGACGTTTGAAGAGATAAAAGAATATATGAAATATCCACCTGTGCTGGTCCCTCCTCAGCAAGGTAAGCCTTTTAAGTTGTACATATCGGCTGATGACAAAACAATTGGTTCGGCCTTGATGCAAGAGTTCAAAGGAAAAGAGTGGGTTGTTTTCTATCTGAGTAGAAGACTCCTGGATCTAGAAACGAGATATTCTCCCACCAAAAAATTATGCTTGTGCTTATATTTCTCTTGCACTAAGTTGCGACACTACTTATTATCGGCCGAGTGTACGGTTGTTTCCAAGGCTGATGTGATCAAGCACATGTTATCAATGCCAATACTGAATGGGAGAGTGGGAAAGTGGATTCTCGCGTTATCGGAGTTTGACTTGAGGTACGAATCAGCTAAAGCAGTCAAAGGGCAAGTAATGGTCGATTTCGTCACCCAGCATCATAAACCAAGCATTGATTAAATAGAGCCGGTACCTTGGACGCTATTCTTTGATGGATCATCATGCAAGCAAGGTGATGGCATTGGTATTGTTATTATTTCACCTCGGGGGGCAAGTTTTGAGTTTGCTTTTCTGACTGAACCAATGATTACCAACAACCAAGCAGAATATGAAGCTATTCTTAAGGGGCTTCAACTTCTTCATGAAGTAAAGGCCGAATCAATTGAAGTATTTGGAGATTCATAGTTAATTATTAATAAGTTGATCGGCCTATATGAGTGCACAGAAGATACTTTGAGGGGGATATTGTGATGAGTGTCAAAGGTTGTTCAAAGAGTTTCCTCATGTCTCTTTTCAACATATTCCGAGGGCATAGAATCAAGAGGCTAATCGTTTAGCTCAAAGCGCTTCAGGTTATCGAGTGCTTCAAGAAGTCTTGAGTAGTGAAACCTCGAGTAATGATTGTAGAATCGAAATAGCCGATTACCTTAGGAATCTGTCACAGAAAGTTGCTAGAAAGCTAAGATATTAATCGACTAAGTATGTTTTACTGAATGATCAACTGTATTATAAAATAGTCGATGGGGTATTGCTCAAATGCCTAAATCAAGAGGAAGCTAAGGTGTTGATGGGCGAGGCGCATGAAGGGATATGTGGAGCTCGTCAATCGGCTTATAAGATGAAATGGATTATTCACAGAACTGGATACTTCTGGCCAACGATATTAGAAGACAGTTTTGAATATTACACGGGGTGCCAGGACTATCAACGTTTTGGTTATGTCTAGAAATCGCCAGCATTGGCCATGAATCTAATAATCAAACCATGGCCGTTTCGAGGTTGGGGAATTGATTTAATTGGTTATATTTTTTCGCCCTTAAGCAAAGGACATAAGTTCATATTGGTAGCGACAGATTACTTCACTAAGTGGGTTGAGGCAATTCCTTTGAAGACAGTAAGCTCAAAGAACATGGTTGATTTTGTCAAGGAGCATATTGTGTATCGTTTTGGGATTCCTCAAACTATCACTACCGATCAAGGGACGATGTTCACATCAGAAGAGTTTGGAGATTTTGCTGCCAGTATGGGAATCAAGCTACTAAATTCTTCTCCTTACTATGCTCAGGCTAATGGCCAGGCAGAGGCGTCCAATCAGATTATGATTAAGCTGATAAAAAAAAGAGATTGAGGAGCAACCAAGGAAGTGGCATTCAGTTATTAATTAAGCACTATGGGCATATAGAATGGCCTATCATGTATCGATTAAAATGTCACCCTATGAACTTGTGTATGGCCATAATGCCGTCCTTCCTTGGGAAATTCAGGCTGGACGAGGCGTGTTGGGTTGCAAAATAATTTGTCAGCCGAAGTCTACAAGAATCTTATGATAGACGACTTAGAGGACTCAAGTTACCATCGGCTACGTGCTCTTGAGAATATCGAAGCCAATAAACTGAGGGTTGCAAAATATTACAATAAAAAGGTCAAGAGCAAGCAATTTTCTGAAGGAGACTTGGTCTGGAATATGAAATTGCCGATTGGGTCAAAGGACAGCAAATTCGGCAAATGGTCACCTAATTGGGAAGGACCTTACCGGATCAAGCGTTGTGCGCCTGGTAATGCTTATATTTTGGAAACGCTAAGAGGAGAGAAAGAATTTGGCAGAGCAATCAATGGGAAATATCTAAAGAAAGATTACCCAAGCATTTGGATTAATATTGACAACTGACTTGTTCGGTCGTCGGCTCTAATAGCCGATACCAGAAGGTATCGCCTCTAGTGCAAAAATAAACCCGAAGGAGCAAAGCAAACACAGACAGAGTGATGCATTTAATATGAAGTACGAAGCAAAGGAAAATCACTCAAAGACGAGAAATTGTTTGCTAAATATCACCTATTACAGACTACGGGCCGAAAAACACTTTGGATACTATATCATCGGCCTAAGAAGTAAGGGCTACGGAGTTGGCAACACCGAAGAAATCCTCGACCAGGCGCTCATAGTCCCTAGGGTGTGCCGTGGCTGGAAAACCGTAGGAAAGAAGCCGAAGCTCGTGGATAGAACGGGCTTGTGCAGCAGCCAACGCCATGGCAGCACCATGACGAACGCCATGCAAAGCGACCTCCTTGACATGGTTTGGGATGTCGTGCAGGTGAACCATCGGGACAGCGCCTCTGGCGTTGATGAATCCTGCTGCGTACTCCGCAGCCGATCGAAGGCTTTCTAGCTGAGCCAACAAATCTAAAAAGATTCCAAAGGGGGTGATCAATATCTTGAATATAAATTTGAGAAGAGACAAAAGTTATGATAGATATCTCACCCGCGATCCTAGCCTCGGCCTTGGCTAGCCTATCCTCCACTAAATTGGCCTCGGGAGGTGATCGGCATCGGACCATGGCCAGAGCCGATTCTACGAGGGAGAGACAGTTAGCGAGATTCTGGCCATGCCTATCGATGGAGGCGAGCAAGTTGTCATTGTCGACCCACCTCCTTGGATACCAGGGGAGCTAGCGGTGAACTGTTGATGAAGAAAACCCTGAAGGCTGAACGGAGTCGGCCCTATACCCCGAGGCGGTGAGGGATCATGAGTTGCGCCCCCTAGTGACGAAGGTGTTTGGCGTGACGACGCACCTCCGTTGAGGGCCTCCTCGCAGAGACCTCTTCTTTGTTCTCTATGATCTCACACATATGGGAAAGCAGAAATCGCACTAAAGACACGACAGGTTTGAGACGATGTAGGATGTTTTTCGATCCATAGCCGTGGCCCGTATATATAGCCCGAGAAGGTGAGAAGATAGATTTCACCAGGGGTATGGAATTGAAGTCAGATGCGGAAACAGATCGACACTCTAGAAATTCAGGGGATGGACAACGAAGAGATAGCAGATTCGGACTTATTGCTTCTCATAATTACAAAATATCGTGGGATGGATACAAAAGGTTTACATTGACCAGCGATCAACCCATCAAGGCTTCTTTGGATTGAAGGGAGTCTGGATCCCCACAGGGCCAAAGGTCATCATGAACCAAGTCACATCGGCCCATTGATAAAATTATGCCAGAGAAGGGGAAAAGCCGTCTGCCTAATAGGTGCCCAACTGATTTCTCGGTGGCTGGGAAACTGTGGGAAAGAAGCCTATGGCTCTCCCAATGGGCATTTGATGGAGCGAACAAAAGGAAGGTGTCCACACATTTTAGCCCTTGCAAACACTAGAACAGCTCTATGAGCATGGAGAGAAGACTCAGGTGATATCACAAGAATTCTTCTAACCATAGTAGCTGATCCTCTTGCTCGATAAGGTGCTAAGATGAGCGACACAATCACCCTATGCACAAGAATTCTTCTAACCACTCAAGATCTTCACGGCAAAAAGATAGACCATGGAGGGTCCGGTGGAGCCAGAGGCACCTGAGGAAGCAGATAGAAGAGGAACATAGCTGAATTGTTGAATTTCTCTCACCAGAGTCGGATAGACATTTTATAGTCGTCCTGGCAAGATGTATCCAAGTGCCCGTGAAGTAGTGATGCTCTCGTAAAAGTTTTGAAGCGTGGGTTCATAAGCTGACATAGACGGTGACAAACAGTAGACCCCAGATCAAGATTCTCTACCCGTGACTACAGGACCTATTGGGAGTACAGATGTGATAATTTTGGAATAAAATTACTTTTATCCTAAAATTGGGGGGCATGTGTTTACACCAGAATTTGGAAGAAAGATTGCAGGAACTCAAAAGCTCCCAAGATCATGTCATCAAGGAATCGATTACATAAAGGTCGGTATCAGCTGATTCGAATGCAGCACTGGAATCGGCTCTCTTCAGATGGCGCTAGCAGATAACTATAATAGCTACAATTGGCGCCAGGAAAAAACATGTTGGACTCTAAAAAAGGGAAAGATTAGGGTCCAAGTTATCCTAAATTAGGGATGTTTTCTCTTAGGCCAAAAGTTATAATGAGTCATGCTTAAGCAAGATTCATTCGTAGGTTCCGGGTATAAATATTAGACCCCGACTATTGTAAAAGACACACAATCAATCAAATACAAGTTACTTACATTTTCGGCTCCGGCCACCCCTTAGGAGTACGTGTAGAATAGATCTCGGTGAGTTCTTTAGCGAGCAGGGCTGCATCAGTCCGGCCGACCTCCGGCTTGTCTGTAAGTACCGTCATGGCTTATACTTCTGTTCATACGACTGCATCGATCTGGTCGACCTCCACTGCGACTCTGGTATAAGCTAGTTATCGACTCTTGTCTAGTTCAAGTGCTGCATCATCGTTTGGTCCACCTCCACTGCTCGAACTAGATTAAGGTCAACTTATCGGCTCTATCTAAGGGTGGCGTCCTTCGGATAGATTCATTAAGTTACCGATCTTGCTTGTTGCTTTCATTATTTATTTAATTACAGCAATATCACTTCGCCCGATTAGGATTGATCTAGATCGGCCTTATATCCTATTTAACCCATCATTTACTAATCTAAACTGATCTACTCCGCACCCTAAACGATGAGTTATGTTTTATCGGCTGTTTTATGTCAATCTTGATCATGCAAAGTGTGTGGTTAAGGCATGTTTGGTCTTGGATAGATCTATCGGCTAACAAAAACCGTTCCATGGCCCATTATCACGGCCTCTGTGATTCTGCCTCACACCCCACTCTTAGCATCATGGAGTGGGGATCGTTATTTGGTAGATACATTTCGATAGGGCATGACCTTAATTGTGCGCTATGCCTGAATCGGCTGTTCTAGCCGATATCGAGTGTTTTCACATATGTGGTTCACGTTACGAGACTGTTGAAGGATAGATTGAAAGATATGTTAGCCCCATGATCTTATTATTGTGTTATAGCCTTTATGATTCTGCCTCATGCCCTACTAATATTAGTAATAAGTTAGGGTCATTAAATCTATTGTTGTTTCTACAGCCTGCATGATTCTGCCTCATGCCCCACTGGTCATAGCGATAGATGAGATCTAATATGTTCATTAGATTTATCTCTATTAAAATGGTTAAATGACGATGAGTCGCTTCTTTTTACATAAAAGGGATTTAGATTACTTGCGGTCATTGGCTTAGCATAAACCGATTAGTGTTGACATCCTATTGCCATTGACTAATATTTATCTAAATAACGATATTCATCACGAATGATAACCGATTTTTTCTTTCATAATTCCATGAGCTTTAAGCGATTTATTCTTATGAGTATGTTGAAATTGGCTATTTAGTCGATCTCCTTCCACATCGGCTCTCGTGAGCCACACATTCATAATGTCGACAACACCGCATGTAGTCCGCCTTAAATTATCGATTAGCTTTCTCTCCTTCTCAATTGCGAGGTCAAATTGGTCGGCACGTCTCGGGAGGAGTGCGCAGGATCGATAATCCCTAGGATTGAAGCCAAAGCGGATCTCTAGCTCCATCGAGCGGACTCTTTTAGCTTGCTCGTGTGCCTCAAGACGCGAGGCAATTTCCATGCCAACACCGGTGAAGCAGCGCCTACGTCGCTTCGACAAAGGGAAGCGCTGGGCCATCGATGAGGAGATTGTGAAGCTTTTGGTGGCCGGATTCATCAGGGAAGTATACCACCCCGAGTGGTTAGCCAATCCCGTTCTTGTACAAAAGAAGAGTGGAAAATAGAGAATGTGTGTTGACTACACGAGTCTCAACAAAGCGTGTACAAAGGATCCGTTTCCTTTGCCATGCGTAGACCAAGTAGTTGACTTGACCTCAGGGTGCGAAACCCTTTGCTTCCTTGATGCGTACTCCGGGTACTATCAGATCACGATGAAAGAGTCCAACCAGCTTGCGACATCTATCATCACCCAATTCGGATTGTTCTGCTATGTCACAATGCCGTTCGATCTAAAAAACACAGTGGCTACGTACCAACGTTGTATGCTCAAGTGTTTCGGGGACCTCATCGGGCGAACCGTTGAGGCCTACGTGGATGACATCATGGTCAAGTCCAAACGGGCTGACCACGACCTTGAGCAGACCTTCGCAAAACTCCGAGAAAAATGGCATTAAGCTCAACCTCGAGAAGTGTGTTTTCGAGGTCCCAAGGGGTATGCTATTGGGTTTTATCGTCTTCGAGCATGGCATCGAAGCCAACCCAGAGAAGATCTTGGCCGTCACGAGGATAGGCCATATTTAGAACATAAAGGGGGTACAATGAGTTATAGGGTGCCTCACCGTGCTCAGCCGCTTTATCTCACGCCTTGATGAATGAGGTCTCCCCCTCTATCAGCTCCTGAAGAAGGCCGACCATTTCGAATGGACGCCCGAGGCCCAGGAGGCACTTGACGTGGTCAAGCAGCTTCTGGCAAATGCCTCGATCCTGGTCCCCCCGACCGATGGGGAACCGCTTCTGCTATATATTGTGGCCACCATGCAAGTGGTCAGGGCCGCCCTAGTGGTAGAGCGAGAAGAAGAGGGACATGCCCTCAAAGTGCAGCGTCCCGTGTACTTCATTAGCGAGGTCTTGTCTGACTCCAAGACCCGCTACCCCCAGATCCAAAAAGCTCCTATACGCCATCCTTATCGCCGAGAGGAAGTTGTGTCACTACTTCGAGTCACATTCGGTGATGGTCGTGACATCCTTCCCTCTCGGTGAGGTCATCCAAACCCTGGATGCCACAGGAAGAATCACAAAGTGGGCACTCGAGCTGATGGGTCAAGGCATTTCATATACCCCTCGGACGGCCATCAAGTCCCAAGTGCTGGATGACTTCGTTGCAGAGTGGACCGAGGTCCAAATGCCACTAGCGATCGTCGTCCAAGAGTACTGGACGATGTCCCAATCTCAATCATGTCCCAAGGCATCTCAACAAGGCGACCGATGCGCTGGCGAAAGCGGCGTCCGGCCGAGAGCCAGTGCCGATAGGCGTCTTCGCCAACGATCAGTATAAACCCTCGGTCCGCTATGATGAGCCAGGACAAGCCGGTTAAGGGCCGCCTGTCCTGGGCTCAGGGGTTAACAAGCCATCGGCTCCATCCGACCCCGAAGTCATGGAGCTTGATGAGGATCCAATGACAGAGCCTGACCCTTTGGCCGACTAGAGGGCTCCTTACCTTGACTACCTCCTCCGTGAGGCGCTGCCGACAGACAAAATGGAGGCTCAGCGGCTCACGCGTCATGCCAAGTCTTTTATCCTTATTGAGGGCGAGCTCTACAGGCGAAGCCACACCGGGATCCTACAACGCTGCATCCCCATTGAACAAGGGAAGCGGTTGCTGGGCGATATCCACGGTGGGGTCTGTGGTCACCATGCCGCACCTAGAACCCTGGTCAAAAAAGCATTCCGACAAGGCTTCTACTGGCCGACCGCAGTGGTCGATGCTGAATAGATCATGCGCACCTACGAAGGGTGTCAATACTATGCTCGGCATACCCACCTCCTGGCCCAAGCACTCCAGACAATTCCCATCACGTGGCCATTCATGGTCTAGGGGCTCGATCTGGTCGGACCTCTCAAGACAGCACCCGGGGGCCATATGCACATGCTTGTCACTGTAGACAAGTTTACGAAGTGGGTAGAGGCTCAACCGATCTCCATGATCAAGTCTAAGCAAGCCGTGTTGTTCTTCCTTGACATCGTCCATCACTTTGGAGTCCCGAACTCCATTATCATGGACAACGGCACATAGTTCTCCGATTCTGCGATGAATACCACATCCACGTCAATTGGGCCGCCGTGGCACACCCCAGCATGAATGGGCAGGTCGAGCACGCGAACAACATGGTCCTACAAGGCCTCAGGCCTAGGATCTTCAACCGATTGAACAAGTTTGGTGGACTATGGGTCACAGAACTTCCCGCGGTGCTTTGGAGCTAGAGGATGACCCCAGCTAGGCCACCGGCTACACACCATTCTTCATGGTCTACGGTTTTGAGGCTATCCTCCCGAACGACCTCGACTATAGAGCACTAAGGGTCAGGGCGTACGACGAATAGGGAACCAAGGTGTCCCTTGAAGATGCCATGGACCAGCTAGATGAAGCGTGCGACGTTGCCCTCCTCCGCTCGGCCAACTACCAGCAAGCGTTACGCCGGTACCACAGCCATCGAGTGCAGGGTCAGGCCTTCAACGTTGGGGACCTGGTGCTCCGCCTCGTCCAGAGCAACAAGAACCACCACAAGCTCTCTCCACCATGGGAGGGACTGTACGTCATAGCGGAGGTGCTCCAACCAGGCGCCTACAAGCTCAAGACCATCGACGGCGTAGTCTTCATCAATGCCTAGAACATCGAGCAGCTACGTCGCTTTTACCCTTAATATACACACACTTTCTCTTATCAGTTTTGCTATCAAACTCCCCAATCTTCAGTGACACCTGACCCCAGCAATGGTAGGGGGTCGGGCCTTACTCAGGGGCTGATAAGAGCGTATCTATCCAATAGACATTCTCTACGCTCGACCCTTTCTCATGTTAAGACCCAGAAGCGAGGTTTACGGAAAACGAACGCTGAGTAAAATTGGTCGGACTGTGAGAAACCTACGCCCCAGCGGCTACGACGTCTTTGCTCACCAGCGTGATCAGAGTTTTTTCCACACCCTGGGCTTTTTGGCCTTAGCTACGGAAGGAGTCGGTACGCGTCTAAAAGTATATCCACCGAGCAAACATTCTTCGTGCCCGACCCTCTCTCATGTTGAGACCTAGAGGCTAGGGTTGTAGAAATGAACGCTGAGTAAAACTGATCAGACTATGAGAAACCTACGCCCCAGCGGCTATGACGCATTTTCTCACCAGTGTGATCAGAGTTTGTTCACCCGCACCCTAGGCTTTATGGCCTTAATGACGGAAGGGGTCGGAATGCACTAACCATTTTCTACGAAAAGGGGAGAAGGGCTAAAAATCTGTTAGGCCATAACGAAATTGAAGAGCTTGTCCACTTATTGCAAGTTCACCGCCTGGCGTATCTGCCTAACTAATTTCTTAGGGGGGATGATCTCATCCTCTATCTCCATAGGTAAGTCCTATGTCAGTGGGTCACACAAGTCGATCGGATAGCTTGGCCGCTGCCGAGAGATGGGTAAGGAGCACTTGGATGCCCCATGCGGGGTATTCTGACTCTGTCATGAAGGATGGACCCGGATTCCACTCGAACATATCCGGTAAGAGCTTCCTGAACCCGTCGCTCGTGCCATCAAGGTAAGTCCTATGCCAGTGGGTCACCCTTAATTTATGCATGTTTTCTCTCATTAACTTCGCTATCGAGACCCCGACCCTAGCAATGGCAAGGGGTCGGGCCTCACTCGGGGGCCGACAAGAGTGTCTATTCAGTAGACATTCTCTATGCCTGGCCCCTTCTCATGTTAAAAAACTAGAAGCAAGGTGTGCGGAAACAAACTCTGAGTAAAACTGGTCAGACCACAAGAAACCTATGCCCCAGCGGCTACGACGCATTTGCTCACCAGCATGATCAGAGTTTTTGCCCTCGCACCCTGAGATTTAGCCTTCGCCTTCCCAGGAAGGGTTTCGAGGGGCCCACCTATGGAATCTCCATCAAGGAGAGGCCAGTAGGTCACCAAAGTCGATCAGACAGCTCGGGCCTCTGCTGAGAGATGGGTAAGGAGCAGGGGGATGCCCTATGCAGGTTACGCCAACTCTATCACAAACGACAGACCTAGACCCCACATGAACATATCTAGTAAGAGCTCCCCGAACCCATCACTCGAGCTCTTGGTGGGCCTGGTCACACTCTCAGAAGGCCTGGTCGTGCTCCTCGTGAGCCGCACCACGTTCCGAGCGGAGCCTCTCTACGGTTTGGAGTAGTTCATCTCGCTCCTTACGCAAATAAGTGACCACCGCGGCCTCCAGGCTCGCCCTCTTCTCTAAGGTCATGAGCTTCTCTTTGGCCCCCAGCTTCAGTTCCCTTTCCTTCCCAACCTCGGCCAGAAGGTCAAGGATCCGCTGGCGGGTGTTGGCGTCCTTCTGGATCAACTCATCCCGCTCCTTCCTGACCCTGATGGCTTCCTCATTGTCCTTCCACGACCTCACCGATAGGGCCTCGAACGCCTTCTCGGCCTCATCAGCATCCTGACGGGCCTCGGCCACCCGCGACCAAAGATTGTCTACCTCCTCGGCGAGGGGAGTCAGCTCATTCACCCACTACTGAGCGGTGACAAGCTAAGCTGTTACCTCCCTGCATAGCTGTGCCTCCTTGATGAGGTGGTCCTAGGCCTTTGCTGATGAAGGAAATGAGATTTCCCCCAGCTGCAAGCTATGAGGGACAGCAAGAAGACGATGGTCAGGATACAGAAAGCATATAAAGGAGCATATGGGCAAAAAGCAGGACCAAACAATACCCAGCCTGAGGGAATGACGACATCGCGCAATGCGCCCGTGGCATGGTTCAGGGCCTTGAGCATGGACGTGATCCCTACGTCAAGGCTCTCCCACTCCATGCTCTCGACGGCATCATCAAGGGTGAAAAGCGTTGATGCCAGATTATGTGGATTCGTCCACTGGAGCAGTGGCTTGCCTCATGTAGGCGAGCCACTGCCCACCAATGTCAGGGTTAGGGACGACTCTCCACCGGCTCCAAGCACCACTGACCCCTCTTACCGTGACGTCCCCACCGGGACGCCGCCTAGCGATGGAGGGGGGTCAGCGGTGCGGACGCCGACCCCTCTCCCAGCACCATGACTCCCGAGGACACCTCGGTCGCGTCCCCCTCCATTCGGCCCATGCTACGTGCCATCACTTTGGCCGCCGATGGCACGGGTCAAGTCAGTGCCTCAGGCGCCGCTGCGGTTGTGCCCGACTGTGACCCATCTATCACGGCCGCCGCCACCTCCACCTGCGTCAACAGGGTCATGATCGGCTGCACCGCGCCCGCCGTGGTCAGTGCCACAAGCGTGGTTGGTAACCCCATCCGTCTCGCTGTTGGCAGCGGTATCGCGGCCGTTAGCGCCTGCTCTACGACCTTCGAAGGCGCCGCTTGAGCCCCCGTGTCCGTCCATCCCGTCGAGGTCACGGGCGCCATCATAGACAGCGCCTGACCAGCTGGCGATGCGGTCACACTAGCACCGCTCCCACCCAAAATGGGTCCAACACCAGCCGACGGGTGCCGCCTCAATTGGAGGGCGATGCTCGTCTTCGGCGCCAGCGCCAAAGGATTACACTGCCTATCGATGCTACAAGGGACGAAAAGCATGAGTCGCGATGAAATCCGACCAAGACAGAAAAAATAGAGAAACTAATAACTCACCTCAGTGCCGTCGGGCGGCAGATGCGTTTGGGGGGCCAACCCCCTGACCTTTGATCCGCCTCTTCGGAATGAGGCCGTTTTGAGCCCTCCCCCTGCTCCTAGGTAGAGGGGATCGTTCCCCTTAGTTCTTAGAGAGCGACGGCGGAGCTGGCCGCCTCTGCCGGCACCTCGGGTGCGACGGCAGAGCCGCCCGCCCCTATTGACTCCTGGGGCAGGCCAATGGTACGGCCCATCTCTGCTGGCTCTCCGGATGTACCCTCCCCTCCGTGGAACGGGAAGGGTCCCGACGCCTGCAAGGACAAACCGATACATGTCAGCGCATCCTCATTCTCCAGGTTGTCCCACTCGATATCGTTGGCTACCTCATCGTCGTCATCATCATCATAATCATTATCAGTTTCCTCCCCTCGTTCCCACGCCTGCAGCTTCCACTACTTCTTCCTCTTCTTGTCCTCCTTCGCCTTCCTCAACCCCTCACCCTCGGTGTGATTCACCGTCCTCATGGCTGAATCCCTCAGCAACGGCACCGGGTGATCCATAAGGATGAGGTCCCTCGGCTGGTCCTGCCCCTCTCAAGGTTAGTGTCAAGGGGTCGGGAAATCAATTGAAGAGAAGGCAGGAGAAGGGGAAACTTATGAAGATGACGTGGCCTGGCTCCGGCCACATCAGAGGATGCCCCATCACCGGGTAGACAAAACTGAGGGGGGCACCCGCATCGTCCTGTGAAGGCTCCATCGCCTCCTTGATGCATTGCGCGATCTCAGAGTTGGGGAGCATTCCCTTAGCGAGCGTAGTCCCATCGAATGATGCCTTGGGCGCCATCGCATACAGCAGGAGTGCACGGGTCGTCAATCGCGCCACCCTCCTTGCGTGGTTGGCCCTGATGACTCCTGACCCCGTCAGGCCATTCTCCTTCAGGATATGGATGACAGTGATGTGGTCTCGGATCTTCTTCTTGTCCTTCTCTGGGACACCCCACTTCCTCCATGGCTCCAGGGCCTCTTCGATCAGGCGCCCGGTGAACTCCGACAGAGGGGCAGCGGCGTCGTTCTTGAGGTAGAACCACTACAAGTGCCACCCCCTGTTGGACGTTGGGAGCCGCATGGATGGGTACTTGCTGACTTGGTTGTTCCAAAGTTGGATGCCAGCACACCCCATCGGCATATGCAACTCCTACCTGTCGCTTTTCACCCTCTTCTTCGGGAGGGTGATGGCAAAGAAGTACCTCCACAAGTCGAAGTGGGGGCTGATCCCTAGGAACCCCTCGCATAGGGGCGATCGAACGCCGCCATGTCTTTGGATCCTGTTGGGATTGACATGCTGTAGCTTCGATCTAATAGTAGTGCAAGAGTAGCCCCAATGAAATCTATGGGCGGGGTCATGAACCCAAGCTCGTGGAAGTGGGCTGAACGACACCACATAGCCATCGGGCAGTGTGGTAAGTCCTCCTCGCCAGGCAAGTGACCACTCCTCGGCCAAGGTTCACGACGGAGAAGACCACGACGGACGTGGCCCTCCTTGCACTAGAAGGTGATGTCGGAATGGCACCATAGATCCATTGGAGGTGGGGCGAATGGATGTGGGCTCAACGGCAGCAGAGATGCGGAGGCAGGAAACCTAAGCGATTGGCAGTGGAGGTCGTGGTCTGCGGAGGCAAGGATGCAAGGTTTGGCATTGATTATGAAGATACATTTAGTCTCATGGTTAAGGCAGCTACAATCTGACTTTTGTTGTCACTTGCTGTATCAAGGAACTAGAGTTTGAGGCAGCTAGATATTCAAAATGCTTTCTTGCACGGTTTCCTTGAAGAAAAAGTTTATATGAAGCAGCCCCCGGGATATGATGCTAAGTCCAAACCACATTATTTTGTGTAAGCTTGATAAAGCTCTCTATGGACTCAAGCAAGCCCCTTAGGCCTAGTATTCATGTCTGTGCAATAAGTTATAGAGTCTCAGTTTTGTTGCCTCAAAGGCCGACACGTCCTTGTTCTTTTACCGCAATGGAAATCATGTGATTTTTATGCTTGTTTATGATGATGATATCATTGTGGCTAGCTCTTCACAGGAAGCTATAAACACATTACTCCAAAATCTAGAAATGGACTATACAATCAAAGAACTTGAAGAGTTGCATTAGTTCGTGTGCATACAAGTTCAGCAGAAGAACGGTGAATTGTTAATGTCACAAGAATGATATGCCTCTGAAATTCTTCAAAGGGTCAACTTGCAAGTTTGTAAACCTATCAAGACACCACTTTGTACCTCTAAAAAGTTGTCGGTCACTAGTGGAACTAGACTTGGAACTGAAGATTCTACAAAATATAGGACTATTGTTGGTGCACTCCAATATCTCACCTTGACACGGCATGATTTGTCCTTCTCGGTTAACAAAGTGTGCCAATTTCTGCATTCTCCATTCACTGTTCACTAGGAGGCAGTAAAACGAATTTTGAGATATGTACAAGGTACTATCTATTTGGGTATCAAAATTAGTAAGTGTAATTCTATGCTTGTCAGTGCCTTTTCAGATGCAGATTGGGCCGGCTGTCCTGATGATCGGCGATCAACTGGGGGCTATGTTGTGTTCCTTGGCTACAACCTAATATCATGGTGTGCTTGGAAACCAGCAACCGTAACTCAGTCAAGTACTGAAGCCGAATACAAGTCATTGGTAAATGCAACTGTTGAGGTGTTGGTATATTTTAGACGCACACAGATAAATCCGCAAACGCACGGATACCACCGTAGCTTCCACCCAGAAATATTTCAAGTATCATATCCCCAGGGAAACATGTGAGGTTAACTATTATCTAACTTAACTAGGGGTAGCAATAAGTCAAAGGATAAACAGGAGCGTAGAGAGGACTACTAAAGTTCCCTAGTTCTGACTTGGGTAAGCTATGTCTTTTACTATTCAACTAGGGGCATTAGTAAGGAAAGACACCAGCAGAGGATGCTATTCGTAGTAACCGGGTGCTAATTGGCCTATAAATAGGAGGTGGGCTACGAAGGACTCAACGAGGCTATATAGTCACCCTCATGATCTGCCACTGGTCCAGAATGCAGGGTACATCCATGAGTAACGAAGTCTAACCACCACGCTTACACTACCGATTACTACTTTAACCTATGGCCAACAGATTAAAGCACTCAAAAGAATCACAAATCCAAAGAACAATATAAACAAAATGCTTACTTGAATCAGATGTTGATTACCAGAGAAATCACAGACGCAAGTTCTAGTAGAACTTGAATCCGCCAAGGTATAAGCCATAGAGAGAGCACCGATAGGCCGACACTTCCTCCAAACTCTTTTCTCACTCACTATCTCACTATTTCTATTTACGAGACTATATCCTATAGAGGACTAATCTTCTCTTGATAGGTAGCTCTGATCCTAATGAGGAGGATGTGAATTAAGGTTTCAGGATGGCCTTAGGGAGGGGGTAGGGGCTACTATATATAGGGGGAGCCATCAATTATGAGCCCTTGAATCAAACTCACTTAAAGCAACGTTGTAGATTGGACATCAATGGCGGTGGAAGAACCAACGTCGAAGCGGAGCATGATAGGTGGGACCAGGAGGCCAGTCGGCCTGCTGGTGGGGCCGACTGGACCCACCTATCATCCTCTCGGGTTTGCCACGAAGGGTTGCCTTCTGGTGTCTTTTAGAGTCTTCTAGAGTTGTTTTCGTTGTGGATAAAAACGATTAATTCTGGCAATTAGGTCTACCTTGATGGTATTCTGAATAAACCCTGCTAAAAACACAGATTCATCAAAACTCGTGGAATTTGTTAGTTTAAACCCCTAGACCTATGTTTGGTGATAGAATTAGGTATATATGCAGGTTATATTGATGGTTTATAATTGATGTTAATGACCATCAACAAGCTCCCCCAAGCTTACCCTTTGCTAGTGCCTGAGCAAAGCTAAACTCAACAATAGATCAGGAGTTGCTACAATGTCTTCACTCCTCTAAAGTACACATACGTTCAAACAAGAATTCTCCCCCAGATTAGAATAAACTGATCTGACTTTCAAACTTACCTACATTACCTTCAACCATGGGGCTTCTTAGCCTTGACTTGGGTCTTGCGCAATTGAAAGACAAAATGATCAAGTCAAGCACTATGTCTCAAGTTCTTTGTTCCACTATTGTTTCAGAGTTTTTATAAGTTTTCAAAATAAAACTTAGAGTTTCCATTGTATGACACCCTCAAGTCTCTCAATATATGTGGTATTTGTGGATTCTCACCAAGGCAATAATGATGTTATGCCTTTTTCTCTTCCTACCACAAAGGCTTATGTGGAGTTCATAGGTAGGGAGAAAGCTAGAGCATACTTGCAATGCATGTGTTGTAAAGTCAAACTTCGGATCCAAAGAGAGTTGAGTCATACAATCAAATCAAGATGTGCATGTGTGTGGAATATATGGTGGATATATATGGTGTCTAACCTAATTCTACTTTGCTCCTTAAGCTTATCTCTCTTTCGTAACTTGGAAACATTTGCTAGAGAACAGGGGTTATCTTATTCATCTTCTTTTTTTAGGCGGGCATCTAAGTATCCATTGTTTTTAATATCTCGAACACTTTTGTGTCCATTTTTTCTCTTCTCTTTTTTTCTTTTTTTTATGAATAAATTTTGTATAGCCCCATGTCTCTTTTCTGTAACAAAACTTTAGAGAGATAGGAACAAGAACTTGGAGCATTTATTTTGAGTGGAAACCTAACAAGCATATTTTTGTGTTCACCCCCAGTGTACGGGTAGAACATTTTTTGGTGGATCTAAATGACAAGCTTATTTTTGCGCCTACCCCTAGTGTAGTAGTGCATATTTGGGAGGTGTGTACGTGATCTTGATTTTAAAAGCATGACAAATCTCTCATAAGGGTCACAAAGCTTGCCAAAACTCAATGCAATACAAGCAGCATATATGTGGAAGTTTTTCTAGTCTAAATAACATGTATGGCTCTGGTAGGAATTCAAGCTCTGTCATACAAGAACTCATCATGTAGCATTTTCATGTTTTTCCAAAAGATAAATCTCTAGAACTTTAGTGTCACTTGGAATAAGATAAACAACACTGGACCTTCTCATATCATATCCGTCAATTACCTAGACTTAGATCAAGCATATGCTACCCACGAGTTTCAAGTTCAGAGTAAATCTTTATATCAAAACAATCTTATCCAAAACATGGGAGAATTGAAGGCTGAAAACTAGGTACCTGAAAGGAATTACAACAGAGCAACTATTCATCATTTCTATTTAAGAGATTATTCAGACTCCCCTTTATTTGTCTAACAACTCTTAAAACAAACTATCATACACACTCTTTTTTTATTTTACTACTACAAGGATAACTATTTATTTTGTTTTCATTCATCATTTTTAACTATTTAAACAAAACTAAAAATAAAAGGGGAAAGAATACTTACCTAGATACACGGGAGTGCTTCTTCCCCAAGTTAGCTCTTTCGATAAGGGTTCGGTGTTTTAAGTCCTTTGAACCAGACTTTTCCCTGTGAAGTTCATTACTAAGCACCTTGGTTTGCTATGAAAATGAGGAATCTTGTGGTGGCGCGTCTAGTGGTGATTTTACCTTTTATCGGCAAAAAAACGTGTCGATGTACCGGGCACACAGCAAGCCGGAAGGATCTGCTTGAAAGAGCAAGGCTAGAGATCCGTCTCACTACAACGCAGTACCAGTCGACCTTACGAATTCCTCCTGAGAGCGTGCCAGTCAATTTGACCTACAATTGACAAGGATAGAAAGTTTATCAGTAATTTAAGGAGGAACATGCCGGTCTTTGCCCAAACAGTTCCAAGTGTGCCGCTTTGGGAGAAGCCAGTGTTAGCCCACTGGATCTTTAGCACGGAGATGTCTGACCACTCACTAATGTTGTTGAGCACGCGCTAGTGATGCCGACCATGAACTAACGTTGTCCTCCCTCTAGTCATAGTGTGTGGTCGGACAACGTTAGTCGTGGTCGGTAGCGCTGGTGAGTGATCGGCAACACCGGTGATCCAGTGGGCCAACAGCCAGACGGGAAAAACACAGATGTAAGTAAAATCATCAGCTAGACAAAATATAACCAGTATGAAGCATTGAGCCGATGAGTATGACGAGAAAGGATATAACATGCAAATAAATCGACTGTCTAATACGAACAGTTCTACAAACGCTCTGAATCTAATCCGCTATCATCAACAGTGAGGTTCGACCGGATCGATACAGCTATGATGATAACAACAAACTAAAGCCAAAGAATTCACAAAACCATCCTTACCCTGACAGGTTTTCTGAAAGACATGCTATATTTGTGAAGGCGCAGGCGAATCGGCTAAAAGAGCCGATTCCGGTAGAAAAAGGGTCACATCATATGAACAATCGACTATTCAATACGAGCAGACCTATCAACTCCTCAAACCTAACCTATCATCTTTAATAGTGGGATTCAACCGGATCGATGGCATCCATAATAAAGATAACAGATTAAATCTTTAAAAAAATGGATCTACTCATATTTAACAGGATCATGAAGACATACTATGAGCATTAAAGTGCAAGCGATCGGCTATTTAGCCGATGCAGGCATAGCAAACAGCTAAGGTCACACATGATCGGGAACAAATCTATCAACTAGCATCCTCCAATCTAAAGTGCCATCAGTGGGGATTGACTGGATCGTTGCAGCCATAATAGCGAACTATAGACCAGATTTAACTAGCCAGCAGACCTCTTCAAGATCATACGTGCCTTAACCACGTACTATGCATGATCAAGATCGAGATAGAATAGCCAATAAAACGTAACCCGTCGCTCAAAGTAAGAAACATCGTATTGTCACAAAACAAACGACGGACTAAAAGGATATGAGGCCGATCTAGTTCGATCTTGATCGGACAGGTTGATGTTGCTAAAAAAACTATTGACAGTAAAAACATCAACAAGATCGGTCACTTAATGAATCTACACGAAGGACGCCACCCTTAGGTAGAGCCAATAACTTGACCTTAATCTAATTCGAGCAGTGGAGGTCGCACTTAACCGATGCAGCCGAACTTGAACTTGATAAAGATCGATAACTAGCTTATACAAGAGCTCGCAGTGGAGGTCGAACTTAACCGATGCAGCCTTATAAACCAAAGTATAAGCCATGATGGTAGTTATAGACAAACCGGAGGTTGGCCGGACCGATACAGCCTTGCTTGTTAAAGAACTCGTCGAGATCTACACTACTCCTACTCCTAAGGGTTGGCACGGAGCCACAAAAAGTAATTTGTATTCATTGATTGGATGTGTCCTTGATACAATAGCCGAGGGTTTATATTTATACCCTGGACTGATAAGAGTCCTAAATGAACACGACTAGATAACAAAAAGAAATATCAAGATACATGGACTCTAATTTCCCTTATGCAGAATCCTTGCTGATGAAGCTTCCTTGTTTGATACATGTCCTTGTTTCTTTCATCCTGATATGCGCCTGGACGTCATGTCTCTCAAATTTATTAAATAATATTTCCTGGCTGGCTCATAAATATCCCTTAATTAGGAAACTTTCTTGCTTTTGACATCATCGGCCGATCGCTTCCTTTTCAGGATAAGCTTACCAAATTTTGGTGTAAACACAGGCCCCCCGAGTTCGAAGTATGAGTTTTCATGCTTCAAACAATTTTGATCCGATGGCCTTCTTTTCCCCGACCGATGACATTTGATCGCAATCACTAAAAACTGAATCGGCTCCATCTTCTTTTTGATCTTGATAACTTCAAAATTGATCTTTCTCTGCATCTCTGTTCATTTGCTTTAGCCGATTAGGAGCTAGCCCCCCTGAGTTCGATCATAGCAATACAAGTTAACTGGCAGTACGAAAATATGCTGCTTAAAAGTTCAGGTATTCTAGCCGATAGTCTTCTTCCAAGGAGCTAAGAAATTTACTGGCAGCGATATTACCTTATTCCAAGCCTCACCAAGACATGTGAACTTTGAAGTGTCTACCATACCATCATGGGTGGTTGAGGAATGGAACGGATTTGAATCCAGTCATCTTCGCTTCCCTGCTCAGAAAACTTGGGTTTTTGAAAGATTTTCAAATTAAAACATAGCTTTGCTCCTCAAATGATTCTGTCAGATCACTCAATGTGTATAGTTCCTCATCAAAGCATTGTTTTGCCTCTTCTTATCCTACTTCTACAAAGCTTATGTGGAGTTTTAGGTAGGGATAAAATATGTAGCGTACTTACCTTGCATATCTTATAAGGTCAAATCCCGGATCCAATGAGAGAAATGTCACTCTTAGATCAAGATGTGCATGTGCGTGGAATATTTGGTGGCTAACCTAATTCTACTATGCTCTTTGAAATATATTTCTCTCTTGTGGAATATTTTTGTGAGAACATGGGCTATCTTTTCTCATCTTTTTCTTTTCCCTTTATTTATTTATTTATTTTGGACTTCTTTTATATCCATCTTTTATATATTTTTGCATAACCCATGTCTCTTTTCATAACGAACTTTTGAGAGAAATATTATCAAGAACTTGACACATTTTTTCTAATAAAACCTAACATATTTTTGTCTTCTCCCAGTGTAGGAGCAGAACATTTTGAGGTGGATGAAAAAACATATTTTTACGTACTTCCATTATAGAAGCAGCACATATATGTGGCGTGTATGTGATCCTGATCTTGGAAACATGATAAATCTCTCAACAAAGGTCACCAAGACTTGACAAAACTCAACACAGAGCAAGCAACTTATGTGGAAGGTTTTTAATAAGACTAATATATGGCTCTGATAGGAAATTCAACATCATTGAGGAGACAAGCTATTGATTTTGAATTTTTGTAAGAAAATTTCCCAAGTACTTTGCGAAAAGAAGTAAGGTTTCTTTCATCATATCATGTCTCATTCATCAACTACATAGATAGCATGCTTTTCCTATGATAGATTGTTCACAAGTGATAGGAAAAGCGTGAAATAAAGAATATGCTTACCTCCGCTTTGAACCGATGAATGTCTTTGTTCAAACTTTCTCCCAGCATGTATATATCAGCTAGACTTTGTCAGCCATATGATCTCTGCGTTCTCAATAAAACATATGATATGGCATGACCGCACGTACTTCCAAGATCTGACTCATCCTTTTTGTGCCCACGTACATCATGTATATATATGCATGGAAATCTGACTTGCCTGCATTACATAAAGGGCTATATCGGCTTGATCTCTTGATCTTCCAATTCTGAGCCGATTGCGAGCAATCTTTCATTTACTGCTTCTGACTTTTAATAAGGTGATCGTCAGTTTTAGAAGTCCCACTGTAACAGAACCGACCAAATTATAAGAATGTAAGTACAAAAACAATCACCGAAGCGATCAAATTCCTGTACTTAAGCTCCCATATTCCCGGTAGTCCGGAAATCATGAAGGATTTCAACCAACTCTCGACATACAAACCAAGATCGTAGTGATTCAACACAACACATCATCCGTTACAACATTTCATAAGTAGCATTCGGATTACATCCATCAGAGTTTAAATATAAAATATTACAAACCAAGTTCAAACGTGCGGAAGCAACATAGTTTAGTACATAACTTCATAGTTCCAAATACATTGCCAGATCTTAGTCATGTCCCACAAAAGCATCATTAGGTACGAGAACTAGTAGAGACCGCGCCCAATGGTCCGATCTTCATCCCCGGTAGGGAGAAGGCAATACTTCCAAACAACCAAAGTAGAATTGGTCATCACGCAGCGGTGGGAGATAAACCACGAGTACGAGAAGGTACTCACTAGACTTACCCGACAAAACCGAAATAAAAGACACCAAGGATCATGCAAGGCTTATCGGTGGGCTAGCTTGACACGAGTTGCATAAAGGAGCTTATGAATATAGTGACCAATTTAAACTTAGCATCGGGCTTATCATCATTTACCTATCCACTAGATTAGCAATTTTTGTACTAGAGCACTCACTTATTAGGAGCAAACAATATTAACCATAGCAGGTATAATAAAGGTTTGTCATCATCATATCATCATTTCTGAACCATTATGTTATTTAGTGTATCTACTTTGGAGATAAGCCCGTCAAGTTCTCACTAACCGGGAGAGACGGCGACTCGAATCGAATTACAACTCAGCTGAGGGGGTATTCCTAACTCTCACCCTGGCATACTTAGCAAGGGTAGCCGTGGGTCACCTTTGGAACAACTCAGGAACCAAATTCGCGGGTTCGATCAGCGCCAGCACTCTCAGGGATTACCTTTCTACCAGGACGATCAGGACTTTTAAATCACCTGCCCTTGGACTCACGCCTACAGCTCCCTTCCGAGACGCACTTTATACTTATCGACTCCCGGCCTGAGGTGAGCTACTCGGCTTAGCGGTCGGTCTTCAGACACGGCCAACTAAGAGAGAGGCATGCGTTCAACATGAACAGGAAAGGCTCTAAGATTCAGTCCTTAATCGACACAGACGGAGTCACTGCAAACCGACAAGTCTCCGTCCGGTCTTCATTTCAAATTAAGACTGGTTCTTTTCCACGATAGCAAATATAGCCAACCGTGCCATATGTATCTTCCTATATCTCGCAGGTGACAGGAAATCACCTGACTTCTACCATGTTAAAGCAGGGCTAAGCACTACACGAGCCTGAGCTACATAGAATTCAGGGTATCAATATCTGGACAAGGATTGGATAACCAATGCAGCAAGTGTTTGCATCCAACACCTAAACTTAATGCAACAATATATATATGTAACAATAATACTTTAACTGCATTTCAGAAATTAGGAGGCTTAATATGCTCCGGGGCTTGCCTTTCACAAAGTTGCACGGACGGTGATCCGGGCACTCAACGGCGACCTCGTCTGTCACTTCTCCTAAAGGCTGCACCTCCTGAACCTCCGGTGTTGGCTGCTGCTGCTCCTCGCTTTCGGTTCCTCGAATTCCAAAGAAGTCACACCTTCCAAGACACCTATTGCATGCCGATGCACAAGATAAATATCATGGATGCATAAGGAATGATATGATGCTCATGATGAATAAATCACAGTAAGTGTTTTAACGAAAACATAACTGGACACTCGTTTACCGAGTAAAATAGCTCTATTCAAATCACTTTAAGCATGTATCTAACTTAACTTAAAGAACAAGATCAACTTACCTAACTTGCATAACCTAAGATAAAGATGCTCATCTTCAGTTAAAGGCCTAACACCTAGGAACATTACCACAAACTTAGAAATAGTAAAGGCATACATAAATTATCGTTTAAAGTTTCATATGCACACAAGTAGTCCCTGAATTTAATCATAACCAGAGTTCTATAAATTTAAATGACTTGCAAGAGGACATTCTCGAAAGCTTATAAAATTCTCTACAAATCATTTGTAAACATCAAAGCATGATTCTTACGTTAACCAAACCGAATTCCAGTAAACCTAGAATCTGTCCAGAAACGACAGGGTCGCTAAATTAATTATTTAATGATGATGCAAAAGCATAATTGGACCAAACCAAGTTTACCAACATGTTTTGCATACCAAATAAACATCAAAAAGTCTAGTGCCAACTTCTAAACAATTTATTTAATGCCATTTTCTAATATCTCTAGTTAATTAGGTGATTAAAGCAATATATAGTAAAACTATTCAGAAAAATCTACAAAAATTACAGTAGCTATCTCATGCTTCACATAGACTACCATAAAAATTTCAAAGCCATTGGGTAAGCAGAACTTGTTGTATCCAAAATAACAGGTAGCATTTCTATTTTTAGCATAATTAGGAAACCCTATTGAAAAGTGTCAAGCAACAGATTTCTAATTTTTTCTAGCATCATTCTAGCATAATAACAGTACTCACCAATTTTTACCCTAACTGGATCTATAGAAAAATTATGAAAATTCACACAAGATCCATCCATGCAAACAAGATAATTTTTTATCTCCTACAAATAGTGCCCAAAATTTATGAAAATTTAACTACAAGCTATTCATGATATGAGAAGTACACCATAAAAATTTCATGCCATTTGGAGCTACCTAGTAAAAGATATAATTACCCCTATTTCTTGCATGATTAAAAGAGATAAATAGAAACTCCCATTTTCATAACAGAACATGACATGGATTATATTTTTAATAGAAACTAGACATTATCATGAACTCAACAAAATTAGAACCCCATCATTTGGATCTACCATCTAAGAGCTACATATTTTTGAATATGTACACAAATCTGTGAAATAATAAAACAAAACCAAATAAGAAAACCAATTCAACTCATCGGGCGGCCCGGTCGGACTCAATGGCCCATGACGCGTCTTGTGGCGCATGCCCGCAGCAGTCAAAGAAGAACGGTAGGGCTAGCTTTGCTCCGCCAGACAAGGCCCGGACCGACGCGGGCTCGACGGTCGGCCGAGAGCGAGGGAGGAGAACAGGTATATGGCGAAGCTCATCGCCGGTGACTCTTCCGGCGAAACTCGACGGTGCTACTGGCGTTCACCACATCGGTGCGCATCTAGCGGTGTCCTCAATCAATGCCATTGTCGCGGCTACGGGGTTGGCAGCGAAACGCGGCGTGTGGCGGCCACGCAGCAAAGCCCGGCTCCGGCGAGACTACGGCACTACGGCTCGAATGGGTGACCCTACGAGCTTGAGCAGCGCTCCTAGGACCTAGCGAGAGAGAGATAGGACGGGAAGGCCACGGTGGCGGTTGGCCACGTGGAGCGCCATCTCCGGTGAGGTCAGCCATGGCGGCGGTGGAAGAAAATGGCGATTTCGCCCTTACCAAGGCACAATTGGATCGACGGTGGGGTCGAGGAGGTAGAGGAGATCATGGCGAGGCTCTTGATTTAACCGGGCAACTCGTTTTTCGTGGTGGCGAAGCGCAAGACGACAACGGGCGACGCTTCGGTCGGAAGCGGGAAGCTTGGCTGCGGCTCGTTGCCAAGGCAGTGGAGGAGCGAGAGAAGCAAATGGGAAATTTGGCGAAAGGCGTCAAGTGCATCGCAGCCCTCTTTGGAGAGCGCGGACGCGCGACGTGGAGGCTTCGGCCGGGCATGAATGCCACGCGGCGAGCGGCTCCTGCGCCGGTCGGCCATGATGTTCGCTGACGCTTTCTGAAAATGGCGATTCAGAGATCACCGACGGTGACTGACAGAGCAAGTTTGACGGTGATTAGCTCCTAATCCGCGATGATTTAGATCATGCCATAGTTAACAAAGTTGATCATCTATATGTGAACTACAACTCTTACCATTGGAGCTTGAGCTGGTTTGGCTTTGTTAGGGAGATACAAGGTGAAAAAGTTGGGTACACGAAACTGCAAAACACTTAAGGACTTAGAAAATTTCTAAGTCTGAAATCAGCATGAACTTCTGACTTGTGAGCCATGTTTGAGCATGTTCTAGCCATTTTCATGAGATGATCATAAAACAACTTTTGTTCCTTGATAAATTACCTACAACTTTGGTAAAGAGTGCATAGCCATGCAAAGCCTCTAAGTTGGTCTTTTGAATCAGTCAAAATGTGGCACTCTAAGGGTCCATTCCAGTCAAACCTCCATTTGGGGGCATTTTTGTCATTTTGATCTACATGAACAACGTCCAAACAATTACTCTAAGTGTAGTTAAGGTGTATTAGACCATGATCAACCACCTTACACAATTGTTATACCATTTCAAATGAGTACATGTGATGAAACAACAAAACAAGCAATTCACCCAATGTTGCAATGCAATGTTTCACATGTTTCATGACTTTGTTGTCATTTTATAATTGTCACATTACTACCGTATTGCCATGTTTCAAAGTATGAGAATTTCATGTTACATTCACATGTTGCACTACTACCATTCTAAGCAATCAAGTATGAAACACACACAATTGAAAATGTTGCATATGCATGTTTCAGTAACAATGACATGATGAGATAGATGATGCACATGTTTATGAAATGAAATGCAATTAGTGGAAGCCAAACACCTAGGGTGTTACACCCACAATCAGATCAAGTTGAGAACACAGAAAGAGCACTATGAAAAATTCGCTTACCGAAGCCACAAACTGCAACAAAGGTCAGGGCTGGCCAAGAGGCTTCCTGCGTTGACCACTGAGCGCGTTGTAGGTACATCATGGCGGTGTAGACGCCTTTGTTGTCATCAGACATGTCCTCACCAAGCATGAGCTTAGAGACCCTATCTTCCGCTAGCTCCTATCTTGTCGCCAATGGAGCGGCGGTCGGTCAAGTTGGCGCGGGGCTTCATGCTGAGCCGTCTAAAGGGCGCGGTGGTAAATGCCAAGGATTGGCCGAGGAGCTTGGCCACTGTGGCGGTTGGCTCGAACAGTATGCTAATGTCGACGCTGCTACACTGCTCCGAGAAGGACGTGGATGCATCGGACACGGCGTAGCTGAGGTCACTCACCATATCAATGAGACTCCGTGTGGACAACAATGAGCAACATTTGTCGTGTTATGGCCCAAACTCTTCCACGTCCTTTGCTCATCCATCGGTTATGCCTCCACGAGAGAATATAGTCAATGTAGGGGAGGAGGTCCACAGCCTTGTTTGCCAGCATCACTTCCTTGTCATCGTCATCAGCCGCGAGTTCCTTGATCTTGTTCCATGGTAACTTGTTACCTCTACCACTAACCTTGCGTCGCCACACATACATAGCAGTCTCTACCCGGTCGGCCATTGCCAGCAAGTCGTGCTCCGATGAGATGTTGAGCGTGTCAAGCAAGAATTCCAGTGAGAACTTGTTGGCACCTAGCATGACATGATACACTGGGTCCTCATGCTTGTTTATCCACTCTTAGGGAATAAATAGTTCATAGGCTTGCTAGCAGTCGATTCTACTTCATTGGAAGATGGCGTCTAGGACACAAGGCATCAGCAGCCATCACTAGTCCTCTATCTGGTGATCCAACCTCCTGAATGACAATGGTGTCCTCGGGGACGATGATGAAGTAATCAAGCCAGATGACCTTGTTCTGATATCCTTATCGATAGCTAATCTCCACCGTCTTCCGCATGTCGATAATAATTTTCAATCGATGGTCTCCTATCGACTATCAGGTTGTCAACCTTTCCTGTATCTCTGATACAACCTCCCATGATGACTTTTTCTTCTTATCAAAAAATATACTTGGTCGAACAACCGATGGTAATAACCCATGGAGGAAAACTCAATGTGACCTCGACAATCGAACTAGCGACAGTCATTAGCTATGTTGATCCTCATTGGCTCTATGTGATTATTCTTGAAATTCCACTGCTGTACCATAAACTAATATCTCACTACTCTTATACCCTTGTCGATCAGATGTAGACTCCGTCAGCTTGGAGAGTAAATGCGTCATCGACAAGACCTTCCTCGCATGGCAACTTAAAGAAACAACAATTCCTTGCTTCCCGGTGTGCTTTTCAATAAAGGCCACTGACAGTAAAATGCCTTCATGCATATGTAAAATAGCCGATCTCAATTAATCCATGTCATGTACGCATCCATGAATAGTAAGCCAATGTAAAAATAGCCGATCTCCATATATTAGAATCATCATTCTTAATTTGATCTTCTCTTGCTTGCATCGGTTGGCATAACAATGATATACTCCGAGCATCTTATTGGCTACTGACTTGATACCTTTGTTCTTGGCTACCACAATATTTAAACAAACTCTAAGAACCTTTCAATGCTCACAACAACAACGATATCCTTATGGTACCTTATGAAGACCTACTAGATGGAGATAAAGATGTTATCAGCAAAGCTATAGAAGAAATTCAGAACAAGTGTGTCACACCCCAAAAATTCTATTTTGGGTTGTGAATAGTTTTCACTGAATAAAATTAATGCTTTTATTATTTTCTAAAGTTTCCAAGATTTAATTAGGCTTTTGTAATTTATAATGTGAAAAATGTTGATTTTTAAATAACTTTTGTAATATAATGTGAAGGGTGTTGCATTCATGCCGGTTGCATTTGGTGGTTATGAGTGCAAATGGTTTTGAAATATGATACAATGATGTTTCTTTCTCCGGGAATTTTTCTGACCTTTTCTGGAATTAAATTCCTTTTTCCTTGAGCTTAATATTTTTCTTGATCTTTGCTACAATCTTTTCGTGAGCTCAAACAACTTTAGTTGAGTTCCTCATCCTTCAATCTATCTCCAGGATTTTTTCGAGGATTTTTCTGAGCTTCGGGCTATTTTTCTTGGCTTTTAAAAGCAATTCTAGATTTTTGAATTATTTTAATTCGTGAAATTAAAATAATCCCAAAACCCTTATTTTTCCACCGACCTAAACCCTGCATATAAATACATGCCGTCGTTCTCCTTCTCACGCTGATCACAAAAGTACAATCGGTTTCGCGAGCCGCCAATGCGTTTGCCCTAGATCTATCGTCGAAGTTATGATGTGAACTTTTCCGGTTAGGTTAATGAGCTTTTTCGGCCAACTCCGGCCCTCGCGAATTCGAGACCACCCAGAGGTAGATCTCTTCGTTCTCTACACCGTGGTATATCCTATTGCACAAATCCATCACCGTTTGACACGTTCCCCATCCTTTGTTTTAGTTCTCCCGTGAGCATCTCCATTGTTATCGTCATTGCCATCAGTATAGTTCTGTGTTCATTTGGCAGCCAAGCCGCCCAACCTCCTCTGGCTCCTCGGCGCCCCTCTACCGGGTGGTGGACGTCGCCCTACACCCAGCCCCTGCCCTTGTTCTCCCACGGCCAAGCCAGCCTTGCTTTCTCAAGCAGAAGGTCGAGTGAATAGTAACCAGTAACTCTACTATAGCGATTTCGATTCGAGGAAGAAGGACTATTTTGCGATTATTTATTTTTTGAAATAATGAGATAGGTCCCTGATTCATTTAACTTCCATCCTTTTCATCTATTATTCATCTCGTATGATATCCTCCGAGGAAGAAGGATTTATTTATTTTTTCTGATTTTAACTTCCATCTTTTCATCATTATTATGTATGATATTCGAATTCAATTCTTTCATTCTTTCCAATATGTATTACCATCATTGTTTAATCCCGCCAGTACTAATTATTTCATTATTTCAGCGCGTTTCATGTGAAATACCTTAAATGCCCCTCCCCCCGATAAATCTTTCGAAGTCCGTATCTTTTCCGTCCGATCTCCGTTTTCAGCGGTTCTTGCGCTCACGCGATCGTAGAAACAAGACCTACTCATAAGTAACCTTTTCATAAGTTGTTTATCATGTTTGGTGTACTGCTTTTATTTATTTGTATATGTTTGCTTGTATGTCTATGCGCCCGAAGATTTGTCGCGATGGAGGAGAAGTCATCGGTGGACCCTGAAGACCAAGAGTTGAGTTGTTATGCGTTTCTAAGCCTAAGACAAGTGTCCTTGACCATCTTGCTCCTACATTTGTTTTACTTTGAGTTAGTGTAGTTAGACCATTAGTTGCATGCTGAGTCACAATTTGAATCCTATGTTAGGGTTTACTAGAACTTGATGTTATCATCCTTGTAACCTGGGTTGGTTGTGTAGCTGTCTTGCTTAGCTTGCAGTCTTGGGTTGGAAAGGTTATCATTTAATATTGATTAATGATTTATGCAACTTGGGTTGGTAATGTTTATAGCAACATGGTGAATAGGAATCCAGCAGGATGGTTGGTTTTGGTGGAGGTGTGTGCGATTTTAGGTAAATGTTTTCTGGTGGATTGTTGGAATTGGTGGAATGGATTGTGCTCGTTCCTGCTTGGATTCTAAGGACCGGTTCATGGACAAGTAACCCAGCTTAACAGCGCAACCTCGAGGGCTATATGGCTCGCCCTGGCCAAGTAATTAGTTTCATTACAAGTTATGCTACATCGGGTCGGGTTTGTGTGGCACAAGAGGGGGCTTCTGCAGGTGGTGTTGGTGCCCTTGTTAGCGGTTAGAAACCTTAGTGAAGGTGTAAAAGCAGACTTGGAGGGACTTTGTAAAGGCCTTGTAGTGTGACCCCACCTTGAGCACCTAGGTAGTGTGAAGCGTGATGGGGAAACATGACTCGTGGTGAAAGTGTGCAACCTTTGCAGAGTGTAAAACTGATATATCAGCCATGCTCACGGTCAAGAGCGGCATGGACTTCACATGATTCTGAATCTAGGGTATCAAGGCACACGGAATTTCAATCCACAGATGGGTCAACAAGTGTAGAGAAATCTGAATTCACATGCTGACGAGTTGTTGCTAAAGGTGATCGAGATGATGAAGAATCAGTTCGGTCTGAAGCCAAAAGGGCTGACCTTCTCGTACAAACGCCCATATCCAGAATGGTATGATTTGGTCGCTCTTCCTACAAATTACAGGCTCCTAGAGTTTGCAAAGTTCACTAGCCAAGACAGCACAAGCACAATAGAACATGTCAGTCGGTATCTTACACAGTTGGGCAAAGCATCCGTTGAAGAGGCCCATCAAGTTTGTTTCTTCTCCTTGTCCCAGTCAGGGCCAGCCTTCACTTGGTTTTCATCACTGCCAGTCAACTCCATTGCCAATTGGGCCGACCTAGAAAAGAAATTTCACACATATTTTTATACTGGGAATAGAGAAAAGAAGATTATCGATTTGACAATTATAAGGCAGAAAACTAACGAATCGGGCACTGAGTTTCTTCAGAGGTCCCGAGAGACTAGGAATTTGTGCTTCTCATTAAATTTGGCTGATGATCAGCTAGCTGCTTTGGCTATTCAAGGGATGCTGCCAACATGGAAAGAAAAGCTGCTGGAACAAGAATTTGATAACTTGGGTCAATTGGCTCAATGAGTGGCAGCGCTCAATAGCCAATTCCAGAGTATGCGTAGAGATACCTGATTCTAGAAGAATACCACAGTGGCCGAAACTTATAATCTATATTCAGTCGATCACAGCTATGAAGATGAAGAAGAGGTTGCCACGACTGAATGGAATTGGGGCAAAAAGACAGTAATGGTGCCAAATCCTTGGAGAAGAGGAGTCGAGGAGAGCTATGACTTTGACGTCACAAAATCAAACAAGCTCTTTGATTTCTTGCTTGAGAAGGGATAGATCAAGTTGCCCGATAATCATGTTATGTTGCCCCCTGATGAATTGAAAAATAAGAAGTTCTGCAAGTTTCACAACGCTACGTCTCATTCTACTAATGAATGCAGAGTTTTCCGGCAGCATATACAGAGGGCTATTCAGCAAGGGAGGCTTAAATTTGATACGCCTCGGAAGATGAAAGTTGATGATAATCCTTTCCTAGGAGATCAAAATATGGTCAATGCTAGGCTACTCAAAGGAAAGACTAAGGTCCTGACATCAACCAAATCAAGAGAAACTAGAACAGTCGATCCCGAGATGCAAATATCGGCTGACGAATACAGAGAAATTGAAAGACATCGCGACAAGCAAAAGAGCCGATATGAGCAGGGAGAAACATCAAAGGATGGAGCGACAAAGCCGCGGGTTACATCTCGGATTTTGTTGAATAAATGGCAGTGGCTGAAGGAAAATGATTATCAATGTTGGTTAGAAGAGCAAGAATACCAGCGTCAACGGGGAAAAGAGAGGTATGAAAGAAAGCAAGCTGAATCACATTAGAATTGTCCTTTCTTGAGACATTCTTTGGAACGAAGGTTTGAAATTGCCTACTAGAAATAAGCGGCCAGATTGTAGCGATCAATATTGGGAGTTTAGGCAATCTCAAGCCAACCGCCGATCTATCCATGCTCGAGATGCGTATCATTATAATAACATGGATCAGCGCTTTAAAAATAGAAGTGTTCATAATCGGCTTGGAAAACGAGTTGTTGATCAAAACTGGGCTGATTATGAAAGGAATGAAGAAGAATGTGTTTGGCAAGAAGGCCAATGGTGTCCAGGAGGTTTAACAAGAAGTTAGAACAGAAGAGTACAATGCCTAAGGAATAGAGAGTTGGAACAGGCTAAGGTATCCGGTAAACCTCAAATATGGCGTGCTAAGCAAATAGCCGATAGAAGCAAGCATCGGCTAATATTCAAATGGCTTTTCTATTGCCATCAGAGTTTAGAGCTCCAGCAGATCAAGAAGTTTACTCAGATTTTGAAGAATCGAAGTATGAGGAGATAGTTGCCAAGTTGACAGTTATACAGCAGGCAATATTTGATAAACTAGTCAAGCATCGGCACTTAAAGGCTTTATATATAAAATGTTTTGTTGATGGGAAGCCGATAAACAAGATGTTGGTGGGGAGGAGGTGCTTACATCAATCTCTTGCTTTACACCACTTTTCATAAACTTGGCAAGGAACCAGGAGATTTGATTGAGACCGACATGATGCTTAAGGACTTTGGAGGTAATGCGTCTAAGACCTGGGGGGCAATGAACGTCAAACTAACAATCGGGAGTAAGACTCTGCTCACCACATTCTTCGTCATCGATGGAAAAGGGTCATATAGTATACTCCTTGGTCGTGATTGGATTCATGCAAACTGTTGTGTGACATCAACCATGCATCAGTGCTTGATTCAATGGCATGGAGATGATGTCAAACTGGTTCGCGCTAATGAGTCTGTAAGTATTGCAATAGCCAATCCAGTCTTTTGGGAGCTAGGAGACTTCGAGTGCTTTTCTGGAAAGATATGGGAAGGAGGCTTCATTAGAGTCAATAATGAAAGCCAACAGCCGATCCAAGCAATCGGCTTTGAAAATTTGTCTTATTGGATAATCTAATAGATGGTACAGATGGCAAACTAGGACATGGCTTCACGTCGGCCAATGAATTAGAAGAGGTAGATATTGGTTCTAGAGATAGACCTAGGCCGACGTATGTAAGTGCCAAGTTGGATCCTGAGTATAAGCGAGAGTTAGTTGATTTATTAAAGGAATTTAAAGACTGTTTTGCTTGGGAATACTATGAGATGCCTAGTCTAGACCGATCAATTGTTAAACATCGGTTGCCAATCAAACCTGGATATCATCCGTTTAAACAAGCTCCAAGGAGATTCAACCCGAACGTGCTTGATGATATAAAAAAGGAGACTGAAAGGTTACTGAAAGCAAAGTTTATCCGACCGTGCCGATATGCAGAGTGGATATCGAATGTGTCCCTGTGTATAAGAAGAATGGAAAATTAAGAGTTTGCATTGATTTTAGGGATCTGAATAAAGCCACACCCATGGATGGTTATCCAATGCCGATAGCTGATATGTTAGTAGATGCAACAGCTGGGCATAAGGTTATTAGCTTAATGGATAGCAATGCAGGATATAACCAAATTTTCATGGCTAAGGAAGACATAGCAAAGACCGTTTTCAGGTGCCCTAGCACAATCGGCTTATTTGAGTATATTGTGATGACCTTTGGTCTGAAGAATGCCGGTGTAACTTATCAAAGGGCAATGAATTATATTTTTCATAAGTTGATCGGCAGGATTGTTGAAATCTACATTGATGATGTGATGATAAAATCTAAGGGGTACAAAGAGCATCTTGCTGATTTGCGGAAGACTCTAGAATGCACAAGAAAACATGGTCTAAAGATGAATCCTAATAAGTGTGCTTTTTGAGTGTCAGCTGGATAATTCTTGGGTTTCATGGTCCACGAGAGAGGAATCGAAGTTGGTCAAAAAAAGCATAGAGGCAATTGATGAGGCAGTTCCCCCGACTACTAAATCAGAGTTACAATCTTTGCTTGGTAAGATTAATTTCATCAGAAGATTCATTTCAAATTTGTCGGAAAGAGTTCTGTCGTTTTCTCCCTTGTTGAAGTTGAAAAATGATCAAGAATTTGAGTGGGGTGACATACAACAAAAGACGTTTGAAGAGATAAAAGAATATATGAAATATCCACCTGTGCTGGTCCCTCCTCAGCAAGGTAAGCCTTTTAAGTTGTACATATCGGCTGATGACAAAACAATTGGTTCGGCCTTGATGCAAGAGTTCAAAGGAAAAGAGTGGGTTGTTTTCTATCTGAGTAGAAGACTCCTGGATCTAGAAACGAGATATTCTCCCACCAAAAAATTATGCTTGTGCTTATATTTCTCTTGCACTAAGTTGCGACACTACTTATTATCGGCCGAGTGTACGGTTGTTTCCAAGGCTGATGTGATCAAGCACATGTTATCAATGCCAATACTGAATGGGAGAGTGGGAAAGTGGATTCTCGCGTTATCAGAGTTTGACTTGAGGTACGAATCAGCTAAAGCAGTCAAAGGGCAAGTAATGGTCGATTTCGTCACCCAGCATCATAAACCAAGCATTGATTAAATAGAGCCGGTACCTTGGACGCTATTCTTTGATTGATCATCATGCAAGCAAGGTGATGGCATTGGTATTGTTATTGTTATTATTTTACCTCGGGGGGCAAGTTTTGAGTTTGCTTTTCTGACTGAACCAATGATTACCAACAACCAAGCAGAATATGAAGCTATTCTTAAGGGGCTTCAACTTCTGCATGAAGTAAAGGCCGAATCAATTGAAGTATTTGGAGATTCATAGTTAATTATTAATAAGTTGATCGGCCTATATGAGTGCACAGAAGATACTTTGAGGGGATATTGTGATGAGTGTCAAAGGTTGTTCAAAGAGTTTCCTCATGTCTCTTTTCAACATATTCCGAGGGCATAGAATCAAGAGGCTAATCGTTTAGCTCAAAGCGCTTCAGGTTATCGAGTGCTTCAAGAAGTCTTGAGTAGTGAAACCTCGAGTAATGATTGTAGAATCGAAATAGCCGATTACCTTAGGAATCCGTCACAGAAAGTTGCTAGAAAGCTAAGATATTAATCGACTAAGTATGTTTTACTGGATGATCAACTGTATTATAAAATAGTCGATGGGGTATTGCTCAAATGCCTAAATCAAGAGGAAGCTAAGGTGTTGATGGGCGAGGCGCATGAAGGGATATGTGGAGCTCGTCAATCGGCTTATAAGATGAAATGGATTATTCACAGAACTGGATACTTCTGGCCAACGATATTACAAGACAGTTTTGAATATTACACGGGGTGCCAGGACTATCAACGTTTTGGTTATGTCTAGAAATCGCCAGCATTGGCCATGAATCTAATAATCAAACCATGGCCGTTTCGAGGTTGGGGAATTGATTTAATTGGTTATATTTTTTTGCCCTTAAGCAAAGGACATAAGTTCATATTGGTAGCGACAGATTACTTCACTAAGTGGGTTGAGGCAATTCCTTTGAAGACAGTAAGCTCAAAGAACATGGTTGATTTTGTCAAGGAGCATATTGTGTATCGTTTTGGGATTCCTCAAACTATCACTACCGATCAAGGGACGATGTTCACATCAGAAGAGTTTGGAGATTTTGCTGCCAGTATGGGAATCAAGCTACTAAATTCTTCTCCTTACTATGCTCAGGCTAATGGCCAGGCAGAGGCGTCCAATCAGATTATGATTAAGCTGATAAAAAAAAGAGATTGAGGAGCAACCAAGGAAGTGGCATTCAGTTATTAATTAAGCACTATGGGCATATAGAATGGCCTGTCATGTATCGATTAAAATGTCACCCTATGAACTTGTGTATGGCCATAATGCCGTCCTTCCTTGGGAAATTCAGGCTGGACGAGGCGTGTTGGGTTGCAAAATAATTTGTCAGCCGAAGTCTACAAGAATCTTATGATAGACGACTTAGAGGACTTAAGTTACCATTGGCTACGTGCTCTTGAGAATATCGAAGCCAATAAATTGAGGGTTGCAAAATATTACAATAAAAAGGTCAAGAGCAAGCAATTTTCTGAAGGAGACTTGGTCTGGAATATGAAATTGCCGATTGGGTCAAAGGACAGCAAATTCGGCAAATGGTCACCTAATTGGGAAGGACCTTACCGGATCAAGCGTTGTGCGCCTGGTAATGCTTATATTTTGGAAACGCTAAGAGGAGAGAAAGAATTTGGCAGAGCAATCAATGGGAAATATCTAAAGAAAGATTACCCAAGCATTTGGATTAATATTGACAACTGACTTGTTCGGTCGTCGGCTCTAATAGCCGATACCAGAAGGTATCGCCTCTAGTGCAAAAATAAACCCGAAGGAGCAAAGCAAACACAGACAGAGTGATGCATTTAATATGAAGTACGAAGCAAAGGAAAATCACTCAAAGACGAGAAATTGTTTGCTAAATATCACCTATTACAGACTACGGGCCGGAAAACACTTTGGATACTATATCATCGGCCTAAGAAGTAAGGGCTACGGAGTTGGCAACGCCGAAGAAATCCTCGACCAGGCGCTCATAGTCCCTAGGGTGTGCCACGGCTGGAAAACCGTAGGAAAGAAGCCGAAGCTCGTGGATAGAACGGGCTTGTGCAGCAGCCAACGCCATGGCAGCACCATGACAAACGCCATGCAAAGCGACCTCCTTGACATGGTTTGGGATGTCGTGCGGGTGAACCATCGGGACAGCGCCTCTGGCGTTGACGAATCCTGCTGCGTACTCCACAGCCGATCGAAGGCTTTCTAGCTAAGCCAACAAATCTAAAAAGATTCCAAAGGGGGTGATCAATATCTTGAATATAAATTTGAGAAGAGACAAAAGTTATGATAGATATCTCACCCGCGATCCTAGCCTCAGCCTTGGCTAGCCTATCCTCCACTAAATTGGCCTCGGGAGGTGATCGGCATCGGACCATGGCCAGAGCCGATTCTGCGAGGGAGAGACAGTTAGCGAGATTCTGGCCATGCCTATCGATGGAGGCGAGCAAGTCGTCATTGTCGACCCACCTCCTTGGATACCAGGGGAGCTAGCGGTGAACTGTTGATGAAGAAAACCCTGAAGGCTGAACGGAGTCGGCCCTATACCCCGAGGCGGTGAGGGGATCATGAGTTGCGCCCTCCTAGTGACGAAGGTGCTGGCGTGACGACGCACCTCCGTTGAGGGCCTCCTCAGCAGACCTCTTGCTGTTCTCTATGATCTCACACATATGGGAAAGCAGAAATCGCACTAAAGACACGACAGGTTTGAGACAATGTAGGATGTTTTTCGATCCATAGCCGTGGCCCGTATATATAGCCCGAGAAGGTGAGAAGATAGATTTCACCAGGGGTATGGAATTGAAGGCAGATGCGGAAACAGATCGACACTCTGGAAATTCAGGGGATGGACAACGAAGAGATAACAGATTCGGACTTATTGCTTCTCATAATTACAAAATATCGTGGGATGGATACAAAAGGTTTACATTGACCAGCGATCAACCCATCAAGGCTTCTTTGGATTGAAGGGAGTCTGGATCCCCACAGGGCCAAAGGTCATCATGAACCAAGTCACATCGGCCCATTGATAAAATTATGCCAGAGAAGGGGAAAAGCCGTCTGCCTAATAGGTGCCCAACTGATTTCTCGGTGGCTGGGAAACTGTGGGAAAGAAGCCTATGGCTCTCCCAATGGGCATTTGATGGAGCGAACAAAAGGAAGGTGTCCACACATTTTAGCCCTTGCAAACACTAGAACAGCTCTATGAGCATGGAGAGAAGACTCAGGTGATATCACAAGAATTCTTCTAACCACAGTAGCTGATCCTCTTGCTCGATAAGGTGCTAAGATGAGCGACACAATCACCCTATGCACAAGAATTCTTCTAACCACTCAAGATCTTCACGGCAAAAAGATAGACCATGGAGGGTCCGGTGGAGCCAGAGGCACCCGAGGAAGCAGATAGAAGAGGAACATAGCTGAATTGTTGAATTTCTCTCGCCAGAGTCGGATAGACATTTTATAGTCGTCCTGGCAAGATGTATCCAAGTGCCCGTGAAGTAGTGATGCTCTCGTAAAAGTTTTGAAGCGTGGGTTCATAAGCTGACATAGGCGGTGACAAACAGTAGACCCCAGATCAAGATTCTCTACCCGTGACTACAGGACCTATTGGGAGTACAGATGTGATAATTTTGGAATAAAATTACTTTTATCCTAAAATTGGGGGGCATGTGTTTACACCAGAATTTGGAAGAAAGATTGCAGGAACTCAAAAGCTCCCAAGATCATGTCATCAAGGAATCGATTACATAAAGGTCGGTATCAGCTGATTCGAATGCAGCACTGGAATCGGCTCTCTTCAGATGGCGCTAGCAGATAACTATAATAGCTACAATTGGCGCCAGGAAAAAACATGTTGGACTCTAAAAAAGGGAAAGATTAGGGTCCAAGTTATCCTAAATTAGGGATGTTTTCTCTTAGGCCAAAAGTTATAATGAGTCATGCTTAAGCAAGATTCATTCGTAGGTTCCGGGTATAAATATTAGACCCCGGCTATTGTAAAAGACACACAATCAATCAAATACAAGTTACTTACATTTTCGGCTCCGGCCACCCCTTAGGAGTACGTGTAGAATAGATCTCGGTGAGTTCTTTAGCGAGCAGGGCTGCATCAGTCCGGCCGACCTCCGGCTTGTCTGTAAGTACCGTCATGGCTTATACTTCTGTTCATACGACTGCATCGATCTGGTCGACCTCCACTGCGACTCTGGTATAAGCTAGTTATCGACTCTTGTCTAGTTCAAGTACGGCTGCATCGTTTCGGTCCACCTCCACTGCTCGAACTAGATTAAGGTCAACTTATCGGCTCTATCTAAGGGTGGCGTCCTTCGGATAGATTCATTAAGTTACCGATCTTGCTTGTTGCTTTCATTATTTATTTAATTACAGCAATATCACTTCGCCCGATTAGGATTGATCTAGATCGGCCTTATATCCTATTTAACCCATCATTTACTAATCTAAACTGATCTACTCCGCACCCTAAACGATGAGTTATGTTTTATCGGCTGTTTTATGTCAATCTTGATCATGCAAAGTGTGCGGTTAAGGCATGTTTGGTCTTGGATAGATCTATCGGCTAACAAAAACCGTTCCATGGCCCATTATCACGGCCTCTGTGATTCTGCCTCACACCCCACTCTTAGCATCATGGAGTGGGGATCGTTATTTGGTAGATCTGTTTCTGATAGGGCATGACCTTAATTGTGCGCTATGCCTGAATCGGCTGTTCTAGCCGATATCGAGTGTTTTCACATATGTGGTTCACGTTACGAGACTGTTGAAGGATAGATTGAAAGATATGTTAGCCCCATGATCTTATTATTGTGTTATAGCCTTTATGATTCTGCCTCATGCCCTACTAATATTAGTAATAAGTTAGGGTCATTAAATCTATTGTTGTTTCTACAGCCTGCATGATTCTGCCTCATGCCCCACTGGTCATAGCGATAGATGAGATATAATATGTTCATTAGATTTATCTCTATTAAAATGGTTAAATGACGATGAGCTGCTTCTTTTACATAAAAAGGGATTCAGTTACTTGCAGTCATTGGCTTAGCATAAACTGATTAGTGTTGACATCCTATTGCCATTGACTAATATTTATCTAAATAACGATATTCATCCTGAATGATAACCGATTTTTTCTTTCATAATCCCATGAGCTTTAACTGATTTATTCTTATGAGTATGTTGAAATTGGCTATTTAGTCGATCTCCTTCCACATCGGCTCTCAGAGCCACACATTCGTTAATGTCTGACAACACCGGCATGTTCCACCTTAAATTACTGATTAGCTTTCTCTCCTTCTCAATTGCAGGGTCAAATTGACTGGCACGTCTCGGGAGGAGTGCGCAGGATCAGTAATCCCTAGGATTGAAGCCAGGCGGATCTCTAGCTCCATCGAGCGGACTCTTTTAGCTTGCTCGTGTGCCTCGGCACGAGACGAATTTCCATGCCAACACCGGTGAAGCAGCGCCTACGTCGCTTCGACAAAGGGAAGCGCTGGGCCATCGACGAGGAGATTGTGAAGCTTTTGGTGGCCGGATTCATCAGGGAAGTATACCACCCCGAGTGGTTAGCCAATCCCGTTCTTGTACAAAAGAAGAGTGGAAAATAGAGAATGTGTGTTGACTACACGAGTCTCAACAAAGCGTGTCCAAAGGATCCGTTTCCTTTGCCATGCATAGACCAAGTAGTTGACTTGACCTCAGGGTGCGAAACCCTTTGCTTCCTTGATGCGTACTCCGGGTACTATCAGATCACGATGAAAGAGTCCAACCAGCTTGCGACATCTGTCATCACCCAATTCGGATTGTTCTGCTATGTCACAATGCCGTTCGATCTAAAAAACACAGTGGCTATGTACCAACGTTGTATGCTCAAGTGTTTCGGGGACCTCATCGGGCGAACCGTTGAGGCCTACGTGGATGACATCATGGTCAAGTCCAAACGGGCTGACCACGACCTTGAGCAGACCTTCGCAAAACTCCGAGAAAAATGGCATTAAGCTCAACCTCGAGAAGTGTGTTTTCGAGGTCCCAAGGGGTATGCTACTGGGTTTTATCGTCTTCGAGCATGGCATCGAAGCCAACCCAGAGAAGATCTTGGCCGTCACGAGGATAGGCCATATTTAGAACATAAAGGGGGTACAATGAGTTATAGGGTGCCTCACCGTGCTCAGCCGCTTTATCTCACGCCTTGATGAATGAGGTCTCCCCCTCTATCAGCTCCTGAAGAAGGCCGACCATTTCGAATGGACGCCCGAGGCCCAGGAGGCACTTGACGTGGTCAAGCAGCTTCTGGCAAACGCCTCGATCCTGGTCCCCCCGACCGATGGGGAACCGCTTCTGCTATATATTGTGGCCACCATGCAAGTGGTCAGGGCCGCCCTAGTGGTAGAGCGAGAAGAAGAGGGACATGCCCTCAAAGTGCAGCATCCCGTGTACTTCATTAGCGAGGTCTTGTCCGACTCCAAGACCCGCTACCCCCAGATCCAAAAAGCTCCTATACGCCATCCTTATCGCCGAGAGGAAGTTGTGTCACTACTTCGAGTCACATTCGGTGATGGTCGTGACATCCTTCCCTCTCGGTGAGGTCGTCCAAACCCTGGATGCCACAGGAAGAATCACAAAGTGGGCACTCGAGCTGATGGGTCAAGGCATTTCATATACCCCCCGGACGGCCATCAAGTCCCAAGTGCTGGATGACTTCGTTGCAGAGTGGACCGAGGTCCAAATGCCACTAGAGATCGTCGTCCAAGAGTACTGGACGATGTCCCCATCTCAATCATGTCCCAAGGCATCTCAACAAGGCGACCGATGCGCTGGCGAAAGCGGCGTCCGGCCGAGAGCCAGTGCCGATAGGCGTCTTCGCCAACGATCAGTATAAACCCTCGGTCCGCTATGATGAGCCAGGACAAGCCGGTTAAGGGCCGCCTGTCCTGGGCTCAGGGGTTAACAATCCATCGGCTCCATCCGACCCCGAAGTCATGGAGCTTGATGAGGATCCAATGACAGAGCCTGACCCTTTGGCCGACTAGAGGGCTCCTTACCTTGACTACCTCCTCTGTGAGGTGCTGTCGACAGACAAAATGGAGGCTCAGTGACTCACGCGTCATGCCAAGTCTTTTATCCTTATTGAGGGCGAGCTCTACAGGCGAAGCCACACCGGGATCCTACAACGCTGCATCCCCATTGAACAAGGGAAGCGGTTGCTGGGCGATATCCACGGTGGGGTCTATGGTCACCATGCCGCACCTAGAACCCTGGTAAAAAAGCATTCCGACAAGGCTTCTACTGGCCGACCGCAGTGGTCGATGCTGAATAGATCATGCGCACCTACGAAGGGTGTCAATACTATGCTCGGCATACCCACCTCCTGGCCCAAGCACTCCAGACAATTCCCATCACGTGGCCATTCATGGTCTAGGGGCTCGATCTGGTCGGACCTCTCAAGACAGCACCAAGGGGCCATATGCACATGCTTGTCACTGTAGACAAGTTTACGAAGTGGGTAGAGGCTCAACCGATCTCCATGATCAAGTCTAAGCAAGCCGTGTTGTTCTTCCTTGACATCATCCATCACTTTGGAGTCCCGAACTCCATTATCATGGACAACGGCACATAGTTCTTCGATTCTGCGATGAATACCACATCCGCGTCAATTGGGCCGCCGTGGCACACCCCAGCATGAACGGGCAGGTCGAGCACGCGAACAACATGGTCCTACAAGGCCTCAGGCCTAGGATCTTCAACCGATTGAACAAGTTTGGTGGACTATGGGTCACAGAACTTCCCGCGGTGCTTTGGAGCCAGAGGACGACCCCAGCTAGGCCACCGGCTACACACCATTCTTCATGGTCTACGGTTTCGAGGCTATCCTCTCAAACGACCTCGACTATAGAGCACTAAGGGTCAGGGCGTACGACGAATAGGGAACCAAGGCGTCCCTTGAAGATGCCATGGACCAGCTAGATGAAGCGTGCGACGTTGCCCTCCTCCGCTCGGCCAACTACCAGCAAGCGTTACGCCAGTACCACAGCCATCGAGTGCAGGGTCAGGCCTTCAACGTTGGGGACCTGGTGCTCCGCCTCGTCCAGAGCAACAAGAACCACCACAAGCTCTCTCCACCATGGGAGGGACTGTACTTCATAGCGGAGGTGCTCCAACCAGGCGCCTACAAGCTCAAGACCATCGACGGCGTAGTCTTCATCAATGCCTAGAACATCGAGCAGCTACGTCGCTTTTACCCTTAATATACATACACTTTCTCTTATCAGTTTTGCTATCAAACTCCCCAATCTTTAGTGACACCTGACCCCAGCAATGGTAGGGGGTCGGGCCTTACTCAGGGGCTGATAAGAGCGTATCTATCCAATAGACATTCTCTACGCTCGACCCTTTCTCATGTTAAGACCCAGAAGCGAGGTTTACGGAAAACGAACGCTGAGTAAAATTGGTCGGACTGTGAGAAACCTACGCCCCAGCGGCTACGACGTCTTTGCTCACCAGCGTGATCAGAGTTTTTTCCACACCCTGGGCTTTTTGGCCTTAGCTACGGAAGGAGTCGGTACGCGTCTAAAAGTCTATCCACCGAGCAAACATTCTTCGTGCCCGACCCTCTCTCATGTTGAGACCTAGAGGCTAGGGTTGTAGAAACGAACGCTGAGTAAAACTGATCGGACTATGAGAAACCTACGCCCCAGCGGCTATGACGCATTTTCTCACCAGTGTGATCAGAGTTTGTTCACCCGCACCCTAGGCTTTATGGCCTTAATGACGGAAGGGGTCGGAATGCACTAACCATTTTCTATGAAAAGGGGAGAAGGGCTAAAAATCTGTTAGGCCATAATGAAATTGAAGAGCTTGTCCACTTATTGCAAGTTCACCGCCTGGCGTATCTGCCTAACTAATTTCTTAGGGGGGATGATCTCATCCTCTATCTCCATAGGTAAGTCCTATGTCAGTGGGTCACACAAGTCGATCGGATAGCTTGGCCGCTGCCGAGAGATGGGTAAGGAGCACTTGGATGCCCCATGCGGGGTATTCTGACTCTGTCATGAAGGATGGACCCGGATTCCACTCGAACATATCCGGTAAGAGCTTCCTGAACCCGTCGCTCGTGCCATCAAGGTAAGTCCTATGCCAGTGGGTCACCCTTAATTTATGCATGTTTTCTCTCATTAACTTCGCTATTGAGACCTCGACCCTAGCAACGGCAAGGGGTCGGGCCTCACTCGGGGGCCGACAAGAGTGTCTATTCAGTAGACATTCTCTATGCCTGGCCCCTTCTCATGTTAAAAAACTAGAAGCAAGGTGTGCAGAAACAAACTATGAGTAAAACTGGTCAGACCACAAGAAACCTATGCCCCAGCGGCTACGACGCATTTGCTCACCAGCATGATCAGAGTTTTTGCCCTCGCACCCTGAGATTTAGCCTTCGCCTTCCCAGGAAGGGTTTCGAGGGGCCCACCTATGGAATCTCCATCAAGGAGAGGCCAGTAGGTCACCCAAGTCGATCAGACAGCTCGGGCCTCTGCTGAGAGATGGGTAAGGAGCAGGGGGATGCCCTATGCAGGTTACGCCAACTCTATCACAAACGACAGACCTAGACCCCACATGAACATATCTAGTAAGAGCTCCCCGAACCCATCACTCGAGCTCTTGGTGGGCCTGGTCACACTCTCGGAAGGCCTGGTCGTGCTCCTCGTGAGCCGCGCCACGTTCCAAGCGGAGCCTCTCTACGGTTTGGAGTAGTTCATCTCGCTCCTTACGCAAATAAGTGACCACCGCGGCCTCCAGGCTCGCCATCTTCTCTAAGGTCATGAGCTTCTCTTTGGCCCCCAGCTTCAGTTCCCTTTCCTTCCCAACCTCGGCCAGAAGGTCAAGGATCCACTGGCGGGTGTTGGCGTCCTTCTGGATCAACTCATCCCGCTCCTTCCTGACCCTGATGGCTTCCTCATTGTCCTTCCATGACCTCACCGATAGGGCCTCGAACGCCTTCTCGGCCTCATCAGCATCCTGACGGGCCTCGGCCACCCGCGACCAAAGATTGTCTACCTCCTCGGCGAGGGGAGTCAGCTCAGCCACCCACTACTGAGCGGCGACAAGCTAAGCTGTTACCTCCCTGCATAGCTGTGCCTCCTTGATGAGGTGGTCCTAGGCCTCTACTGATGAAGGAAATGAGATTTCCCCCAGCTGCAAGCTATGAGGGACAGCAAGAATACGATGGTCAGGATACAGAAAGCATATAAAGGAGCATATGGGCAAAAAGCAGGACCAAACAATACCCAGCCTGAGGGAATGACGACATCGCGCAATGCGCCCGTGGCATGGTTCAGGGCCTTGAGCATGGACGTGATCCCTACGTCAAGGCTCTCCCACTCCATGCTCTCGACGGCATCATCAAGGGTGAAAAGCGTTGATGCCAGATTATGTGGATTCGTCCACTGGAGCAGTGGCTTGCCTCACGCAGGCGAGCCGCTGCCCACCAATGTCAGGGTTAGGGACGACTCTCCACCGGCTCCAAGCACCACTGACCCCTCTTACCGTGACGTCCCCACCGGGACGCCGCCTAGCGATGGAGGGGGGTCAGCGGTGCGGACGCCGACCCCTCTCCCAGCACCATGACTCCCGAGGACACCTCGGTCGCGTCCCCCTCCATTCGGCCCATGCTACGTGCCATCACTTTGGCCGCCGATGGCACGGGTCAAGTCAGTGCCTCAGGCGCCGCTGCGGTTGTGCCCGACTGTGACCCATCTATCACGGCCGCCGCCACCTCCACCTGCGTCAACAGGGTCATGACCGGCTGCACCACGCCCGCCGTGGTCAGTGCCACAAGCGTGGTTGGTAACCCCATCCGTCTCGCTGTTGGTAGCGGTATCGCGGCCGTTAGCGGCTGCTCTACGACCTTCGAAGGCGCCGCTTGAGCCCCCGTGTCCGTCCATCCCGTCGAGGTCACGGGCGCCATCGTAGGCAGCGCCTGACCAGCTGGCGATGCGGTCACACTAGCACCGCTCCCACCCAAAATGGGTCCAACACTAGCCGACGGGTGCCGCCTCAATTGGAGGGCGATGCTCGTCTTCGGCGCCAGCGCCAAAGGATTACACTGCCTATCGATGCTACAAGGGACGAAAAGCATGAGTCGCGATGAAATCCGACCAAGACAGAAAAAATAGAGAAACTAATAACTCACCTCAGCGCCGTCGGGCGGCTGATGCGTTTGGGGGGCCAACCCCCTGACCTTTGATCCGCCTCTTCGGAATGAGGCCGTTTTGAGCCCTCCCCCTGCTCCTAGGTAGAGGGGATCGTTCCCCTTAGTTCTTAGAGAGCGACGGCGGAGCTGGCCGCCTCTGCTGGCACCTTGGGTGCGACGGCAGAGCCGCCCGCCCCTATTGACTCCTGGGGCAGGCCAATGGTATGGCCCATCTCTGCTGGCTCTCCGGATGTACCCTCCCCTCCGTGGAACAGGAAGGGTCCCGACGCCTGCAAGGACAAACCGATACATGTCAGCGCATCCTCATTCTCCAGGTTGTCCCACTCGATATCGTTGGCTACCTCATCGTCGTCATCATCATCATAATCATTATCAGTTTCCTCCCCTCGTTCCCACGCCTGCAGCTTCCACTACTTCTTCCTCTTCTTGTCCTCCTTCGCCTTCCTCAACCCCTCACCCTCGGTGTGATTCACCGTCCTCATGGCCGAATCCCTCAGCAACGGCACCGGGTGATCCATAAGGATGAGGTCCCTCGGCTGGTCCTGCCCCTCTCAAAGTTAGTGTCAAGGGGTCGGGAAATCAATTGAAGAGAAGGCAGGAGAAGGGAAAACTTATGAAGATGACGTGGCCTGGCTCCGGCCACATCGGAGGATGCCCCATCACCGGGTAGACAAAACTGAGGGGGGCACCCGCATCGTCCTGTGAAGGCTCCATCGCCTCCTTGATGCATTGCGCGATCTCAGAGTTGGGGAGCATTCCCTTAGCGAGCGTCGTCCCATCGAATGATGCCTTGGGCGCCATCGCATACAGCAGGAGTGCACGGGTCATCAATCGCGCCACCCTCCTTGCGTGGTTGGCCCTGATGACTCCTGACCCCGTCAGGCCATTCTCCTTCAGGATATGGATGACAGTGATGTGGTCTCGGATCTTCTTCTTGTCCTTCTCTGGGACACCCCACTTCCTCCATGGCTCCAGGGCCTCTTCGATCAGGCGCCCGGTGAACTCCGACAGAGGGGCAGCGGCGTCGTTCTTGAGGTAGAACCACTACAAGTGCCACCCCCTATTGGACGTTGGGAGCCGCATGGATGGGTACTTGCTGACCTGGTTGTTCCAAAGTTGGATGCCAGCACACCCCATCGGCATATGCAACTCCTACCTGTCGCTTTTCACCCTCTTCTTCGGGAGGGTGATGGCAAAGAAGTACCTCCACAAGTCAAAGTGGGGGCTGATCCCTAGGAACCCCTCGCATAGGGCGACGAACGCCACCATGTGCTGGATCCTGTTGGGATTGACATGCTGTAGCTCGATCTAATAGTAGTGCAGTAGCCCCCAATGAAATCTATGGGCGGGGGTCATGAACCCAAGCTCGTGGAAGTGGGCGAACGACACCACATAGCCGTCGGGCAGTGACGGCAAGTCCTCCTCGCCAGGCAGCAGCCACTCCTCGGCCAAGGTTCACGCACGGAGAAGACCACGACGGACGTGGCCCTCCTTGCACTAGAAGGTGATGTCGGAATGGCACCATAGATCCATTGGAGGTGGGGCGAATGGATGCGGGCTCAACGGCAGCAGAGATGCGGAGGCAGGAAACCTAAGCGATTGGCAGTGGAGGTCGTGGCTGCGGAGGCAAGGATGCAAGGTTTGGCATTGATTATGAAGATACATTTAGTCTCATGGTTAAGGCAGCTACAATCTGACTTTTGTTGTCACTTGCTGTATCAAGGAACTAGAGTTTGAGGCAGCTAGATATTCAAAATGCTTTCTTGCACGGTTTCCTTGAAGAAAAAGTTTATATGAAGCAGCCCCCGGGATATGATGATAAGTCCAAACCACATTATTTTGTGTAAGCTTGATAAAGCTCTCTATGGACTCAAGCAAGCCCCTTAGGCCTAGTATTCATGTCTGTGCAATAAGTTATAGAGTCTCAGTTTTGTTGCCTCAAAGGCCGACACGTCCTTGTTCTTTTACCGCAATGGAAATCATGTGATTTTTATGCTTGTTTATGATGATGATATCATTGTGGCTAGCTCTTCACAGGAAGCTATAAACACATTACTCCAAAATCTAGAAATGGACTATACAATCAAAGAACTTGAAGAGTTGCATTAGTTCGTGTGCATACAAGTTCAGCAGAAGAACGGTGAATTGTTAATGTCACAAGAATGATATGCCTCTGAAATTCTTCAAAGGGTCAACTTGCAAGTTTGTAAACCTATCAAGACACCACTTTGTACCTCTAAAAAGTTGTCGGTCACTAGTGGAACTAGACTTGGAACTGAAGATTCTACAAAATATAGGACTATTGTTGGTGCACTCCAATATCTCACCTTGACACGGCATGATTTGTCCTTCTCGGTTAACAAAGTGTGCCAATTTCTGCATTCTCCATTCACTGTTCACTAGGAGGCAGTAAAACGAATTTTGAGATATGTACAAGGTACTATCTATTTGGGTATCAAAATTAGTAAGTGTAATTCTATGCTTGTCAGTGCCTTTTCAGATGCAGATTGGGCCGGCTGTCCTGATGATCGGCGATCAACTGGGGGCTATGTTGTGTTCCTTGGCTACAACCTAATATCATGGTGTGCTTGGAAACCAGCAACCGTAACTCAGTCAAGTACTGAAGCCGAATACAAGTCATTGGTAAATGCAACTGTTGAGGTGTTGGTATATTTTAGACGCACACAGATAAATCTGCAAACGCACGGATACCACCGTAGCTTCCACCCAGAAATATTTCAAGTATCATATCCCCAGGGAAACATGTGAGGTTAACTATTATCTAACTTAACTAGGGGTAGCAATAAGTCAAAGGATAAACAGGAGCGTAGAGAGGACTACTAAAGTTTCCTAGTTCTGACTTTGGTAAGCTATGTCTTTTACTATTCAACTAGGGGCATTAGTAAGGAAAGACACCAGCAGAGGATGCTATTCGTAGTAACCGGGTGCTAATCGGCCTATAAATAGGAGGTGGGCTACGAAGGACTCAACGAGGCTATATAGTCACCCTCATGATCTGCCACTGGTCCAGAATGCAGGGTACATCCATGAGTAACGAAGTCTAACCACCACGCTTACACTACCGATTACTACTTTAACCTATGGCCAACAGATTAAAGCACTCAAAAGAATCACAAATCCAAAGAACAATATAAACAAAATGCTTACTTGAATCAGATGTTGATTACCAGAGAAATCACAGACGCAAGTTCTAGTAGAACTTGAATCCGCCAAGGTATAAGCCATAGAGAGAGCACCGATAGGCCGACACTTCCTCCAAACTCTTTTCTCACTCACTATCTCACTATTTCTATTTACGAGACTATATCCTATAGAGGACTAATCTTCTCTTGATAGGTAGCTCTGATCCTAATGAGGAGGATGTGAATTAAGGTTTCAGGATGGCCTTAGGGAGGGGGTAGGGGCTACTATATATAGGGGGAGCCATCAATTATGAGCCCTTGAATCAAACTCACTTAAAGCAACGTTGTAGATTGGACATCAATGGCGGTGGAAGAACCAACGTCGAAGCGGAGCATGATAGGTGGGACCAGGAGGCCAGTCGGCCTGCTGGTGGGGCCGGCTGGACCCACCTATCATCCTCTCGGGTTTGCCACGAAGGGTTGCCTTCTGGTGTCTTTTAGAGTCTTCTAGAGTTGTTTTCGTTGTGGATAAAAACGATTAATTCTGGCAATTAGGTCTACCTTGATGGTATTCTGAATAAACCCTGCTAAAAACACAGATTCATCAAAACTCGTGGAATTTGTTAGTTTAAACCCCTAGACCTATGTTTGGTGATAGAATTAGGTATATATGCATGTTATATTGATGGTTTATAATTGATGTTAATGACCGTCAACAAGCTCCCCCAAGCTTACCCTTTGCTAGTGCCTGAGCAAAGCTAAACTCAACAATAGATCAGGAGTTGCTACAATGTCTTCACTCCTCTAAAGTACACATACGTTCAAACAAGAATTCTCCCCCAGATTAGAATAAACTGATCTGACTTTCAAACTTACCTACATTACCTTCAACCATGGGGCTTCTTAGCCTTGACTTGGGTCTTGCGCAATTGAAAGACAAAATGATCAAGTCAAGCACTATGTCTCAAGTTCTTTGTTCCACTATTGTTTCAGAGTTTTTATAAGTTTTCAAAATAAAACTTAGAGTTTCCATTGTATGACACCCTCAAGTCTCTCAATATATGTGGTATTTGTGGATTCTCACCAAGGCAATAATGATGTTATGCCTTTTTCTCTTCCTACCACAAAGGCTTATGTGGAGTTCATAGGTAGGAGAAAGCTAGAGCATACTTGCAATGCATGTGTTGTAAAGTCAAACTTTGGATCCAAAGAGAGTTGAGTCATACAATCAAATCAAGATGTGCATGTGTGTGGAATATATGGTGGATATATATGGTGTCTAACCTAATTCTACTTTGCTCCTTAAGCTTATCTCTCTTTCGTAACTTGGAAACATTTGCTAGAGAACAGGGGTTATCTTATTCATCTTCTTTTTTTAGGCGGGCATCTAAGTATCCATTGTTTTTAATATCTCGAACACTTTTGTGTCCATTTTTTCTCTTCTCTTTTTTTCTTTTTTTTATGAATAAATTTTGTATAGCCCCATGTCTCTTTTCTGTAACAAAACTTTAGAGAGATAGGAACAAGAACTTGGAGCATTTATTTTGAGTGGAAACCTAACAAGCATATTTTTGTGTTCACCCCCAGTGTACGGGTAGAACATTTTTTGGTGGATCTAAATGACAAGCTTATTTTTGCGCCTACCCCTAGTGTAGTAGTGCATATTTGGGAGGTGTGTACGTGATCTTGATTTTAAAAGCATGACAAATCTCTCATAAGGGTCACAAAGCTTGCCAAAACTCAATGCAATACAAGCATCATATATGTGGAAGTTTTTCTAGTCTAAATAACATGTATGGCTCTGGTAGGAATTCAAGCTCTGTCATACAAGAACTCATCATGTAGCATTTTCATGTTTTTCCAAAAGATAAATCTCTAGAACTTTAGTGTCACTTGGAATAAGATAAACAACAGCTCAGACCTTCTCATATCATATCCGTCAATTACCTAGACTTAGATCAAGCATATGCTACCCACGAGTTTCAAGTTCAGAGTAAATCTTTATATCAAAACAATCTTATCCAAAACATGGGAGAATTGAAGGCTGAAAACTAGGTACCTGAAAGGAATTACAACAGAGCAACTATTCATCATTTCTATTTAAGAGATTATTCAGACTCCCCTTTATTTGTCTAACAACTCTTAAAACAAACTATCATACACACTCTTTTTTTATTTTACTACTACAAGGATAACTATTTATTTTGTTTTCATTCATCATTTTTAACTATTTAAACAAAACTAAAAATAAAAGGGGAAAGAATACTTACCTAGATACACGGGAGTGCTTCTTCCCCAAGTTAGCTCTTTCGATAAGGGTTCGGTGTTTTAAGTCCTTTGAACCAGACTTTTCCCTGTGAAGTTCATTACTAAGCACCTTGGTTTGCTATGAAAATGAGGAATCTTGTGGTGGCGCGTCTAGTGGTGATTTTACCTTTTATCGGCAAAAAAACGTGTCGATGTACCGGGCACACAGCAAGCCGGAAGGATCTGCTTGAAAGAGCAAGGCTAGAGATCCGTCTCACTACAACACAGTACCAGTCGACCTTGCGAATTCCTCCTGAGAGCGTGCCAGTCAATTTGACCTACAATTGACAAGGATAGAAAGTTTATCAGTAATTTAAGGAGGAACATGCCGGTCTTTGCCCAAACAGTTCCAAGTGTGCCGCTTTGGGAGAAGCCAGTGTTAGCCCACTGGATCTTTAGCACGGAGATGTCTGACCACTCACTAATGTTGTTGAGCACGCGCTAGTGATGTCGACCATGAACTAACGTTGTCCTCCCTCTAGTCATAGTGTGTGGTCGGACAACGTTAGTCGTGGTCGGTAGCGCTGGTGAGTGATCGGCAACACCGGTGATCCAGTGGGCCAACAGCCAGACGGGAAAAACACAGATGTAAGTAAAATCATCAGCTAGACAAAATATAACCAGTATGAAGCATTGAGCCGATGAGTATGACGAGAAAGGATATAACATGCAAATAAATCGACTGTCTAATACGAACAGTTCTACAAACGCTCCGAATCTAATCCGCTATCATCAACAGTGAGGTTCGACCGGATCGATACAGCTATGATGATAACAACAAACTAAAGCCAAAGAATTCACAAAACCATCCTTACCCTGACAGGTTTTCTGAAAGACATGCTATATTTGTGAAGGCGCAGGCGAATCGGCTAAAAGAGCCGATTCCGGTAGAAAAAGGGTCACATCATATGAACAATCGACTATTCAATACGAGCAGACCTATCAACTCCTCAAACCTAACCTATCATCTTTAATAGTGGGATTCAACCGGATCGATGGCATCCATAATAAAGATAACAGATTAAATCTTTAAAAAAATGGATCTACTCATATTTAACAGGATCATGAAGACATACTATGAGCATTAAAGTGCAAGCGATCGGCTATTTAGCCGATGCAGGCATAGCAAACAGCTAAGGTCACACATGATCGGGAACAAATCTATCAACTAGCATCCTCCAATCTAAAGTGCCATCAGTGGGGATCGACTGGATCGTTGCAGCCATAATAGCGAACTATAGACCAGATTTAACTAGCCAGCAGACCTCTTCAAGATCATACGTGCCTTAACCACGTACTATGCATGATCAAGATCGAGATAGAATAGCCAATAAAACGTAACCCGTCGCTCAAAGTAAGAAACATCGTATTGTCACAAAACAAACGACGGACTAAAAGGATATGAGGCCGATCTAGTTCGATCTTGATCGGGCAGGTTGATGTTGCTAAAAAAACTATTGACAGTAAAAACATCAACAAGATCGGTCACTTAATGAATCTACACGAAGGACGCCACCCTTAGGTAGAGCCAATAACTTGACCTTAATCTAATTCGAGCAGTGGAGGTCGCACTTAACCGATGCAGCCGAACTTGAACTTGATAAAGATCGATAACTAGCTTATACAAGAGCTCGCAGTGGAGGTCGAACTTAACCGATGCAGCCTTATAAACCAAAGTATAAGCCATGATGGTAGTTATAGACAAACCGGAGGTTGGCCGGACCGATACAGCCTTGCTTGTTAAAGAACTCGTCGAGATCTACACTACTCCTACTCCTAAGGGTTGGCACGGAGCCACAAAAAGTAATTTGTATTCATTGATTGGATGTGTCCTTGATACAATAGCCGAGGGTTTATATTTATACCCTGGACTGATAAGAGTCCTAAATGAACACGACTAGATAACAAAAAGAAATATCAAGATACATGGACTCTAATTTCCCTTATGCAGAATCCTTGCTGATGAAGCTTCCTTGTTTGATACGTGTCCTTGTTTCTTTCATCCTGATATGCGCCTGGACGTCATGTCTCTCAAATTTATTAAATAATATTTCCTGGCTGGCTCATAAATATCCCTTAATTAGGAAACTTTCTTGCTTTTGACATCATCGGCCGATCGCTTCCTTTTCAGGATAAGCTTACCAAATTTTGGTGTAAACACAGGCCCCCCGAGTTCGAAGTATGAGTTTTCATGCTTCAAACAATTTTGATCCGATGGCCTTCTTTTCCCCGGCCGATGACATTTGATCGCAATCACTAAAAACTGAATCGGCTCCATCTTCTTTTTGATCTTGATAACTTCAAAATTGATCTTTCTCTGCATCTCTGTTCATTTGCTTTAGCCGATTAGGAGCTAGCCCCCCCGAGTTCGATCATAGCAATACAAGTTAACTGGCAGTACGGAAATATGCTGCTTAAAAGTTCAGGTATTCTAGCCGATAGTCTTCTTCCAAGGAGCTAAGAAATTTACTGGCAGCGATATTACCTTATTCCAAGCCTCACCAAGACATGTGAACTTTGAAGTGTCTACCATACCATCATGGGTGGTTGAGGAATGGAACGGATTTGAATCCAGTCATCTTCGCTTCCCTGCTCAGAAAACTTGGGTTTTTGAAAGATTTTCAAATTAAAACATAGCTTTGCTCCTCAAATGATTCTGTCAGATCACTCAATGTGTATAGTTCCTCATCAAAGCATTGTTTTGCCTCTTCTTATCCTACTTCTACAAAGCTTATGTGGAGTTTTAGGTAGGGATAAAATATGTAGCGTACTTACCTTGCATATCTTGTAAGGTCAAATCCCGGATCCAATGAGAGAAATGTCACTCTTAGATCAAGATGTGCACGTGCGTGGAATATTTGGTGGCTAACCTAATTCTACTATGCTCTTTGAAATATATTTCTCTCTTGTGGAATATTTTTGTGAGAACATGGGCTATCTTTTCTCATCTTTTTCTTTTCCCTTTATTTATTTATTTATTTTGGACTTCTTTTATATCCATCTTTTATATATTTTTGCATAACCCATGTCTCTTTTCATAACGAACTTTTGAGAGAAATATTATCAAGAACTTGACACATTTTTTCTAATAAAACCTAACATATTTTTGTCTTCTCCCAGTGTAGGAGCAGAACATTTTGAGGTGGATGAAAAAACATATTTTTACGTACTTCCATTATAGAAGCAGCACATATATGTGGCGTGTATGTGATCCTGATCTTGGAAACATGATAAATCTCTCAACAAAGGTCACCAAGACTTGACAAAACTCAACACAGAGCAAGCAACTTATGTGGAAGGTTTTTAATAAGACTAATATATGGCTCTGATAGGAAATTCAACATCATTGAGGAGACAAGCTATTGATTTTGAATTTTTGTAAGAAAATTTCCCAAGTACTTTGCGAAAAGAAGTAAGGTTTCTTTCATCATATCATGTCTCATTCATCAACTACATAGATAGCATGCTTTTCCTATGATAGATTGTTCACAAGTGATAGGAAAAGCGTGAAATAAAGAATATGCTTACCTCCGCTTTGAACCGATGAATGTCTTTGTTCAAACTTTCTCCCAGCATGTATATATCAGCTAGACTTTGTCAGCCATATGATCTCTGCGTTCTCAATAAAACATATGATATGGCATGACCGCACGTACTTCCAAGATCTGACTCATCCTTTTTGTGCCCACGTACATCATGTATATATATGCATGGAAATCTGACTTGCCTGCATTACATAAAGGGCTATATCGGCTTGATCTCTTGATCTTCCAATTCTGAGCCGATTGCGAGCAATCTTTCATTTACTGCTTCTGACTTTTAATAAGGTGATCGTCAGTTTTAGAAGTCCCACTGTAACAGAACCGACCAAATTATAAGAATGTAAGTACAAAAACAATCACCGAAGCGATCAAATTCCTGTACTTAAGCTCCCATATTCCCGGTAGTCCGGAAATCATGAAGGATTTCAACCAACTCTCGACATACAAACCAAGATCGTAGTGATTCAACACAACACATCATCCGTTACAACATTTCATAAGTAGCATTCGGATTACATCCATCAGAGTTTAAATATAAAATATTACAAACCAAGTTCAAACGTGCGGAAGCAACATAGTTTAGTACATAACTTCATAGTTCCAAATACATTGCCAGATCTTAGTCATGTCCCACAAAAGCATCATTAGGTACGAGAACTAGTAGAGACCGCGCCCAATGGTCCAGTCTTCATCCCCAGCCGGGAGAAGGCAATACTTCCAGCAACCAAAGTAGAATTGGTCATCTGCAACAGGTGGGAGATAAACCCTGAGTACGAGAAGGTACTCAGCTAGACTTACCCGACAAAACCAGAAATAAAAGACACCAAGGATCATGCAAGGCTTATCAGGTGGGCTAGCTTGACACAGTTGCATAAAGGAGCTTATGAATATAGTGACCAATTTAAACTTAGCATCAGGCTTATCATCATTTACCTATCCACTAGATTAGCACCTGTACTAGAGCACTCACTTATTAGGAGCAAACAATATTAACCATAGCAGGTATAATAAGGCTGTCATCATCATATCATCATTTCTGAACCATTATGTTATTTAGTGTATCTACTTTGGAGATAAGCCCGTCAAGTTCTCACTAACCGGGAGAGACGGCGACTCGAATCGAATTACAACTCAGCTGAGGGGGTATTCCTAACTCTCACCCTGGCATACTTAGCAAGGGTAGCCGTGGGTCACCTTTGGAACAACTTAGGAACCAAATTCGCAGGTTCGATCAGCGCCAGCACTCTCAGGGATTACCTTTCTACCAGGACGATCAGGACTTTTAAATCACCTGCCCTTGGACTCACGCCTACGGCTCCCTTCCGAGACGCACTTTATACTTATCGACTCCCGGCCAGAGGTGAGCTACTCGGCTTAGCGGTCGGTCTTCAGACATGGCCAACTAAGAGAGAGGCATGCGTTCAACATGAACAGGAAAGGCTCTAAGATTCAGTCCTTAATCGACACAGACGGAGTCACTGCAAACCGGCAAGTCTCCGTCCGGTCTTCATTTCAAATTAAGACTGGTTCTTTTCCACGATAGCAAATATAGCCAACCGTGCCATATGTATCTTCCTATATCTCGCAGGTGACAGGAAATCACCTGACTTCTACCATGTTAAAGCAGGGCTAAGCACTACACGAGCCTGAGCTACATAGAATTCAGGGTATCAATATCTGGACAAGGATTGGATAACCAATGCAGCAAGTGTTTGCATCCAACACCTAAACTTAATGCAACAATATATATATGTAACAATAATACTTTAACTGCATTTCAGAAATTAGGAGGCTTAATATGCTCCGGGGCTTGCCTTTCACAAAGTTGCACGGACGGTGATCCGGGCACTCAACGGCGACCTCGTCTGTCACTTCTCCTAAAGGCTGCACCTCCTGAACCTCCGGTGTTGGCTGCTGCTGCTCCTCGCTCGGTTCCTCGAATTCCAGCAGTGTCACACCTTCCAGTACACCTATTGCATGCCGATGCACAAGATAAATATCATGGATGCATAAGGAATGATATGATGCTCATGATGAATAAATCACAGTAAGTGTTTTAACGAAAACATAACTGGACACTCGTTTACCGAGTAAAATAGCTCTATTCAAATCACTTTAAGCATGTATCTAACTTAACTTAAAGAACAAGATCAACTTACCTAACTTGCATAACCTAAGATAAAGATGCTCATCTTCAGTTAAAGGCCTAACACCTAGGAACATTACCACAAACTTAGAAATAGTAAAGGCATACATAAATTATCGTTTAAAGTTTCATATGCACACAAGTAGTCCCTGAATTTAATCATAACCAGAGTTCTATAAATTTAAATGACTTGCAAGAGGACATTCTCGAAAGCTTATAAAATTCTCTACAAATCATTTGTAAACATCAAAGCATGATTCTTACGTTAACCAAACCGAATTCCAGTAAACCTAGAATCTGTCCAGAAACGACAGGGTCGCTAAATTAATTATTTAATGATGATGTAAAAGCATAATTGGACCAAACCAAGTTTACCAACATGTTTTGCATACCAAATAAACATCAAAAAGTCTAGTGCCAACTTCTAAACAATTTATTTAATGCCCTTTTCTAATATCTCTAGTTAATTAGGTGATTAAAGCAATATATAGTAAAACTATTCAGAAAAATCTACAAAAATTACAGTAGCTATCTCATGCTTCACATAGACTACCATAAAAATTTCAAAGCCATTGGGTAAGCAGAACTTGCTGTATCCAAAATAACAGGTAGCATTTCTATTTTTAGCATAATTAGGAAACCCTATTGAAAAGTGTCAAGCAACAGATTTCTAATTTTTCCTAGCATCATTCTAGCATAAGAACAGTACTCACCAATTTTTACCCTAACTGGATCTATAGAAAAATTATGAAAATTCACACAAGATCCATCCATGTAAACAAGATAATTTTCTATCTCCTACAAATAGTGCCCAAAATTTATGAAAATTTAACTACAAGCTATTCATGATATGAGAAGTACACCATAAAAATTTCATGCCATTTGGAGCTACCTAGTAAAAGATATAATTACCCCTATTTCTTGCATGATTAAAAGAGATAAATAGAAACTCCCATTTTCATAACAGAACATGACATGGATTATATTTTTAATAGAAACTAGACATTATCATGAACTCAACAAAATTAGAACCCCATCATTTGGATCTACCATCTAAGAGCTACATATTTTTGAATCTGTACACAAATCTGTGAAATAATAAAACAAAACCAAATAAGAAAACCAATTCAACTACTGGGCCGGCCCGGTCAGACTCGGCGGCCCATGACGCGTGCGCGAGCGCAGCCCAGCAACGGTGCGGCCTAGCCAGGCTCCCGCCTGCATGCGTCAGCGACTGACGAGCGGGGCTCGACGGTCAGCGAGACAGACAGGGGAGGAGAACAGGGCGGCGGCGAAGCTCATCGCCGGTGACTCTTCCGGCGAACCTGACGGTGCTACAGCGTTCACCACATCAGTGCGCATCTAGCAGTGTCCTCAATCAATGCCATTGTCGCGGCTACCGGGGTTGGCAACGAGCACGGCGGCGCGCGGCCACGGCAAGGCCGGCTCCGGCGAGACTACGGCACTACGGCTCGAATGGGTGACCCTACGAGCTTCAGCAGCGCTCCTAGGACCTAGCGTGAGAGAGAGATAGGACGGGAAGGCCACGGTGGCGGTTGGCCACGTGGAGCGCCATCTCCGGTGAGGTCAGCCATGGCGGCGGTGGAAGAAAATGGCGATTTCGCCCTTACCAAGGCACAATTGGATCGACGGTGGGGTCGAGGAGGTAGAGGAGATCATGGCGAGGCTACTGACGAACTGGGCAACTCGTTTTCGTGGTGGCGAGCGCGCACGACAACGGCGACGCTCGGTCGGAAACGGGGAAGCCGCTGCGGCTCGGCGCTGCGCGCGGTGGAGGCGAGAGAGAAGCAAATGGGGCTGGCGAGTGCGTCGGGCAGGCACTGGCCCTCTTTTGGAGCACGGACGCGCGACGTGGAGGCTTTGGCCGGGCATGAATGCCACGCGGCGAGCGGCTCCTGCGCCGGTCGGCCATGATGTTCGCTGACGCTTTCTGAAAATGGCGATTCAGAGATCACCGACGGTGACTGACAGAGCAAGTTTGATGGTGATTAGCTCCTAATCCGTGATGATTTAGATCATGCCATAGTTAACAAAGTTGATCATCTATATGTGAACTACAACTCTTACCATTGGAGCTTGAGCTGGTTTGGCTTTGTTAGGGAGATACAAGGTGAAAAAGTTGGGTACACGAAACTGCAAAACACTTAAGGACTTAGAAAATTTCTAAGTCTGAAATCAGCATGAACTTCTGACTTGTGAGCCATGTTTGAGCATGTTCTAGCCATTTTCATGAGATGATCATAAAACAACTTTTGTTCCTTGATAAATTACCTACAACTTTGGTAAAGAGTGCATAGCCATGCAAAGCCTCTAAGTTGGTCTTTTGAATCAGTCAAAATGTGGCACTCTAAGGGTCCATTCCAGTCAAACCTCCATTTGGGGGCATTTTTGTCATTTTGATCTACATGAACAACGTCCAAACAATTACTCTAAGTGTAGTTAAGGTGTATTAGACCATGATCAACCACCTTACACAATTGTTATACCATTTCAAATGAGTACATGTGATGAAACAACAAAACAAGCAATTCACCCAATGTTGCAATGCAATGTTTCACATGTTTCATGACTTTGTTGTCATTTTATAATTGTCACATTACTACCAGTATTGCCATGTTTCAAAGTATGAGAATTTCATGTTACATTCACATGTTGCACTACTACCATTCTAAGCAATCAAGTATGAAACACACACAATTGAAAATGTTGCATATGCATGTTTCAGTAACAATGACATGATGAGATAGATGATGCACATGTTTATGAAATGAAATGCAATTAGTGGAAGCCAAACACCTAGGGTGTTACACCCACAATCAGATCAAGTTGAGAACACAGAAAGAGCACTATGAAAAATTCGCTTACCGAAGCCACAAACTGCAACAAAGGTCAGGGCTGGCCAAGAGGCTTCCTGCGTTGACCACTGAGCGCGTTGTAGGTACATCATGGCGGTGTAGACGCCTTTGTTGTCATCAGACATGTCCTCACCAAGCATGAGCTTAGAGACCCTATCTTCCGCCAGCTCCTATCTTGTCGCCAATGGAGCGGCGGTCGGTCAAGTTGGCGCGGGGCTTCATGCTGAGCCGTCTAAAGGGCGCGGTGGTAAATGCCAAGGATTGGCCGAGGAGCTTGGCCACTGTGGCGGTTGGCTCGAACAGTATGCTAATGTCGACGCTGCTACACTGCTCCGAGAAGGACGTGGATGCATCGGACATGGCGTAGCTGAGGTCACTCACCATATCAATGAGACTCCGTGTGGACAACAATGAGCAACATTTGTCGTGTTATGGCCCAAACTCTTCCACGTCCTTTGCTCATCCATCGGTTATGCCTCCACGAGAGAATATAGTCAATGTAGGGGAGGAGGTCCACAACCTTGTTTGCCAGCATCACTTCCTTGTCATCGTCATCAGCCGCGAGTTCCTTGATCTTGTTCCATGGTAACTTGTTACCTCTACCACTAACCTTGCGTCGCCACACATACATAGCAGTCTCTACCCGGTCGGCCATTGCCAGCAAGTCGTGCTCCGATGAGATGTTGAGCGTGTCAAGCAAGAATTCTAGTGAGAACTTGTTGGCACCTAGCATGACATGATACACTGGGTCCTCATGCTTGTTTATCCACTCTTAGGGAATAAATGGTTCATAGGCTTGCTAGCAGTCGATTCTACTTCATTGGAAGATGGCGTCTAGGACACAAGGCATCAGCAGCCATCACTAGTCCTCGCTCTGGTGATCCAACCTCCTGAACGACAATGGTGTCCTCGGGGACGATGATGAAGTAATCAAGCCAGATGACCTTGTTCTGATATCCTTATCGATAGCTAATCTCCACCGTCTTCCGCATGTCGATAATAATTTTCAATCGATGGTCTCCTATCGACTATCAGGTTGTCAACCTTTCCTGTATCTCTGATACAACCTCCCATGATGACTTTTTCTTCTTATCAAAAAATATACTTGGTCGAACAACCGATGGTAATAACCCATGGAGGAAAACTCAATGTGACCTCAACAATCGAACTAGCGACGGTCATTAGCTATGTTGATCCTCATTGGCTCTATGTGATTATTCTTGAAATTCCACTGCTGTACCAAAAATCTAATATCTCACTACTCTTATACCCTTGTCGATCAGATGTAGACTCCGTCAGCTTGGAGAGTAAATGCGTCATCGACAGGACCTTCCTCGCATGGCAACTTAAAGAAACAACAATTCCTTGCTTCCCGGTGTGCTTTTCAATAAAGGCCACTGACAGTAAAATGCCTTCATGCATATGTAAAATAGGCGATCTCAATTAATCCATGTCATGTACGCATCCATGAATAGTAAGCCAATGTAAAAATAGTCGATCTCCATATATTAGAATCATCATTCTTAATTTGATCTTCTCTTGCTTGCATCGGTTGGCATAACAATGATATACTCCGAGCATCTTATTGGCTACTGACTTGATACCTTTGTTCTTGGCTACCACAATATTTAAACAAACTCTAAGAACCTTTCAATACTCGAAGCTGATTTTCTGTATGTTGATAATAACTTTTGACCGATGGTTATTGCTCAAAATCACTCGGCCGATAGTGGGGTAATTTGAAGAAATATTTTCTTAACCTATCAGCTGACCTACGAAAAACCTGAGTTCAGACTCCACCTCTTTTTGTAGACGCACACATGCAAATTTTCCTTTTATTTCTTCATATATGCATCCCGTGACACAATATATTTGGAGTCCTGACTCTCGACAATCATATCAATACTTGCATACGTGATAGTTTTTGGTAGATTCCTGTTTGCACTCTGATCCATCCCAAATTTAGTCGATTGTGGCTGCATCGGCTCTACATAGCCGATTGTGCGTCTAGAGCACCACCGGTGCATCCAAGATCTCCACGTGGCACGCAGTCATCCACTGCTGAAGTACCTTTGCTAGTGGCCACGTCGTGTCTGCCAGGTCAAATGGCTCCATCACTTGATGCATTAGCTGAAGTGGAAATTGAGCCAGTACTGGCCCCCAAGCTAGTCTTTTTATATCTGTTCTTAGAGTCTATGGAGGTGAAGGATCAGCCGATGCGGATGAGGGGAGTAGCCGATTCTTATTTATATATGGATACACCACGGTCTTTGGCAATCTAGCAGGAATCCTTTGTATGACCTTCTTCTGAGCAACTAACTAATCTTCACGTATTTTGAGAAGCATATACCATGCAAGGACTTATACACACTTGCTAGCATCTTCCATATATGTCAACATGCATATATGCATGCATGGCACTGTAATGTGTTGGCTCTTTCCTTTTAACTGATGTGAAGTGCTATCCTCATAGCCGATTCCATTTTAGGAAGCGGTCGGCTCTCGTCGGTTTGGGAGGCAAATATGTAGTTAGCAAGACCCGTGTTCTGTATTCAACGACGCCACGCTGTTGCCGTGAGCATGGTGGCTTGGACATATCAACAGGAGCTCGGTTATTTTTTTCTATCTAGTAAACCATTGGCTTTATGCTCTGGCTGATCGGCTTCTGTTGACGTCAACGTCCCAAATACTTCATTCTGGTAAGGTAGCTGTTTCCTGGGCCGATGAGGATAGTAGTAGATCGACGACAATTGTAGCCTTGCTAATAAAATATTCTGGCCAGCCTGCTAATGACATATGTTCCACTCAAATATTTTAACTCTGGAACAACCATCATCAATCCAAGATTTAGGTATCAGCGGAGCTGGCCACTATCCTATTTCCTAGATCAGTTAGCCTCTTGAATTTGCAAAGCTTCTCTCTATATTGACGGCTTTGTCGATAGTTGCCGATGAAATTATACCAACAACCGATCGTCGGTCCATTTAGTCAATAAATCCAAGCAGAAATCCTATTTGCTTGTGGTAGTAGCATGTATCTTGTATGTATTTAGCAGATGCATTAACTCCTTGGAATCGATAGAAGAAAAAGCCTGGTGTTCGCACGGCTTCATGCATGTCCTGGACTATTTGCTGGATCTTCACACGGTAACAAGATTGAGTGCTCTTTCTTGAAACTCAATGATCTGCACAGCGGAGTGATGAGATCTTGTTCCACGTGGATAGAGAAACTGATCTTCAATCCATCATTGGTTTTAGAACGTCAGGGCTAACTGTCTTGTGCCGATGGAGGCGACGGAGCAGCCGATGGTAATAGCCGATGGATGAAAGCTCAATTCAATCTCCATACAACCATCGGCTTGATGCCTTGAGTAGTTTGACACCTGCACATATGGCTTCTAACCTTGTTCACTTGCATTTGCTCCACATTTGCTTCGAGAATAGCTGTCGTACCATCTAGATCTAGGCCCGCTGAATCAACTTACGGATGTTGTCGATCCAGCTTTTTTATTTTTACAAGGACTGATGGTAATGTTTCTTTGCCGCTTTCTGATTTCATTGTGCCCATCTGCAAGAGATAACAGCCAGCCTGCGGCCTGCCACATAGAGTTTCTTCTTCAGCTGATTGACTTGAACTTCTACTTTTTTTATTGCTATCGGCTGATTGTGACAAGCCAATAGGGTGACAACTTGTGCTTGGCGTAAATTAGATGGCTGTGTAATAAATTTGTGGTTTGCTTCCAGCAGCCCATCTTGAACCTTCTCCTTGAGACTTTCCATGATAGTGTCATGTGGTTCAAATTTGCTGAACAATTTGATTTATCATAATGGATGGCCCAATACTCCAACAATATTGGCTCCTGCTTTTAATGCCAAAAACCATTCAGAACATACTAGCTTGCTCCCTAAAGTTACGTAATAACTGAGCCGATACATGGAGACAACTGAATTTGCTTCTTCTCTAATTTAGTGTAGCATAATGGCAATGTAGTTCTTTGGCACCCATCTATCTGATGCTGCTTGATAATAATCTATCTTCGTGTACGCCAAATAGCATATTAGCTCTTTTGAGTGGTGGAGTGCAGGAGTAGCAGCTTTTTGATCCTTTCGAGCTCATCAACCAGGGTGTTAGGTGTGCTTGATTTAGCTTACTTCTAATCAAATGATTGTGGTCCCACCGGGCGTGCCAGAACATGTGTCGGCGCAAAAACGTGTCGATGCGCCGAGCATATAGCAAGCCGGAAGGATCTACTTGACGGACCAAGGCTGGAGATCCGCCTGGCTTCAACGCAGGACCAGTCGACCATGCAAATTCCTCCCGAGGGCATGCCAGTCAATTTGACCCACAATTGACAAGGAGAGAAAGTTTATCAGTAATTTAAGGTGGAACATGTCGGTCTTTGCCCAGACAGTTCCAAGTGTGCCACTTCGGGAGCAGCCAGTGTTAGCCCACTGGATCTTCAGCACGAAGATGTCCGACCACTCACTAATGTTGTCGAGCACGCACTAGTGAAGCTGACCACGAAATATCGTTGGCCTTCCTCTAGTCATAGTGTGTGGTCGGACAACATTAGCCATGGTCGGCAGCGCTGGTGAGTGGTCAGCAACACCAGTGATCCAGTGGGCCAACAGCCAGATGGGAAAAACACAGATGTAAGTAAAATCATCAGCTAGATAAAATATAACCAGTATGAAGCATTGAGCCGATGAGTCTGACGAGAAAAGATATAACATGCAAACAAATCGACTGTCTAATATGAACAGTTCTACAAATGCTCCGAATCTAATCCGCTATCATCAACAGTGAGGTTCGACCGGATCGATGCAGCTATGATGATAACAACAAACTAAAGCCAAAGAATTAACAAAACCATCCATATCCTGATAGGTTTTCTGAAAGACATGCTATATCTGTGAAGGCGCAGGCGAATTGGCTAAAAGAGCCGATCCGGCCGATTCTGGTAGAAAAAGGGTCACAGCATGTGAACAATCGACTATTCAATACGAGCATCGATGGCAACCATAATAAAGATAACAGATTAAATCTTTCAAGAAAATGGATCTACTCATATTTAACAGGATCATGAAGACATACTACGAGCATTAAAGTGCAGGCGATCGGCTATTTAGCCTATGCAGGCATAGCAAACAGCTAAGGTCACGCCTGATCGGGAACAAATCTACCAACTAGCATCCTCCAATCTAAAGTGCCATCAATGGGGATCGACCGGATCGTTGCAGCCATAATACCGAACTATAGACCAGATTTAACTAGCCAGCAGACCTCTTTAAGATCATACGTGTCTTAACCACGTACTATGCCCAATCAAGATTGAAGTAGAACAGCCAATAAAACATATCCCGTCGCTCAAAATAAGAAACATCGTATTGTTACAAAACAAACGATGGACTAAAAGGATATGAGGCCGATCTAGTTCGATCTTGATCGGACAGGTTGATGTTGCTGAAAAACTATTGACAGTAAAAACATCAGCAAGATTGGTAACTTAATGAATCTACCCGAAGGACGCCACCCTTAGGTAGAGCCGATAACTTGATCTTAATCTAATTCGAGCAGTGGAGATCAAACTTAACCGATGCAGGCGTACTTGAACTAGATAAAGATCGATAACTAGCTTATACTAGAGCTCGCCGTGGAGGTCAAACTTAATCGATGCAGCCTTACAAACCAAAGTATAAGCCATGATGGTACTTACAGACAAGCCGGAGGTCGGCCGGACCGATGCAGCCCTGCTTGTTGAAGAACTCACCGAGATCTACACTACTCCTACTCTTAAGGGTTGGCACGGAGCCGAAAAAAGTAATTTGTATTGATTGATTGGATGTGTCCTTGATACAATAACCGGGGGTTTATATTTATACCCTGGACTGATAAGAGTCCTAAACGAACACGACTAGATAACAAAAAGAAATATCAAGATACATGGACTCTAATTTCTCTTATGCAGAATCCTTGCTGATGAAGCTTCCTTGTTTGATATGTGTCCTTGTTTCTTTCATCCTGATATGCGCCTGGACGTCACGTCTCTCTCAAATTTATTAAATAATATTTCCTGGCTGGCTCATAAATATCCCTTAATTAGGAAACTTTCTTGCTTTTGACATCATCGGCCGATCTCTTCCTTTCCAGGATAAGCTTACCAAATTTTGGTGTAAACACCTTCTTTCGCCAAACCCATCTTGGTTCTGAGTTTGATTCTAGTTTGACAGATTCAGAACTTTCACTTATAGAAATTTGGGGAATCAACTAACTCCCCCACACTTTGAAGTGTGTACTGCTCATAAGACAAGATAGAGATCAAGTGCATGGGCTCTGTTGGTGGAAAAACACCAACAGAACGAAAACTTTATTTATTCTTCTCTATCCTTAGACACATTGAATAAGATGAAGTTGATGTTATGTGCTTTGTTCAACTATAACATGAGAGATAAGATCAGAAGATTGAGCATGAATGTAGCATTTAAGTACATTTGGCAAAAAGGGTTGAATTGCTTAACCCATGGAAGGATTGTCTATCTCTACATAATGTATCAATCTTTACATAATTATGACCATCATCTTCTAGAGATAACATGTGAACTTTTTAGCTCATTTGGTTAAGATTATGAGACCAAGAAAGTGGTGCTAGGAACAAGGTTAAAGAACTAAATATGTTAAGTTAATCAGGTTGGATCAAGTAAGTTGTAACTCGAACATGTTTATTTCTTATTTATGTGCCTACCAGAATCAAGAAAAATTCTTTAAATAATGACCATTAACCTTAGGATGTTACCTTTGTCATTGGAGCGTGATGACACCATATGACAAAGGATAGATGACTCGTGATAGTCCTTCCCTTTTGCTTGAAGTTTTCCTTGTTCGACTTGCCTCACATCTTGAGCTATTCGTGAGCTTCTTGTCTCTTAGATTGCACCCATTTCTTTCTCATTCTTTTGTCATGCCATATTTTTGCTCTTTGATCCTTGACATTCCTTTGGACCTTCTACCTCACCCATTCATTGTTTTATGCCTCATATCTTGATTTTGCTTCCATAAATGATCACCTGTTGGTGAGGGCTTTTGGGTCTGCTGATTTGCTTATCCACTTCCTATGAGTGAGTGCTTTGATTGTAGATCTTGTTTTATGGCACTCGTCTTCTTCCTCTTTGTTCCATAGCTACAGTGGTGGCTTACATTTGTAGATTTATGCCAAACCATGGACATGCATAGCTTATATTAATTCATCCAGTTCTTCATAAGCTATGCCTTGCTTCAACTTTAATTTGAATTCATCTCGTGACTTACCCAAATTGAATTGAGAGTTTCCTATAGGGGTTAGTCTAACAAAATATCCAACATCTACTAAAGCATACTATCGGCTCAAAAATCAACCTAGATATCATGTCTAATTTGATTTAGGAAGGCATTTTAACATAAGCACCATGCTTAATTTAAAAGCCTTTGAAAGTAAAATCAGCACACCTTTTGGTTCAAGAATCAAACTAGACACCTTGTCTAATTTAACTTAGGAAAATAGTTTAAACTAAGCACCATGCCTAATTTAAAAGATGTATGAACATACTCCAAACCTTAGCATATTATAGCAAACAAAGGTAGCATGAAAGCATATAAGAGATTAATTCAAATGGAGATGAAAGAGCATGATTATTATTTAGCAGATTGAGCATGTCTTAAAGGTAGAGACAACCAAGATAATTTAGCAACCTGGCAAGAGATGTGTTTAGAGAAGTCTATCCCCCAGCTTGAAGTTTGCATCAAAATAAAGTTTGGATGGATATAATTCAATGTTGCATGATGATTGGATGGACATACCTTGCGTTGTCATCCTTCGTTCTTTTTGCTTCAAACCTGCAATGGTTAGTGACAAAAATACCCGAAGGAACATTCTCATAATTATATTTCTCTGCTCATTTCATAAGGGCATTACAACAAAAGATGAAAACTCATGTTATCTCCTGAAAGTGCTTGTTTTAGGATAAAAGCTCGTCCTTGGGAAACCTTCGAATTGTTCTTCAAGTGGGTGAAGTGGTTTTCCCTCCAACACCAACCTTTGTGTACCTATCTCAAGATTCATGTCAAAAAACAACGAGATCTGTAATATTTATGATAAACAAACGCATCTGCAACCACCCTTTCAAAATCTTTATGAACAGGAAGTATGAGGGGGTTGAAGATCTCATGTGTGGTAGTAGAGAGACCAATTGATTCAGGAGATTTCTCATACGAGCACGGGTTTGATGAAGTGTTCATGAAGTGGCTTCTATGCTCGTTGATGTCATCTTCCTTTTCAAGCTCCAAGGTTAATTCTTCATGAAAGTCCAAAATTTCACTCGGATTGGTGACTCTCGGGTTGATCTTGTCTAAGGCCTTCTCCAAACTTGGATGAGTCATGTTTATTAAGGAGATTGACTTGAGCTCACCGTTTGGATCTAAACTAGGGTTAGATTCTACCCTTAATGATTTGGCCTTGTCCATCATTTCATCGGCATATGGATTCTTAATATCCTCTAGCCGTTGCTGTTGCTCTTCTTGGTCTTCCTTGGATCCTTCATGATTCCTATGCTTTGGTTGTCTTAGTGGGTTTCTAGGATCATCATGAGACTTAGGAGAAAGAGCATCAGAGGGACATCAAGGTCAAGAATGGGTTTGAATGAAACATCTAATGTGGGCATAGAAGGAGGGAAGATAGGAGTGGCTTCTAAATGGCTTGGCTCTCCTTCTATGGCATCACTTGTCATTTCATCCTTGAGTTTTTCTAGATGTCCTCCATAGGAATTTGATTTAGGACGCTTTCTAAGAAATCCCTTCTTGAGAGAATTTGAATTATATTCACTCGAATGTCTCTTATGTAGGAGAAAGTTCAAGCTTTTTCCAAAAACAACATCAAAAAGATCATTCTTAGTTTCAAAAGAGATTTCAAAAGGTTGAATTTCTTCTTCCTTTGGAGGATTTAGATTTTAGGGAATTGGTGGTTCGGGATTGATAGCTAAATCTTGGGATTGGAATTGTTGTGATTTGGCAATTAAAACTTCCTCTTCTTTATCGAGAGATGATTCCTTCTCTTCCTCGGGGAGTTTATCATGAATGCTAGTGTAGGGAATGTGTCCAATAATTTTGTCAAGGATAGTCCTTGCCTTACTAGTAGACAAATGAAGGAAAGCTCCTCTAGAGGCCATATTAGGGAAATTCATGGCATCCTTGTTAAGACCCATGTAAAAATGTTGAAGAAGTACAGGGCCTTGAATGGCAAGGTTAGGGCCAGTGGTGATGAGGTCATTAAAATGAGTCCATGACGTGCCAAGAGATTCTTGTTCTTTTTGTTTAAAAGATAGAACCTCTTTTCAAAGGCTAACCACTCTAGAGATGGAAAAGAAAGTTAAACAAAATTTAGAGCATAGCATTTCTCAATCTCCTTGCATACTTCCTACGGTTTGTCTATACCATCGTTTAGCTCTTCCCATCAAAGAGAACAGAAACAACTTCTATCTTAAGGTCTCGTCCGACAAGCCAGCGATATGCAAGCATGCACAGGTCTGTTCAAATTCTCGTAGGTGTGAGTATGAGTTTTCATCGCCTACTCCCGAGAAGGATTGTTCCTGAATCAATTTTATTAAACACGGGGGCAGCTCATAACCTGATATTAGGATAGGCTTTGGAGACTTTGATGGCCCTACGCTTGTGCTCGTGGATGTAGCATATTGATATATAGGTGTGTTATCCATGCTAAAAAAAGATACAAAGTTATACTAGGTTCGTAGTTAATTCAGTAATCGTTTCCCCAGCAACGGCGCTAGAAAGCTTGTTGGTATATTTTAGACGAACACAGATAAATCCGCAAGCGCACGGATACCGCTGTAGCTTTCACCCACAAATATTCCAAGTATCGTATCCACAGGAAAACGTGTGAGGTTAACTACAATCTAACTTAACTAGGGGTAGCAACAAGGTTAAGGATAAACAGAAGCGTAGAGAGGACTACTAAGGTTTTCTAGTTCTAACTTAGGTAAACTATGTTTTCAACTGTTCAACTGGAGACATTACTAAGAAAAGACACCAGTAAAGGATGCTATTCGTAGTAACCGGGTCCTAATCATCCTACAAATGGGAGGTGGACTATGAAGGACTCAACGTGGCTATATAGTCACCCTCGCGATCGACCACCGGTCCAGAATGCAGGGTGCATCCACGAGTAATGAAGTCTAAGCACCACGCTTACACTACCGATTACTACTTTAACCTATGGCCAATAGATTAAAGCACTCAAAAGAGTCACAAACCTAAAGAACAATATAAACAAAATGCTTACTTGAATCAGAAGTTGATTACCAGAGAAATCACAAACGCAAGTTCAAGTAGAACTTGAATCCGCCAAGGTACAAGCCATAGAGAGATCACCAATAGGCCGACACTTCCTCTGAACTCTTCCCTAACTCTCTATCTCACTATTTCTATTTACAAGACTAGATCCTATAGAGGACTAATCTTCTCTTGACAGCTAGCTCTGATCCTGATGATGAGGATATGAATTAGGGTTTTAGGATGGCCTCAAGAAGGGGGGTAGGGGCTGCTATATATAGGGGGAGCCATCAATTATGAGCCATCGGATCAAACTCACTTAAAGCAACTTTGTAGATTGGACCTCAATGGAGGTGGAAGAACCAACGTCGAAGCAAAGCATGACAGGTGGGACCAGGAGGCCGGCCGGCCGGCCCCACCTGTCATCCTCTTAGGTTTGTCGCTGAGGGTTGACTTCCGGTGTCTTCTAGAGTCTTCTGGAGTTATTTTCGTTGCGGATAAACACGATTAATTCTGGCAATTAGGTCTACCTTGACGGTTTTATGGATAAACCCTGCTAAAAACACATATTTATCAAAACTCATAAAATTTGTTAGTTTAAACCCCTATACCTATGTTTGGTGATGGAATTAAATATATATACAGGTTATATTGATGGTTTATAATTGATGTTAATGACCATCAACATGAGGTAATGTGGGTTCAAAAAGTACTTGATGAGTTAGGAATTCCACATCCCCGAGCAGCTTGTCTATGGTGTGATAATATTGGCGCCAAGTACCTCTCGGCTAACCCAGTTTTCTATGCATGCACAAAGCATATTGAAATTGATTATCATTTTGTGAGAGAACAAGTTTCAGCCAAGCTCCTCGACATTAGATTTATCAGTACAGCAGATCAAGTAGCGGATGGGTTTACCAAAGCACTCCCTGAGAAGTTAACAGTGAAGTTCAGGAACAATCTCACCTTAACAGGTGCATTGTGATTGACAGGGGTGTTGAAATATCCGGTTCCCAGTCCGTGAATTGCCGGTGTTATTTTTGGTGTGATGAACACGTGGTGATTGTTTCCCAAGTCAGGTTGTTGCGGCTCCATAGGATAACCCTTAGTTTGTTGTAATCTTGGATTGTAAGTAAGTAGAGATAGAGATTAGATATATCTACTTGTTGTACAAGTTCTAATGCCACGCTAGGTGCTCTTTCTAGCTATATTAACACGGAGCTGTGAGCCTGAGAAGGCATCACGTTAACGCCATTTTCACAGGAACCCTCGACCTCCCCGGTGCTAGTCCGTAGCCAAGGTGGAAGACCAGGTGTAACACCACAACTAGCGACCAAACTAAATGGCCTGTTAGGCGAAGCAAGAAAAACTAGCGAATCTAATGATATGTACTTAGTCAATTAAGTTTATTCAACAAAGAACCAACATTTTTTTACTCTAAATAATTTGCAGTATATTATAAAAGTATATTATATGACGAATGTAATGATATATATATATATATATATATATATATATATCAATGACTGTTGAAATAAATTTAATTAAATTTGTGATGGTTTAATCTAGAACTGAAATTATAGAAAGTAGCATCAATATTTATGTCTATAAGTATGTTTACTACAAAAGTATCGATACATATTATATGTATTACAAATATTAGTATTTTTAGTATACATTAAAAAAATTATTGGTGAAACATGAGGTGTGCATTTTTATAGGACGTAGGGCTACCTAAATACTAGGAGTACAGAAAGACTACTCTAATCCCTGTTCGCTTGAACTATTTTTTAGCCGAGTTAACTTATTTTAGCTTATTTTTCGTCGCATAACACTGTTGAATCTCCTCCTCCTACCGGAGCTACCAGTAGGTGTACTAGTATACCAGCAGTTCTGCAGTTGATAGGTGCAGGACATGGATAGAAAAACATGTGGTTTTGGACGAACGTGGGAGAGCCCATGCGTGTCCGATCCTACCATACCATGTGTCAAGATGATTGGCCGGCCGGACCCGCCACGACGACCCATTTAAACAGGCTTTGGCGTTGCGCACCACCGGTTAAATTAACCTGACACATAATCCAAACCCAGGTATCTGTTCCATGCACGCCATGTCCATCCTGTGGAATTCATTGAACCAATAATTAGTAGTAGAAGCAGACCCTACCCTTACAGCCCTGCAGAGGCACCCACGAGTGACGACAAAGACACAAGTTTCACTAGCAGAGAACAGGTCTTTGATCCTCGGTCAAAATGGACTTTAGTCCCGAAATTTTTTGTGTCCGGGATTAGAAATACATTTAGTCCCGGTTGGTATCTCCAACCGGGACTAAAGGTCCCTGCCCCAACGGCTATCAAGCGCAGACAGACAGAGGTGGCAGGGACCTTTAGTCCCGGTTGGAGCCACCAACCGGGACTAAAGGTATACTTTTACTCGGTTGGGGCTCCAACCGGGAGTAAAGGTCTACTCCGGGCCGTGGCTGCGCCGGGGTTGAAAGTTACCTTTAGTCCCGGTTGGAGCCACCGCGGGACTAAAGGTCCCCCTTTATATCCCGGCCGGCTCCTCCTTCCTTCCCGAGCCCGAGCTCAAGACATTTTGAAGCTCACTGCAGTAGTGTTCTTGTTTCCTCCTCCTCCATTGTTCCTCCATCCATTATTCGATTCCTCCATCGATTTCTTCGATTCCTCCGTCGATTCTTTGATTGTAAAGGTTACCAATCTCATACTCTCATTTTTCACCATTGTCTTATCTCATTTTGTTCACTATATATATATATGGTTCTTTATTTTGGTTTTTTTCATTTGTAAGCAATTTGAGCTCAAAATCACTTCAAGCTTGCATATTTACATGAAATAAGGTTAAAGTAGCTAGTTGAACTTGCGGACCGTGTTCATCTCGGCGAAAGCACGTTCTTCCGCCGAGCGGTAACGGACGTCAAGGAGGAGCTTTGATTCTCGACGAGGAGAGCGGCAACGGTCGTGGAAGACCGTGTTCTCTTCCTCGTAGAATTGGAGCTCTTCCGTGGTCAAGTACGGTGCCGTCCTGTGGAGACATGCTCACCGAGATGATCACGTAAGCAAGGTCAACTAGTACGGATGGTTATTTATTCACATGTCCTGATATCGTCGCAGTAGTATGTCAATCACCGTACATAAACGTAGTATATATATAAATATAAACTTAGAAAATAGTTAGAAAATTATAGAAAATCCATACTAGTTGAACTTGCGGACCGTGTTCATCTCGGCGAAAGCACGTTCTTCCGCCGAAAGCGGTAACGGACGTCAAGGAGGAGCTTTGATTCTACGAGGAGAGCGGCAATGGTCGTGGAAGACCGTGTTCCCTTCCTCGTAGAATTGGAGCTCTTCCGTGGCTGGCACGGTGTGCCGTCCGGTGGAGAAATGCTTGCCGAGATGATCACGTAAGCAAGGTCAACTAGTATGGATGGTTATTTATTCACACGTCCCGATATCATCGCAGTAATCTGTTATGTGTGTACACTCCCATTCTTCTGTTAATTTGCAGAAATATCATGTGAATTACTTACCTGCCGCAGTAAAAGACGAGAACACAATGACCATTAAAAATATCATTGTTTAGAGATCTAGATAATTTTATAGTTTCTTAATTTTATTTGTTTATAAAAGGAGAAATTTATAGTGTATTAAAAATGAGTATAGAGAGTAGATGGCAATCGCTTTAGGGTCCTCGGCCTCTCTTGGGTTTCCAAAGCGACTTAGGTGGGCCTCCCTCTCATTCCATGCGGCAAGTGTCGTGATGAGACGAAGATTGTGATGGAGTACCGAGTGAAGAAGGAGGGTCCCAACAAGGATCAGATCTTCTACAAGTGTCCGGATCGCAATGTGAGTTATTTTATCGTATTTAATGATTATGGTTAGTTTATACCTATTTTCATGATGGTTGTGATTAAAGTTCTAATTTTTGTTTTAATTTGAGTGGGATGGCGGTGGGACGATGTTCAAAGCTTCTCTTTGGGAGGAAGAGTATGTTGGACTCGTGCAAAAATATCTTGCACTGTGCAGACATCGACGGCTAATGAGGCGGTGATCCAACCGAAGAAGCCCAAAGATGTTGCACAATCGGGGAATCTGTCTGTTTTAGTTGAGATTGGTCGTGAAATCCTACTGCTACTGAAATGTATTTTAGCTTTAGTTCTTTTAGTGTTAGTTGGGATTGTCTACATTGTAGCGATGCTTTCATAAATTTGTATCTTTTGTGGTGGCATGCATGTTGTATAAATAATTAATTATGATCTAGGTTTTAATATGGTATTTATGTCATGTAATGCAGATGAGCCGTCATTGGATGTATAATGTTGATCGCCGCTCCCAAGAGTTCATTGACGGCGTGCATTCTTTGTTACGTGCGGCCGAGGCAAACAAACGTGATGGTTTCATGTGCTGCCCATGTGCCATATGTAAGAATACGGTGGAATATCCTTGCTCAAGGACTCTTCATTCACACTTGTTCAAGTCGGGTTTCATGCCAAACTATATTTGTTGGACAAAGCACGGAGAAACCGGTGTTGTAATGGAAGAAGGTGAAGAAGAACAATGGGACGACAATGATATTATTCCCGATGGTGCGTGCTTCAATGATACTTGCAATGGGAGAAAGTGAAGAAGAGGTAGCCGCAGAAGATGAGCGGGTGATGATCTTTCTCGGTCATTCGTGACGCACAAAGAGAATGTGAAAGTGAAAAGGAGAAGATCAAGTTCGAGCAGATGATAGAAGATCACAAGAAATTGTTGTACCCAACTAGTGATGCAGGGCAGAAAAAGTTGGGAACCACACTAGAATTGCTGCAATGGAAGGCAAAGAATGGTGTATCGACAAGGGATTTGGAGAGTTACTAAAATTCAAAAGAAGATGCTTAGAAGGACAATGAATTGCCCGCCACTACCTACGAAGCAAAACAAGTTGTATACATCCTATGGGGCTAGAAATAGAGAAGATACATGCATGTCCTAGTGATCGCATCATGTACCATGGCAAAGAGTATGAGAAATTGGATGCATGCCCGTATGCCATGCGCGTCATGGGTATAAGATCGGCGAGATGACCTGGTGATGTTGAGGAAATAACGTCCGTGGAAGAAAATCCCGCCAAGGTTATGTGGTATGCTCCTATAATACCACGCTTGAAAGCGTCTGTTCGAAACAAAGAACATGTAAAATTGTTGCGATGGCACAAAGAAGACCGTAAGGTAGACAATATGTTGAGACACCCCATTTGATGGGTCCCGGTGGAGAGCAATCGACGAGAGAATTTCGGAGTTTGCAAATGACGCAAGAAACTTAAGGTTTGCTTTAAGTACAGATGGTATCAATCCTTTTGGGAGAGCGAGCAGTAGTCATAGCACTTGGCCTTGTTACTCTAAGTATCTACAACATTCCTCCTTGGTTATGCATGAAGCGGAAGTTCATTATGATGCTCGTGCTCATCCAAGGCCCGAAGCAACCTAGCAATGACATCGATGTGTACCGAGACCACTTATTGACGAACTTCTCATTTTGTGGAATAAAGAAGGTGTACGTGTGTGGGATGAGTACAAACAGAACACTTTGATCTGCGAGCATTGTTGTTCGTAACAATCAATGATTGGCCTGCTCTAAGTAATCTTTTCAGACAGATCAAACAAGGGATATAATGCATGCACACACCGCTTCGGTGATATTAGAGGTGTATTCTTGAAAAAATGTCGAAAGGTCGTGTACCTTGGCCATCGTCGATTTCTTCCCGCAAATCACCCCGTAAGAAAGAAAGGCAAGCATTTTAAAGGGAAGGCGAGACCACGACCAAGCCTACATAACCGAACCGGTGAGGATGTACTCGATATGGTCAATGATGTGAAAGTCGTCTTTTGAAAAGGACATGGAAGCCAACCTATTCCAAAAGACGCTAACGGTCACGCACCCATGTGAAGAAGAAGTCCATATTTTGGGACCTACCCTATTGGCAAGTCCGGAGGTCCGTAGCTCGATCGACGTGATGCACTGACGAAGAATCTTTGTGTGAACTGCTAGGCTTTATGGGTGTGTATGGAAAGCCTAAGGACACATTTGAAGCACGACGGGACTGCGTTGTTTGAGAGAAAGAGACAACTTTGCATCCAGAGAAGGCAGATGATGGACGCCATTACTTACGCCCCGCTAGCTACACTCTAAGCAAAAAGGAGAAGGAAATCATGTTTGAATGCTTAAACAACATCAAGGTACCATCTGAATTCTCCTCGAATATAAAGGGTATTATAAATGTGCGAGAGAGAAGAAATTACGTAACTTAAAGTCCCATAGTCATCACGTTCTCATGACGCAATTACTTCCAGTTGCATTAAGAGGAATTCTACCTCCAAATATACGTCTAGCCACCGTGAAGCTATGTGCATTCCTCAATGCAATTTCTCAAAAGGCAATTGATCCAACTAATCTAGCTAAACTACAGAATGATGTGGTTCAATGTCTCGTCAGCTTTGAGTTGGTGTTCCCTCCTTCCTTCTTTGATATTATGACACACCTCCTAGTTCACCTAGTCAAGGAGATTTTCACTCTCAGTCCTGTGTTCCTACACAACATGTTCCCTTTAGAGAGATTAATGGGAGTCCTGAAGAAATATGTTCACAACCGTGCTCGCCCAGAAGGAAGCATCGCCAAGGGCTATGGAACAGAAGAGGTCATTGAGTTCTGTGTTGACTTTATTCCCGACCTTGACTCGATTGGTGTTCCTGAATCGAGACATGAGGGGAGACTAAGCGGAAAGGGGACACTAGGGAGGAAAACATATATTGGTACGGATGATGATTATTTCAATAAAGCGCACTACACAGTGGTGTCCGCATAGATGCCACAGACCCGAATGGGAATAAGCAGACATATTATGGACGCATAGATGAAATATGGGAACTAGAATATGCACCTACTTTGAAGATCCCATTGTTCAAGTGCTAATGGGTCAAGGTGACCGGAGGTGGGGTAACAGTAGACAACGAGTATGGAATGACAACAGTAGACCTTATTAATATTGGGTACAAAGACGAACCATTCGTCCTTGCCAAGGATGTGAATCAGGTGTTCTATGTCAATGATATGTCTACCAAACCAAAAAGAGGGAAAAACGATAATGACTCAACCAAAGAGCCAAAGCGCCACATAGTTCTTTTAGGGAAAAGAGTCATCGTGGGAATTGAGGACAAGTCGGACATATGGGAAGAATATGAAAAGGATGACCGAATTCGCCTTCAAAGTGAACAAAGACCCTAGCATCTTGGTAAATAATGAGGACACTCCATGGTTACTGAAGCGATCATAACCAAGGGACATACGTAAAGAAGAAATTCACTCATTGTGCCCACTTGATGATATAGTGATTTAATATAGTGTGTGTTTGAGATATTATGTAATAATTGTGAATTCAAATGTTTATTATGTCATGTTTCAAATTAAATCAATGTTTGATTTGGTGGGATTTCTCTCTCAAAAAGGTAAATTAGGATACCGAGTGATGAAAAATTAAAATATTAACGTTAAAATGACGTGAAAACAAATTTTCTGTCCAAAACCAATAGTTTTAATAATTTTAATTAAACACTACATTTTTGCATTAACGACATAATAAATATTAGTTACATTATGTTTTATAATTCTAACAAAAATAAAAAAAGTTAGGTTATAGATTTTTCCTATGTGCAATAAACAAAAGAAAATTTATATTTTTAACAAAATAATTTTATGCCTTTTATTTAATTTACTATGTATTTAACAAAAACTATTGCATTTCTATTGTATTTAACAAGACTATTGCTTAAAAGCAGGAGGGAAGCAAAAGCCCACCTTTACTCCGGGTGGGAATCCCACCCGGGAGTAAAGGTGGGCTGCAGCTTGCGGGTTCATTAAAAACCTTTACTCGGTGCGTGTTACCAACCCGGGAGTAAAGATATTCTACTCCCGGTTGGTAACACGCACGGGAGTAAAAGACTTTACTCCCGGTTGGTAATACGCATGGGAGTAAAGGGTTTTACTCGGTTGGTGGTTGGCACGGGAGTAATTCTCTCGATATATAACCTCCAGTACCTGGCGCAGATCGATCCGATCGCTTCGTCTTCTTCCTCGTCGAACACACCGCCGCCCTCTTCTTCTCTCGCCGCCTCCACCGCGTCCGTTAGCCTTCCGTGACACCGGTGCCACCTTCTTCTTCCTCGTGCGGCCTCCTTGCGCGCCGTGTGCCCCTCCTCCGCCGACGACCCGTGGCTCCTCCACGCGCGCCTCCTCCGCGCCGAGGCCCCTCCACCGCGCCGTGGCCCCACCGCGCCTTCCGTGACACCGGCGCCGCCCTCTTCTTCCTCGTGCGGGCTCCCTCACGCGGCTGCCGTGCCCTCCTCCCGCGCGACCCGTGGCCCTCCACCGCGCCCTCCTCCGCGCCCGAGGCCCCTCCACCGCGCCCGAGGCCCTCCACTGCTGAGCTCGAGGTGATATGTTCGTCGATGTCTTTGTACATTCGCCCGAGCCCTCCTTTGCCGAATTATAGATCACATCGAAAACTACGTAAAACTTTGGTGGAAGCCATTTCAACGCCGAGGTCGATTGAAAATTCCAAATTTTGAATCACAAAATCTAGGAACTGAAAATGAATATTTGGAACTCTATATATGCAATGAAAGCGAGGAACTCTATATATTTGGAACTCTATATATGCAAATGAGCGAGGAACCGAAAATGAATATTTGAATCACAAAATCATGACAAGTTTAATTAAGGACCACCAATATGAAATTACTTTAGAAATTAATTAGATCGATGTAAATCCATGGCTTGTATAATAAACACGCTATATATTATTTGGTTTATAAAATTAAGCGTTTTTAGTTTATAAAAATATCACATGTGATGATGTAAGCAGATTTTGGTTGGACTTGCATGCATGGCTAGAGACAAATGAAGGAAAACTTCAACGTTTCTTCATTTGTGAACTTTGAATATCATGATATAATATATTAATGTTGCTAAAGTAATATGATGAATGACACATATACTTACATTTCATAATGACTTATACGTTTCTCATATGATGAATGACTACATGGTTCACATGGTACATAGGATCACAACATCACGCACCGACACCGCCCCGGCCCGCCTCACGTCGTCGTCGTCGTCGTCGCCCGCCTCACGTCATCGTCGTCAGCACACCGGCCACCGCGCCGACACATATATATACGTCATTTGTATTCATATGCATGTATATATATCGTCGCGAGCACTTACCGCCCTCGTTAAATCCATGCGTTTCTATGTATGTATACAATGAGCACCGCCGCCCTCGTTCACCCATGTGTACAGATATATATCTGGCGGAGTGGAGCACCACCACTCTTGTCACACCGCCCTTTCTCGTGGCCTAGTTGATCAACATTCGTATTATCGTTATCGTTAATGCTAAACAATCACACCAGGCGAACCGCTTGTTGATGTACTATATATTGGTTTTGTTTTTGAAGCTAGATGGCCGACCGAGAAACATGGATGAGGAGGAGTTGATGATGAATTTGATCAACACCGGCACTCAAGTTGCCGGCGATGATGGTGCTAAAAATAACGTGCAAGAGGATGTAGATGACGGAGTCAAGATTTTTAGCTCTTGAACAAAATGAGCAACAACAGATTGGCCAAGTATATATTTTTTATTATTAGCTATATATATTATCATATGTCTTTATGTGTGCTCATGACATTAAAAATAATGTTTATGTTTTGTAGCCCTACGGATCGACATCAACAACTACAACGAAGAGTAAAAATGTTCGAGGTCCCAAAAAGCCATTGGAGGGACGCTTCATCATCTCGGAGTTCAATGTGGATACTGAGGAGAACCGGGGGCGAATAAAATGAAATTTGTGCACCACTTGTGGTTACCTTGTGCGGGACCGGCTCCCGATTAGTACCCGTGAATGGAAGAAGAAGACCAATGCTCCTCATATCAGTTTTGTCTCCGATCATGACAAGGCGTTAATTTGGAATGATGTCTTGGTACATTTCACGCTCCAAACAGATGGTTATGATGATATAATAGATGGTGATGAATTGAAGGAGCGAGTTAGGGATTGGGCAATGAAGAAGATGGCCACCCAGTTTTAGACTTGGAAGAAACACCTATACACGACGTATGTCAAGAAGAACATAGCACCAGATTTTCTTGCCCGGGCCCGATCTCAAAGCAGAGGCCCTATTGGGATGAGTTTGTACAAGTACAAGACTTGAAAGAGGATGTGAGTTGGGTGATAAAGAACCAACGTAATGCCCAATGAAGACATACCACCATACCTTGGGATCAGGTGGCTACCCAACTGCCATTAAGAAGTGGAACAAAATGGAAGCAGACCTTCTTGCCAAGGGTATCAGACCAGAATCACTCGAGTGGGGAGAACGTGCAAAGAATTGGTTTTTCGGTCATGGGGAACACTAGACCGGGGAGATGAGGAAGTGCGTTTATGGCGTAAGGCGCAAGAAGCAAAGCAGAAGATTGTTTTATGCTCAGAGAGCTATCTGCTAGTGGTGCGTTCAGCCCAACAGAGAGAGAAGGATGAGTGACATACGCCATCGGGATCTGTTGAACATGGTGGCGAACTAGAGGCAAAGGAAGTGTCTCGTGGGAGCATGGATTCCCTCAGATGCAGACCTTCTTATAGAAGTCGCCAGAGAAAGAAGGAAGAAGAGGCGAGCGGCTCAGAGATTGGAGGAAGCGGTGCATGAAGCATGAGAGCGGAAAAAAAACCTTGAAGCGAGAATGCAGGAGGAAATCGAAGGCAAGTGCAAATAGCGGTGAGTGCAAGTAAGCGAGCATCGAGCCGTAAATCAACATTAGCCAACTGTTCGGTTGAAAAGCATTGCGCTTCCACGGAGATACCAAATCAAGGGGACACAGGATCTGCACTTCCCACGTGGATGACGCCTTGAACCTTGTACAACGTGTGAGCTACACATTCCGAAGGAGAATTCTACAATCAAGGTGGCTATCGGTCTTGTTAATCCTATCGACCGAACCAAGACACCAAGGATTCATGGGAATATAATCCAAGAAGGATATGCTACCATCTCGGTAGATAAAGCTGAAAAAGATTTTAGTGATTTACCTCTTGACATTCCTGGAGGTGATGGCGAGAAGACTCTAGGAGAAGCGGAGAAGACATTCATTCTATGGCGCAAGCGCTACATCATCATTCCAGGGATGTCGGCTCCACCTCCTCCTAAACTACCTCACCATAGGTACGTGCGGATGAAAACACTACATCATTAATTTGTATTGGCTTAAATAATTAACAATCTGCTCATAATAATATGTCATTCCTTTTTTTTGTAGCAGATCCTCCCCCAACCTAAATCCAATTGTTCAATCGCCAGATCATCATAGTGCTCAGTACGATGACATTATGTTGGAAGACGAGGCTGCATCTACACCATCTCCAAGGAGGTCTCCAACGCCACATACCGCCACCTCCAAGGAGGTCTCCAACGCCCAACACCTCCAAGGAGGTCTCCAACGCCCCCCCGCCCGCCTACCAAGAAGCCTAGCAAGAGGCCAACCCCTCAAACGAAGAACCGGTCCCCCTCACCGCAAAGAAAGCCACCGTGAAACCAAGGGCTATTCCTAAAATAATATCGAAGAGAAGGAAGAAGGAACTGATGCATATAAAAAGACATGTCTAGATTCTATGACAAACTTAAAATGAATCAAGAAGCAAGGAGAAACCGGAGAAACCGTATTTCTTCACGTAGCTCGGATATTCTAAGAAAAAGGTGACTTCTTACCAAAGAACAACAATGGGAATCTCGTAAGCCGTCCAAATCAACGTTATCAGACTATGACCGCACTCTCACCAAGTCAATTGAGGTGCACAGTAAAAAGAAGCGGGCAGGAAAAGGCATTGCCCAACTCGGACAACAAGCGCACCAATCAATCCCCGCTAGTTGTTGGTAATGAATATGGTTCGAATTTAGGATTAATGCATCGAGCAAACATACCTCCGGATGTCGATTTGGATCACCTTGGTGAATTTCTTGATGAGACCTGGTCTCGACCTTTACCAGATGTTTGGTAATGGAAACATTGAGAGTCTTGGCGGAGGTTGATATTTGGAAGAAAAAATTTGTACTAGGCAAGAGTCTATACAACCCTCAAGCCTTATCTCGATCGGGGATGCAAATGTACCGCTAAACAAGTGGTACATGCAAAGCGTCTACCGATGGAGACTTCTGCGTTGGTGTCGAATTAGAGACGAACATTGGTTCCGTGGCGATGATGTTATGTATGTTGACTTTGCGTAAATTTCATCAACTATGCCACACGACCTCTCCGGACAAAGTTATCATTAGCTGCTATTGCTCGTAAGTAATAATTCTTTCGATCTATTATTAAACTCATCATATGTGTGTATATGCATATAAATTATCCTAACAAGTACTATATATATGCAGATTTACAATGATGAGCTCGAAAGGAAGGCTGCAATGAAATTGGTTTTGTTGATCCCCATATAGTATTGAAGACCCAATTACTCCAAAGACTAATTGGAAGTCCGAGTGAGAGTAACCTCATGAACTTCTTAGTGAACCAACGCCACAAGAAGGATATACTCTTTCCCTATAACTTTAAGTGAGTGTTAATCATGTCGATCATATCCTTAATGGCTCATATGTTGATTCTAGTTAATTAATGAGTGTTATGCGTTATATCCTATAAACACACATGCAGCAATCTTTGGATATTGATGGACATCGATCCGGTGAAAAGTCACTTGATAATCTATGACTCGATGAGAAAACCACAACAAGACTACCAAGATATGATAGATATTATCCAGAGGTAATTTGGGATCTCTAGCAACTATATATACACACAAACATGATGATTAACTATATCTCGATGACATGGCAAATTTTTATTGGGCGGTGTTTGAAAACCTTTATTGAGAAGCAACACATGGAAAAATGCAAAGCGCCAATGAATGTAATCCCTTTGAAAGTAAGTCCCCGAATCGCATCATCTTTATTAATTAAACATATAGCTTTCACCGGATCACCAGATTGGATGACAAATCTTTTTTCTCGTAAAAGTGGTGTCTAAAAGGCGAGAACAGGGAACAACTATTGTGGTTACTATGTTTGCAAGTTTATCAATGTGCTCTCCCAAAGAACTCCTACTGAGAGAGACTCAAAGCACGTTAAAAATACACTATATATTCATTTAATTAATATTATTGATTGTGTTACTATGTCTTTATATATATATATATATATATGTACATATATTAATTTATTTTCCTTTAATTCAAACCTGTAGACTCGATGGTTGGAGGAAAAGGTCATACGGCAAGACCAAATCAAAGCAATTCAAGAGTCTATAGCCGGATTTTTTAATGAGCAGGTCATCGATTCCAAGGGCGAGTTCTACTTCGACCCAACACTGCCATTGAAGCCAAGCTAGAGGATGAGAGGAAACTTGTTATGTCACAACAACTGTAATGCAATCTTTTGTAATATATGCACATGAAATAATATAATGTAAAATACACATATGCAAGCATGCATGTAAATATATATATGATGCATGCATTCATATATATATATATATATATATATATATATATATATATATATATATATATATATATATATATATATATATATATATATATATATATATATTTCTATGCTTGAATTGTGTGATTTAATATGTTCATTGTGCTTGAACCGAAACATACTATATGCGCGTATAAATGTATAATTAGCAGCGTACAATACGATTTCGAAAATCTATTTTGAAAAGAAAACAAAAAAATGAAAAAAAAAGAAAAAAGAAAAAAACCTTTAGTCCCGGTTCGTATTACCAACCGGGACTAAAGGTGTCGGCCATCGTGGCCTGTCAGGAGGCACCTTTAGTCCCGGTTGGTGTTACCTACCGGGACTAAAGGTCCTCCTTTAGTCCCGGTTCCTGACCCAGGACTAAAGGACCCCCTTTAGTCCCGGATGCTTGCTCTCGGGTGGGGAACCGGGACTAGAGGGGATTCCCCACCGGAAATAAAGCTCGGTTCTCTACCAGTGTTTAGTAAAGCGATACTACGAGAAGATGATGAAGAAGATCTAGCTTGCGTTGCGTGATCACATTTGGATGGAGCACGTACACGTTCTGGAAGGCGCGCGCTGCAGATCGATGAAGTAAAAAACCGCTCGATCTCACACGCTGTTGCATGCAACGCACGAGTGATGTACTCGTACTAGTATGCAGTGTGCTAGCTGCGCATACATGGTGGTACACACCACTATGCCTTGTCGTCGTCCTCTGAAGCTAACATTGCTCATCCACTTTCACACACTTTGCTATGCCAGGACCACTGCTTTGTGTGCATGGTGCAGGTGCACGACGGTGGCTTTTAGTAGGCTGGTCAACACTCAGCAGTAGCGTCTACCTTGTCATTGACCCCCTCTTGTGCTTGGGACTTGGGAGAGAGATTACACAGCAGTCCAGGAGGCCTGACGCCTGCTGAGACTTCCCAATTGGGTACTATATGCCCATTTGCCTTTTTTTTGTTATGTTTATGTTAATCATGCATGCTTCTGAGCTTGACTGCATGCTTGAGCAATGACGACCAAGCCTAGCGCATTTTTGGACTTGTTTATTAGTGCTGCTGCCAACTGTTGTATGTGTGCACAGTGCATCTCATGCTCCGTGACCATGGATGGGAATCTGTTTGACAGCCACTGGCTTGTGTAGCATTGTACTACACCACCTGAGACTCCCAGTCCCAGACTCCCAGGGCTTTGCGGCAGCAAGGGCCGCCTGAGCGAGTACTCTGTTTAGCATGGGCAATTTAAGTAAAAATATCACATCTGTCTGCCCAAATTAAATGCAAAACAACATACATGAAGGCGCATGATGGGTACAAAATTTGGCATTTATGCTTTAGAGCATCACTACACGGACAAGTTCAACTTGAGTGATACTCCCTCCCCTTCCCGAAATAAATAAACACATATAATTATCTAAAATCAAACTTTTTTATGTTTGTGTAATTTTATAGAAAAGAGTACACGTATTTGTGACACCAAATGAGCATATTATGAAAATGTATTTTATGGTGTATCTAATGATATTAATTCAATGTCATAAATCTCAGCATTATTTTCTATAAATTCGGTTAAACTTAAATATGTTTGATTTTAAACAACTCTAGAAATTGATTTTGTTCAGGATGGAGGGAGAACTAGTAAATGGTCACTTGGATGTAAATCTCAAAATACATCTAAAGTAATTTAGATTCATGATTGTCCTTCACTTGTGCTCAATGGATGTTTTTTTTTTACGAATCAATTTTCTTCATAATTAAGTGGCATAGCTAGTAATCCCCCCGTCTCGAAAAGAATGCAACTCTAGTACAATATCACGTTAAAATATCTCAAGCTTGATCAATTATATATAAAAAACGTATAGATAGTTATGACAACAAATAATTATTATTGGATTTGTCATGAGATAATCATAATATATTTTTTTTGGTGCCAAAAATATTAATATTGTTACCTATACATTTATTGGTTAAATTTTGGATATTTTATACCGAGAATGCATCTAGAGTCGTATTTTTTTCTCAGGACAGAGGTAGCAGTAGTTCTGTAGTTAGCTGAAACCGGATAAGCACTGCATTCTTGCTGTCTTGCAGCAGTAGTACTCCGTAGAAGATAGGACACACAATAAGGCCGGCCGGCCGGCAGTGTCATTGCTGATTAGCCGTGTGCAAAAGACGAAGATCCTTGGCCACACACATATGGGGTGGGTCTGACGATGATCAGGGCAATGAGTGAAATCCTTTTTTTTTTCGGCCTTCAGCAATCAAATGATTTGTGAATCTACTGCCCGCTTGGTGCTTGCCCCTAGCCCTAATCATCGAGCACAAGAAAGCACACGGGCTCCCATGGCCGCGGCCGTTCCATCACCTCGATCGAGGTCGAGGAGCTAGAAAGGCGAATCGAGAAGAAGACACACAGGTAGCCAATGCATGCAATGCAATCCCCCCTCAACGTGACCATTGACTAAACGCTAGCTAGTTTCCTTTCCTCTATCTTTCGAGAGATGAACTGGAGATGGCTTTGTTTGCTGCACATGTGAATCGATTGTCGATCAGTCGCGTCGGTGCCACGCATTCTGCTGAGAGCGATGATGCTTGTATTTGGGGCCAATGGTTTGATTGGCGCAGCGCCGGCGGCAGCGACCACCAAGTCGCAGCAGCAGCAGCTGGAAGTAGTATTTGGTAATTGATCCATCCATGTGCTACTCTCCATAGTGGATGGGGGTCAATGGATACTCATGAAGAAAAAACGACGTGAAAATGGCTGCCATGATGATCCACGTATCCCTACCTCTCTAAAAATGGTTGGCATGCAATAGTGTTCTGTACTGCTCCCTCCGTTTTAAATTATAAAATATTTTGATTTTTTAGATACATTACGTTTACTATGCATATGGACAGTGTATATCTAAGTACACGGTAAAAGTCATGAATCTAGAAAAATGTAACACTTCTTACAATTTCGAAATGGGGGAGTACTGCACAATTATTGTTTAAGAGAACCGTCCATATAGATGGTTTCTCGAAGGTCCTTTATAAATTTGGGCTTAACACAAAATTTTTAGAGATGGTTTTATGAATACACTTAAAGGAGTTTCAGGGACCGTTTGCTTAAGAGAACCACCCTAAAAATATATTTTTATGTAGCGTTTCAAGGGTTTTGTCCCGCTTGCAATTTCTAAATGCATGTTATTACACAAACCTATCCTGAAAAAAATGGTTGATGATTGTGAAAATTACCTCTTTTGTAGTGCTACTTGGTAACCTAAATGCATTCTGGCTTAAATAACCATCCATTCCTATTATGATGCTAGTTGTTTTACTTAATAGGAAATACAACATCTTTATATATAATATAACACTAGTTATTAAATTTACTGCAAAATATGTCTTCATAATATATATTTATTTACCGATATAATTAACTTGAAAAGCTTAATTTAGGATAAAATTAAAAGGACCAACGTTTTTTAAGGTATAGGAGCAAGACATGACCATCAGTGGAGTGTGTGCCTAGGTTTGGAAACTATTAGTATAGAGTACGAATGTATTAGAAACAGTGATCACGATTTGGCGCAACCAGCAAAAGAAATAAAAGGATGCACACATGAGACGTCGGTCCAAACAGAATTAGTCATGTCACGTTGTTAACGAGCAAGAGAACGCATGAATGTGAAAACACCCCAGTTGTTGGAGTACAGTTGTTTTCATAGTACCAATGCAAGGTTTCCCGTCTTTTCCTGTTTCGGGCTTGGTTACTGTTAGCGGAATCGATCAGTACACAGTGCACAAACAATGAGAGATGGCCGACGTACGCTCTTTCTGATTGATGTGAACAGTAAATCATGACACTTGGTGATTAAGATTTCCCCCTTAATCCCCTTTTGTCGCGAATGCACACTAAATACTGAGCCCTGTTGCCAAAACCACTCACCGTACGCACAGTCGCACACTAATTAAGTCAATGATGCTGCCTTTTTTCGCCCAAGTGGTGGAGCCATGCAAGCACAGCACCAAGCTACCCCAGGCATTCTTGTTTGAAGGCTTTTATTAGCCTCACTGTATATTCATCCATACTGTGGCAACAACTTCTGCAAATAGCGAAAGTCAGTGCGAAAACATTTAAACTCTCATTGGAGATTCTTTTTGTACAGTACGATCTGCCATGCCGGCCGGGACTGACTATTACGAGGTCGACCAAGAAAGAGCCGGATTGAGCGCCGGCTAAAATTGGTTGGGCGCCGGCTAAAATTGGTTGCCAAGCCAAGATTTTTGCCGCTATTTGTTTGCGATCAAAATTTATCAACATTGCATAATTGTCATGTCAAATCTATATGATAAATATTTGTATCTAATTTCGATAACTTTTACTTACATTTTTTTGAAATAGTAAATTTTGAAAACCAATCAAGCAGGTCAATGTTAACGTTGAGCAACTTCAGGACGCCTTGTGTTTTTAGTTTAACTTCACTGTAGCCCTAAATCAAGATCCTATCTTTTGTTTTTTCTCTATCTACTCACTTACTCTGTATTCTATGTATTTGACCCGACATAAACTCAAACAAAAATGTTACAATTTTATACACATGACCGATATTCAAATCCACGAATTCAAACATGCCCTCTTCATTAAAGGTCGGCACCCCCACTTTTGCCTTCTCCATTCAAGGTCGCACTACTGCAGACGGGCTCTTTGCCGAGTGCTTAGGGAACTCGGCAAAGCCCCTATTGCACTCGGCAAAGGCTTTGTCGAGTGCCGCACTCGGCAAAGAGCAGTCGGCAAAGGTTTCTTTACCAAGTGCCACATATCGGGCACTCGGTAAAGCCTTTGCCGAGTGTCACGTCAGCACTCGGCAAAAAAAATCCGACGTCAACTCTGACGGCCTCTTTGCCGAGTGCCACCTCAGCGGCACTAGGCAAAGAATTTTTTTTCTTTTTTTTTGAAAATTCTTTGCCGAGTGCCATACTCTTGCACTCGGCAAAGAAAATTTTTCTTTTTTTTAAAAAAAATCTTTGGCGAGTGCCATGGCTCTGGCACTCGGCAAAGCTGAGAAATTGGGTCTCTGCTTCCCAGCTTTGCCGAGTGCCATGGTCACGGCACTCGGCAAAGCCCTCTTTGCTGAGTGTAGCACTCGACAAAGAGAGGAAAATTGCTATTTTTTTGGTTTTTTGCTTTCCATCAGCACAAACAAAGAAATCACATATATATCAACACAAAACACAGGATATATCACATACACATCCATATTCCATCACATACACATCCATAACCCATCACATACACATCCACCATCCATAATACATCACATATAAATCCATTGTCCATAATCCATCACATACATTCGCATCATCCATGATAATATCCATCACAATATATATATGTCTCTAGTAGTAGTCCAATATAAGGCTAAGTCTAACATGAGTCCATGCAACATAAAAAGAAACAAATAAACAGTACCTACTGCCAGCCTCCCCACCCGGAGTGTGAACTGCCACCTTGAGGAGGGCCAGTTGGCCACCCGGCCTGTGGAGAAGGGCTACCTTGAGGAGTCAGGTTCAAACCCGCCGACTGTGGCTGCACAAAGGAGAAGCGAATTCATGAGTATCTACAGGAGGGCCGCACAAGCTAAAAGAATAAACAACCATATATACTCACCGGAGTCCCTACAGGAGGTGGAGGAGCCACAACTGGAGCGAGCAGCGACTGGGGCACGACCACACCTGGCAAGGCCTGAAGGCTCGCCATGAAGCTGAACATGTCATGCAGCCTCTGCGCCTCGGCCGCCCTCTGGGCTTGTACAGCCTCCATCTCTAGCCGATGGGCCTCCACCTGGGCCGCCTGCTGGGCCTCCAACCTCCGCAAGTCGGCCTGCAACATTCCACCCGCAATGTTTAAACAATGCAAAGGCAAGGTAGATATGTAAAAGCAATGAACGACAAATAAAACAGTACTAGCCTGGAGTTCCGCCATCTGCTGCTGTGAGCTCTGCTGCCGAGAGTGTATGGGGAGGGAGGAGCTCGTGCTCCTTGCTCGAATCTCGGCGAGGATGGGAACAGAGGCGGAGTCGACTGTGCTGTCCGCCATCCAGTACCGGCCGTGCTGCTTCCCTCCTCCCAACCTCATCAGGAGGTCTGTGTCCAGGGGCTGGGTGGCTGGATCGAAGTCCTCCCCATGGCGCTCACGGGCCGCCGAGGTGTACTCGCTAAGCTTGCTGTGGACGCTCGCGTTGGTGTACGCCTCGGGCCCGTCCGTCGGGTTGTAGGTGACTTCCGGGGCCGTCGCCTTGCCCTTGTGTGCCAAGGCGTACGCCATGAACTCGTTGCATTCCTGGCCTTGGTGCGCCTAGGACTGCAAGGAAAACACAAAGATGATTACAAGTAATAAGAATTGAGCGTTAGAATAAATAAATAAATATGAAAACACAAAGAAGATTACCCATGTCTGGGCGTATGCGTTGAGGCTCCGGTTGCCTTGGTGGTGTGGCGCCCCACCCATCTGCAGGCGGTAGTCCCGACGGATGTTGTGCTTCTCCGCCCACTCCTCCGAGAGCCACATGTCCACAATGGCCTCCCAGCAGAGGCGGTGCCTGGCGCACCAATCAGGACATTGCTGCATGCCATCAAGTTATTGATATGTCAGAAGATGAAATGAAGCCTACCTATTCTTCATGGAAGGAGTCAGTATTAATGTTTCGTACTTATCGAGAGGTACTGCTCCTTGGTGAGCGTCCTGGTCCTGGCATCGGCCTTCCTCACCACCTGACCAAGGACGCCGGTGCTGTAGTTGATGATGCACTGGAGCCGCGTCTCGTGGTACAGGTCCGAGAGTCGGGACCTACAGACCTTGTCCTGCACTCGCGCCGCTCGATCCTCAAACCCTTCGTCGCACCTGAAGAAGTCCTGTATACAGACATCATGAATCGTTTCATTATTTCAAGAACGACCAATGAATGCGTAGTATTGACCAATTTAGTGCGATGAAGACTCACCCAGAACTCGGCCTTGATTCGCGCCGCAACGGTGCCGAACTCGCTGTCCTCGACGGCGTAGAAGTGGTCCCATGTCTAGGGCGGCGAAGTCACCGAGGCGTAGGTGACCATGCCAGGGTAGTGCTGCCGAATCAGAAGGCCCAGGGTGCCATTGATGTGCCGGCCCATTCTGGACACAACTTCCCAGTTGCTGCAAGAGTCATTAAGAAGAATTGTTAGTCTCCAGTTCGATTTTCAACATGTCATATGAAATAGTAGTGAAATAATACTTACTTGTCGCCGCTGGGTCGAATCACCGGGCACCGGTGAAGTGGGATCGGCCGCAGATATGCAAAGATCTGCATACCTCCGACCGTATCTCTTTCGAATGGGAGACGCCTAACTGGGCTACGTGACCATATAAAACATGCATGCAAAGGAGGAGGGGGTTATACCTAGGGTGGCGGTGGAGTCAGGCTAGCGGGGTAGTGGCGTGTCGGTGCAGTGGCGAGGCGATGCGGTGCAGGCAGACCAGCAGCGCCGACGAAGACGATCGGGGTCGCCGAGTCCCTCCCACGGGTCCTTCTCCTACATAAAAAGGCAATAGATTAGAATCCATTGAAAATTTCGGCAGCACCTCCCCTGCACGGGGAAGTTTCCAAAACCTACAAGAAACATAGGCGCGATGGCCAACAACCACATATATACCAAACATAGGCACGAAGGCCAACAAACATATATATACCAAGACGAGCCATGTACTTTAGTTCTCTTTCCATGCAGATGAAAGTATCGAAGTAGTACAACAACAAGTACTACTACCACTACAACTACTACTAACACTAACACTACTACTACTAACACTACTACTATCACTACTTACTACTAACAATACTACTAACACTACTAACTACTAACTACTACTACTTACTAACTACTACTAACACTACTAAGTACTACTACTAACTACTACAGGTGTAGGGCATACCTTCGCGACGAGAATGGCAACAACGGCGGGGACGACCGCAGCGACGTGAGGGTCGACGAGCCTAGGCCGGCACCTTCCTTCTCCTCTCCTTCTCCTTCTCCTCCTCTCTTCTCCCCTCCTCCTCTCTTCTCCCCTGCCTCCTCCTCCTCTCTTCTGCAGTGGCCGTAGGCGGGGGCAGTGGCCGCCGACGGGGGAGGTGGCCGCCGAGGGGGGGCGCAGGCGGGGGAGGTGGCCGCCAAGGGGGCCGGCGTGGGCGGTGGAGGCCAGGCGGGGGCGGCGGCCGCGCGAGGACCCGGCGCGGGGAGGCGAACGGGGACGGGCCACGCGGGCCGCCGCGCGAGGCGCCGGCGCGGGGAGGCGGATGGGGACGGGCGCCGCGGGGGCCCACGCGGGGAGGCGCGGTGGCGAGGGCGGAAGCGCGGGCCGGCGATGTGCGGCGGCGGCGGCTGAGGGAGAGAGAGGTGAGAGGGAGAGAGAAATGAGAGAAAGAGAGAGAGAGAGCGCCGGCCGGGCGCGGGTGAAGGGATAAGGGTGGCTTTGCCGAGTGCTAGATTGGCGGCACTCGACAAAGTCAATTTTCTTCGTCGAGTGTGGTGATCTGGCACTCGGCGAAGTTTTAAAAAAAATTCAGCAGCTCTTTGCCGAGTGTCAGCTGAGCGGCACTCGGCAAAGTTATTACTTTGCCGAGTGCCAACCCTAGGCACTCCGCAAAAAAAATTTGGTTTTTTGCCACCAATTTTTTTTAAGCTTTAGTACACTACCACTGACAACATGTTTAAATTTGAGACATTTTCATTGCCTTTTGGCATATTTCTATAGTTTATTTTGTTTTGTTGAATTTTTTTAGAAAATGTAAGTTTGAACTGCAGGTGCATCGAATAATGGATTACATTCGTTCAAAAAATGTTATCCTTGTTTCTTAGTGTAAATTTAGGCTAAATCCAGGAACTGTCTCGAAATTTTGATCAATGTGCTCATGGGGCAACGCCGCCAACTTGCGTGGGAGTGGTTTTTTAATTGTATAAAATGCGAACGAATTCCGAAAATCATGAAACTTGTCGAGTTGTCGCCGTATCGTATGCGTATGTCATGGAGATGTCCTGGTTTGTGAGCATCGTACGTGACAACGTGGTCGAAACTTTTTCAAAAATTTTCCACGGCATACGCATACAATACGGCGACAACTCGACAAGTTTCATGATTTTCGGAATTCGTTCGCATTTTATACAATTAAAAAACCACTCCCACGCAAGTTGGCGGCGTTGCCCTGTGAGCACGTTGATCGAAATTTCGAAACAGTTCCTGGATTTAGCCTAAATTTACACTAAGAAACAAGGATAACATTTTTTGAACGAATGTAATCTATTATTCGATGCATCTGCAGTTCAAACTTACATTTTCTGGAAAAATTCAACAAAACAAAATAAACTATAGAAATATGCCAAAAGGCAATGAAAATGTCCCAAATTTAAACATGTTGTTTGTGGTAGTGTACTAAAGCTTCAAAAAAAAATTGCCGAGTGCCAAACGGGGAGCACTCGGCAAAGAGGACGCCGCTGGATGCCGTTTGGCCCCTACCAATCTTTGCAAAGTGTCTGCCTTTGTCGAGTGCCTGGCACTCGGCAAAGACAGCCTTTGCCGATTGCAGGTCTTTGCCCAGTGCCAGGCACTCGGCAAATGCCTCTTTGCCGAGTGCCATATTTTGCCGAGTGTGGCGTTCGGCAAAGCAGGTCTTTGCCGAGTGCCCGAAATTTGGCACTCGGCAAAGATTTTTGCACTCGGCAAATCACGTGTTTCCGGTAATGTCGGCAACCAAAGTAGTTGCTAGAATGAAGCTAAACTAAATATTCGTTCGAGAAAACCATCAACATACCAAATTGTAGATAATTGGCAAACAACTACATATTGATGTGGCATCCACAAGAGAAAAAATCACCTTGGGATGCCAAGGACCCTGAGCTCGGGAAAGAATGCATTGGGGAGGCCGGGCAAGGGCAAGAAGCCGCTGGGAGGCCGGGCAACGACGGAGGGCCGCCGACCAGCCTGAGCTCGGGCAAGACAACACCGGGGAGGTTGAACTTGCAGGAGGGTCGTCGGGAGGCCGAGATTGGACGAAGGGCCGTCTGGGAAAGAGCCCAGACGCTGGAGGCAAGATAGTTGTAGGGAAGGCTGAGCTCGGGCTAACTGGAGCTGGGGAGGGTGTGCAGCAAGAGGGGTCGAGCTCTCGCGGATCGGCACTAGGATGGCATGCAGGGGAAGTCGAGCTCTTGCTACCGGATTTAGGGCTCGTTCGTTTACTCTGGAACTATTCCAAATGGAATGATAGACTTATTTGTATTAATATTGATTAGCTGCAATAGTTCCCGGCATCAATCCAGGCCAAACGAACGAGGCCTTAGGGTTCTGCTTAGCCATCTTAATCCGACGAGACAAGTATGAAAGGTCGAGTTTGGCCGGCGAGGAACGGAAAGGCGGTAGCCGAATTTGAGGTGGGTGGCGACGGAGGCCGGCGGCGCATGATGTGGATGACCGAAGAATGAGAGCCCGAGGGGGGAAATTAGGAGACTTCCTGCTTTTGGGTGCCCAACAGTTGGTTGGAGTGAGTTTTCTTTTCGGCACCCAAAAGTAAGATAAAGGCCTAAATAGAGGTTCTATTGAAATTTGAAATTGCTCTAATAGCTATAAACTGAAGAACTGGTTAAACATTTGTGCAACTGAGTATAGTTCTTTTAACAAAATAGCGTGAAAGTTGGTGACCGAAATGACATATATGGTCGTTTTTTTTAACCTTTTCCTAGGCACAATTTAGCCAAAATTTCTCCATTTATGTCTGCACTTGTCCAGCATTACTTACGCCATATAGTATGCATTACTTACGTGTCGAAATGACATATAGTATGTTTGAACAGCGCAAACACACACTTTATGGTTAGCCTAATAAAATGTGATGAGTCTACGCTGTTCTCTTTGATCACCAGAGGCTGCTGGTTGATGTCTATTTGGCTAAATCCTTTAATTTTAAGAGGCTCTCAGAATCTGAATGCAAATGTCTCGCAGTTTGTGGGTTCTTTATTCCAAATTATCTTAAATTTTGTATTAATTATAACATGTTATCAACTTGTGTATGCATCATTGCCCTCAAAAGAAAAACTTCATATGCATATCATGTAAAGTGTTAGTCTGTGCGTTGTAACTTGTACTCGTAAGTCGCATACCTGAAAATGGACCAGCCATTGATCTATCAAGAGTGCATATATACTAGGACAAAAATTAAAAGGATGCATGCCATCTCAAAAGAAGAGATACTACTCCGTATGTACAAAGACCCAAGAATCAGATATCCAATATTAATCACAGAGAGAAAGCATCAAGAACATTTAGTCTGAAAATGAAGCCTTCCATTATATTATATCTCCATCATCATTGCATTGCATACACAAGCCAAGCAGGATTCTGCAAACCCTACAGTACCAAGCACAGCTACTACTACTATTTCCCAGCAGGAAATGCAGGAGCATGATGTAACCAAAAGAGATGGGAATAGGAAATCCTGAAGAACAGCAGCACGTACGTACTTGTGTTGATCGGTTCATCACAATCGCGACAATGAGATCGATCTTAACACTAGATAAGCACCCGGATTAATCTACTATTATTTAAGCCCTACCTCGCTTGGCTACACGCCTGCCTAGTTGAACACCGACAGCGGCAGCATGCACCCCGCCGCGTGCGCCTCCGCCGCCGCCGCCACCGCCAGCGCTATCTCGTCCCCGCTGCCGGCAGCGACGCTAGCGCTGCTGCCATTGCCATGGGCAGCCACCACTTCGGGGTTGCCCGGCAGCAGGCTGAATCCGTGCAGGAACTGCGGATGTGGCATGAAGAAGTGGTGCTGGTGCAGGTGATGGTGCTCGTGCCCGGCGTCCGGCACGTGCGCCCGCACGTCGGGCCTCTCGGCCGCCGCGTCCGACAGGGCCGGCGAGGAGGCGGGAGGGGGCTGCTGCGGCGGGGTCGTCGCGGCCTGCGGCGACGACTGGGACGAGGCGGACGGCCGCTTCCGGCGCTTCTTCTCGTAGGTGATGCCGCGCGCCTTGGCCTGGCTGTCGCGGACCTCGCGGAGGTAGAGGCGCACGGCGCGCGCGCCGAAGGGGTTGGCCTCGGGCCGGCCCCCGTGCTCCTCGAAGGCGGCGCGCAGGCGGCCGACGAGCGCGTCGAGGCTACCCCAGGCCTGGCGCAGCGGGCACGGGCACGGCGCGGGCGGCGACGGGTGGCCGAAGAAGGGGCACCCCGGCGCGTGGACCTTGGTCTTGCCGAACTGGTCGAGGTAGCGCAGGAACTCGAGCACGTGCGCGCCGCTGCACCGCGCCAGCTCCAGCGGCGGCCGGTGGTTGCGCAGGTACTGCCCGAACGTGTGCCAGTCCCGCCGCTTCTGCGACTCGTAGCGGCTCGGGCGGGGCGCCTCCGCGCCCGCCGCCGCCGCGCCTCCTCCGACCTGCATGTCCCTCGCTTGCTCCTCGCGCCTCAGATCTGCATGCAACCCCCCTCGATTAGTGCGACGGCAACGCCGGGAACCAAAACACCAAGTCAAAAAACTAAGCTTTTCGCCGCCATCACCCACGAGCGAGTTGGATTACATGCTTGTGCAGAAGGCGGGAGAGAAGCTTTCGAGGCGGCGGAAAGTGGGAAGAAGAACAAATTGTAAACTACAAGCTCTGGATTTCGTGGTCCTGGATTCTGCTGCTACTTATTAGTAATCGATAAAAGAGGAGTAAAAGAACTAGGGTTTGCAAAGGGGGAGATGAAATCAGAATCAGTCTGGTCCAGGGCAAGTACGGCGCCTCTGAGGACAGTACATCCCAAGAATTGCCTGATCTGGTAAGCAGCTGCAGCTGCAGCAGCTACTGCGGCAGCCTACCTAGAAAACTGACGCGCACAGGCTGGAAAAAGGGCCAGTTGGGAGCCGAGACACGCCAATTTTAACCAGCAGCGAGAAGAGAACAACAGAAATCGCACACAAGTCGAGCTCACCTGAGCGCCGGACGGCCTCGTCGCCCCGCTCTGGGCTCTCTGGTCGATCAGGCGGCGGCGGCGCCGGGACGGGAGAGTGGGGCAGATGCGGTTTCCCTTTCTGGCGAGTTTCGACTTGCGAGAGGCTGCAGGAGGCGACACCGCGAGAGAGACCACGAGGAGTGGTTACTGATGGAGGAGGACGGGACGCGGGTGGCGATAGATAGGGTGGGCGTATATGCTGGAGGCTAGACTGTGGAGGGCGAGGACGGAGCTGCAGCTAAATAGCTGCCTGCAGCGTCGATCCGGGACAGGAGAGGAGGACTGGAGGAGAAAGAGGGAGGCTGGCGGACTCGACCGAACGGGCGGTGACCCCAATCATTTATGGCCACGGCGGGTGCAACAGTGCTCGCTCCGGAGGTAGGCGTAGCATGTATGCGTCCGATTTATCCTTGTCGTCTCGTCTGTATTTGCGCACGCTTGCTGCTTTACCTACGTACGCCAATACATGTGCGTCTAGTAAACGCGCCAGGTTTCACTGTCTAGAGCTAGATATTTTTTAAAAAATACTTTCTAGCTAAAGCACAAATCCGCGGTGTATGACTTTGATCTTAGCACTACCATGTCGGGATGATCATCATGTTCGCTTACGCTAAAATTTAATTTAGGCTGATTCTTATGTTAAAAGTTTGTGAGAGAAAAATAATATTCTATGACTGAAAAATAGTGTTGAATAAGCTCAAGTGAACAGAGATACTATTAGAAATTGGAATTTAAATGCCTCTTGTTACAGTATCTGACTGGATCTCTTTCTTTTAAAAAAAAAAAAAGAGGAGTGGCTCCTTACCTTATCTATGATTAAAGTTTAGTCCCTGTTACATCAGACGTTTGGATGCTAATTAATAGGACTAAACATTAGCCAATTATAAAACTAATTGCATAGATGGGGACTAATTTCCAAGATGAATCTATTAAGCCAAATTAATCCATCATTAGCACATGTTTACTATAGCACCACATTTTGTCAAATCATGAATTAATTAGGCTTAATAGATTCGTCTCATAAATTAGTCTCCATATGTGCTATTAGCTTTGTAATTAGTCCATGTTTAATACTCCAAATTAGTGCCCAAACATCCGATGTGACAGGGACTAAAAATTAGTCCCCGAAACCAAACAGGCCCCGACATATTTGACGTAGGGGAAGTTAACGCGTGACCTATCGCGCTGTCAGGCGAGCGTGCGCCTCCACCGCCACTGCCAAACAGTGCCGCACCGCTGCGGTAGGGTCTTGCCAGAGCTCTATGACCGCACCCATCGCGGCCTCCTTTTTCCCCTTCCCTGCCACCGCCATGGTCGTGGACACTCCTACCTCGACCTGGCCCAGCCGCCTCCTATGCCTCTAGAACCGTAACCGCTGCCCTCACGCCGTCGCCACCGCCTAGCTAGCCTGCCTCCCCTTATCCCATTCGAAGAACGCCAAAGTTGGGGAATAAGAGAGGGAGAGAAAAGGCACGAGGTCGCGCCATTGAAATATAGCGCGATGGTCGTGTAATAACGTTTCCCTTTGACATAGCTTTAGCTCTAGGGTTTTTTATAATAGCTACTACTCGTTCCCTGTGAAAAATTATAATTCTCACTTTTTAGGAATCAGATAGTTTTGAATTTAACCAGATTTATAAAGAAATACTAATATTTTTTATAATGAATAAGTATCAGTAAATTAATAATAAAATATATTTTTATTATTTGAGGATATAAATATTGATACTAATTTCTATAAACTTAGTCAAACTAAAATTTTACTTGGTTTAAACCTAAAATTGTATTCTTTCTGAAATAGAGGGAGTACTAAATATATTAGTATGTTGCAATGAAAAAACATAATATGGACAACCCTAATAAATATGGCTTAAAGCTTAATACTAAACAAAAATATTTATGGTAGAATTAAGCACATAACGTTAACTTAGTTTGGTCTAAAAACTTTTTTCAAACCCGTTCTTACGCAGTCAAACGACTTAAAATAAAAGAAAAATAAAAGATAATTTCACAAACCATGCCGTATTCGGCCAAACTAACCTACCTCCATCCCACATAGGTAGCGTTTTAGATCTGTGGGGATCGATTTTAGTAATCTAGATAGAAAAAACTCTCAAAATTTTATAATTCTATCCGAACACCACAGGATTATAGAGGATTCTAAAACACAAACACAAAATCCAAGAAACATCATAGTTTATTTTTTATCCAGAATCCGGATTTAAAAATCCCATCTAAGCATGCCTATACTCTCTCTGGCCCGTAAAAAGAGTCGCTATGGATTCGTGCTAGTCAAATTTTCTTAAGTTTAACTAGTTTTATAGAAAAAATATTAACAAAATTATATGTCCAAACAAATTTATTATAAAAAAATTTAACGATCTATTTAATTATACTAATTATGTGTCATAAATATTAATATTTTCTTACATAAATTTTGTCCAAATTAAATTATGTTTGAAGTCTGATTTCAAATTGAGAGGGTGAGGACGACATTTTTTTTATAGGACGGATTGTTTACTCCGTGTGGGCCAAAGGCCCGAAAACCTAGGACTAGGCCACGAATTTGCCATGACTCATGACCTGCAAAGGCAGCCAACAACTCACATTGGTATTTGATCATAAAGAAACAGCTTGAATAACCTGAAACACAACTGTCAAGCTCAATCTATTTGAATTAACCTATGCTATTATATTATATGATCAATTCGTGTGAGTTTTTTGGTCGAACTCATGGGCGGTTCGTGGGGCCACCTCAGATTGCCCCTGTCCACCACAGATGACCCAGGCATGACCATTGGACGGTCCGTCAACACAAGCCCAGTGTAAGGATTATTTCATAATCTTAACCTCATCTTATTTCTGAAACTTGTTAAGTAAAAATAGTAAAGAAGTGTACATAAAAAAAATAAGACACTTTCATAAATAATGTCATGATAGAGCTTCAACAGAGGTTAGATAGTCACCATTACAAATAAAACCTTCTAGGTGTTGTTGAGACTTTCAAAGTATCGTGAATGATGATAAAGATCTTGTAAATACTCCCCCTGATAACCACATCCGTTGAAGTAATTCATTTCCCATGACATGAACCATTATTTGAAAATAAACATAGACATAGATAGTGCAAGTGAGATTACAATATTTTCACAACATTTAGCCTTCATGGTGTTTGTCTCACTGTTCTTCAAGAACATTGAGAATAGAGAATATTGTTGAGAGAAATTTATTATATTCTATCAAGCATACATTATAATACATATTTGTGCACGCAAAATTGCAATGGCACACATATTCGAGATGTGATTAATAATCATTATTTTTTATATCATTGTAATTGTCTCTATTGATAATAGTCATGGCTCCTTCTGGGATTGCTAACAAAATTCTTTGAGAATCTTTAATACATAGTAAGACATCACAAGTCTGTATTTCTAGCTTAATGGGGAAAATATTGCTAGTAACACCAAATATATCATATCGGTTTTCAGAGATACTTCAATTCCAAATCTTCAGGCAGAGAACACACGTTATATCACAAGTATATATGCACTCATAGTAAAAGTTCATGAAATGCACATGTGCTTATATGATATACTTTTGTTCCTTTTAGTACCTCTTTTCATTCTTATCTCTTGGGCCATATATTGGTCTTTATTCCTTCCAAGGATTTCACTTATTTTGGTGCATTCAAACTTATAACCATATATTCATTTAAGGAAAAATCCTTAAGGGAATTTTTTTATCTTTATGGGGAGATCAATTCTCATAAAATACTATATTAGTATGAGATTTCAATGTCGCTCCTCATGGATTTTTAGAATCCCAAAATTACATATTTTAATTCATGCCATTAGCTAGATTCGTTATATACCGAAACATATTATGTAAAACTTATGCCAGAACTGATCTCTATTATGACCTTTTGAACCATCACTTTTTCACCACCCATTATTTCAATGATGACCCATAATTATCTAAGCATCAGGTTCAAGATACTCACTTAGCGATTTATTGGTTGAACCTCAATTGCATGGTTCATTTGACCCGATATGAGAGCTTCAAGCACTCTTGCTATGGACTTATTTTCGGATCCAAGTTCTCACAAAAGAGACTCGTTTAGCAATTATAGATGTAAACGAGTGTCGACAAATTTTTCTGACATAATAATGATCTTCGTATTTCCCAAAATGATAGATCAATTGTTGTTCTTTATTCCTAACTTTATAGTACACACGCATTGCTAGGATTTTCATCTCTAGGATGAACCTCATTGTGAGGTAACTCACTAGTAGGATGATTTCTCTACAAGAGTATGAGAGGAGTTTTATCACACATAATATGAGTTTGCTTCACAGGCATATGCTTTTGACTTAGGTCGCTAGATCTTATTTTGCAAGTGTCCCCACATGATTTGATCAAATGCCAACAAGTCACGTGGATACAAAATTAATCCCAGGCATATCCACATCTACATCAAGTAGAAGCACTCATTTTAGTTTTAACCAATCTAGTTGCTCCTCATTGATACAAATAGTTATCTAGTATAACTCCATGCTGTAGAACATAGGAGTATAACCTAACAACTAGTTTAGTATGGGTTTGTGCGTTTTGATTCATAAATATCAAGACATTCTATAAAATGGGCATCATCTCCCCCTAATGCCGAGATATTTAATAGCGTACTAAAATTCTCCATTCACCAACTTCTAGTGGTGTATATGTATGCTTTAGTGGCGATTTATTTGAAAATATTACGCACTTTAACATTAAGGGGTCAATTACTGTTTTTATATGCAGCGAGTTTGGACATTATTAATGCAGTTGCATAAATACTGCATGTATTTCCTTCTTCAGGAGGAATATCCTCAACTTCTTGGTGAGTCCATAGCTTATGGTGGATTATAAACCATTACTCTGCAAGTTCTTGGTTTCAAACAAATACATATATAGCCTTCTAGACTTAAAACATATAACCCATAATTTAGCCGCAACAAATCTTCGGGGGCGCCTAATGCTCACCAATTGTCATATAATTGATAATCATTCTATCCACTGTGTATATTGACCTTCTAGGTCATATGTATGGGAAATGGCAATTAATGGTGGCATTGCGCTTTCAGATGCATTAAGCATGGCGTGCATAACTATGCTAGGAAGAATATGGTATTTAGTCGTGGTTGCCAAGCAAAAATTTTGGATGCAGATTTGATAGTCCAACTCTTTTTTTATTGCCCAAATTTGACCCAATTACTCATACCATATAGAAAAAATTAAGTCATTTTATTTATTGCAACATGCCTCATGTTCTATATAAAGCATGACTTGGATCAATTCATTGTTCAGCATGAAGAGAAGCTTTAGAATAGAACAGAACAGATAAGATAAAGAATGCTCATAATCTAGGAAATATTACTTTAATGCAAATTCATTAACTTAACAAAAAAATAGCTCCTTGACAAGAGCAACAATGACCAATCTCTTTTTGGGATAGATTTTCAACTGATAGCATAATTTTCATCGGTAAAAGATACATGAAGAAAATATCATCACTAGTAGTGTAGTTGTTGAGATCCATGTGGCCTTTGAGAGCATAGCTAATAAGTACTATGAACGACCTGCCGAACAGTATTTTTCTCTCACAACAATCAGCCGGAACAGTATTTTTCAGTCCTGCCGAACATGCCCTTAGTTTCAGGTTCTATTGTGATGTGGAATTTATACCTTTTTGCCTGCTTTTCATCTTCTAGCCGTTGGAAGATACATCTTAATAAAAATAGGTGGGCGTGCCATATACTCGAACTAGCTGGTATATTGTCACAAAGAATAGTACTGCCACATAGCTTCCAATTTCATTTTGTTGTCCTTTATGGATGAAACCCATACCATTTGGCTCTATAGACAATACAATGGTTTTCCAGTATGATACCCGATGTCATTTTAGCGACGGCATGTATCTTTAATTGTGATTCGTGGTATGCACTTGAAGATTCTGAGTCCTGATATGCATTTCGAGGCTTCACTAGTCTAAAAAAGGACAAACAATGTTCATTACCTGAAAGAAGCATTGCGCTTCTAATGAGAAAAAAAATCAGAATATTAATTATTTTGGTATTTTTATAGCAAAACTACATGTTGCCAGGGGGCGCCGGCCGGGGCGAGCGGCTTGCGAATGCGTGGAGGCGACGACCCTAGAGAGGAGGCGTGGATACAGGATGAGGTAGCGACGGCCCCAGCCCGGCCGGCGTGGTGCGGGGCAGGAGCGGAGCGAGCGATGGCCTGATGGCCGATGGCCCGTGGCCCGTGGCCCGTGGCCGTAGTAGGGTCAGGGTCCGGGTCACCTGGGTGCCTGGGTCGGGCAGGCGACCGGCGACGGGCAGGCACGGCCAGAGCGATTTTTTCCACGGCCTTGTTTAGTTTAGATTGTAAGTTTTTCACTCTTTTTTCATCACATCAAATTTTTGGACATATATATGGAGTAGTAAATATAGATAAAAAAATAACTAATTACACATTTTAATTATAAATTACGAGACGAATTTTTGAGCCTAGTTAGATCATATTTAGATAATAATTATCAAATACAAACAAAATTACTACAATACCAAATACTAATTCTAAACGTCAATCTAAACAACGCCCACGTTACTGCCCGCGCGACTCTCTGTGTCTCTGCAGCCAACCAGAGAGCCAGAGCCAGCGCAGGGAAAGGACCGGTCGTCACCTCACCAGTCTTTTCACAAAGCTCCTCCCTCCACCCTTGTTTAGTTCCACGAAGTTTGAATTTGGCTACTGTAGCACCTTCGTTTTTATTTAGTAATTAGTATTTAAACATGGACTAATTAGGCTCAAAACGTTTGTCTCGCAATTTTCCACCAAACTGTATAATTAGTTTTTTTTCGTCTACATTTAATACTACATGCACAAACACAAACATTCGATGTGATAGGTACTGTAGCAGTTTTTGGGATTTTGGGGTGAAACATAATTCTAGTTGTATGGCCATGTTTAGTTACTTCAAAACTCCTGAAAAATACACTATGCAAAAAGAAGATTTTTCATCACATCAAATTTACGGTACGTATATGAAGTACTAAATGTAAACGAAATAAAAACTAATTACACAGTTTAGTTGTATTTTGCGAGACGAATATTTTGAGTCTAATTAGTCAATGGTTAGACAATTATTATCAAATACAAACGAAATGCTACCGTGTCGCTACAGGAATTTTCTCACTCTAAAATTTGGGAACTAAGGCCTTGTTTAGATTGCAAGTTTTTTCACTCTATCTCCGTCATATCAAATCTTTGGACACATGCATGGAGTATTAAATATAGATAAAAAATAACTAATTACACAGTTTGATTGTAAATTACGAGACGAATCTTTTGAGCCTAGTTAGGTTCATGATTGAATAATAATTGTCAAATACAAACGAAAATACTGCAGTACCAAATACTAATTCCTAACCCCAATCTAAACGAGACCTTAGAAGACCTATATCTAGAAACATGTCGTGTCAAGTTCAAAACTTAAATTATTTTTTTTTTCAGTACGGAGGAGTACGCTACTCCTACTCGTACTCAGCCATCGGGGCATCAAGGGTCGAGCGGCGACGACGAGACCATCAAATATTTTTGGGCAGCACTGCACAGCACTGCAGTGTGCAGCGGCCTTTGATCGGCGTCGCAGCTGTAGCATCGATGTGCGCAGCGCAGGGGGTGGTGGAGACGTCGCGTCACCGACGCCAGCAGCACGCTCTGGCGAATGGCCGGCCGCGGTGACTGGGCGGTGCTGCCATATTTGCCCACCCTCCAGGCGCGGAGACCGCTGGTCTTTCCGGTGCACCGAGGGATCCATCTGGCCGGCCCCGCCGGTCGGCATCCGGATGGAAATGCAACATCGTACGTGGATGTGCCATGCCAAACAGTCTACAGTCTCGAGATCTCAGGGAGAGGGACTTCCTAGCAGGCGTCGGTTGCCATGCCCCGTTGCCCTGCCGCCCCGGCCGGCTCGTCACGATTCCGAAACAAGTTTTCGGTCACCAAGGCAAGGCAACAGCTGCTCCGTCAAACAGGCAGGCCGGCTCCACACGGCAAGGGGAGTAGGCCAGCAATCAAAAGATGAGAGCCACCATGCAACAAGTTAAGGACAAAACTAGGCCTAGACCGATACGAGCAAGATGCGTTAACCTTTGACTGTCTGCAACAAGGAATTTATAGGGACATCTAAACCAAAAATAAATAGCAAGAGATATAAAATCAATCTTCAACAGAGTATTTATACGAGAGACCTATTTTAGATTTTCTGAGAGACACAACTTAAATATGGGCATCCTCTCTCCTGGAAACCCATTTTCAGAAATGATTCTCTTTTAGATCTTGTTGTTAGAGAAGATACCAAATAGGTAGTGAACTTTTTACATATAATGATACCTAAAAGATGACTGGGTCTTGTATTTTAGGTGTTTGGAAATAGTCTTATGAATGTGAATATCCATCGGGTGTGTCGCGAGATGCGTGTAAGAACTCTACATCCATGTGCTTATATTATATTATATTATATTATATTTACGCACGGTTATGTTCCTTGGAAGATGAGCACGTAACCTGGAGTAGACTATTGGATGGTTCAGCCATGCATGATGCATGGGTTTGTCGCTTGCTGCGCCTACCTGGACACACATGCATGTTTGGTCCTGCTGACGATTCGGCCGGATTTGATTGTGGTGTGTGCTTCGGTTGATGGATGGATTTCTTGGGCTAGCTCAACAGCGGTGTCACGTACAGGTTGCACTGTTACACAAGGCCCGGGTGTCAGATGATCTCCACCGCCCAATGCTCAATTGGGTCTTTGATCCGTGTCTTGATAAGGATGTCCAACCGTTCTATGGTTGGTGGATATCGATGTTTCGAGTAAACACCAACGAGTAAATTTGTATTATTACGCGTCTAACCTGGATGGTGTGCTACTAGTTCGTGGTTGTTGCTCGTGTTATTAGCACTAAAAAGTTTGTAGTAGGGTTACAAATGGGCGAGAGAGGGATAGGTCCCAAGTCTCTGATGGAAAGTTCGAATAGGTGCCGAGAGCTTGGTTGCTACTCAGCTATGTGTTCGAGGTTCGATGCTAGTGGTTCTATTGTGATGTGGTGAAATCGATCCCCTTAGTGGGATGCCCTGCTTTCCCTGTTATAGGCCAAGGGAGAGCAAGAATTACAGACGGGAGAAAAAGAAGAAAACCATAGGCAAAGGAGGTACTTCAAGGATATCGGGTCTTCCTTTTTCTCTGTGCGGGCCCCGCTGACATGGCAGGCGGAGGCAGGGATAGCCCCACGCGGGGCGCATGTCTGCTGACCCTGATAGGGCCGCGCTGAGCGTCTGTCCGTTGATGATGCCATGTCCAGGCATTGTCAGCGAGTTGTCATGTCCCATCTCGCCCCGACGGGCGGCGCGGCGGACCAGGGTGCTGATCCGCGGCCATACAGGGAGCAGACGATGCAGTGATCGCACGTCCGTTACTATAGGTGATGCGAGTTTCCTCCTAGACCATAGTGGTTGTCGTGAGCTTCTGTCAGGATCCGTGCCCGAGGGCAAATGGCGGCGCGCACAACACTGTAAGACAAATGTCGGCGTCTACAATACTGTATGGGCTCTGACATGTCTGGAAGGTCGCAAAGCGCCCTTCTTATCATATCTTGACGGTACTTTCCTACAGGCGTGCAGGGTACGGCACTCGGTATTGCGGTTGACTTGAGTGCCTGCCTTATCTGCGCGCGTCGTTATGAAGGAGTCGCGCGCAGACGTCAGGTGAGGCGGAGCCAGCCCTCAGACGTCGGGGAAGGTAGAGCCACCCCTCGAGGGTTGGACGAGGTGGAGACAGCCCTCAGACGTCGAGCGAGGCGAAGCCAACCCTCGGGGGTCGAGCGAGGCGCACCCAACCCTCAAACGTCGGGCGAGGCGAAGCCAACCCTCGCAGACGTCGGGCGAGGCGAAGCCAACTCTCGGGGGTCGGGCGAGGCGGAGCCAGCCCTCAGACATCGGGCGAGGCGAAGCCAACCCTCGAGGGGTCGGGCGAGGCGGAGCCAGCCCTCAGACGTCGGGCGAGGCGAAGCCATCCTTCAGATGTCGGGCGAGGCCGAACCAACCCTCGGGGGTCGGGCGAGACGAAGCCAGCTCTCAGACGTCGGGCAAGGCGGAGCCATCCCTTAGGAGTCAGCCTGAGGCGTTCCTAACCCTCGAAGGTCGGATGATCGGACAAAACGGAGCTTGCGACCCTGGTGGTTTGGACGAGGCGGGGCCCACTGAGAAATGTAGTCGTGTTCTTGATCGCTCTGATGAGTTAGCGTTGATGGGTATCAACTCCTCCTCTTCAGGTACCCTAGTATTGATCCCCGATAGTGGGGCCCTGTTGCACAACGCCATAAAAAGGGAGGTGGGGGCAGGGGCACTAGACACGAGGTTCACCTGAGCCGCCAGACGCCCCACCTACATTCCCTAAACCCTAACCGATCTAAGAGGGGGGTGCTGCCAGCGACGGGAAGACCGCCACCAGACACCGCCACCTCTGCACCGCCGCCACCGCGACAGCGCCTTCACCGTCAGTCTTCACCGCCCACCATCAAGCAACCCCATGGCCAGCTCGTCTTCCACGAAGGCGGCCGATGGTTTGCATCTCCTCAACCCATATCTCTCCCTCACTCTATCTGTTAATCCCGTACTAGCACATGTTCTAGGACTCGCTATTTACTCCAAATGTATGTACACATGCTAGATATATGGCTAGTGATCCTGTAACGTTTCTATCAATGGTATCAGTCGCCTAACTAGGCGTAGATCTAGCTTATCGAGGTAGAAAACCGAATAGCAGCAATTAGAAGGAGGTGAGAGATCCGATTTAGTTCTAAGCAGAGGGTTCATCGAACCCTAAACCCAAATCGGGTGAAGAAAAGGAGGAAGAAAGAGTCCTGGTTTTGAAAAGGAACTCAAACCCTAACCCTAACCCACGTAGACAACTCGGGGAAGAAGAACAGTACCCAAAACCTTAACCCTAACCCTAGAGTAAGGACGAAGGTGGGGAGAACCAACCCGAACTCTCCGTCGCGTGTCACAACCGTCGTCGCGCGGGTAGAATCTTGCCGTCGCGTGGGAAGGAACTCCACCGCCGCCTCATCAGCACGCGGAGAGAAGCCGAGCCACGCTCGCCGCTGTCCGCATGAGCCCCGGCTGAGGGCACCATCACAGGACCGCTTGACGGCACCGCGCTCACCCATAGGGGAGCGCGTGCTCCGGCGAAGGGACCCGCGGCGGTACCAGTAAGATATAGGGTTAAGGGCAAGCCCACCGCAGCGCATATGGGGGATGAGGGCACCGTCGCCCAAAATGCTCAACGGCGGCGCGCTCAGCCTATGGCGAGCGTGCACGCCGATGAGGGGATCGGCGGCGGCACCGCTGCGTTGCTCTCTCTCTTTCTCTTCCGGCTGCGCTGAGGAGAGGAGACGGAGGGATACGAGAATGAGTTAGGGTTAGGGCGCCCGCACCGCGGCGGGGTTTTGTTCTCGCACAAACGTCGCCTAGCCGTCTGATCATGATCAACGACTGCGATTCGCTAGACCTAGATTAGGCCCAGGCGGGCGGGGGAATTCTCGGCCCAGGCCCAGGTTGCGGCCTGGGCGTGGGGGAGCGAGCACGCGTGCTGGGTCTGGGCTGCGAGTGCGGGCGCGCGGGCGGCATTACGTCGCTGGGCCAAGCACGTTTTCAATGGGCTGGGTTAAATGAATAATAGAAACTGAGTTATTGTTTTATTCATTTTCAGAAGCAAATTTTGATGATTTTTTTATCCAGTTTCAATCTCTGTCAAAATTTGAACCAACGGGATAATTTTTTCAGAGAGTAGATTAGTACAGTAAAACGCTTCTAAAAACTAGATAAATAATTTTTTCATATTTCCGCTACAATGTAAAAGTTAATTATCTTCTAATTAAATTCGAACCAATGGGAAAATTTAATTTGAAGAGTAGTCATTTTTAGTCAATTATAATATTGTTATTTTTCTGACCAACATTGATAATAGCGATATTATAATGTTTATTCATAAGTTTTCCATGCATTAATTCTATTTCTGTCCAACGGTGATGTAGAATTAGTGTATAAGAATGTTGTATGTTTTAATTTTGACCAACGTTAAATTAAAGCATGCAATTATGATGTCATATTTTTCTCACTATCTCTGACGGTGTTTTTCAGGACTCAACCCAATGGCTTTTATCTCGCACATACCGCCTCCTGAAGGGGGCAACTACAGGGTATGGCGAGAGAAGTATGAACTAGCACTTGCGCTGTATGAAAATTACCTAGCGCTTACCTCCCGTGTCCGACTGAGCCAGTGGACCCGGTGAGGAAAGATAATAAGACTGATGCTGATTTCACTGCTCGGCAGCGAGATCATACAGAAGTGCGGATGAAGTATGATCTCGAACGCAAGAAATGGCACATTTCAAACTGCAATTGCTTGATGGTGGCTAAGTCTATAATTTTAGATGCAATAAGAGGGTCTATCCCAGATTGTGATACCGCCACAGAGTATCTTAAGAAGGTGGAGAGTCAGTTCACTAGCTCTTCAAAGGCTTATGCCAGTACTTTGATTAAGAAATTGTTCAATGAGAAGTATACTTGTGGCGGTATCAGAGAGCACATATTGAAGATGAGCAACACGGCTTCGAAGCTGAAGTCAATGGATTTGGGGCTCAAGGATGAGTTCCTGATTTATTTGGTTTTTGCTTTCTTGCCAAAGGAATATGAAACTTTTGTTGTTAATTACAACATGCAGCCCGATAAGTGCTATATAGAGAAGCTCATCACAATGTGTGTTCAAGAAGAGGAGAGGCTGAAATCCTTACATGGTGACTCTGCTAACCTTGTGAAGGACAACAAGAAGAAGAACTTCAATAAGAATACCAAACCTCAAGAGAAAGCCCCTCAGAATGACCACCATCAGAAGAACAACAATGCTTAAGTTGGGAAGGATCAGTGTAAATGGTGCAAGAAGCATGCATTACCAAAGGGACTGTCCAGACTTCCTAAAGAGCCTTCTGAAGAGAGGTGAGGACTTCATTACATTCATAGATGAATCCTTGTATTTAAGTTATGTAAAATCTACTTGGTGGATTGATTCAGGTGTAACTGTTGATGTTGCAAAATCATTATAGGGATTTCGTACGAGTAGAACCGTGTAAAGAGGAGAAAGAAGGATTAAAGTAGCAAATGGAGTTGAAGCTGAAGTTGAAGCTATTGGAGATCTCTCTCTAGAATTAGATGATGGATTTATACTTCAGCTTTCAGATATTCTTGATGTACCCTCTTTGTGTACAAACTTGATAAGTGTCTCACGACTTGATGATGGTTATGATTGCCATTTTGGTACTTACAAATGTCGGATTGTGTATAATAATAAGTGTGTTGGTCTTATCTTCCGACAAGACAAGCTTTATTTATTATCACTTTCTGAGAATGTGAATGTTGTGAGCACTAAGAATGAGAATGTTTCCTCATCTATGAATGCAACAAATAAATAGAAGAGAGTGCATGATGTATCTTCAAAATTATGGCACTGTCGTTTAGGCCATATTTCGAGGGGGAGAATAGAGCGGCTGATTAAGAAATCAATTCTTCCGCCTTTAGAATTTTCAGATTTAGAACAATGCATAGATTGCAAAAAAGGAAAGTACGTTAAAAAATAAAGAAAGATGCCAAACTAAGCATAGGAATTTTAGAAATAGTTCACACAGACATCTGTGGTCCTTTTCCTGTGAAGAGTGTGGATGCTTATGATTCATTTATAATATTCACAGATGATTATTCACGTTTTGGCTATATTTATCCAATTAAGGAAAGATCGGAAGCATTGGATAAATTTAAGATATTTAAAGCTAAAGTAGAAAATCAGCATAACTTAAAGATTAAGGTAGTAAGGTCAGACCGTGGGGGAGAGTACTACGGTCGACACACCCCGTATGCCCAAGTTCCTGGACCCTTTGCAAGGTTCTTATAGGAAAATGGCATAGTAGCCCAGTATTCTACACCGGGCTAGCCTCAGCTAAATAGAGTAGCGGAAAGACGCAACCGTACCTTAATGGATATGGTGAGAAGCATGATAAGTGACTCTACCCTACCAATAAGTTTATGGATGGAGGCATTAAAAACCGCCATTCATATTATTAATCGAGTGTCAAGCAAGTCGGTGCTCAAAACACCGTATGAATTATGGACATGAAAGGAATCCTCACTTAACTATTTACGTGTGTGGGGTTGTCCCGCTGAGGCAAAAGTTTTTAACCCAAACATAGGGAAGCTAGACTCTAAGACAGTCAGTTTCCATTTCATTGGCTATCCAGAAAAGTCAAAAGGTTATCGCTTCCATTGTCCTAACAGACAAACGAAGTTTGTAGAAACAAGACATGTTGTCTTCTTGGAGGATGATATGATCAGGGAGAGCATGGTAGCGCGAGAAATTAGTTTTGAAGAGAAGCGGGTATATGTGCCCACTCCTATGGTTCAAGAGCCATTCTTCACACTACCTATTGTTGTTGTACCAACAGTGCAAGACACTGTAGTAACAACACCTATCGTTAGTTCTCCTGTGGCAGCAATGAATGAACATGAGGAACCTATCCTTCAGGGTCCCCTAGAACCTGTTGTCACACACGAGGGAGAGCAACAATAGCCTCATATAGTTTAAGCGTCATCTAACGAGGCCCCTAGAAGGTCTCAAAGAATCAGGAGATCAACCATTCCTGATGACTACGAAGTTTATGAATGTGAGGAATTTCAAATGGAGGGTGATCCCACCTCATTTGAAAAAGCCATGAGAAGCGCTCACTCATCCAAGTGGCTTGAAGCCATGGAAGATGAAATTAAATCAATAAAAACCAACGGTGTTTCGAACTTAGAAACAATTCCCAAAGGAGCCAAGACAGTAGGCTATAAATGGGTCTATAAAACTAAACATGACTCCAAATGGAATATAGAAAGGTTTAAAGCACGACTTGTGGCAAAAAGTTTCATGCAAAGAGAAGGCATAGATTACAATGAGATATTTTCTCCAGTCTCATATAAGGATTCTTTTAGAATTATAATGGTGCTTGTAGCACATTACGATTTAGAATTACATCAGATGGATGTAAAGACGGCATTCCTCAATGGGGATCTGAAGGAAAATGTTTACATGGCACAACCGAAAGGTTTTGTTATGGAAGGAAAAGAACGTATGTGATGCCGCCTGAAGAAATCCATTTACGTATTAAAACAAGCTTCAAGACAATGATATTTGAAGTTTATAGTACAATAAGAATGTTTGGGTTTTAAGAAAATGTAGAGGACAATTGCGTTTATGCAAAGTTCAAGAATGGAAAATACATTTTTCTAGTCTTGTATGTGGATGACATCTTGCTCGCCGACAGTGATGTTAATCTACTACTAGAAACAAAGAAGTTCTTGTCCTCGAAGTTTGATATGAAAGATCTCGGTGAAGCTTCATTCGTCCTAGGAATAGAGATTCACCGAGATAGAGAAAATGGGGTGTTAGAATTATCACAAAAGGCATACTTAGAAAAAATTCTAAAGAAATACAATATGCAAAATTATAAATCTTCACATACTCCCATAGTCAAGGACGACATATATGGGGAATTTCAATGTCCCAGGAACCAATATGAGATCGATCAAATAAAAGCGGTTCTATATAGTTCAGCTATCGAAAGTTTACAGTATGCTCAAGTGTGTACTCGCCCTGACTTAGCATTTGTCACCGGGTTACTTGGCAGATATCAGAGTAATCCAGTATTAAAACACTAGAAATTAGTAAAGAAAGTTTTGCGTTACCTGCAAAGTACGAAGGTTCTCATGCTAATGTACAGAAGTTCTAATTCCCTACACATAGAGGGGTATTCAGATTCTGATTATGCGGAAGATGACAGAAAATTCACGTCAGGATACATATTCACTCTCGCAGGAGGAACTATATCATGGAAAAGCTCAAAGCAAACCGTCACTACATCGTCCACAGTGTATGTCGAGTTTGTAGCATGTTATGAGCCCACAGAGCAGGTGAATTAGCTGGAGAAATTCATGCCCGGGTTGAAAGTAGTAGACGACATACATAAAACCACTCAAGTTATACTACGATGATAATCCAGCAGTATGTTATGCTCACAACAATAAGTCAAGTGGTGCTGTCAAACACATTGACATAAAGTATTATATTGTGAAAGATAAAGTCCAGGATCATTTAATTTTTCTTGAGCTTATAAAAACAGAAAAGAGGCTCGCGGATCCGCTTACAAAAGACTTACCACCCAGCATGTTTAGAGAACACTTAGCCGGCATGGGTTTAAGGGAAAACCTATGATTTCTGGACAATAAGGGCCTAGTTGAGAATCTGTTTCAAAACAGAGAGGTGCATTGTAGCTGTTTAATCTAATGGCAACTGACCGTGACGATAAGGCACGCTCTATACACTGATCTGTGATGGAATGGGAACACGATAAAGTAAGTAAGTTGAGTTTAAGTCATAAGGTGAGATAAGGGAGAGAATGTTAGATGATCTCCACCAATTGGCCCAACGGTCAGTTGGGCCTTTGGATCCGCGCCCTGATCGGGGGCGCCCAACCGTTCTATAGTTGGTGGGCCCCCGTCGCACAGCGTCATAAAAAGAAAGGTGGGGGCCGGGGCACAATACACGAGGTTCACCTGAGCCGCAAAACGCCCCACCTATATTCCCTAAACCCTAACCGATCTAAGAGATGGTGCTGCCGGCGACGGAAAGACCGCCACCGAACACCGCCGCCTCTGCACCGCCGCCACCGCGACCGCGCCTTCACCGTCGGTCTTCACCGCCCCACCATCAGTAACCCCATGGCCAGCTTATCTTCCACGAAGGCGGCCAATGGTTTACATCTTATCAACCCCTATCTCTCTCACTTTATCTGTTAATCCCGTACTAATATATGTTTTAGAACTCGCTATTTACTTCAAATATATATATATATATATATATATATGCTAAATCTATGAACAGTGATCCCGTAACGATTATATCACCGGCCGCCCGGCATGGTACCATGATCGGTCAAGGACAGTCCATCTGCCATTCTGCCGGCCACAGGTCACATACGTCAATGTCTAGTGCAGTACGCTTTTCAATAGACCAAACATACTACTGTAGTCCGAAAACACATTCCGTGCTACGTACGCTAACAAGCACATATACGTAGATTGCACGTATCGACGTACTCCGAGTACGCATATACTCCACTACAGGCGCATGTACGCATATACTCCACTACACATGCTTTGCATACGTAGAATACACATGCGGAGCCGGCATGCAAAACAAACAAAAAACAATAATGCGTGCATGTGTCGGTGTTCGTGTGTCTGCACTCTGCTGCAGTGCTTGTGTGGGCTCCGGATGCACGAAGCAGATCGTCACAGCACTTTCCTGATGAGCCGTCTCCTCAGGCCCAGCTCCCTGTCTCTCTTTTCTTTCTCAGCTGCCGGCCATTTTTGACCTGCCGGCAGGTCCCTTATCAGTGCACACGTGTGGACGAATCAATGCCGCGCGACGAACGCGAAATCGGCGACGCATGCAGCGCAGCAGGGCGTCCATGCACGCACGCCTGTGAATCCTGATGAAACCTGCAGCCTGACCGATCAGATCGATCAACAGGGCCTGCTCGTCCGTCCACGCCGGCCGCGTATCCCTCCCTTGCGATCGGACGCGAACGCGAGTGTCTGTGCTGTGCCAGCCTTTCCCCGGAAGCCTTGGGGTCATGGTCTCATGGTCTGGTCCTCTCATCAGGCTCAGGGCCTAAGGGGCTCAGGGGCGCGTGCGCTTGGAACTTGGAAGGCCGTGCATGTGACTGTGTGCGAGTGAAGCGCAAGCGACCCATATTTTGTCGGTTGCATTGCATTGCTTGGTTCAAAAGCCCCTAGCCCTTGTTTTTTTATAATACTTGTTTGTATTTCTATTTAAGGAAAAACATACATGGGTGCATTCGAATACAGACACATACGTATAGGATACAGAGACAACTGTCCAAGCCAATCTTCATGAAGAACCCTAAACAAGAAAAAATTACATCGATGCCCCTGGATCCTTCGCGAACCATCCGTGGTAGACCACCCCGCCACCGGCCGCCGCCGCCGAAGAAGAAGCTGAACACCACAATGAGCTGCAAAAGTTCCATCGCACGCTGGCTTTGAAAGGATTCGAAGTAGACACCTGTCATCGGAAACGGGATGAAGCTGTCGGCGATCACCCATCGACCCGGGCCGCGCCCCAACTTCTACAGCTCCCGGATCTGAGCTCGATCGCCACCAGCGACCGCCGCCGCCGAGCGAGGATTGAGCTAGATCTGGCCAGCCAGCAACCACAACACCCACGGATAGCTCCGGATCCATGCAAAAGAAGGCCAACAGCAACATCACCTTGCAAAGACGATGAAGCGCTGGCCCTGGACTCCTGTACAGAACACCCCGACCTCGCCATAGGCGCTGGAGAAGAACGCCGCCGGGACGAAGGAGAGGTGGGGAGAAGTTATTCCCCAGCGTCGTGACGCCGCCCAAAAAAGCACGCCGCAGAGGAGCATCCCCCCTGGCGAACCCTAGCTACGCCATCGGAAGATGGCGAGCAAACCCTAGACCTAGTTAGACTCCCACCTACTCTATATACAGCCGCACAGTGATTCCCCGGCCCATCCCCTCTCCGACGCCTCCCCGGCCGCCGAGGAGGAAAGGGGCCGGCGGAATCGCTGTCGGAAACACAAGTCACCTCCTTTTTGCCCTAAACAACTGTAGCAAGGGGAAAAGGATTGGTTGGTCGGGAAAAATGGAGAGCTGTTGGATTTGCCCCTGGCCCTTGTTCCAGCTGCCCTCGCTCGTTCTTGTCTCTCCGATTCGGACAAACGCTGAAACTCAAGCCCCTTCCGTTTCACGGATATTTTTGCATATAATAGCGGGCGCGGACCTGACAATGATGTGTGGAAGTGGAATCTAATGAAAACATGTGGAGCCGATGATTAGTACACGCTCACTGTAGCACCTTGCTTCGCAACCATGAAGACGTGAGATGCACTCATGGACACGTACACTGACCATCAACTTGGGTTTGGATGCTAGAGATCTCTGAAATGTGAGCAGGCTGCAAGCCTGCCCGGCTGTTGGATTACCGTGCAATGTGTTGCTGAGTGCTTCCTCTCTCGCAAATCATAAACCGTTTTAAATATTTTTAGTTACGTACTTCTTTTGCGCCAAAACAAATGCACGTCTCGCTTATCGAGGGGGCACCGTGTCGGTCAGTCCGAACACAGTTAGCTGAGGCTGCAGACAAGCCCACATGCCTGCTCTTCTCATCGGCATACACAGTTTCTCAAAAAAAAGAAAAGAAAAAAGAGCCACATCTTATCTTTTTCATTCGCATCGGCTCTACCGCATAGCCCGCCCTTTGGTCACGTACACACGAGCTCTGCTAGCGCCCGCTTCTGCACGAGCGCCGCCGCCGTCCACATACACACGAGCGTCGGGCACCGCCGCTAGCCACGTACGCACGAGCTCCACCGGCCGCGCTGCGCTGCTCGCCCGTGGTGAAGGAGACCGCTGTCGCCTCCACCACGAGGGCCGGCCGCCTAGTCGGCGGCCAGGAAGACCTCCGACTCCACCTGCTTAGCTCACTGTGGCCGGGTGTGGAGCTGGCCCGCGTGCAGCTCACGGTAGTTCGGGCAGAGCCTGCCCACGCACATCTCGCGCGCGTCTACCCAGTTCGTCGTGGCTGGGGCGGAACTCACCCGCGCCGGCCCGGTTAGAACTCCACATGCCAACGAGAATCCATTCTCTCAAGCAGCTAGGAGATGTTGCGCTGAAACTACATGTTGCAAGCATCTGTTTCAATTGTTTTAAATATTTTCAGTGGTATGTTGCAAGTGTTTTATATCGACGTTGCAAAAGTAGATCGGGATGTTGCATATGTTGCAATGGTGTTTTCAAGGGTATGACTCAAAAGCTTCATCTATTGAAGACGTATATGTTGTAAGTGTTTCATTTGCATGTTACAAAAGTATATATGTATTTTGAATATACATGCATGTTGCAAGCGTATGTTTCAAGTTTTCCATACGTATGTTGCAATTGTTTTATCTGGATGTTGCATATGTTTCGCAATGGCTACAACGTGTTTTCCTGGTGTTTTAGACGTATGTTGCAAGTGTTTCAACTGTTTCGGACGTATGTTGCAAAGTATTTCATCTAGATGTTGCAAAATTAAATCTGGTGTTGCATAGTTGCAGTGGCACCCACTGTCGCAGCCACCAACTGTAGCTGCTAGGCCCACGTGCATGCATGTGGGAGCGGGGCGGGCGTGAGCGGCAAGTGCGTTGAAACGAAGCGGACGCAGATCGCACTACTACACAAAATCTTTTGCGAGGCGTTTGCAAAATGGCCTCCGAGACGGTTGGGCCGGTTGCCCGCCTCGGTTATTCGTGGCCGGGCAGCCGACCCAGCAACCGCCTCGGTAAATCATTAACCGAGGCGGGCAACCTGACGTAACCGCCTCGGTAAATCATTAACCGAGGCGGACATTATAACTCAACCGCCTCAGTAAATCAGGCCCAGCCCGCTAGCCCAAGAGGCCTAGTTCTAAGCGCACATATATATACCAGACTTTAGGGTTTCCCTCCCTAGCCTCACTCCCTCCACGGCCACTCTCTCTCTCCCTCCCCAGCCGCGTCAGGCGTGCCCTCACTCCCCTCCCGGCGGCCCGGAGCCCTCACTCCGTGTCAGTCTCCCTCTCTCTATCTCTCTCTCGCTCCCGACGCCCCCTCACTCCGGCGGCGTGGAGCCCGGCGCCCGACAGGCCCCCTCCCTCCCCTCCCCAACCCTCCTGGCGGCCCCCTCCCCAACCCTCCCGATGATGCCCTCCCATCCTCTGCGGCGCCCCCACCCCTCCCATCCCGGCGCCCCCTTCCGGTGGCCTCTCCCGGTGGCGCGCGCGGGGCGGAGGAAGTCAAATTGGCCTCGCGCGTGCGGCGCACGGTGATGGAGAAGGTGGATTCGGTCGCGATGGCGGCAGGACCGGTCACGGCGGAGGCGGATTCGGTCACGGCGACGGTCCTCCCCTCCTCTCCCGGTGGCGGCGTGGTAGCTGGGGGCCGCAGCGGCGCCCTTGCTCCAGATCCGGCGGCGGGCTGCCCGATCCTGCGACGTGCGCCCGGATCCCAGCGGCCAGAAGCCGGATCTGGCGGTGGGCGACTAGATCCAGAGGCGGGCGGGCGGGCGGATCCCGGCGGTCTGACGATGATGTGTCACCAGCGAGCAGCTGCGGCGGTGGCGGCGCGTGGATGGGCTCGCCAGACTTGTCCATGGTTTTTTATTTTTTATTTGATTAACCGAGGCGGGCATCCAACCGCCTCGTAGAATACCCCATTTATTGTGACCTTTTGATCGAGACGGTTGGCATGCCCGTCTTGGTTAATCGATTTTGTTAGCCTCGGTTAAGTTTTGTGCAGTAGTGTCGAGACACTGCCCCTGGTTGGCGTGTGGAGGTGTGGGAAAAGGAGCGGAGAGGGCTTCCACGTGAAGCAGGCGCAGGCGTGTGGGCGGCGTAGCAGCATGGGACACGGGCAAGCGCAACAGACACTGGCGTTCGGACGCAGCCCTCGGTCCAAACGCTAGCCCGACGCTTTCATCATTAGAGAAAAAACTCACTAACCCCTACAGGTTAATACAATATACTACACTCAAACATTAATCAATGCAAATAATGGCGGCAAAGTTGCATGAAACCCCACACTCGAGCAAGCGTTTGACTAATAACAACTCGCCCTATACATCTTAAACCTTTCATAAGGAACAGGATTATTCGCCGCAAGGGTCACAGGCTCTCTCAGCTGCATCCACAGGGAAGCAGACGCGCATCGACCTTTTTTTTTTTTTTTTTTTGAAAATCATCGCTACACCACCTTGTACCGCTAGCGATCTCGTCGACGGACGACGGCACGTCAGATGGGCCGCCACGCCGGAGTCGCCGCAGCCACGGCCACCGTCCTCGTCGCCCTCCTGCGGCCGCGGCGTTCCCTCCGCCGGCGCACGCGGTCGGTTACCCCGAGGCCGAGGACGACCTTCCTGGTGACACCACCACCGGGAGCTTGAGGTGGCCGGCGTTCCAGGAGTCCGACAGTCTCGCCCCGCGGGCAAGCCAGGACGGCGGGTTCACCGGTGCCGCGGACGCGGCCGCACCGAGCCATGCGCCGCCGCCGCCGTCGACGCCCGCCTCCGCGAGCAGAAGCGGCGGGCTGGCACGAGTTCGGGCAATACCTGCGCAACTACCGGCCGCCGCTGGAGCTGGCGAGGTGCAGCGGCGCGCACGTGCTGGAGTTCCTGCGCTACCTCGACCAGTTCGGCAAGACCAAGGTCCACGCGCCGGGGTGCCCCTTCTTCGGCCACCCGTCGCCGCCCGCGCCGTGCCCGTGCCTGATGCGCCAGGCCTGGGGCAGCCTCGACGCGCTCGTCGGCCGCCTGGGCGCCGCAATCGAGGAGCACGGGGGCCGGCCCGAGGCCAACCCCATCGGCGCGCGCGCCGTGCGCCTCTACGTCCGCGACAGCCAGGCCAAGGCGCGCGGCATCGCCTACGAGAAGAAGCGCCGGAAGCGGCCGTCCGCCTCGTCCCAGTCGTCACCGCAGGCCGCGACGACCACGCCGCAGCAGGCCGCTCCCGCCTCCTCGCCGGTCTTGTCGGACGCGGCCGCCGAGAGGGCCGACGTGCGGGTGCACGTGCCGGACGCCGGGCACCATCACCTGCACCAGCACCACTTCTTCATGCCACACCCGCAGTTCCTGCACGGGTTCAGCCTGCTTCCGGGCAACCCCGAAGCGGTGGCTGGCAATGGCAATGGCAATGGCAGCAGCAGCGCTAGCGTCGCTGCTGGCAGCGGGGACGAGATAGCTCTGGCGGCGGCGGCGGCGCACGCGGCGGGGAGCATGCTTCCGCTGTCGGTGTTCAACTAGGCAGGCGTGTGGCCAAGCGAGGTAGGGCTTACACAATAGTAGATTATAATCCGGGTGCTTATCTAGTGTTAAGATCGATCTCATTGTCGCGATTGAGATGAACCGATCAACACACGTACGTACGTGCTGCTGTTCTTCAGGATTTCCTGTTCCCATCTCTTTTGGTTACATCATGCTCCTGCATTTCCTGCTGGGAAATAGTATTAGTAGCTGTGCTTGGTACTGTAGGGTTTGCAGAATCCTGCTTGGTTTGTGTATGCAAAAAAATATATATATATATATATATCGGTGTTACATCCTAAATCATTTACTAAGACACGTCATGAGCATCATGTTTATGTGATAACACATATGACGGAGTGTGTAGATCAATTTCTTATAACCTAAAATAACAAATAAAAATGTTAAATGAAAGTCGATTCAATAGCTCATGTATATCAAGTAGTGTTTAAAACTATTTTTTATTGAACAAAAACACAATAGAACATATGTGTAGCGCTTAAATAAATTTTGGAATATGAACTTTATAAATGGCAATAAAATACTTGCTGTAGAAAAATAACATTGTTAGCCAACATTTCTAATAGCCCAGAAATGCTACTTGGAATCAAATTCAGCTTATATACTTAGAAGATTTTTAAGTGTATAGACAGCTAGACAATGCCATGTTTGGCGATTTATTTTGTGAAATCGGGTTAAGAAAAGGTGTTATGTTTTAGCTCGGGTTGGTAGCTTCATATGCTATCTTGAGCATGGTGAAGATTGTTTAGGTTCAGAAGCAGTCGTTTAGTTGTTATAGGCGCTTTAAATTTCATGCACAGCATGTTCTCGGGCTAGTTCACCGGGTGAGCGCGGTCACAATGCCTTGGGGGCGCGACGTCGCCACGTCTGCTCGCTCTGCGCGCGCACGCGCGCTGCTGCGCGTGTTCGGCTGCTCTGACCTGGCTGTGGCCTGGTCGCCACTGGCCTCTGGCACGCACTTGTCCGAAGTGTCTGCGCGCGTGCCTCCACGATCATGCCGACCACGTCCCGGCTAGGCGAGACCGAGACGAGCCCACTAGCCGCCCCTTCACTCTCTGTTGCCGCCGTCAAGCCGCGCCATCAATTGGCCATTGAGTGATCACCCTCCATTCAATTCAACGCATCCACGTCTTCACCATTAGGTGCTCTCGCTGCCCGACCCCACTCGGCCATGAAGAAGGCACTGCCAAGCTCCAATTTTGGAGTTTGCCCGTCGCCGTGCCAATAAGGCCGTGTCCGGCCGTGGATGTGGGCAGCCCTCCTACCGTCCCTCCCGAGCCAATTCACCTGCACCACTAGCTTCACCTTGCCTCCCTCACCACCATGCGCACGCTAGTGGAACCGCTACCGCCTCCCCGTCGGCGCTGACGTGACCGTGCCACCGCGGTGTGCCGCCGCACGGCTTGGCCGCACATGGCCACACCTCCGCCATCCTCCACCCCAATCGTAACCTCGGCTAGGTACATGGTAGTCTACTGATGCTCCCTCGCTAGCCAGTTAGGTTCTTAGGTGCTCTAGATCGCGGGGGCAGCTGCGCCACCGCCGTGGGCTGTTGAGCGTCGCTGTAGCTCGCTCCAGCGTGTCCCGCTGCCCCGCGTTGCTACTTGGTGTAGGCGGTTAGACCGTAGTTGATGGTCGGCCCGACCGACGGGCCAGCGCGAGCCTCTGGTGGCCGGCACGGTCGCGCCGTGTCATCGCCCGCCGCGCCACCGTGCACTGAGCCACCGGGGGGTGCGCGCAGGTGAATTAGGGAAAGGCCAGAGGGTTAAGTGAGAAGGTCTGAGAGAGGAGAAAATAGTGTTAGTACTTAATTGTAAATTGGAAGGAGTTCAAGGTCTCTTTTGTAAAGTCGTCAACGCGCGCGGGACTCTCTTACTGCGGGCCACCTCGCGGGCGGGCCAGCCTCGTGTGGGCCGCGCCTACGGGCCGCTGCGCGCGCTATGTCGCGCGGGCCGTGCGGGAGATTTCGTTTTTCTTTTCCTAAGGAATTAAAAATAGTTTTCTAATTTAATTTTTGAGCTGATCTTTGGTAAATCATATAAAATCATGTTGGTGTCTAAAAATTATGAAACAAATTTTATTAGGTTCCTAAAATTGTGCTCTATCTGTGAGTGTATTTAGTTCATATATGTACATGTTGATACCAGGAGGTATTAAATTATTTGAAAATATTTAATATTGTTAGGATTATTATTGTAGGAATTTTTGTGGTAAAATTGGTGATAGTTTTAGTCCTAAAATTTTTATAATAGCTTCATTGTATTATTATGTGCTCACGGTAATTTTTGCAGCCGTAGAATAGACTAAATATTAGGGTAGTTAAATGCTCTTTGTTTTAATATACATTAAATCATTAGTAGAAATAAAGATATATCCTTAATTTGTAAAGCTAGGTGTTTGTTAGTTGAACCCAACACTTTGCTTGGTAAAGATGATAGTTAGCTTAGTACCTTAGTCATTAGAGCTAGCTTAGTAGCTTAGTATGCGTATTCTTAGTTTAAGAGTTGCTGATGCCTAAATGCTAAGTGTTGCATCATCATCGCATGCATGTAGAGAACGAGTTGACAGAGATCATGACCACCGGTGATCACGAGTTTGAAGAGATCATCAAGGAGTACGAGGAGGAGATTCTTGTGCAGGAGGAGGTCCCGGAGCCACCACTGACTGACTCAGCTAACACCGCGCCTACCCAAGGTAAGCCCCGGTGCATAAACTCTATTTTATAATTCACCATATATAAATGTGTTGTGCATTAATGTAATAGGAATTTTATGGAAACCATATGCATAGATACACCTTCCTAAGAGTCTTACTAGTGCAGGTTCGAGTATATGCTATGCTTAGGTCATCGGTAGCGTGAGTAACCTGTCGTTGCTCACAATAGGGGATTATTATTACTCTTATAATAAAATGATGAAAGAAAAAATAGAGACAGGGCAGGGATATGGTATGGGTATTGGTGGGTGTAAAAGGTTGTGTTCGGCGGCCAACGAGGCTTAGCTTGGTTACATTGTTTTCCCTGTTCGTGTCGATTAAGGACCGTCCATTAGTGTGGATGGTAGTCAGGTCACAGAATTATTATCCTGAGCACATACTTGCTCATGGGAGCAGAAAGGCTCGTTACGCTCTTGTCGTGGGTTCTGACTCTTTCTGGACCGAATGATTGGAGGCAGGGAAAGGTGGAGGTCTAAGCACCATATTGAGACCGGGTCTCAAGTGTGGGAGCTTAGAGTCCAAGTTTGGACGGGGACCTGGACCCCATGATAGGAGTGTAATGGGTTGGTCTTGTTTGTGCATAGGGTATAAACGAGGCGTGTGTTTCAGGGTACCCAGCTGGGATACATTGGTTCATGAATCACCATTTCCGTGAGGCGGTACAACTTGGCTATGGTCTAGCACCGTAGTAAGAACCAGAAAATAAAAGATGATGAAATGGTTCTAATTGCTCAACCCTTGCTTGAAAGTAGAACATGTGCTTACCTAGATGGTTAGCTAATGAAGTAATCATGACTGCTAATAAAACTTGACTATAAGGATGAACTATTAGTAATGATTTCCGCAAACAAAAAGAAAACAGCAAACCATATTGCTTATCATATGCTTGAGAGTTGGGAAACTATTCCCACTAGTAGGGTAAGTCTTGCAAGTACATTGTGTACTCAGGGTTTATTTTACTCCTTTTGCAGGTGCAGCTTGAGGAGTAGCTCTTGTGTGGAGGATTCTTCTGGTGGGCACAGACGGATCGTTGTATCATTTCCGCTAGATGTTTATTTTTATTCTGCTGTTTAATTATCGCACTCTGAACTCTAGTATTGTAATTAATAATTTTCAAGAACTCTTGTGGTATGAAATGGACTAAATGTTGTAAGCTCGTACTTATTATTGGATCCTGGCGGTAAAACGTGGACTGTTTCGAGTTCTCCCTTAGGGGGGCTCGACAGAACTGTCCGATATAGCTAACTTTCGGGGTGCTTAATGTCTAGTGGAAGACAAGTGCCTCTGAAAGCGTGTTATTTTGAGCGGTTCTACCACATGTGGTATCAGAACCAATAATGAGTCTACGAGTTTAAAAACTCTTTTCAAAACCTAAAATTTGTACAACAAAAGCTTTGTGAAAAATAGGATACGATAAATTACATAAATAAGTATAAGCCCTACTAATATGGCCTATCTAGGATAGTGACACTGGTTTTATCTAATCAATCTTCTATAGGTACACTAACTTACGCTGCGTAAGAATCGTTTAGCGTACGGGAAGTGAGTGTGCGTTGTGCCAAAAATTATATACGAATGTCGCTATATTCCGGCTTGAGCGAACGAATAGGTCGATCCATGCATCATGAAAAGAGAATGTTTTTTAAACTAAACTCCCCCACATGTATAAATTGGGCAATAAATTGATAGGATAGCAAATAAAGAGAAATGTCTTAAGGAAAAGTTCTCGCGTGTAACCATTTATTGGGCCTTCTCAACTCTTTAGCCTTTTGTTTCTAAATATGGAGGCCTTGTCCCTAATGGTGGGTTCCTATCTGTTTATAGGTGAACCTGAGGTCTGGTCGTGGGAACACCAGTGTTGGGACGGGCCGTGGTCTTGGTGAAGACCAGGGCGAAAATGGTCGTTCCGATGATCATGGCAATGCCAACGGGGAGAGCCACAAGGCCCCACTCCTTCGTCCTCCTCCTCCGCCACCACCACCGCCTCTGATGACCTATGCTGAGATGATGGCTGAGATGTTGGCTGCATATCGCGAGTCAGCCCGTGCCCTAGATATGCTGGCACAAGCTATTGGTGGCTTCGCCCGTGGAGGCCCCCGGTAGCAATGGCGGGAACGAGGGTGGTGCCCGCGGTCCCAAGAGGCCCTGTTTCTATCAGGACTTCTTGGGGACACACCCGCCCACGTTCACGCCGACTGCTGAGCCTCTGGACGTGGAGCATTGGCTTCGTATTCTGGAGCAGAAGTTTCAGCTGCTCAATGTGACCGATGTGCAGAAGTTGCGCTTTGCCGCACAACCACTTCTTGGATCTGCCAGTGCTTGGTGGGACACTTTCAACGCCATGCAGCCTATGGACCACCATGTGACTTGGCAGGAGTTTACCACTGCTTTCTATCAGTACTATATTCCTGCTGGTTTGCTGAATAGAAAGCTGTCTAAGTTTCTAGAGCTAAAGCAAGGAAACATGACTGTGATGGAGTTTGTGAACAAGTTCAACCATCTTGCATAGTATGCTGGGACTCATGTGGATACTAATGAGAAGAAGATGGACCGTTTCAATCGTGGTCTCTCTTGCATCTTGCAAGAGAAGCAGTATACAGGGTGCTATCAGACCTTTGGTGCTTTGATGAATGCGGCCAATGCTATGGAAGGACTTCAACGTGACTCTTAGGCTGAATGGAAGCGCAAGAGGGTGATCACTGGGTCTTCTAGTCACCCATAGTCTCAGAAGGTACAGATTGTGAGGAGGGTGTCCTATCCCTCTCCGGGTGGACAGCCATCTCACCAAACTCAGCAGACTCACCAGGCACCTCCCACTCAGTACCATGCACCTACTCAGCAGGTGCAGCAGCCTTAGGGACAGCAGGTTCCACCTCATCAGGGACAGTGGAACAATCCGGGTGCTTGTTTCAAGTGTGGCAAGAAAGGCCACTATGCTCGTGAGTGCCCCTAGAACCAGCTTACTCAGTCTTCTCAGCCTTTAGCCAACTCTCATTTGGTCAAGAGGACTATCATTAGGAAGAAGGTGCTCGTGTGCCGCTCGGGACATGTTAACTTCACTGAAGCTGAGGAGATCCCGTAGGGAGAGCCAATGATAGCTGGTATGTTCACCATTGATTCCCACCCAGCATATGTTTTATTTGATTCTAGTGCATCACATTCATTCATGAGTATGGGGTTTGCACAAAGGCACAATATATCTACTATGGCTATTCCTATTGCCTATAGAATTAAAACCCCGGGTGCGCAGTTGTGCGTTAAAACTCGGACGGACACAGTAAGACTAGTGCTAGCAACTTACTCTTATCGTCTCCAGTTCATGGCGCTGTCTGGGCAAGGCATAAATGCAATTCTAGGAATGAACTGGATGAGAACTTATGGGGTAGTCCTGAACCTTAGACAGAGAATTGTTGAGTTGAAGCTTCCTTCTTTTGAGGATAGAATGTTTCTCCTTATGCCTTCAGTCCCCACCTTGCCAATTGGTGCTCATGCTGAAGCTTCTCCTAACCTTGCTTCTATTCCTATGGTCTATGAGTTTCTAGATGTCTTTCCCGAGGACCTACCGGGGTTACCACCAGACCGGGATGTCGAGTTTGCCATTGAGTTAGAACCTGGTACTGCTCCTATTTCACGGCGTCCTTACCGCATGGCTCCAAAGTAATTGGCTGAGATGAAGAAACAGTTAGAAGAATTATTAGAGAAGGGATTCATCCATCCTAACTCTTCACCATAGGGTTGTCCAGCTATTTTTGTGAAGAAGGACGGCACTCTTCGGATGTGTGTGGATTATCACCCTCTCAATGTGGTAACCATTACAAACAAGTATCATTTATCTCGTATTGATACTTTATTCGATCAGTTGGCTGGTGCAAAAGTGTTTTCAAAGATTGATGTTCGTTCTAGTATCACCAAATTAAGATTCGACCACAAGATATACCAAAGACAGCTTTCTCTATTAGGTATGGGCTTTATGAATACCTAGTCATATTTTTTGGCATCACCAATGCTCCTATATTCTTCATGTACCTCATGAACTCAGTCTTTATGCTAGAGTTGGACAAGTTTGTAGTGGTGTTCATTGATGATATTTTGATATACTCCAAGAACAATGAAGAGCATGCACAACATCTTCGTATAGTCCTGACTCGATTGCGGGAACACAAGCTGTATGCTAAATTCAGCAAGTGTGAGTTTTGGTTGGATCGAGTGTAGTTTTTGGGACACGTCCTAACACCTAAAGGCATCTCTGTGGATCCTGGCAAGGTGCAGGATGTGTTAAATTAGAAATCTCCAAAGTCAGTGCATCAGATTCGTTAGTTTCTTAGTCTTGCTGGTTATTATCGGTGCTTCATCCCTAAGTTTTCTAAAGTAGCTCAACTAATGACCAAGTTGCTCCAGAAGGATGTCAAATTTGTATGGAGTTCAGCTTGTGAAGAAGCTTTCCAAGCCCTGAAGAAGTTTCTTACCTCTGCTCCTGTTCTTGCCCAACCAGATATTGATAGGTCGTTTGATGTGTATTGTGATGCCTCTAGGACTGGACTGGGATGTGTGATTATGCAAGACAGATGTGTGATTGCTTCTGCTTCACGTCAGCTAAAAAAGCATGAGTTGAATTATCCCACCCATGATTTAGAGCAGGCTGTAGTTGTGCACGCTCTAAAAATTTGGAGACATTACCTGTTGCGAAATAAAGTACATATTTTTACGAATCACAAGAGCCTCAAATATATTTTCACTCAGTCCTAGCTGAACATGAGACAACGGAGGTGGCTCGAGTTAATCAAATATTACAATTTAGAAGTTCATTAACACCCTGGAAAAACTAATGTAGCAGCTGATGCCTTAAGTCGGAAGTCGAATCAAGTTAAAGAAGAATCTTTGTCTCTCAACCATTCTGAGGTGTTAGCCCATATTGCTCTAGTCTCGGATTTGTTTGAGCAAATTATTATAGAGCAAAGGCAAGATGCTTCAAAAATTCTGCATATCAAGAAGTTAATTGCCGAAGGGCGTGGTCCTCATTTCAGTGTTGATGATCAAGGTGTAGTAAAGTTTAAGAACCGTTTGGTGGTTCCCTCAAGTGATGAGCTTAGGAGAAAAATTTTGGATGAAGCTCACAACTCTAAATTATCCATTCATCCGGGAAGTAACAAGATGTATCATGATTTGGGTCACTTGTATTGGTGATCAAGTATGAAACAGGATATTACCAAATACATCTCAGAATGTGACATTTGTGGAAGAGTTAAAGCGAACCATATGCGTACGCCTAGATTTCTACAGCCCTTGCCTATCCCTGTTTGGAAATGGGAGGATATTTCTATAGACCTTGTTGTGGGTTTGCCCCGCACAGCAAAGGGGTATGATTCTATTTGGGTCATTGTGGATCGTCACACCAAGTCTGCTTATTTCCTCCCGGTGGATACAAGGTATTCAGCCAAGAAGTATGCCAAGTTGTATTTTGATCAGGTTGTGACCCTACATGGAGTTCCTCTTACCATTGTTTTGGATAGAGGGTCAGTTTTTGTCTCTCGCTTCTAGGAGCATCTCTAGAAGTGTCTCGGTACTCATCTTCTCAGAAGTTCAGCTTATCATCCATAAACTGATGGTCAAATAGAAAGGGTCAATCAAGTACTTGAAGACATGTTGAGAACTTGTTCCATTTCTTATCTAGAAAAGTAGGACGAATGCTTGACTTTAGCTGAGTTTTCCTATAACAATAGCTATCAAGAGAGCATTTGAATGGCACCTTTTGAGGCCCTGTATGGTAAGAAATGTAGGACACCTCTTAACTGGGTTGAAGTGAGTGACCGTGGGTACTTTGGATCTAATTTTATCAAAGAAGCAAGAGAACATGTTAGTGTTATTCAGAGTCATTTAAAAGCGGCTCAGAACCATCAGAAAGCTTATACGGACAAGAGGAGAAAGCCCTTGTAGTTTGAAGTTGGTGAGCATGTGTACCTAAAAGTATCCCCGATGAGAGGTGTGCATCGGTTCGGAGTCCGTGGAAAGTTAGCTCCTCGTTATGTTGGACCTTATAAGATTTTGGAGCGATGCGGTTCGGTTGTTTATCGTCTCCAACTTCCGGATATTTTGTCAGCAGTACATAATGTCTTTCATGTTTCCCAATTAAAGAAGTGTTTACGAGTTCCTAAGAAAGTGGTGGAAATTGAAGGACTCGCTCTCCAACCTGATTTTTCTTATATTGAGCATCCCGTCAAAATCTTGCATGAAAAAGAGAGAGTTACTAGAAACAAAGTGGTGAAATTTTATAAAATCCAGCGGCAAAATCATTCGGAGGACGAAGCAACTTGGGAACAGGAAAGTTATATTCTGGAGCATTATCCCCATCTTCTCCTCGGTGTGACAAGGTAATAGTTTATGTTAAAGTTTACTCTTACCCTTTTCCCACACTAAGCACTCACATGAAATCTCGGGACAAGATTTTGTTTAAGGGAGGGAGAGTTGTAACACCCTTGGTGTTACACCCTAAATCATTTATTAAGACATGTCATGAGCATCATGTTTATGTGATAATACATGTGACGGAGTGTGTAGATCAATTTCTTGTAACCTAAAATGACAAGTAAAAATGTTAAATGAAAGTCGATTCAATAGCTCATGTATATCAAGTAGGGTTCAAAACTAAATTTTATTGAACAAAAACACTATAGAACATATGTGTAGCGCTTAAATAAAGTTTGGAATATGAACTTTGTAGATGGCAATGAAATACTTGTACGTGTAGAAAAATAACATTACAAGCCAACATTTCTAATAGCCTAGGAATGCAACTTAAAATCAAATTCAGCTCATAGACTTAGAAGTTTTTTAAGTGTATAGACAGCTAGACAATGCCATGTTTGGCGATTTCTTTTGCGAAATTGGGTTAAGAAAAGGTGTTATGTTTTAGCTTGGGTTGGTAGCCTCATATGCCATCTTGAGCATGGTGAAGATGGTTTAGATCCAGAAGCAACCGTTTAGTTATTATAGGCGCTTTAAATTTTGTGCACAACACGTTCTCGGGCTAGTTCACTGGGTGAGCGCAGTCACCACGCCTCGAGGGCACGATGTTGCCACGCCTGCTCGCCCTGCGCGTGCACGTGCGCTGTCGCGCGTGTCTGGCTGTTCTGACCTGGTTGTAGCCTGGCCGCCACTAGCCTCGGGCGCGCGGAGCCGCCGCTGCTGCCGCCGCTGCTTGCGTAGCCAAGAGGTGCTGCCGCCGACCCCGCCGCGCTACCGCCCTACCGACCCGCCCCGCGCTGCGACACAGCCACTGCCGGTGTCGTCGCATCACCGTCGTGTCCACGCCTATGCTCTGCACCTCTGCGCTGCTGCCAGCCCAGTTCGAGGCCACCACTGCCGCGCGCACGTGGCCGAGCTCGCCGTCGCCTTATCATTTATGGCTATGTGGCCGTGCGGGCCATGCTGGTCGGGGACACGCGCGCTTGTCTGAAGTGTCTATGCGCGTGCCTCCACGATCAAGCCGACCATGTCCCGGCAAGGCGAGACCGAGACGAGCCCACTTGTCGCCCTGTCTCTCTCTCTGCTGCCGCCGTCACCATCAGGTGCTCTCGCTATCCGACCCCACCCTGCCATGAAGAAGGCACTGCCAAGCTCTAATTTTGGAGTTTCCCCGCCGCCATGTCGGTAAGGCCGCATCCGGCCGTGGATGTGGCCAACCCTCCTACCGTCCCTCCCGAGCCAATTCCCCTACACCACTAGCTTCACCATGCCTCCCTTTCCACATTGCTTTTTTGTGGAACCGCTACCACCTCCCTGTCGCCGCTAAAGCGACCGTGCCACCGCGGTGCGCCGCCGCATGACTCGGCCTCATGTGGCCACACCTCCTCCGCCATCCTCCATCGCAACCGTCACCTCGGCTAGGTCCACGGTAGTCTACTGATGCTCCCTCGCTAGCCAGTTAGGTTCTTAGGTGCTCTAGATCACCGGGGTAGCTGCGCCGTCGCAGATGGCCGCGCGTCGCTGCAGCTCGCTCCAGCATGTCCCGCCGCACCGCGTTGCTACTTGGTGTAGGCAGTTGGACCGTTGTTGAAGGTCGGCCCGACCGACGGGCCAGCACGAACCTCTAGTGGCCAGCACGGTCGCGCCGTGTCATCGCCTGCCGCGTCGCCATGCACTGAGCGGCCGGGGGGTGCGCGCCGATGAATTTGGAAAAGGCCAGGGGTTAAGTGAGAAGGTATGAGAGAGGAGAAAATAGTGTTAGTACTTAATTGTAAATTAGGAGGAGTTCGATGTGTCTATTGCAAAGTTGTCAACGCGTGCGGGACTCCCCGGCCGCGGACCACCTCGTGAGCGGGCCGACCTCATGTGGGCCGCGCCTACGGGCCGCTGCGCGTGCGCGCGCGCCACGCGTGTGGGCCACGCGGGAGATTTTGTTTTTATTTTCCAAAGGAATTAGAAATAGTTTTCTAATTTAATTTTTGAGCTAATATTTGGTAAATCATATAAAATCATGGTGGTGTCCAAAAATTATAAAACAAATTTTGTTAGGTTCCTAAAATTGTGCTCTATCTATTAGTGTATTTAGTTCATATATGTACATGTTGATACTAGGAGCTATTAAATCATTTAAAATGTTTAATATCGTTAGGATAATTATTGTAGGAATTTTTGTGGTAAAATTGGTGATAGTTTTAGTCCTGAAATTTTTATAGTAGCTTTATTGTTTTATTATGTACTCACGGTAATTTTTGTAGCCTTAGAATAGACTAAAAATTAGGGTAGTTGAATGCTCTTTGTTTCAATATACATTAAATCATTAGTAGAAATAAGGATATATCCTTAATTTGTAAAGCTAGGTGTTTGTTAGTTGAACCTAACACTTTGCTTGGTAAAGATGATAATTAGCTTAGTACCTTAGTCATTAGAGCTAGCTTAGTAGCTTAGCATACGTATTCTTAGTTTAAGAGTTGCTGATGCCTAAATGCTAAGTGTTGCATCACCATCGCATGCATGTAGAGAACGAGTTGGCGGAGATCGTAACCACCTCCGATCACGAGTTTGAGGAGATCGTCGAGTAGTACGAGGTGGAGATTCTCGTGCAGGAGAAGATCCCGGAGCCATCAGTGACTGACTCAACTGACACTGCACCTGCCCAAGGCAAGCCCCGGTGCATAACCTATTTTATAATTCACCATATATAAATGTGTTGTGCATTAATGTAACAGGAATTTTATGGAAACCACATGTATAGATACACCTGTCCTAAGAGTCTTACTGGTGCAGGTTCGAGTAGATGCTATGCTTAGGTCATCGGTAGCGTGAGTAACCTGTCGTTGGTCACAATAGGGGATTATTATTACTCTCATAATAAAATGATGAAAGAAAAAATGGAGACAGGGCAGGGATATGGTATGGGTATTGGTGGGTGTAAAAGGTTGTGTCCCGCAGCCAACGGGGCTTAGCTTGGTTACACTGTTTTCCCTATTCGCGTCGATTAAGGACCGTCCGTTACTGTGGATGGTAGTCAGGTCATAGACTTATTATCCTGAGCACATACTTGCTTATGGGAGCGGGAAGACTCATTACGCTCTTGTTGTGGGTTCCGGCTCTTTCCAGACCGACTGATTGGAGGCGAGGAAAGGTGGAGGTCTAAGCACCATATTGAGACCGGGTCTCAAGTGTGGGGGCTTGGAGTCTAAGTTTGGACGGGGACCTAGACCCCATGACAGAAGTGTAATGGGTTGGTCTTGTTTGTGTCTGAGGTACAAACGGGGCGTGTGTTTCGGGGGTACCCATCTGTGATAGATTGGTTCACCAATCGTCGTTTCCATGAGATGATACGACTTGACTATGATCTAGCACCGTAGTAAGAGCTGAAAGATGAAAGATGGTGAAATGGTTCTGATTGCTCAACCCTTGCTTGAAAGTAGAACAGATGCTTACCTAGAATTGTTAGCTAATGAAGTAATCATGACTTATAATAAAACTTGACTGTAAGGATGAACTATTAGTAATTCTTGCCACAAACAAAAAGAAAACAACAAACCCATATTACCTATTATATTCTTGAGAGTCGAGAAACTATTTCCACTAGTCGGGTAAGTCTTGCAAGTACATTGTGTACTTAGGGTTTATTTTACCCCTGTTGCAGGTGCAGCTTGAGGAGTAGCTCTTGTGTGGAGGATTCTTCTGGTGGGCACAAATGGATCCTTGTATTATTTCCGCAAGATGTTTATTTTGATTCCGTTGTTTAATTATCACACTCTGAACTCTGGTATTGTAATAAATAATTTCTAAAAACTCTTGTTGTATGAAATGTACTAAGTGTTGTAAGCTCGTCCTCACTATTGATCGTGGCGGTAAAACATGGATTGTTTCGAGTTCTCCCTTGGGGTGGGCTCGACGGAACTGTCCGATGTAGCTAACTTTCGGGATGTTTAGTGTCTAGTGAAAGACGAGCACATCCGAAAGTGTGTTATTTCGGGGGTCCTGCCACAATATAATATAATGGAAGGCTTAATATAATTTCCAGGCTAATGTTCTTGGTGCTCTATTGGATCTCTGATTCTTGGGTCTTTTTGTACAAGCTGACAATCCTGTTATAATTAATATGAAAATTCAAGATAATTTGGAACAAAGAACCTACAAACTGGGAAACACTTTCATTCAGACTCTCAGGCCTCGTACAAAACTAAAGGATTAGCCAAATACTCCGACACCAATCAGCAGTCTTTGGTGATCAAAGAGAACAGCTAGGGCAGACTTTAGATTTTATTAGGCGGCTAACCATAAAGTGTTTGTTTTGCGATGTTCAAACATACTATATATGTTATTTGGACACATAATTTACTCTCCAAATCATCATTTAGAAAGTTATTTAGGTAAAAATTGCTTTCTATGTCTTTGTATCCTCTAACGGGTATCTTGTGAGCACTCCAGCGAAAAATCCTCGAGAATAAAGGATATTTATATTTGGAGATCCACTTTTAAAGGTTGTTTGAGGATATTTTTAACAAAAATCTTTATTTGTATAAATTAGGAAGGATATAAAGAGTAAGTAATGCTGGACAAGTGGACACATAAAATCAGAGAAATTTTGGCTAATTTGTGCCTAGGGAAAAAGTGAAAAATTACCGTATGGCCTATATGTCATTTGGGTCATGAATTTTGCTGCATAAGCTCTATTGTTTAAAAAACTACTCTGTTACACAAATGTTTATAAAGTTCATCAGTATATATCTATTAGAGCAATTTCAATAGAACCTCTACTTAGGCCTTTATCTAACTTTTGGGTGCAGAAAAAAAAACTCACTCTAAACAACCTTTTGGCACCCAAAAGAGGAGGCATCCTAATTTCCACCCTCGGGCTCTCGTTGCTGGGACTTAGAAGTCATCCTAGAGCATCTCTATTAGATTGAGAAAAACAATTCCTTTTCTCTAAAAATTGAGATACAAGGGATGATATAGAAAAAAAAAACCCTCTATCAAATCTCCTTTATCAATCCCCCTTTTTGCATATTTTTTTCTCAATTTCTCAAAAAGTCATTCTAAAACTCACTCTCTGAATTATTGTTTGGAGAGTCATTTGTATAAAAATTGATTTCTATATCTTTCCGCTCTCTAGCAGTTTTTCTATATCTTATGTAGAGTCATTCTCGTTTTCTATCTTTGTCTGGCATGAAATCCATAATAAAAGCTATGATTGAATAACCAAATAAAGAAGCTGATGGACAATGCTTTTTCATCGATATCTAGTAATTATGAAGGATATAAATAGACTCATAGAGTTGCTCTAAGTTTGATAACATTTAAAATATATGTGACATGATAAACGTGAGATGTTGATAAATTTTGATAGCGAACAAATAGCAGCAAAAATCATGGCTTGGCAACCAATTTTAGCCGGCGCCCAATCAGTCGAGCTCGTAATAGTCCCGGCCGGCACTTCGGCAGATCGTACTGTACAAAAGAATCTCCAACGAGAGTTTAAATGTTTTCGCACTGAGTTTCGCTATTTGCAGAAGTTGTTGCCACAGTATGGATGAATATATAGTGAGGCTAATAAAACCTTCAAACAAGAATGCCTGGGGTAGCTTGGTGCTGAGCTTGCAAGGCTCCACCACTTGGGCGAAAAAAGGCAGCATCATTGACTTCATTAGTGTGCGCGACTGTGCGTACAGTGAGTGGTTTTGGCAACAGGGCTCAGTATTTAGTGTGCATTCGCGACAAAAGGGGATTAAGGGGGAAATCTTAATCACCAAGTGTCATGATTTACTGTTCACAGCAATCAGAAAGAGCGTACGTCGGCCATCTCTCATTGTTTGTGCACTGTGTATTGATCGATTCCGCTAAAAACAGTAACCAAGCCCGAAACAGGAAAAGACGGGAAACCTTGCATTGGTACTATGAAAAGAACTGTACTCCAACAACTGGGGTGTTTTCACATTCATGCGTTCTCTTGCTCGTTAACCACGTGACATGACTAATTCTGTTTGGACCGACGTCTCATGTGTGCATCCTTTTGTTTCTAATACATTCGTACTCTATACTAATAGTTTCCAAACCTAGGCACACACTCCACTGATGGTCATGTCTTGCTCCTATACCTTCAAAAACGTTGGTCCTTTTAATTTTATCCTAAATTAAGCTTTTCAAGTTAATTATATCGGTAAATAAATATATATTATGAAGACATATTTTGCAGTAAATTTAATAACTAGTGTTATATTAAATATAAAGATGTTGTATTTCCTATTAAGTAAAACAACTAGCATCATAATAGGAATGGATGGTTATTTAAGCCATAATGCATTTAGGCTACCTAGTAGCACTACAAAAGAGGTAATTTTCACAATCATCAACCATTTTTTTCAGGATAGGTTTGTGTAATAACATGCATTTAGAAATTGCAGGCGGGACAAAACCCTTGAAACGCCACATTAAAAATATATTTTTAGGGTGGTTCTCTTAAGCAAATGGTCCCTGAAACTCCTTTAAGTGTATTCATAAACCATCTCTAAAAATTTTGTGTTAAGCCCAAATTTCTAAAGTACCTTCGAGAAACCATCTATGTGGACCGTTCTCTTAAACAATAATTCTACAGTACTCTCACATTTCCAAATTGTAAGAAGTGTTATATTTTTCTAGATTCATGACTTTTACCGTGTACTTAGATATACACTGTCCATATTCATAGTAAACGTAATGTATCTAAAAAATCAAAATGTTTTATAATTTAAAACGGAGGGAGCAGTACAGAACACTATTCCATGCCAACCATTTTTAGAGAGGTAGGGATACGTGGATCATCATGGCAGCCATTTTCACGTCCTTTTTTCTTCATGAGTAGCCATTGACCCCCATCCACTACGGAGAGTAGCACATGGATGGATCAATTACCAAAATACTACTTCCAGCCGCTGCTGCTGCGATTGATCCAACCATGGGCCCCAAATACAAGCATCATCGCTCTCAGCAGAATGCGTGGCACCGACGCGACTGATCGACAATCGATTCACATGTGCAGCAAACAAAGCCATCTCCAGTTCATCTCTCGAAAGATAGAGGAAAGGAAACTAGCTAGCGTTTGGTCAATGGTCACGTTGAAGGGGGATTGCATTGCATGCATTGGCTACCTGTGTGTCTTCTTCTCGATTCGCCTTTCTAGCTCCTCGACCTCGATCGAGGTGATGGAACGGCCGCGGCCATGGGAGCCCGTGCGCTTTCTTGTGCTCGATGATTAGGGCTAGGGGCAAGCACCAAGCGGGCAGTAGATTCACAAATCATTTGATTGCTGAAGGCCGAAAAAAAAAGGATTTCACTCATTGCCCTGATCATCATCAGACCCACCCGATATGTGTGTGGCCAAGGATCTTCGTCTTTTGCACACGGCTAATCAGCAATGACACTGCCGGCCGGCCGGCCTTATTGTGTGTCCTATCTTCTACGGAGTACTACTGCTGCAAGACAGCAAGAATGCAGTGCTTGTCCGGTTTCAGCTAACTACAGAACTACTGCTACCTCTGTCCTGAGAAAAAAATACGACTCTAGATGCATTCTCGGTATAAAATATCCAAAATTTAACCAATAAATGTATAGGTAACAATATTAATATTTTTGGCACCAAACAAATATATTATGATTATCTCATGACAAATCCAATAATAATTATTTGTTGTCATAACTATCTATATGTTTTTATATATATAATTGATCAAGCTTGAGATATTTTAACGTGATATTGTACTAGAGTTGCATTCTTTTCGAGACGGGGGGTTACTAGCTATGCCACTTAATTATGAAGAAAATTGATTCTTAAAAAAAACATCCATTGAGCACAAGTGAAGGACAATCATGAATCTAAATTACTTTAGATGTATTTATGAGATTTACATCCAAGTGACCATTTACTAGTTCTCCCTCCATCCTGAATAAAATCAATTTCTAGAGTTATCTAAAATCAAACATATTTAAGTTTAACCGAATTTATAGAAAATAATGCTGAGATTTATGATATCGAATTAATATCATTAGACACACCATAAAATACACGTTCATAATATGCTCATTTGGTGTCACAAATACGTGTGCTCTTTTCTATAAAATTACACAAACATAAAAAAGTTTGATTTTAGATAATTATATGGGTTTATTTATTTCGGGAAGGGGAGGGAGTATCACTCAAGTTGAACTTGTACGTGTAGTGATGCTCTAAAGCATAAATGCCAAATTTTGTACCCATCATGCACCTTCATGTATGTTGTTTTGCATTTAATTTGGGCAGACACATGTGATATTTTTACTTAAATTGCCCATGCTAAACAGAGTACTCGCTCAGGCGGCCCTTGCTGCCGCAAAGCCCTGGGAGTCTCAGGTGGTGTAGTACAATGCTACACAAGCCAGTGGCTGTCTCACAGTGTCTGGCGGGACAGATATCTGGATTCTTGTCCAGCATGGATTATCAAAACATACAACCGCTAGTAGTTGCTCCCCTCTCCTTTTCAAACAGATTCCCATCCATGGTCACGGAGCATGAGATGCACTGTGCACACATACAACAGTTGGTAGCAGCACTAATAAACAAGTCCAAAATGCGCTAGGCTTGGTCGTCATTGCTCAAGCGTGCAGTCAAGCTCAGAAGCATGCATGATTAACATAAACATAACAAAAAAAATGGCAAATGGGCATATATAGTACCCAATTGGGAAGTCTCGGCAGGCGTCAGGCCTCCTGGACTGCTGTGTAATCTCTCTCCCAAGTCCCAAGCACAAGAGGGGTCAATGGCAAGGTAGACGCTACTGCTGAGTGTTGACCAGCCTACTAAAAGCCACCGTCGTGCACCTGCACCATGCACACAAAGCAGTGGTCCTGGCTTAGCAATGTGTGTGAAAGTGGATGAGCAATGTTAGCTTTAGAGGACGACGACAAGGCATAGTGGTGTGCTTTTTACTTCATCGATCTGCAGCGCGCGCCTTCCAGAACGTGTACGTGCTCCATCCAAATGTGATCACGCAACGCAAGCTAGATCTTGTTCATCATCTTCTCGTAGTATCGCTTTACTAAACTTGTGTCTTTGTCGTCACTCGTGGGTGCCTCTGCAGGGCTGTACGGGTAGGGTCTGCTTCTACTACTAATTATTGGTTTCAATGAATTCCACAGGATGGACATGGCGTGCATGGAACAGATACCTGGGTTTGGATTATGTGTCAGGTTAATTTAACCGGCGGTGCGCAACGCCAAAGCCTGTTTAAATGGGTCGTCGTGGCGGGTCCGGCCGGCCAATCATCTTGATACATGGTATCGTAGGATCGGATACGCATGTGCTCGCCCACGTTCGTCCAAAACCACATGTTTTTTTATCCATGTCCTGCACCTATCAACTGCTGCTATACCAGTAGTACTACTTGTAGCTCCAGTAGTAGGAAGACTGGAGGAGGAGGAGATGCTAGACTAGTCTTTCTGTACCTACTGTAAATAGTACTAGTACTCCTATCTAGGTAGCCCTACGCGTCTAAAAAAAAATACACACCTCATTTTTTCACAAATTAAAAATTAACTAGATATTATACTAAAAATATTGATATCCATAATACATATAATAAGTATCCATAAATTAATAACAGAATACAAGTATATTTTTATAGTGAACATATTGTAGACATAAATATTGATGCTACTTTAATTATAGGTTACACCATCTCAAATTTAATTAAATTTACATAAACAGTCGCTGATACTTATGATAAGTATACAAATCATTAGTTTCATCATGTAATATACTTTTATAACATAGGAACTATTTAGAGTACAAAATGTCGGTATACCGTTTCTTTGTTCAACAAACTTAATTGACTAAGGACGTATCACTAGTGTCGGTGCGAAAACTGACCAACAAGTAAATATTTATAGTTTTGCCGTGCGTTGTGATTGGATATGGCCTAGCACTCAATGACACAGAATTTATACTGGTTCGGGCAACGTGCCCTACGTCCAGTTTTAGTCGGTCGGTGACTTTATTCCTGCGCCCAGGTGCTTGAAGTTTGCTGTTGGGTTACAAACGAGTAGAAATGGAAAGGGGTGTTAAAGACCCAGCCGAACTCTGAACAGAATAGAAGAGAGTGACAGGTGCTCTATCGTGCGATAAGTATTGGAGCGTATGCTCTGTGTACCTTTCAAGTTCTAGAGCTATTGAGCTGTTCGAGTTCTCAGGTCCTCGAGTGCTCGAGTCCTCTTGCCTCTTTCTGTTGGGAGAGAGTGCATCCCTTTTATAGTTGAAAGGGATGGCCTTACAAGTCAGAGAGAAAGAAAGAGAGTGTATATATGTGCTACCTAGTCTTATTGCCCACGCTGTTAGGTACAAGATGGTCGTCGGCGCCCACAATACTGTTTATGTATGGGCACATCTGGCAGGCTCTACCGTGTTCGCCTGGTACGAAAAACGTCGGTGCCTACAGTATTGTTTGCGCTCTGACGCGTCTGGAAGGTTGTATAGTGCCCGTCTGGCATGGCCTGGTGGCACTGTCCTGCAGGTGCGCAGGACATGGTTGGGTACGGTCCTCGGTATTGCGGTTGACTTGAGCGCCTTACCTTATCTGCTCCGCCTGATCCCCGGGCCCTCACCGAGCGGGCGTCCCCAATCAGTCGGTCCCGGCCGTGTCGGTCGGGAAAGAACAGCAAGCAAAGGTCTGACGTATCCTCGGTCGTAGTCGGACTGCGGTCCCACCTTGGCCAGGCCTTCCGGTCGGGGACCGGATCGTGGTCCCGGCCTGTCATTCTGGGCCGACCCAGGCGTGAGTTGTCGTTGTGGCGCCTGCTAGGCTGGATTTTGCAGAAAAGCAGGTCCATTGGGGACCCCGGGTTTATGAACCCGACAATTAGATTCGCCAGTTTTTCTTGTTTCGTCTAGCCTTACTAACTAGGTTAGATATATGAAATAAATTGGCTCTTTGAAGCTACTGTGAAAAAAAAAATCGTACGAGCTGCTTTGGTCGTCATCGTAGCCTCGTCTCACCTCGTCTTGCTGTGCCAGCGCAAGCAACTACAACGAGGAGCTCGCTCTCATGGGAGTAACGTACTAAGGTAAGGCTAAGGTACGGTTTGGATTCTAAGTGGGTTTAAGAGTGTGGATAAAAACATCTTAGATTCTAAAACCCCATCCAAAAAAACTTAATTAGATTTTAACACACAGATACAGAATCTAATAAATTACATCAATTTTTTTTATCCAGATTATTAATTAATCCCTTTGGAACCGGACAGCCTTTTACTTGCACGGAATCTGACTGGAAAGAAAAAAAACACCTTATATTCAGGATGATCCCTCCCATTTAGCACTCTACACGCAACCAAACAATACCTAAACTAAACAAGAGATGACATGTTCACCTTATAGTTTCTGTGGCTCATAAGCTATTTGAACTGTTTTGTTGTAAGATAAAAATATTGTACCATGACTAATAAGCTAAATTGATAAGTTCAAGCGACCATTCAACTATGAGAGAGTATATTTTTTTCGTACGGCAATTCAACTGACGTGCATCTAGTGAACAGTACTGCGCTGCAATTTGCCCGGCTCGTCGGACTGATAAGTCTAATTTATTGTGAAAAAAAACCATTCCTTATCGAAAAAAGTACGACCTACGAGTCACACGAACCGGTCGATTGTTTTGTTGAGGCCACCTGCCCACCACAGCCCACAGGCACCGAATCGGGCGGTCAACGTTGGGGGTAGCACTGCGGTTTTGTTACATGTCACTTCGACCGATCGATCACAGGATTCTCACTCTCGAAAAGGAAGAATTCGGGCGCCCCATTTAAAGCATCCATAGGCCATATAGCTGCAATTGCCTGCCTGAATGTTCATCAGCTCCCTCCTTCATCCGTTGCATCACCGGACGGACCGCCGGACGCCCGGACGGGACGACCTGCCTGCTCCGACCTGACCTGTCGTGTCCTCCCAAGACGACGACGACGACGACGCGACGGGAGACGACGTGACCGGTGCGAAACGAAAAGACGTACTCCGACTCCTGATACATGGCAGATTTTATCAGACTTCAGAGAGAGAGAGAGAGCGTGCGCGCGTTCAATTCATCTGGCGCGAGGCTGTTGGGGTTGGTAACCTTTTTGGTGCTGGCGATGGCGAGACGAGCGGACGGCGGTGAACCCACCACCGGCAGGCGGCGGCAGGCCGGCCGGTCGTCGCGATTGGGCCGCTGGACGGAATCGGCGTAAATTGGCGACAGTGCCGGTCCGGCCGGCTGTAACAGTATCGCCCGGGCACCTACTGCTACGCGACAACCTGACGTCAAAAGCTGGATTACTACGGTGAAAAGAGACGACGATGGACGGCGGATACACGGTGTAGCACTGTACAACCAGCAGGGGTGGTGTGTTTGCAGCAAACTCAGGGCCACGGCAACTTTCACGGATATGTACAGTAAAAGGTGTACTCAAGTGGTTCTTCCGTGAGGTTCAGTGGATCACTGCATTGGCTGCTCTAGGGCTAGCCTGCTACGCATCATACTAGCTCGGTCCTTCGCCGTTTGGAGTGAGTTGCAGACTACTCCTAGCTACACAGTGGAAGATCCCATGTAATTATGTGTTTTGCCTAAAGATGATTGTATTAATTAAGAGGGATAGGTTTGCAGGCTATTTTTAACTGATCCCTCGGTTTAGTATCTTAAGTTTGAATAGCTATATTTATAATATCGAATCACTATCGTTAGATTTTTTTCATACTTATATTAAAAAAACTCGACCATGAGGTAAAGATGACCTCCGGACATTGTGTTTAAGAAGAAGACCTTCTCACCAGGTTGAGAAACCCCCAACCTCTCGCCTCACCCATATACAGTGGCACCGAACTCCCGAGAGACTGGACTGGCCATAGACCTGTGCTTTGGCATGGGACAGAAGAGGGAATTTTTTTCAACGCATAGATAAACTGCGCCTCCTCCGGCCAACAAATCCAACCCTGAGGGGGTTTGGAACTCTGGCCGGCTGGGTGCAAAGCACACAGCCAGACCAACTGGTCTAACGTTCGCTTGCCACAGTGAATATGTTTGACATTTTTATATATCAAGAGCGTAGTTCTTTGCAACATTTTATTCGCTAACCTATTTAACTGTTTTGAAGGGGAAAAAAATCAATGCACGCCGTGTTGTTGTTTAACAAAAGCATGGATGCAGATTTACATTATTTTTTTCTTGGAACTAGCTTAGTACTCCCTCCATTAAAAAAACACAATTCTCATTTTTCGACGAGTTAAACATATTTAAGTTTGACCAAATTTTATACAAATAGATTTTAATGTTTATGATGTCAAAAAAATGGAGGTATTGTCTATTGTCTATTGTACAATGTATGGATGACATTATAAATATTATAGGCTACTCCTAGTTCACTTTGTTACTCCTCCATTCATAAATAAGTGATATTTATCTAAAGTCAAATATTATATCTCAAACCTTGAATCCTTTCTTTTAACTTAACTTAAAATGCAGAATATGTGTACCTCTAGGATGATATTTTTAAGACAAACTTATTCAAAGTTACTTCTAAACATTCAAAATCAATACATGAAACTAATGGTGAATCAAAGTTTAAAATAACTGACTTCAGACAATCCGAAGAGCGTCACTTATATGTGACTGGAGGCAGTTCTTAGCTGTCATGCCTATGTCTCGTTCGTAGGATACATATACTTCATGTGTTCCAGACTGTTAGTTCTTTTAACTTTCTTTACACCGTCAAACTTCTCTAGTTTTTACAAATTTCAAAGAGAAAAAATGTACAAAGGCCTACAACACTAATAAACAAGATTAATTAGATACACAACGGAAAACATAGTTTGATAATCCACTTATTTGATATTGTAGATATTAATATTCTTAATGTAAACATGGCAGAGGTTAGACAATTTAAACACAGGAGTAGCATAAAAAACCGAGTGCATATAGTAATTAATGCACGAAAGAAACTAATTAATAAATGGCTTACATAACTTGTATATATCTAGATGCTTAGCAAAAGTTATATTCATCTCATCCTATATTAAGTACCGATTTAGCTCTAGACACAGAAACTGGAAGACTAAAAAAGATGTGGCGCATAAGAAACAAGGAGAGAGATAGAAATAGAGATGTATTGAGAAAATATAAAATTCTATCTCGAATAATAAACAAGAGCAAGTGTACAAGTCCAAAATATCTTCTATTATGGGACGGAGAGAGTATGGGAGTGATTGGTTGTCTGAACCAGGGTGTCCGAAGGGGCATCCTGCATCTCTCCATGCACTTACGTCGTGTTTGGTTGCCCTGCTCGCACCTTTTGCCTGCATCTTTTCATTTGTTTGCTACCCTCGCTTCGGTCTCCAGTAACATCCGGCCCCAGCGACCGCAAGGGGTCGGATCTCACTCAGGGGCTGATAAAGTTATAAATACCTCCTTTTTTTCAAAACAGTCGTTGCATCAGACCTCTTCCTCGCGTTAAGGTTAGCGGCAAGGTTCATGGGAGCAGATAAACGAGCATGCCTGGTAAGACTGTAAAAAGCCCACGCCCCGACGGCTACGATAACTTTGCTCATTAGCATAATCAAAATTTCCCCCTTATACACCTCCGGCCCTATGGTCTTAACGAACGGAAGGGTCGGATCGCAAAAACCTTTTTTCTCTATTACAAAAGGGAAGAAAGTAAAGTTCAGCCAAACAAAACAAAATTACAAAACGAAATTACGAAACTATTTTCGAACACAAAAGTACCGACACTGGTCCACAGATTATAGATAAATGTTTATCATACTCATTCGACTAACTACTTTCTCGAGGGGAGAACTATGTCTTTCAGCCTGTTCGCCAGGTTCCGCGCAATAGGAGTCACCGCCTTCTCAATTTCATCCAGCTCGGAGTTTGCGTAGCCAGGTGCACGAGCCTCAAGGAAACCTCGATTCGCAATCGAGTCCCAACCGGGTTGACCCTGGACGAATCCCCACGAACAGGATGCCAGGGCTTCCTTTAAGCTATCCGGTTGTCAGAACACCAAATCTCATACTCGTACCCACGAAGGGTCCAAAATACCCCCGGGCGATTCTATCCAAATCACCCGAGGGCTCGGGGGCTACACCTTACGGGTGCGCTCGCGCGCACCTTCTGGCGAATCGAAATACCCCCCGGGCAATTCTATCCGAATCACTCGGGGGCTCAAGGGCTACACCCTACGGGTGCGCTAACGCGCACCCTCTGGCGAATCAAAATACCTCCAGGCAATTCTATCCGAATCACCCAGAGGCTACTGTCGGGGACCTAATATCGGGGTACCCAACGAGATGGAGCTAATAACCATCAAACGTTGATGCTTTCGATCAGACAAGAACGCTACTACACTTCTTACCGAACGACAGAAGATTGGTTCTGCCTTACCCGACCCCCAAGGGCTAGACTCCGCCTCGCCCGATGGTTGAGGGCCGGTTCTGCCTCGCCCAACGTCCGAGGGCAGGCTCCGCCTCACCCGACGTCTGAGGGCAGGCTCCGCCTCACCCGACGTCCGAGGGCAGGCTTCGCCTCGCTCGACATCTGAGGGCTTTCTCCACCTCGCCCGACGGCTGTGGGCAGGATCCACCTCGCCCGACGGCTGAGGGCAGGCTTCGTCTCGCCCGACGGCTGAGGGCAGACTTCGCCTCACCCGATGGCTAAGGGCTGGCTCCGCCTCGCCCGACGACTTCACACTGCTGCCTCATAATGACAAGTATAGGGTACGACAGGACATTAGAGTCAACCGCAGTACTGAGGACCATACCCTGTATGTCTACAGAAAAGTACCGTCAGGCTATGATGGGATGGGCGCGTTAAGCCCTTCCAGGCATGGCAGAGCCCGAACAGTGTTGTAGGCGCCGACTTTGGTCTTACAGTGTTGTGGGCGCCGCCATGAGCCGTCGGACGTAGATCCTGACACAAGCATACGACAACCACTAGGATCCAAGACAGAACTCACATCATTTACAGTGATGAACGCATGGTCACTTCCCCATCTACTCCCCGAAGGGTCACAGCTCGGCTCTTTGGCATGCCGCACCATCCGTCGGTGTAGGATGGGACGCACCCATTTGCTGAAAGAGGCCAGGGCACGACCCTATAAGGATCAGCGAACACGCCATCCCTGACACATTCTGCCATGTTAGCAGGGCAGGCACAGGGGAAAAGGAAGACCCGGCTCCTTCGAAGGATCTTCTCTACCCTTTGGTTTTTTCTCTTTCTCCCATCTGTAATCCCTGCTCCTCCTTGGTCTATAAAAGGTGGGCACATGGCACCCCACTAGGGACGACCGATCGATTCCACACACAACACACAGCCAAGCAGCAACCGAGCTCTTGGCGTTCTTTCGACCTTTCCATCAGAGACTTGGGACCTGTCCCCCTCTCGACCGTTTGTACCCCCTACTACAAACCTTTTTTTGGTACTAATAACACGAGCAGCAGCAAACTAGATGTAGGGACATTCTGACTGAACCAGTATAAACCTTGTGTCATTTAGTACACCATCCGAGCCTAACACGCAATAATTATAAATTTACTAGTTCGTGTTTTTTCGAAACACCGACAATGCCGTTCGGTCCCGGCATCATCAGCTTGAGGTAGGCATAGTTGGGGATTGCCATGAATTTGACGTAGCACGGCCGCCCCAAGATGGTGTGTTAGGACCCTGAGAAGTCCACCACTTCGAAGGTGTGCCAGGCCCTGGCAATAGCCCTCGGTAAAGATTTTTTTGGGAGAAATCCTGAAAATTTCTTTGCCGAGGGCCAGGGAGGAGGCCCTCGGCAAAGGTTTTTAAAAAAAATAAAAAAAATTATTTGCCGGCCCCCTCGGCAAATTTTTTTAAAAAAAAACCATTTCTTTGCCGAGGGTCGGCCCTCGGCAAAGAAACCGCCAACAGCGCCGGCGCGTGATGGCTTATTTTCTTTGCCGAGGGCCGTCCTGGCCCTCGGCAAAGGCTTTGCCGAGTGCCCGATAAAGAGCCCTCGGCAAAGACCCCTTCGCCGTCTAAAAATTCCCCGAGGGGTCTTTGTCGAGGGCAGCTCTCGGCAAAGCCTTTGTCGAGAATTTCTGTCCTTTGCCGCGGGCCAGAGCATGCGAGTCCAGTAGTGAAGCACAAGAGGGGTCAATGGCAAGGTAGACGCTACTGCTGAGTGTTAACCAGCCTACTAAAAGCCACCGTCGTGCACCTGCACCATGCACACAAAGCAGTGGTCCTGGCTTAGCAATGTGTGTGAAAGTGGATGAGCAATGTTAGCTTTAGAGGACGACGACAAGGCATAGTGGTGTGCTTTTTACTTCATCGATCTGCAGCGCGCGCCTTCCAGAACGTGTACGTGCTCCATCCAAATGTGATCACGCAACGCAAGCTAGATCTTGTTCATCATCTTCTCGTAGTATCGCTTTACTAAACTTGTGTCTTTGTCGTCACTCGTGGATCTGAAACTTAGCTGAAAACACTGTTTTCGCTAGTTTATTGTGAAAAAAAAACATTGTTCAGCTAAATAGATAAACAGTGTCACGTGTGGCGGAACCAGCCGGCTGGCTGGCTGGTTTCCTGGTACCAGCGAACACCACCTTTGTCGTCACTCGTGGGTGCCTCTGCAGGGCTGTACGGGTAGGGTCTGCTTCTACTACTAATTATAGGTTTCAATGGATTCCACAGGATGGACATGGCGTGCATGGAACAGATACCTGGGTTTGGATTATGTGTCAGGTTAATTTAACCGGCGGTGCGCAACGCCAAAGCCTGTTTAAATGGGTCGTCGTGGCGGTTCCGGCCGGCCAATCATCTTGACACATGGTATCGTAGGATCGGATACGCATCTGCTCGCCCACGTTCGTCCAAGACCACATGTTTTTCTATCCATGTCCTGCACCTATCAACTGCTGCTATACCAGTAGTACTACTTGTAGCTCCAGTAGTAGGCCATGTTTAGATTGCAAATTTTTGCAATCTGAACACTGTAGCACGTTTTGTTTATATTTGATAAACTTTGTTCGATCATGGACTAACTAGGCTCAAAAGATTCGTCTCGTGATTTACAACCAAACTGTACAATTAGTTACTTTTTTTATCTATATTTAATGCTCCATTCATACGTCTAAAAATTGATGTGATGAAAACAGAGTGAAAAAATTTGGAACTTTGATGCCATCTAAATAAGGCCTAGGAAGACTGGAGGAGGAGATGCTAGACTAGTCTTTCTTTCTGTACCTACTGTAAATAGTACTAGTACTCCTATCTAGGTAGCCCTACGCGTCCTAAAAAAAAAACACACCTCATTTTTTCACAAATTAAAAATTAACTATATATTATACTAAAAATATTGATATCCGTAATACATATAATAAGTATCCATAAATTAATAACAAAATACAAGTATATTTTTATAGTGAACATATTGTAGACATAAATATTGATGCTACTTTAATTATAGGTTACACCATCTCAAATTTAATTAAATTTACATAAACAGTCGCTGATACTTATGATAAGGCATTGTTTAGATACCTTCAAAATTCCAAGTTTTTTCACTCTCTCTATCACATCAATTTTTAGCCGTTTGCATGGAGCATTAAATGTAGGTAAAAAAAATAACTAATTGCACAGTTTAGTTGGAAATCACGAGATTAATCTTTTGAGCTTAGTTGATCCACGATTGGACAATATTTACCAAATAAGACGAAAGTGCTACTATTCATCGGGTTGAAATTTTTTTCAATCTAAACAAGGCCTAAGTATACAAATCATTAGTTTCATCATGTAATATACTTTTATAACATAGGAACTATTTAGAGTAAAAAATGTCGGTATACCGTTTCTTTGTTCAACAAACTTAATTGACTAAGGACGTATCACTAGTGTCGGTGCGAAAACTGACCAATAAGTAAATATTTATAGTTTTACCGTGCATTGTGATCGGATATGACCTAACACTCAATGGCATAGGATTTATACTGGTTCAGGCAACGTGCCCTACATCCAGTTTTAGTCGGTCGGTGAGTTTATTCCTGCGCCTAGGTGCTTGAAGTTTGCTGTTGGGTTACAAACGAGTAGAAATGGGAAGGGGGTGTTAAAGACCCAGTCGAACTCTGAACAGAATAGAAGAGAGTGACAGGTGCTCTATCGTGCGATAAGTATTGGAGCGTATGCTCTGTGTAGCTTTCGAGTTCTAGAGCTATTGAGCTGTTCGAGTTCTCAGGTCCTTGAGTGCTCGAGTCCTCTCGCCTCTTTCTATTGGGAGAGTGTGCATCCCCTTTTATAGTAAAAATGGATGGCCTTACAGGTCAGAGAGAAAGAAAGAGAGTGTATATGTGTGCTAGCTAGTCTTGTTGCCCACGCTGTTGGGTACAAGATGGTCGTCGGCGCCCACAATATTGTTTATGTATAGACACATCTGGCAGGCTCTACCGTGTTCGCCTGGTACGGAAAACGTCGGTGCCTACATTATTGTTTGCGCTCTGACGCGTCTGGAAGGTTGTATAGTGCCCGTCTGGCATGGCCTGGTGGCACTGTCCTGCAGGTGCGCAGGACATGGTTGGGTACGGTCCTCGGTATTGCGGTTGACTTGAGCCTTACCTTATCTGCTCCGCCTGATCCCCGGGCCCTCACCGAGCGGGCGTCCCCAATCAGTCGGTCCCGGCCGTGTCGGTCGGGAAAGAACAGCAAGCAAAGGTCTGACGTATCCTCGGTCGTAGTCGGACTGCGGTCCCACCTTGGCCAGGCCTTCCGGTCGGGGACCGGATCGTGGTCCCGGCCTGTCATTCTGGGCCGACCCAGGCGTGAGTTGTCGTTGTGGCGCCTGCTAGGCTGGATTTTGCAGAAAAGCAGGTCCATTGGGGACCCCAGGTTTATGAACCCGACAATTAGATTCGCCAGTTTTTCTTGTTTCGTCTAGCCTTACTAACTAGGTTAGATATATGAAATAAATTGGCTCTTTGAAGCTACTGTGAAGAAAAAAAAATCGTACGAGCTGCTTTGGTCGTCATCGTAGCCTCGTCTCACCTCGTCTTGCTGTGCCAGCGCAAGCAACTACAACGAGGAGCTCGCTCTCATGGGAGTAACGTACTAAGGTAAGGCTAAGGTACGGTTTGGATTCTAAGTGGGTTTAAGAGTGTGGATAAAAACATCTTAGATTCTAAAACCCCATCCAAAAAAACTTAATTAGATTTTAACACACAGATACAGAATCTAATAAATTACATCAAATTTTTTTATCCAGATTATTAATTAATCCCTTTGGAACCGGACAGCCTTTTACTTGCACGGAATCTGACTGGAAAGAAAAAAAAAACACCTTATATTCAGGATGATCCCTGCCATTTAGCACTATACACGCAACCAAACAATACCTAAACTAAACAAGAGATGACATGTTCACCTTATAGTTTCTGTGGCTGATAAGCTATCTAAACTGTTTTGTTGTAAGACAAAAATATTATAACATGACTAATAAGCTAAATTGATAAGTTGAAGCGACCATTCAACTGTGAGAGTACATTTTTTCGTACGGCAATTCAACTGATGTGCATCTAGTGATCAGTACTGCGCTGCAATTTGCCTGGCTCGTCGGACTGATACTGTCGGCTAATTTACCGTGCCAGAAAAATAACATTCCTCGTCGAAAAAAGTACGACCTACGAGTCACACGAACCGGTCGATTGTTTTGTTGAGCCACCTGCCCACCACAGCCCACAGGCACCGAATCGGGCGGTCAACGTTGGGGGTAGCACTGCGGTTTTGTTACACAGGATTCTCACTCTCGAAAAGGAAGAATTCGGGCGCCCCATTTAAAGCATCCATAGGCCATATAGCTGCAGTTGCCTGCCTGAATGATCATCAGCTCCCTCCTTCATCCGTTGCATCACCGGACGGACCGCCGGACGCCCGGACGGGACGACCTGCCTGCTCCGACCTGACCTGTCGTGCCCTCCCAAGACGACGACGACGACGACGCGACGGGAGACGACGTGACCGGTGCGAAACGAAAAGACGTACTCCGACTCCTGATACATGGCAGATTTTATCAGACTTCAGAGAGAGAGAGAGAGAGAGAGTTCAATTCATCTGGCTCGAGGCTGTTGGGGTTGGTAACCTTTTTGGTGCTGGCGATGGCGAGACGAGCGGACGGTGGTGAACCCACCACCGGCAGGCGGCGGCAGGCCGGCCGGTCGTCGCGATTGGGCCGCTGGACGGAATCGGCGTAAATTGGCAACAGTGCCGGTCCGGCCGGCTGTAACAGTATCGCCCGGGCACCTACTGCTACGCGACAACCTGACGTCAAAAGCTGGATTACTACGGTGAAAAGAGACGACGATGGACGGCGGATACACGGTGTAGCACTGTACAACCAGCAGGGGTGGTGTGTTTGCAGCAAACTCAGGGCCACGGCAACTTTCACGGATATGTACAGTAAAAGGTGTACTCAAGTGGTTCTTCCGTGAGGTTCAGTGGATCACTGCATTGGCTGCTCTAGGGCTAGCCTGCTACGCATCATACTAGCTCGGTCCTTCGCCGTTTGGAGTGAGTTGCAGACTACTCCTAGCTACACAGTGGAAGATCCCATGTAATTATGTGTTTTGCCTAAAGATGATTGTATTAATTAAGAGGGATAGGTTTGCAGGCTATTTTTAACTGATCCCTCGGTTTAGTATCTTAAGTTTGAATAGCTATATTTATAATATCGAATCACTATCGTTAGATTTTTTTCATACTTATATTAAAAAAAACTCGACCCGCGGGGTAAGACAGCCTCCGGACATTGTGTTTAAGAAGAAGACCTTCTCACCAGGTTGAGAAAACCCCCGAACCTCTGCCTCACCCATATACAGTGGCACCGCAACTCCCGAGAGACTGGACTGGCCATAGACCTGTGCTTTGGCATGGGACAGAAGAGGGAATTTTTTTCAACGCATAGATAAACTGCGCCTCCTCCGGCCAACAAATCCAACCCTGAGGGGGTTTGGAACTCTGGCCGGCTGGGTGCAAAGCACACAGCCAGACCAACTGGTCTAACGTTCGCTTGCCACAGTGAATATGTTTGACATTTTTATATATCAAGAGCGTAGTTCTTTGCAACATTTTATTCGCTAACCTATTTAACTGTTTTGAAGGGGAAAAAAAATCAATGCACGCCGTGTTGTTGTTTAACAAAAGCATGGATGCAGATTTACATTATTTTTTTCTTGGAACTAGCTTAGTACTCCCTCCATTAAAAAAACACAATTCTCATTTTTCGACGAGTTAAACATATTTAAGTTTGACCAAATTTTATACAAATAGATTTTAATGTTTATGATGTCAAAAAAATGGAGGTATTGTCTATTGTCTATTGTACAATGTATGGATGACATTATAAATATTATAGGCTACTCCTAGTTCACTTTGTTACTCCTCCATTCATAAATAAGTGATATTTATCTAAAGTCAAATATTATATCTCAAACCTTGAATCCTTTCTTTTAACTTAACTTAAAATGCAGAATATGTGTACCTCTAGGATGATATTTTTAAGACAAACTTATTCAAAGTTACTTCTAAACATTCAAAATCAATACATGAAACTAATGGTGAATCAAAGTTTAAAATAACTGACTTCAGACAATCCGAAGAGCGTCACTTATATGTGACTGGAGGCAGTTCTTAGCTGTCATGCCTATGTCTCGTTCGTAGGATACATATACTTCATGTGTTCCAGACTGTTAGTTCTTTTAACTTTCTTTACACCGTCAAACTTCTCTAGTTTTTACAAATTTCAAAGAGAAAAAATGTACAAAGGCCTACAACACTAATAAACAAGATTAATTAGATACACAACGGAAAACATAGTTTGATAATCCACTTATTTGATATTGTAGATATTAATATTCTTAATGTAAACATGGCAGAGGTTAGACAATTTAAACACAGGAGTAGCATAAAAAACCGAGTGCATATAGTAATTAATGCACGAAAGAAACTAATTAATAAATGGCTTACATAACTTGTATATATCTAGATGCTTAGCAAAAGTTATATTCATCTCATCCTATATTAAGTACCGATTTAGCTCTAGACACAGAAACTGGAAGACTAAAAAAGATGTGGCGCATAAGAAACAAGGAGAGAGATAGAAATAGAGATGTATTGAGAAAATATAAAATTCTATCTCGAATAATAAACAAGAGCAAGTGTACAAGTCCAAAATATCTTCTATTATGGGATGGAGAGAGTATGGGAGTGATTGGTTGTCTGAACCAGGGTGTCCGAAGGGGCATCCTGCATCTCTCCATGCACTTACGTCGTGTTTGGTTGCTCTGCTCGCACCTTTTGCCTGCATCTTTTCATTCGTTTGCCCTCCTCCATCCCGCACGCCTCCGTCTTCTGGATTTCTCCTTCCCTCATGGTGCAGGATGACTTGATTCACCCAGGATATAGGGACCCATACTTCAGACACCCAAAAAAACTAATGCATGCATGCAACCAAACACAATCTCGTCTCATACCAAACCAACAGCAAAGACAACCAAACACAACCACTTGCATAAGCTCAACCTAACTTCTTAGGTCCAGCATAGCCTGACCATTCAGGGCGTGTTTAGTTCCGAAATTTTTTAGCTTTTGGCTACTGTAGCATTTTCGTTTGTATTTGGCAAAAATTGTCCAATTATGGACTATTTAGGCTTAAAAGATTCGTCTCACGATTTCTCGGCCAACTGTGTAATTAGTTTTTTTTTTTTCATCTACATTTAGTACTCCTTGCATGTGCCGCAAGATTTGATGTGACACTGTGCAAAAATTTTTGGTTTTTGGAGTGAACTAAACGGTGCCTCAGGCTCAAGACTGGTCTACAACTAATCACGCCCTAGATGTATAGGAAAGTTAAAACGACGTATCATTTTGAGACGGAGGGATGGAGTACCATCCATCCCTAACAGACAGCTCGAAACGCTGCTATCGATAGCTGCTATCACGGGAGAAATGGCGACGTCGACGTGTCCAGGAAGATTCATGCATCTTTCGACATCACACAACTCTTTGCTCGCCTCCTCCAAGACTATGCCGGTCCTATCTTTTATCGACCTGTCGCTGGTTCGTTGAAGAACCAGGTGCGATGGATAGAACCCGCTCCCATCCACCATTCTCTCTCCTGCCGCAGAATCATCTCGTAAAGAAAGGAGGGGTGGGGGCCACTGGGCACCGGCACCAGGCGCTGTTGGCCTGTTGGTCACCGAGCATCGCAAGTTAGGCTGCCTTTTTTTAATGTCGTGGGCTCCATTTACAGGTTCGACGTCGGTTCTATACATTGCTACGTTTTTAACAGGTGCCATCAAATCATGGGATAGAACCAGGATCGATCCTATACACTGCTGATGCTCTAATGCCTGGACGTCACACACACACTAATCACACCTTGCACGTCCCCCCCCACACACACAAAAATTAGGCTTGTTTAGATTAGGGCTAGGAATCAGTATTTGGTACTGTAGCACTTTCGTTTGTATTTGACAATTATTGTCCAATCATGGTCTAACTAGGCTTAAAAGATTCGTCTCGTAATTTACAATCAAACTGTGTAATTAGTTATTTTTTTATCTACATTTAATACTCTATATATATGTCAAAAGATTTGATGTGATGGAGAGAGAGTGAAAAAACTTCCGATCTAAATGAGGCCTTGTTCCAAATAGTGGCGTGATTTCGCGGGCAAAAAACGGGCCGACACTACTAACTTTCATTCAGGTATACCTAGAAGAGTAGGAGTACGTGCCTGTCTGTGTCTGTGGAGCTGTGTGCCATGCCATCAGACGTCCGACGAGGATACGGCATCGTCAGCACCGCACTGCTCCGACCACCGACGCGTGTCGTCCAGGTCCATCTCCACGGACGGATCCACCTGCACTGCTCCTGCTCGACACGGGGATGGATCCGATCGATCGGCAGCTGAGGTTTTAAAGTTTACTTCCGGTGGCCATCGAATTTTTTACATATGTACGGACTATTAAATATAGACTTATAAAATAACTAATTATATAGATTACGACTAATTTACGGGATATATTTTTTAAGCCTAACTAGTCCATGATTGGACAATGCGGTGATACAGTAAATATGTGGTAACGACGGATTAATTAGGCTTAATAAATTCGTCTCGTAGATTTTTGATGACTTCTGTAATTTGTTTTATTATTACTATACGAACACTTCCATATGACACCCCAATGTAACATCCGATGTGATATCTCTAAACTGACCTTGGTCTAGTTTCTAGGTCTAAAATTTTGGGGTGTCACATAAAGGTGTCGCATGGGGTGTTCGGATACTAATAAAAAAACAAATTTCTGAATCCGTCGGTAAACCACGAGACGAATTTACTAAGCCTAATTAATCAGTTATTAGCACATGTGTTACTGTAGCACTTTATTATCAAATCATAGACTAATTAGGCTTAAAAGATTCGTCTCGCAAAGTAGTTATGATATGTGTAATTAGTTATTTTTAGTCTATATTTAATACTCTATGGCCCCGTTCGTTTCGCTAAAAAAACAAACCGAAACACTGTTCTGGCTGATTTGTTCCGAGAGAAAAATATTATTAGCTGGAAAAAACGGATTATAAGATAACCGAACGTGCCTGTCAAACACTCGATACGATTGGGTGAAAATTTTTGGAAAGGAATTAAACATGGCCTTAAACACCACCTGAGCTCACAAGATCTCTGGGTCGCATCAAAGCTTTCCTCTCTCTCTCAGGCCGTGCGCACGGTTCCCTACGCACGGTGGCGAGCGCGAGTCGAGTCGGCGACCGGCCTCGGCCCGGTGGACGAAACGAGACACGCTCCGGTCGGTCAAGTGAAATCCGTTTGCGCTCGATAGGCACGCATTCGGCAGGCGCTGTGCTGTGGTCTCGACGTCCCGTCACGTCACGTCTTGATGTCGATGTGATGGGTCGAGGCAGCGGGCCGCCAAGTCGCCGGGCGCCGCGTGGCCGTAGGGCCGCGGTGTCGCCGGCCGCCCCGACATGGCCCTCCAGCGACGAGGACCGCCGCTGACCATGCTGCCCCTGCATCAACGCCCGTATTCGCGCCTGCTGCCACGGGAGGACACGGCCTGACGCCGCTCTACGTGTAGAAAAAAAAAATTCTAGCATTGAACCTGTACGTCTGCTTCTTCCGTAAAAAAACGTATTCTTTGAACCTGCACACAATTCAGAGCTATAATCGTGTTTTTTTTACGGAGGTAGTACGTACCGAGCGAGCGTACGCATGGCTTTCCGACGTTGCATCTCGCGCCGGCCGGGGAGCCCGGGACGGAGACGAAATCCAGGCGGGGCCCGACGTCCAGCGAGGCATAGTAATAGCAACGTGCGTGCACACGAGGGATGTCTGGTCTGGACGTAGACGACGACGGCCGAGTGGTGTCAAGGCGCCGCGACGTGCCACGTCCCGTCATGGGCTCCATCACCTGGCGTTTCACCCCGGCCCCCAGCGTGTCACGCGCCCGCGTTTCACGGATCTTGAATGCCACATTAGCTTGCAAAAATGCACCAGGCTATTGAACCACAACACATGGCCTAGCTAAGTAAGCCACCTAAACGTAAAACGTGTGCTGCTGCTTCGAAGGCGATACACTTGTCACTAGAGAAAGTGAGATACCGATAAAGGCGCATGTGTGTGTTAATGTCAGCTAAATTAAAGATGGCAGCGGGCGTGGTGCCCGCAGATACTGCCCTCTTATGCCCGCGCCCACCAGCTAAATCTCTTAGCCCGCGCCCGCACCCATGACCCGCCACGGGCAACAAACCACGCCCGCGCCCTCCATCCGCGGGCATGCCCGTGTGCCCGCCAGGTTGAGCATATACATAAACCATAGTGCATTATAAGAGATATGAAGATACATATTCACAACAAATCGTGTATATATATACATATATTTGCCTGTAGGTTCCACATGTTAGACCTGTGGAGCGGGTCTGGCGGATAAGCGGGTGAGGATAGCAAATTTTCTTTTTAAAAAAAATAAAACACCACGTCACGCGTACTCCATTACGAACATAAAAAGGAATACATGTATCATTACCTCTATCACTGAAAAGATACAATTAAAGCTTTGAATCTAAGTCAAACTATTAAATTTTTAGAAAAAAATACAATTAATATTTACAACTTCAAATAATTTATGGCCCTGTTCTGCGGCACTACTTCAGCAGTACTTTTCAGCGAACGAACAATGTTTTTCTCTCACAACATTTCAACATAAGCGCATAAGCCAAATTTTAGCGAAACGAACAAGAGCTAATGATAACTCATATTTACTATATGGCATGGAGACCGAAAGATCTGGTTATTATGGTAGGATGTGATTAATTTCCTCTTTTGTCTTCTAGATTGCCTGATATCCAAGCCACAAGAATATCTATATAAACAAACTACAATTCTCGTACAAACCATCCGATATTTACATCATTCATACTCAGACAATTAGTATTAAAAATACTACTACTCCCTCATTTCCAAATTATAAAATGTTTTGGTTTTTTTAGATTCATAGGTTTTGTTATACACCTACATATATGTTATGTTCAGATACAAAGCAAATGCTATGAATCTAGAAATACCAAAACGTATAATAATTTGGGACAGAGCAAGTACCTTCTGTATAAATTAATGAAATTTAAAATCGGCTGATGATGCGTGGAAGCGACCGAGTAAGAGCCTTATTAATTTCCTAGAACTAGTAAAGTTTAGATGAGTAAAGTTTAATCTAGTGTTGTTTATAAATATAAAAAAGTACAATTAATTTTTTGGAACAAAGACTTACATATATGTTTTATGCACCTTTTAATCTACATTAATTTATATTTACTAACTAAGGAACTACGGAGCAGTACACAATTGCCAATTACCCCCTAAGTTCTAAATTATAAGTCGTTTGACTTTTTTGATACATCTATTTTGCTATGCATCTAGATAAAATAGCAAAATAGATGAAAAAAATCAAAGCAACTTATAATTTGGAAGAAAGAGAGTTGCTTAAAATTTAAAATTGACCTTATTTTTAGTCTATCTGTTTGGATACTATAAATAAAGTACAGTAGCAGGTCTAAATAAAGTAAAAGTCAAAGTGAAAGACCAGGCCACTGTTGAGCGCCGCACGCTGCCACCGATCGCCGGAGGCACGGATTGCACAGTGATAGTGCAGGTGCATTGGCCAATGTTGTGTCGATAACAAACTGCCAACTCGTCAGGAGCATTATACTCTCTACTAGCTACTACTGTAGTAGTCTGGTACCAGTGCACTCGTATCAAACGCTTATTGATCGATGCATGCCATTGCCTGCCTATAGACGTCACTCATAATTCATCAGTGCTACTGGTTACTGTGTTATGTCTCGCATGCAGCCGAATTGGCGCGTCGATCCCTTTGGACGCACTAGTACTCACCTGGTGGTTGATCAGTTCAGTACTAGTACTACTTGCCTGCGGGCTGCGGCAACGGATAACGGAGCCAGTAGGTCCGGCCAAGCATAACATAAGTGATACTGAGTTATTGACGCTCATAAGCATGGTATTAGCTATATATAGAGTAATTACTCCCTCTATCCTAAAGTAAAATTTATATTAGAAATATATACTAATAATTATTGTTCCAAATAGTTATGACTAGGCTAATCACGCAATGCATTTTTTATAATGAATCTAGATTTATAGATACAAATATCCATATTATTTTCTATCAATCTAGTCAGTTGTGACGTGTCTTATTTTGAGACGGGGAGAGTATTGATTCAGTATACCTTGGGTAAAACTTAAATCCATGAAACAGACACCAAAATGGTAAGGAAAATTTTTAGATGAACTAGCATATGCATATATGACTTAAAATTGTATCTAGTCTATTTTATGTATATACGCCCTGTTCGCTTGACTTATAAGCCGTAATTTTTTCAGCCAACGAACAATATTTTTTTCTCACAACAAATCAGTCAATAGTACTTTCAGCCACGGCTTATCATCCAAGCGAACAGGGCATAGTCTACAAGATATCATAAATATGCATATATGACTTCAAAGTGTCATAATTTCCCTGTCAATAAAATATCGGTTAGTATTCTATTCGTCATGAAAAAAATGAGATGCTAGGGTTTTGGAGACATTTTTTTTTAAAGCGGAGATAAATTAGTTAACAACAAAAATGACGCATGCATTTATATTTTTTTTATCCTCATGTGTTGGTTGGACCAAGAAAAATGATTGCACACAAACTATACAGGAATGTTTTATCGTCATCGTGCATTTGTATGACACTTCTTGTTACAACAACATGCCTAGGCCCCACAAGTTAATCCTAGCACATTCACCATGGATAATATGATAATATTTTAATGTTTACATTATCTCAAGGACGAAGGTAGATACTTTTTTTTTTTGCTGTGACCTTGTGGGTGGGGTTGTTTCTTTGCCCTCTACCCTCTAGCTCCACCATTGCTCACATGCGAGCATGAACGAGAGGCTGGCATGCCTTAGGACAGTTCTACCTCTCTATCTAAAAAAGATAGAATTCTAGTCCTCATCAAAATCAAACTATCATAGGTTTGACCAAGTTTAAAATATATATATAATATATATGACTTGAAATGATATACTATAAAAAAATATTTTTTGACAATTCTAATAATACTTATCTAGTATGATAACTGATAAGTATTAGTATCTTTTTTATGTAATTATTATAGAATTCTTACTATCTTTTGTTACATTGGCTACTCTCGGTCGTGCATGGCATAACAAAGTTTAGCTCACCTTGAAAATGGGGAATAATCATTTCCCCGTGGATGTCGAACTAGTTCTTGCGTTCCCTGTCTTAGGTCCGGTGTATTGGACTTGTTTTATAGACGAACTCATATAGTGCCAAATTGTCTCTAATCGATTTAATAGACAATATTGCAATAAAAATGGTCTCATTAAAAACCCATAATTACCTGTGCATAGAACAACAGATTGTGCATATATAGAACAAAATGGACGTTCTGCATAATAGGTACTGAAAGAGAACCGTGACGTCTAAGAGGGGGTGGATTAGGCAACTTAAAATTTTAACTCTAAACTATAGCCACTTCTTCTATTCTTGGCAAAACCTATACAAAAGATAAACTATCTAAATATGTAACTACGGTTTTGCTAGTGTGTTGCTATCTCTACCGCAACAGGAGTTATGCAAACAATATAAATGTGAAAGCTAAAGAGTAAGCAGAGATATGCAAACTCTCAATGACGACTCTGGTATTTTTACCGAGGTATCGAGAAGCGCGTAAGCTACCCCCAAGTCCTCGTTGGAGCCCCTCGCAAGGAATCCCTCGCAACGGCCAAGCTCCCGGTCGGATAACTCCGTAGATAGCCCCGGGCCTTCCCCACGTGCAAGTGGGTCTCCGGTATGCCTTCCGGCAAGGCTCTCCTGGACCGCTCCCCACCGTCTTCACTATCAAGCTTCCGACCGAACCGCCTCGGACCTTATTCCCTTCGGTACACGGTGGCGGCCACACCACAAATGCGGTTGGTGTGATCTCGCAAGACTATAAGCCCCTTCGATGTACAACAAGGGTGAGCGCAAGCACCGAGTGGTAAGAGGTATGCAAACCTCACTAAACACTAGGCCTAAACCTAGAGCAAGCGCATAAGCGGTGGTCTAATCAACCTAAGCACTTCGCAAAACACATACGCTAATCACCTAATAAATCACTAAGCACTATGTAAGTGGAGATCACTAAAATAGTGTATCAACACCCTTGGTATGTTTCCTCAGCTCCACTCTACTCAAATGGCCGGTTGGAAGTCTATTTATAAGCCCCACTGAGAAAGCAGCCATTGGGGCTAAAACCCACTTTTCTGCTACTGACCGGACGCTGATCACATCCTAACCAGACGTGTCTGGTCATCCTGACCGTTGGAGAGCACGTTTTGATCGGACTCAGCTCAGAGTCCGGTCATCATCGACCGGACGCGTCCGGTCGCACTGGCACCGCTCTGGAATCTCTGTAGACTCGATCGAACGCTGCAGTTCCTAGGTCCGGTCGATCATCCGCCAGCGTCCGGTCACTCAAACCGGTCACCTAGTCTTTGGCGTGATCAACTGATCGGACGCTGATGGCGTCCGGTCACATGCCACCGGACGCGTCCAGTCGCAACAGCGCCGCTCTGGAACCTCTCTGGACTTGATCGGGCGTTGTACTTCGTACGTCCGATCGTCCAGTCTGCTGCGTTCGGTCATGCTGAAAACACTACCATGATGATGAACAGTGTCACCGATGCGTCCGATCACTGTTTCGCTCAGCGTCCGGTCACTACTGCTTAGCGTCCGGTCACCTCTATCGGGCTCGTTTCTTCGCGATCTCGCGCCCGGCTTGGTTCCAATCTTCGTGCTTGGGCTTTGCTTGACCTTGTATGTCTTCTATGCATTATCACATGTCTTTCTTGATGTGTTGATCATCATATCATCACGTCACCTATGTACAAGCCACGTTTTGCATCCTATTGAACTACAAAACAAACACTTGCAAAATTATTAGTCCAATTTGGTTGTGTTGGTCATCAAACACCAAAATCCAAAGTAAATGGGTCTAGGGTCCATTTTCCTTACATGTACAATGTGCATAGAACAAAATAAATGTTGTGATTTGCATTTTGCAACAATGACTCACGCATGGTGTGGAGCTGTCTCATAGTGGTAGATTCTAGCTTACAGCGTTGTTGCTTCATGAAACGACTGTGGCAGAACCTCCTAAGAAATCGGGTCCACGTGCACCTATCGATGTCTCAACAGACCTCAAATAGCGTACATGAGTTCCCAACAACTTAACAGGTCTGTCGGGTGTCCTCGGGAAACCCGAATCATCCACGATTCTTTTCCAAACAGGATCCCAATCACAGACATTGCATATTACAATAGTTTTCAATATACATACCAGAGATTATAAAGCGAAAGACTTATGTTTTAATATTACAAACCAGTTGTTTCAAACTTACAAAACCATAAGTGTCATACAACCATAGTAGCGGGATAATATTACATTAACGTTATTTATTTCACACAAACTAGTGCCTTGTCCAAAGGCCATTCATCATTCCTCATTATCATCGACTTCAAACACTGACATGCAGCAGGGACCAAAACAAGCCTGCTCATGCGACTCACCTGCAACAAGGGTTAACAAACCCTGAGTACAAAGGTACTCAACAAGACTGACCCGATAAAAAAGGGGTGAAGGACTTTAGAGATGCAGGTGTTGGGTCAAGGTAAGGATGTAGCAAGATTCAAAAATTCTTTGCCAAAAGCTTACTATTCTTGATTCTATTTTCAAGTTTTTACCCCTAAGTACTTTAGTTCATTATCTCCAACTAAGTGTTCATATCCCATGTTCCAATCCTTCTCATTCCATTCTTTTTCTCATGTTTTAGTAGATCACCAGTCCTGCATTGCTTCTGTAATGAATCGAGTCTCCATATCCGTAGAGCACCGGCAATTCGAATTGATTCAAGTCCCAGCTGGGGATTCCTTATCACACGACATATGTAGAACTTAATCTTGCATATATCAACCTCGCTACCGGATCCTCCCATACTAAGCCGTCTCCACGCCACCCGAGAGCACAGCACACCTCAAATCCAGCCACATTCCAGCCACGAGGGTACACGCTACTCCCGCCATCTCTCCACTCCCAGTGCATGGGCATTCGTCTTAGTATCGGATTAGCCAAAGTAGGCTTACCGGAGTATGTGACCAGTACTACAAAGTGTCTCGTTCAGAAGATCCACAATGAGTGGCCTTTAAGCGACATAGTCGACAACATTATCCAACATTCAAGATAAACCACCCAACTAGTCTCTAGTTCATTCTATCTTCTTTCTTTCTTTCTTTAGCCAGTATGTCATCTTTGATTGTATCAAAAAAAATTTACTTTGAAAGCCTACCACAAAGAATACTAAGCAATTCTACGCCTTTGTAAATGAAATCATCTTCAAGGAGGGTAAACAATTAACAAGGTAGGCAATGCATCAAGTAGGTAACATTTGAATAAATCAACTTAATGCAATAAGTAACATAGGTGATAAACTTTTCAAAATAAACAAGGTAATGGTTTAATGCATAAACTGAGGCTTGCCTTCGTTGACGATCTCGGGTTCCGGATCAGTACCACAATTATCGAATTCCGTGACAACCGGGGATTCTTCCACAACTTGCTCAACTAGAATCGTTTCACTCTTGGATTCTACACGAAATAATAACATATGCTTCAATATGATGATAATGTAAACATGATGCTTTCATGGTACATGAAATGTAATAACACCTTGAATACAACTTTCCTTCGCGATACAGTTGTAAGTCAACAAAACTAATTGACACTAACATCTAGGGTTTATGACCTAAGCGACTTGACCAAATTGATCTTGAAACCCCACTGGTCACAAAACATGACCCAAACAAGATCAAACCCTAACCCTAACACTTAGGGTTTGCTTTTATTCATTTTTGAATTAATTTGGAAATAAGCCCAAAAATAAACTTGTTCCAAATAACTTCAAAATTTTATTTAAGCTTCCTCATAACAAATTAGTGTACCAAAATAAATTTCATAATTTTTGGAGCTATACAGTGACCTACAAAAATTATAGAAATTGCATTTATCAATTAATTGACTGAATTTTTGAACATTAAAAATTTATTCAAATTTCAAGTTTCAAATTTTTAAACCATAATAGAACATGTATAGAAGCTACACACAAATTTTCAGAATTTTTAGAGCTGTAATTAATTTCCTATAAATTTTCAAAGTTACTGCACTATTCAAAATCCAGAAATAACAAAATTCCACTATTCTCTCTCTCTCTCTCACTGACAGCCGGGCCCCGCTCGTCAGTGACACAGACACAGAACACGGCGGCGCTGCCATCGCTGGTCGGCCAAAACGCGCCGACGGCGACGCTCCGGCGAGGCAGACCGCACCTACATGATCTACAACGTCCCACGAATCTATCCCAGCCCTCAAAACGGCAGCAGGCGCACCGGAGGGAGCTCCACGCCGGCCATGGCGGTGCGGGCACGACGGCGCACGGCACAATCCCGACCATGGTGCGGTAGAGGCTAAAGTAGAGCGAGCATCACGCTCAGGAGCTCACCACGATCACGCCGGTGTGCTTGGTGAAGACGGAGACGGGCTGGAACGTTCTGGCCACGGCGAGGTCGATGGTGGCGGAGCTCCGGACGGTCTCGGGGAAGAACGTGTTGTGCCAAGCGATTCCGGCCAACACCAGCGACGCGAGCACGACGGACATGGTCTGACGGTGGCTGCGGCGAGCGGCGGAGCTGTTCGGTGGCGGAGCAGAGCAGAGGGGAAAACGGAGAGCGACGACGGCGGTGTTCCTATTTATAGCCGGGAAGAACGCGCCCGGCGTCGACAGCTCACGCACGAGCTCGCCACGGAGCTTGCTACGTGTCACAGTGCGAGAAAGCGGCGCAAAATGATCGGCGGCGGCAGCTGCGTGGCGCCGGCGGCAAGCAGGGAGGTGGCGCTCGGCTGGTTTTGGATTTTTGAAGTACTTACAGAATTGCCACTGCGTTAATTTTGCAAATTACTCACAAATTTTCTAAAGAAGTTGAAAATCTCCAAAAATAAAAGTTGCTTAACTTTTCAAACTCTACAACTTTGTTTCAAGGAATATTTTTGAATTTTGCCTCCATTAAAATTTGAATTTGGGGTGCATTTGAGTATTTGAATCATTTCAAAATTACTCCAAATTTTATATGTAAACTTTCAAAACTTTGAATACCAAAGTTGATCCTTATAAAATAAGCTTCAACTTTGCTTTTTGTCACAACCCTAAATTCTAAATGGATTTTGAAATAGACAAAAGGGGCAAAAATGACTTTTATAATTAGAATTTGAATTCAAATTTGATTTGTTTACCTTTTGACTTAACTTTGATTTTTGACCAGTAACATGGCCCATTAGGGTTATTTGAGTCAATTAACACATGGTCTCACATGATCACATGAATTTTGACCCTTGTGGTCATGATTTTCATTCAGAGTTTTGAATCACATTGTATCACATAAAATAACAACTTATGAAATAAAGCTTATTTAGTGAATGCATTCAAAATTTTCTACTTTATGAATAAAAATGTTAATGATAGGTCAAAACACCAGAGGTGTTACAACGACAACATATTTTTCTCATCACATGAATAAAAATCATACATGACTTTGTGTGGAATGACCTATAAGACCTCTGATGTATCGTACGGAGTACCTGTTAACTTAAGGGTCTGTTTGGAAGCCCAGTATTTGACCCAACACCATTGTAAGTTACAGGTCCCAATTTTTTTCCGACCCATAATGAAATTTATTGTTCGGATGACCGGTGAGCCTACTAAATTTACATCCGGTTTGGTCCAAAACCTTTGGAAAAAAGTGTTGCCCTTTCGGTCTGGTAAATAATACGACAAGTATCGGGCATAAATGTCCATGCAGCCCGAGGCACGACGGCACGGCACGAAGCTCGCTTTTTTAGCCCAACACGAGCACGGCCCGGCCCGGTACATCAGGCCGTGCCTGGACCGTACCCCAGGCCTGTGGGCTGGCACGGCATGGCCCGGCTTTTTAGGGTCAGCCCAACAGCAGCCCGCCAGCCCCTCTCCCCCATGGCCCAAGGCGATGGCCCAGCTGCTCTCTGCCTCCCCCTCTCCCCCACGGCTCAACGAGATGGCCCAGCTGCTCTCCGCCTCCCCCTTCGTATATAAGCGACGCCGGCTCCCTCTCCCCTCCCTTACCAAACCCTAAATCATTCGGTCATCTCATTCCCCACCCAGGCACCCACCCGCGTTGCTCTGCCCTCTCGAGTCGCTCTCGCTCTCGCCTCGCCGTCTCTGGTGACCTCCCCCGACTCCAGTGACCTTGATTCGATCTGCCTGTCGCCATCGAGCTGCTCCCTTCTCCTCCTCCCTGATACCCTCCCTCTCTCCCGTCTCCCTCTCTCCCCTCGACCCCTCTAGATCTTGGTGATTATGTGAGTTCTTGTTACTATCTTCCCTCCGCCGCCGCTCGTCGTCCTTGCTAACGGTGTGTCGTCTTCTCTTGGGGGCCATCGTCTTCTCGAGCACCAGGCTCCTTTTGCTCAGGTAAACCCTAACCCTAACCCTAACCCTCTTCTTCTATCTTGATCTGTCTGACTATTTCTGATTATGTCTGTTCCTCTTCCTCCTTCATCTCTTTGTGCAGGTCGGTATCCGATGCTTCATCCTCTAGCTGTGGCATAGAGCGAGCAAGGCGGCCACTCACACCGTTGAGGAACGGGGCTAGAGAGGCCATGGCTGAAGACGATGGCGTCCTTCCGCCAGGCCTGGCCCCGAGGGCGAGAACAGCGACGACACCCGTGACGACGTTGCTGCGTTGTTCGGTATCGATCTCGGAGATGGATATGCTCCGATCGATCTAGGCGACGACGGTGGTGAAGGGGCAACGACGACTAGGATCACGGTCGGCTCCACCAGCTCTACTCCATGTGTTGCTGGTACTGGTACCTCTGTTGGTAAGCATAAATCTGCTGTGTGGGCTGATTTTGATGAGATCTATGAGACTGTGAATGGAGTTAAGATTTGCACTAAAGCTACCTATAAAATGTGTAAGAGTACTTTGTCTTCTAGATCTAGTGCTGGCACTGGTCACTTGAAGAGGCACCAGAAACCTTGTAAGCAAAAAATGGATCAACGTGCTAGGGTTCAGTCTAGGCTTGCTTACAATCCTGATGGTTCTGTGCATAACGGAGACTATGAACCTGATGTTGCTAGATCTGAGTTGTGTTGCTTGATTGCTAGGCTTGATCTGCCGTTAGGTATCGGTGAGACAGAGGCCTGGGAGGAGTACATTGTTCGTGCTCATAACCCTATGTTTGTTAAGGTATCTAGACAGACCACCACCAGAGATCTTAGTAAGTTGTTTACTGAACATCGTAATATGCTTAAGAATCATGTGTTGTCTGATGTTTCCTCTGTTGCACTGGCTTTAGACATTTGGTCTGGTAATGCTAAGGAAGACTTCATTACTGTTGTTGCTCATTATGTCAGTGCTGATTGGGAGTTACAGAAAAAAGGTTATTGGTTTTAGGTTGATTGAGGTGAAACATACCGGTGAAAATATTGCTGAAAGAATTGCTTGTGTGATTAAGGAGTATGGTCTGATTGATACGGTTTTCTCTATAACTTTAGACGATGCTATGAGTACTTTGACACCTCTGTTTGCTGGTTATTTGGGTGTTGATCCTTCACCTGAGCCTGCAGATCCTTCTAAGGTTAACTATAGTCTTGTGCGTCAACGTTGTGCTTATCATATCATTAATCTAATTGTAAAATTTGATTTAAAGCGGTTCAAACCTTACTTAGAAGATTTAAGATCTGCTATTAACTTCTTGAATTCCTCTAATCAAAGAATTGCTATGTTCAAGAACTACTGTACTGCTCAGGGTGTTAGACCTAGAAAGTTTGGCTTAGATATGAATGTTAGATGAAATGCTACATACCTTATGCTTAAACACTTGGTTCCATATAAGGATGTTTTTCTATGTTCATTAATGCCAATTATGGGTCACAATTGTTGTCTACAAGGCATTGGCATGTAGCTAAGAAGATATTAGAGTTCTGGAAATATTTTATGAAAGCACCGTTGTTCTTTCTGGTATTTATTATTCAACTAGTCCACTTATTCTGCACCATCTTCTTGATATTGCTTCACATTTGCATGCAAGTGAAAAAAAATCAAAATCTAATGTCTATTGTATATCCTATGAAGCTTAAATTCCTTAAATACTGGCAGGGCATACCTCTGTTATATTTATTTGCATTCATTCTTGATCCTAGAGCTAAGATGAGAGGTCTATTTAATGTTCTGCAATTACTTAAAGAGTACATTGGTTGTGATTATAGTTCGTATTATGCTGATGTGAGAACTGAAATTTACAAGTTGTTTAACAAATATGAGAGAAAGTTTAGTGTAGCTAGGTCTCAAAGGGCTACACAGCCTGCAAGCGATACAGGTAAAAGAAAACAGGCATGGGGAAGGATCTTTGGAGGCCCTGGATATTGTGTTGTTGGTCCTTCCCCTGCCTCTGCCCCCACTTCATCTACATCTGGTTCTGTTATGTGTGAGCTCACAGTTTATGTTGACAGTGACAATGTCACTGCATATGAGGATGATTTTGATTTACTTCTTTGGTTGCGTGACCACAAACTAACCTATCCAATCCTATCTATCATGGCTAGAGATATTATGTCAGTTTCTGTTTTTACTGTCTCTTCAAAACCATGTTTCAGCTTAGTAGGAAGGATCATTGAGGAGCGGCGATGACGTTTGTTGCTTGAAACTGTGGAGATGCTGACTTGCATAAAGGATTGGGAGTTAGGAGAAAGAAGGTTATAACATGTTGTTGACAACCAAGAGTTGGAGGATTCCTTCAAGAATTTATATCTCGATGAAGATGAAGATGGTACATCCTGGGGGTCTGCTGGTGGTGAATTTGGGGGTGCTGCTGCTGGTACATCTAGGGGTGCTACTACTGGTACATCTAGGGGTGCTGCTGGTTGAGACTAGGGGTGCTGCTGGTACATCTTGAGAGTTGAGAGTTGAGAGTTGAGAGTGTGATCTGTAACTGTAATCTGTATCTGTTTTCTGTGAGATTTGAGACCTTTGAATATGTTTAAGACTTAATTAAGAGCTGTGCTGCACTCTTTTCCCCTTTCTACGGTTTCTCACAAGAGTGCGTTTTACCTAGAAAGGTTTTTAATGAGGCAGCATTGCACAATCAACTCAATTATCTTAATTATCTCTCTTGTGTCATTTGTTTTGTTGGATTTGGTCATTTGGAGTTGAGTTCAGTTTTGATTTGTGAATGTGAAATTTGGTAAGTGATCTGATTGAGTGATTGTGAACTTAGAAGTTGTAATCTGTGAACTTAGAACTTATAACCTGTGCTTGTGATCTGATTGAGAATGTCATATTTATTAAGTGTTGTATGAGATGAATTTTTTGAGGTGATTTAAGGGGACCGGGCAGTGGGCTGACACGGCCCGCAGAATTGGCCGTGCTCAACGGGCTGGCACGGCCCGACTACCAACCGATAGGGCCGTGCCTCGGCCGTAGAGCAGGCACGGTGCACGATTTAGCACGGCCCAAGCAGCCCGCGTGCCGTGCCGGCCCGAACCCCAGCCGGCCGGGTCTGGCCCGGGCCAGGCCAGGCCGGCCCTATGGCCATATATAGTATCGGGCTTGGTCTCACAGATGAATCGAACCTCGGCTGAAATCATGCCACCGCCCCCACCCGACACCGATGGCCCACCGCGCGCGTCGCGCACGGCGCAGGCTCGGCGGGCCATAGGAGCCCTCGACCACGAACGCCTCATCAGCGTCCGAGGAGGACGCGACGATGACGTGCGTCAGCGTGATGCCGTAGGAGGAGCAGAGGCCGCCGATGTGGCGACGGACAGAGAGGAGAGGCGGCTTGCTGCTGGCGGCGGAGAGGAGAGGCGTGGCCTGCTGCCGACATCGGCATCGGCGCCGGCGGCCTGCTGGCGGAGGGCGTCGAAGGCCGGCTCCAAGGACTCGAAGGCCTCGAAGAGGGTGATGAACTGCGCGACTGGGAGGGTGCTGGTAGGCTCGCGTTCGTCTAGGAGCGGTCGTGGCCTGCTGGGATGAACGACAGCGCGTTGAAGGAGATGGACGCCGCCGAGGCGTTTTGGGAGCTGCGAAGGGCGGCGATGTTGCGCGCGGTGGAGACGAGTGTGATGGTCACTTCAGGGAAGGAGCGGCGGATGAGGCATCTACGCTCATCCCGGTGATGACTCGGGTGTCAGTCGATTTGGCAGGCGACGAGTGAATTTGTGATACTGTGCTTCCAAACAATATTCCACAAAGCGAATTGTTATCCACTGGTGTTCTTGTGCACATCAGAATACAAGTGTACTCCCTCCGTACAGAAAAAAACACAATTCTAGCTTTTTGAATCTGGACACTACGTGTGTCCAGATTCAGAGTTAGAATTACGTTTTTTGACCGAAGTAATCATTTTACAGGTATATATGTTTTAGTCGCATCCAAAGGCATGAATAAGGCTTTATCTATCGTTGCATTCATACCAAACGAGTCTGAGGAAGAGGAATACATTAATGCTAACAAAGAATTAATAGCCTTATTATATTCACATATACAGTGAGCTAAACGTGGCCCTTGTTTGGCCTCTCGAGATAGTCCATATATCCCTTATTTTATTTCGCTTTTCATTGTGAGCAACGCTTGTTTCGCAATTAATAAAAGCTAGGGTCCATATCTTATGACGTGACACTCATTAATTCAGTTTATTATTATTATTATATACAAATAGAAGATACGGCTCCCGTTGGTACTTGGTAGGAGTAGAAACAAAACGAAAATGAAAAAAAATTGGTGGCCACAAACTAAACTTGTGTTCTTTTGGTTGAAAAAGAAAGAAAGAAAGAAAGAAAGGCAAGCAGGCAGGCGGGCGAATTAAAGCTCGCAAGTTGCGCGCCCATGAATGAATGCAAGTGTTTTTCGTTCCAATAGTATCCGCTGCAAGTTGCGGCCCAAGGAGCTGTCGTCTGGGCTCTCTGGAAGAAGCTCGTGTGGGATGGGGGCGGCCGGACAAGGACGGCTGCCTCACGCGCAGCACGAGCGGTCGTGCTCGGTATATCATGGAGATCACGACCTGGATCGGTTTTCCTCCCGGGGCTGTGCTGACAGCTCAGCCTAGGCGTTCGGTTAGACCGAACCGAACAGATCGGTTCCTCGGTTTGAAAGTTCGGTCGTCGAAAAATGGGCACCGATCGGTCAGTTCAAAAATCGAGGACCGAGCAAATTCGGTCTGGTTAGTTCGGTTCGGTCTCGTTCACGACCGAACTAACCGGACCAGACTAGCAGCCAGAAAAACAATAGAAGCTGTAGCAAATTTCACCTTCACCCAACCAGCCACTTCCGGGTGGGCGGCGGCCTGCGCTACCCCTCCCGGCTTCGGCGTCTGTGCTTCTGTGGCCGGCTAGGGGTGCCTAGGCTTCGGCATCTCGTGCTCGCCATTGTGCTGGTCATGCCCTGTGCTCGTGGAGTTGCGGTCACGACTTATCCTCGCCTACTCACGCTACGAGCCGTGGAGGCAGAGGAGCCACGGGAGTTGGCGGCGTGGGGGACTGAGAGCCTCGGCCCGGAAGAGGCCGAGAGGGAGAGATGTAGGTGCTAGGGTTGCTAAATCTTGGGCCGTTGTTGGCTATTGGGCTAAAGATGTTATGGGTCTTTTCTGTACTTCAGTTTGTTCGGGTTGTTCGGTTACCCGAGGGTAAAGACTGAACTAATGTCGGTTACTTCATACCAAAGAACGAACTTATGACTGAAATTTTCGGTCTCGGTCACTTCGGTCTCGGTGTTCGGGTATTTCGGTTTGGTCTTTGGTCGTCGGTTAATTATGCCCAGGGTTACTGACAGCAACGTTCGTCCGGCCGCGATCTGGATACACGTACGTACAGTACTCCGCGGTCTTTTCTTTGATTGTTGGTCTAGATTTTCGTGGTCGACGGTTGCACGTACGTACGTACACAAACACATCGTTGGTAGCTGTTGCGTAGTACTGTGATGTTGGCAGGCAGGCAAGGCGGCCTGTCGAGTCTGGACGGGGGTCCTCTACCTTTACGACGAAAGGCACATGCGTGCGTGGTGCGATTTGTCTTTGAAAATTCGTCTCGTCATACATCACGTGAGCCGTTGGATCTAGCTAGCAGAGCCAAGGATCCCACGCCAGAGAGACGGACAGCTGCTGTTGCCAGCGAGCTCCAGCAATGATTGGTCCCTGCCCCGGCCGGCTGCGATGACACATGATACATGATCCACTATCACTGTTCACTCAATCAGTAGTAGACAGATTAACACCTAGTTTAGTTTCAAAAAGATTTCTCAAAAAGTGTTACAGTATCCATCATATCGAATCTTGCGATACGTGTATGGAGCATTAAATGTAGACGGAAAAAAAACTAATTGCACAATTTGGTGGGAAATTACGAGACGAACGTTTTGAACCTAATTAGTCCATGATTGAATAATAATTGTCAAATAAAAACGAAAGTACTACAGTAGCTCAAAATCCAAACTTCAGCCAAGTAAACACGGGCTAAATAAACAACGAAACTTTCAGGTGGAGATAGGATACTACGCACACATGCCCTGCCCCCCTGCCTGCCGCGGCGGCGGCTTTTTTTTGCCGTTTGCTTTGCTTACGCGACCCGACCACCGGGTATACCCAGCGTGAGTGTGTGACGGGTGACGCCGTGACGGGGTCCGAGATCCTGCGTGTGCCGCTGCCGCCCTGCCGCCTGTAGTACTGGGGTTTGGCCGGCGGGCAAGCCGAACCCGGCTCGTCGTGTCTCGAATCATGGAGGCAGGTCGCGGGGTCGTCTAATCGATCGATCGCCGTCGCCGCGAGTAGGAGCAGAAAAGAAAAGATATCCAGGGGCAGGCAGGCAGGCAGGCAGGCAGGCAGGCAGGCAGGAGGGCGGGTGGCGGTGGTGCGGCCACATCGCGCGGCGGCATAAACAATTGCGGCTGACGGGACGGGAGAGGTGGCCGGTGGCGCCCGCCTCGCTACGGTGGCCGATATCTTTTGCTTTGGATTTGGATTCGTGCGCAGGCAGGAATTGCTGCTGGGCGTTGGCGACTTGTTGGAGTGGAGTGCGGCGGCGTCAGCACTCAGCAACGTCGTGTTGTCGTGTTTCTTTTTTTCCCGTTCCACTTGTGCTGCGAACCATGAAACACGGGTGCTTCATGAGTTTTTTTTATTTCTACTAGTACCACTAGTAGCACTCTACTACTCCGAGTTGGGTGCTCAAGTTACGAGACCGCGCTTTTAAAAAAAAAATTAACAACGGTCGTCGGTTCGTCGCAATAGGAAAGGTAACGTGGAGTATCGTACAATCATGAACAAAGAGAAAAGGGGTGTTAGGGTTTGTTTATTCCAATTTGGGACATAGTATAAGACACGCATGGAAACACTGCGACACACGCATAAGCGTCTCTTAGGTTAGGTTCTTTAGGGTTTTGTTTATTTCATTCGATGGTCGCTTTGTCTGCTTGTCTCTCTCATATCCAACTTTTTTTTGGAGAAACAAATCCACTTTTGGTTGGAACTCCGTCTCAATTCTCACAAGAGTTCAATTCCGAGGCTTATTGTTCAGTGTAACACGGCCCACTAAGATACCTTCCTTCAAGCCCGTGTTCAGATGCCACACCTAAGACCTTCGCTGTTTATTTTGCCTATATGAATGGGCCCATCCGCCATTTCAGCCCACCAATAATGTCACATAGCAAGAAATTTCACAAAACTCAGACAGTTCCTGCTTTTACATCACTTATTATTATTATTATTACTCAAACATTAATCAATGCAAATAATGGCGGCAAGAACGCATGAAACCCCACCACTCGACTCGAGCAAGCGTTTCATCACTAAGGTCCTTGCTGCCATGGAGATGAACTGGGCAGGCATGCTGATACCATGGTTTCAGATGAGCCTATGGTTAATGTGGTTAGCTTTTGTATAGAAATCGCTTCTTGTAAACATGTCAGATTGTACTGGTCTATATGATGAATCAAGATACCTGATCTTGTGAAGTACTGGAATCTAGAAATGGAAATGTAAGATTTTGTTCCTATTGATGTCTGCTTGATGTGTGTTCAAAAGCAATAATAGGTACCCATTCAGTGAAGACAAAAATACATCAGACTTGCACTCAAACAAAGTCATTTTGAGAAGCACATATTTTAAATCATTCAAAGCTCCTTCAGGTTTTTATGCCCCAGCAAGTTGTGCTATTACTGAACCAGCAACATATACTTCTTAGGCCACAAAAGACTAAGTTAGGTCTTCGCAAAAAAAAAAAAAGACTATAGTTAGGCCTCAAAAGACTATAATTAGCCATGTCCAAAATGCTATCTAACTAGCCTATACATACTAGAACTGAAGGTTATCTTCGGCCATGTTAGAGCTGTTATGAGCTAAGTAGAACTGCCAAAGACATTGTAATCTTTGGTCCACATTTGGCTCAACATTTTCTTGATCATTTTTCTGTTTTTTATTTCATAGCACTACAGGATACATTGAGCTTTTCGTCAAGCTGTGTGCAAAGGCAATCAAGTGCATTGTCTACCTGTGAACAACATTCTGGAGAGGGTGGCAGCCTTATATACCAGATTGAGGAATTTATGAGATAGGAACTTGTATCAAAGTTGAGCTTCAAGTTTCATAACACAGTACTAGCTTTATCACCGTTCAAGAAAGTATTATAGCAGAGAGAGTAAACTAGACTTGTATCCTTGAAACCAATCACGACATCATAGCAGCATTAGGTCCCCACGAAACACGAAGGACGCTGGTCTGCTCGGTGCTCCTTGACGGTCCGACGGCTGGACGCCGTCGAGGATCGAGCGGCGACGAGACGAGACCATGATATTTTTGGGTAGCACAGCACTGCAGTCTGCCTGCAGCGGCCTTTGATCGGCGTCGCAGCATCGATGTGCGCGGCGCGGGGGGTGGTGGAGACGTCGCGTCACCGACGCTAGCAGCTCGCTCTGTCGAATGGCCCGGCCGCGGTGACTGGGCGGTGCTGCCATATTTGCCCACCCTGGCACCCTGCAAGCGCGGAAACCGCTGGTCGCTACAGTGCACCGAGCGATCCATCTGGCCGGCCCCGCCGGTGGGCATCCGGATGGAAACACCGTCCCCGTCCGTGGATTGGTGGACGTGTACGTTGATGCATGTGCCATGCCAAACAGTCCGTGCTCGCGACCTGAGGGAGAGGGACATGCTATGCTAGCAAGCGTCGGTTGCCATGCCCCGTTGCTCTGCCGCCCCTGCCGGCTCATCACGATTCCGAAGCAAGTTTTCTGTCACCATGGCAAAGCCAGTAGCCGGTAGGAGTAACAAGAGCTGCTCCGTCAAACAGGCAGGCAGAGGGGGAGTACTGAAAAGGCCAGCAATCAAAAGATGAGAGCCAGCATGCAACAACTCAAGGACAAAACTAGGTCTAGACCACAATGGCGCCGTTCGCTGGTCTCGTAACCAGACCAGCCGGCTGATCCCCTCATAAGCTACTGTTCATCAACCAGCCGCTACAGTGTTTCTCTCTCTCACAAAACCAACCAGTTTCAGCCAAGTTTCAGACCAGCGAACGGGGCCATTAATATTGACCGATACGAGCAAAGATGCGTGCAAGGCACACCACAATGGCACAATTAATTAGCTAGCATACATACACCCTGTATGAACATGAATATCCGGTGTGCGAGAGATGCGTGCAAGAACTCTCCATCCATGCGCTTATATTACGCACGGTTTTTGGAACTCTGGCAATGTCGTATCCCTATAAACTCTCCTCTTCTCTCTAGTTTTTCTCTCCTATAGAATTTCTAATCGGCTCCAAGCCGAAACTCGGGCCCCCGGCTCTCCACCAACTAGATACTTCTGAAATCTGTGGTAAAATAACAGTAAAGCTAACTCTCACTAGGGTGTTTTAACCCCTGGCGTCACTCGATTTTTGGGCCATTGGATGGGCCACGCGTCATTCATGTGAGGGGCGTTCCCGCATCACCTCCTCCGTCTCCGCGGCGCCTCCCCACACGTCGTCCGCCTCCCCACCGAACACGTCTGCCTCCTCGCCGCCCACCAGTCTCCTCGCCCACCTAGCCACAGCCCGCCTGCCTTCCCACCGCGCCCACCCGCCTCGTCGGCCCCCGCCCGCTTAGCCGCCGCGGCCTCCCTGCGACCTCCCCGCCGTTGCCCGACTCGCGTGGGTTGGGGGCCAGGTGTTTGGGGCCGAGGGGCCAGCCGGTGGCTGCGACCTCCCCGCCGGTAGATGCGGCTAAGCATAATATAAGTGATACTAAGTTATGACTAGGCTATTCACGCAATGCATTTTTTATAATGAAACTATTTATAGATACAAATATCCATATTATTTTCTATAAATCTAGTCAGTTGTGACGTGCCTTATTTTGAGACGGGGAGAGTATTGATTCAGTATCCGCACCACCGGCTTGGCAGGCAAGCCGATAATCCTTCAGCCATAGTCCGAGGTTCGTTTCCCTAGAGTAGTTCAGGATGTTGGTTGGTGGTCGGTACCTTGGCGATGAGGCAGCGTTGAGGATGTGTCGGTCGAAGGCCTGAGGCCCCAGCAGGCTAGGACTCGGGCTTCGGTCCTCGCCACTGTCGTAGCGTCTGCCACCACGAGGGTGATAGCCGTGGCTAGCTCCCTCTCTTGAGTCGTCGTAAGTACGCCTACGAGTGTCGAGGGTGTTGCGGGCGTCACGGTTGCGGCTGAGATGCTGATGCACCGGAACTGCGGTGCGCTGCCTACCTCCTTGTGGCTCCTAGTGGACCAACGCGTCCTTTCCAGAGCGCTCCGAGGGCGTGCTCTGGCTGGTGTCGAGTTCGCGTCACCGAGAGAACGAGCTCTCTACCTACTGTGCCGCCGCACGCTCGAGCAGTGTGCGAATCTCGTGGTGGGCCCGATGATCTTCGGGCGTCGCGACCTCTAGACGACCACGGAGCAAGGTCGCTGCAGCGGCGATGTTCTGGCTCGCCCCGGCAAAGCGAGGGAGGGCTTCTTCATCGGCGATGATCCTCCGGTTCACATCGCGGGTCGCGGCACGTGCGCGCCCACCGTCTCGATGGCGCTCGATCTCCCGATCGAGCTCCACGCATTTCTGCTCGAGCTGGAGTCACGCTTCCTCGATCTCTCGGTGTTCGGATTTCAGCTGCTACACCCGCATAAGAGGTGGGGTGTAACATAACCGACCAATTATACGAAATTAAGTAAGAAAATCATCCGCCAGAGCAGACGATTTAGCAAACTTAAGCCCGTATAACCTGGTAGTCCGTGAAATTACGAAGGATTTCAAATCAACTTACATCCCAGCCAAGATCGTAATAAGTTTAGCGGTCACCAACACATATTACATAAAAGTTCGCATCTCAGATACATCAGAGTTTAAAACATAGTTATTACAAAACGAGTTCGAATAAAAGTAGCGGAAGCCATTTGTTTAAAACCACACACACTCACACGGAGTTCAAATACAGTGCCAGCTGATGATCATCTCCAACAAAAGCATTAGACGAGACGTACGGAATGACCATGCCCATGGTCCTAAGCATCACCCATCGTAGGATAAAGGCAGTTGATACAATAGCCATAATACATCTGCCCATCTGCAACAAGTGGGAATAAAACCCTGAGTACGAGAAGGTACTCAGCTAGACTTACCCGACATAACCAAAAATAAAGTGACACCAAGGATTATGAAGGGCTTTATAGTAGGTTAGCTAACTCATTTACAAAAAAAGCATTTTTAGCATTTCAAAAACCTTTCTAAAGACATTATTGCCAAGTTAATTAATTATAACCTGTCGACTAGATTTGCACCTATACTAGAACAAACATGTGATTAAGCCAATAATGATAACCAATGATCATTAACCACTTCCATATTGTCATATGCATTATAACTGTCCAAGTGTTCCATTAACATTACTACGATAAAGTAACTCAAGTCAAGTGCTCACTATCCAGGAGCGATGGCGATTCGAATCGATTCCTAACCAGCTGGTGATTTATTCCTTACACAAACCTCACTCACCCGCTAAAGTGAGATATTGATCACCGAGTCAACTATCCAGGAATCTCGAGTTTGCCAGGAACCACATGTACCCGGGGGCCGACCGACTGCACTTTGGTCTTATCATCTCGCCCCCATGTCCTACCACACCTGCTCCGGCACAGTGCACTGCGGGCAATCTACTTGGCCCGAATAATCTCCCAGCTTTACGGTCGGAAGGTACTTTATCCGGCCAGCTAAATGTAAGGCATGCGTTTAACATGACTCGAGGCCCAACAACGGTCGGTCCTTAATCGACACAGACGGAAAGCACTATAGTTCAAAACTCTGTAAGTCTCCGCCCGGTCTCAACTTTATTTAACACTTAGTTATACCATGACTTCATAGTCATCCAAGCAGATCCAGGTAACCACCTATAGCTCACAGGTGACAGGAAATCACCTGACTTCTACCGGTCTAAGCCAGCTAAGCATTGACTCGACTGCGGATACCAGGGTAACAAGGATATAGTATAACAAAGGTAGACAAGGTATAATGCAGCAACGGTTGCAAACAACTCCTGAACGTAATGCATCAATTAAAGTAAAGCATTTAATTAATAAAATCGGGGAGAAAATGCTCCGGGGCTTGCCTCTCTAGAAGGAGCTCGGGCGGTGATCGGGGCACTCCGAAATTTCCTCAACGTCCTCCTCGTCGGCTTCGGGCACTTCCTGCGACTGCACTTCGAGCTGCTCCTCGGGCTCCTCGGGTATGATGCTGGGTTCTCGGTTTGCGATCCTGTATGATGCAATGTGCGTAAGTGCTTATGCCATCGATGCATCGGATGAGATGAATACAATGGGTATGCTTTAATGCAAGGTAGTCAACATCATCCAAGAACATATACTACAAGCACATGTCATCTACTACATTCTCTTCTACTATTAATATGCTAAGTCAAGGCGCGGCGCGGGGGTGGCGATCGCGGGCACGCGCGCTGCTGTCGCGGCTGCTGAGTGAGTGAGGGAGTGGAGAGCGCAGCGCTGCTCGACAGGTGTAGGCGCGCGCGTGGAGCGGAGTCAGGCCGGCTGCGACGCGCGGCGGGCGTTGCCGGCGCATGGCCGCCACACGGCGGGCGTGCTCTGCCGCGGTCGGAACGGCGAGCGGGAACGGGCGCGACTCAGCACTGGGCAGGCCAGACGCGCGCGGGGCTAGGCTGGGCCGAGGCGAGGTGGGCTGGCGCGGGCGCGGGGGTTCGCTGGGCCGGCTTCGGCCGTGGGCTGAGAAACGAGGCGGCGGCCCGTGAAAGGAGAAAAGCCTTTTTCAAATTATATTTTCAAGAAATTTTCAAATACTAGCTTTCAAATATCATTTTGAGCAAGAAAATGACATCTTTTGAAAATGAAAGTTGTTTATAATTTAATCCTCCACATCTTTTCTTTTATGACCAAAGTCAATTTTAACTCAAAACCCTAATTTTGGAGAATTATTTTTAAAGCAGAATTTGGCAATAATTGCAATACAAACTTTGCTCCAAAAATTGCGCTAAATAATTCTAGATGATTTACAATCATAACCAAACAAGTTTTACTAACCTGGCAAGCATGATTAGGGCAAAAACAACCCTAAACAAGTGTATGCAACATTTACGTTTCACAAGCATGTTTCGTATGTTTCGAAGCAGGGTTTCAATTATTATTTACATGATTAGGTATGTATGATTAGGATGCTTGATGATGCATAATATGCATGATTTGCAGTGCCTAAATGCTGGCATAACACTGGGGTGTTACATGGGGCCACTATCTCCCCCTCGGTCTCGTCGTTGCGGTCATTTGTTGGGTTAGCTCCTCCTCGTGGAAGCTTTCGACGTGTCCCTCGGGGATACCTGTCATGAAGCATTCACGAGAGGGGTGATTGCTCCCCCTGCTAGAGTCAGAGCCAAAGGGCGACTCTAGCTCCTCTGTGAGGAGGTCGTGGAAAGACTCCACAACGTGTTTGATCATCCCCACGAACTCGTTGTTCACGGGCGACGGGATCATGCGCTGCGCCACAAGGTGGCCAATGGTCTCTACGGCGTTGTAGAGACCGAACGGGAGCACTGTTGGGGCATTGCGGATGAGGTATTCTGGGGAGAACGGCTCTCTCCTGATAAGCTGTGCCACGACATTGGTGAACGAGAAGGTGAGGTAGCACAGGTTCTCCCAGGACAGTTGGGGTCCTAGGAAGACGCCGAGTTGACGCTCCCACCTTCTGTAGTCGAAGTCGAGGAGCTGGCCGCTTTCGGGGCCACGGCCCTCCGGTAGATGCAGCCGTTGCTACTCGAGCATCTCGGTGATCATGTCAAGGCCGGTGGAGTGGAAGGGTTGAACGACAATGGGCGCCCGAGCCAGCTCTCCCTCCGCCGTGACGATGAAGCCCAGGTCCCTGAAGCGCACATGTGCGCCTGGGACCCAGCTGATGCCGTGACTAGCCATCCGTGGCCTGATGTTAATGTCGGGACACGCAAAAACCCCTACCTGGTGCACCAACTGTCGGTGTTCCAAATAAACATCAATGGGTAAATTTGTTTTATTGCGTGTCTGGCCCAGATGGTGTGCTAAAAAGACACAAGGTTTATACTGGTTCGAGCAGAAAGTCCCTACGTCCAGTTCGTGGCTGCTGTTCGTGTTATTAGCACTGAAAAGTTCGTAGTAGGGGTTACAAATGGGCGAGAGAGGGACATGACCCAAGTCTCTGATGGAAAGATCGAATGGGTGCCGAGAGCTTGGTTGCTGCTCAGCTATGTGTTCGAGGTTTAACACTAGTGGTTCTGCAGTGATGTGGTGGATCGATCTCCTCAGTGGGGTGCCCTGCTTTCCCTTTTATAGGCCAAGAGAGAGCAGGGATTACAGATGAGAGAAAAGAGGAAAACCAGAGGCAAAGGAAGTCCATCAAGGACGCCGGGTCTTCCTTTTCCTCTATGCGGGCCCCGCTGACATGGAAGGCGGTGATAGGGATAGCTCCATGCCAGGCGCATGTTCGCTAACGATGCCATGTCCTGGCATTGTCAGTGAGTTGTCGCGTCCCATCCCGCCCCAACGGGCGGCGCGGCGGACCTGGGTGCTGATCAACAGCCATACAAGGAGCAGGTAGCACAGTGACCGCACGTCCGTTATTGTGGATGATGCGAGTTTCCTTCTGGACCGTAGTGGTTGTCCTGAGCTTCTGTAAGGATCCATGCCCGAGGGCAAATGATGGCGCCCACAACACTGTAAGGCAAATGTCGGCGCCTACAACACTGTTTGGGCTCTGACTTGCCTGGAAGGTCGCAAAGCACCCTTCTAGCGTGGCCATACGGTACTGTGCTGTAGGCGTGCAGGGTATGGTCCTCGGTATTGCGGTTGACTTGAGTGCCCTACCTTATCTGCGCGTGTCGTTGTAAATGAGTCACCCTCAGACGTCGAGCGAGGCGAAGCCAGCCCTCAGACGTCGGGCGAGGCGGGGCCAGCCTTCAGGCGCCGGGCGAGGCGGGGCCAGCCCTCAGACGTCGAGCGAGGCGGGGCCAGTCCTTAGATGTCGGGCGAGGCGAGGCTAGCCCTCAGACATCAGGCGAGGCGGAGCCAGCCCTCGAGGGTCGGGCGAGGCAGAGCCAGCCCTTGGACGTCGGGCGAGGTGGAGCCAGCCCTCGAGGGTCAGGCAAGGCAGAGCCGTCCCTCAGGAATCAGCCGAGACAGAGCCAACCCTCGGGGGTTGGGCGAGATGGGGCCCACGGCCGCAGTGCCCACCGAGGCAGAGCCAACCCTTGTGGGTAAGACGAGGCAGGGCCCACCACCTCGGTGGCAGGACAAGGTGGGACCCAGCAAGAGGTGTAGTCGCGCTCTTGATCGCGCGGATGAATCAACGTTGATGGTCATTAGCTCCTCCTCTTCGGGTACCCTACTATTGGTCCCCGACAGTAGCTCCGGGTCCCCGACGATTCGAGTAGAATCGCCTGGGGGATTTTTTGACCTGCCAATGGTTACGTGAGAGCGCACCCGGTGGGTGTAGCCCCCGAGCAAGCGGAGGAGTAGAATACTCCTTCAGAGGTTTTTCTGAAAGAGGGGACTCTGAGGGCCCTGGCCCTCTATTGTTGCCTATGGCGTGTCCTGAAGATGGTGATTCCTTTTTGCCAAGGTCGGACCCTTCGCGGGTATGATCATAAGATTTGGTGGTTTGTTAGCTGGATAGTTTGATTGGGGTCCTAGCATCCCATTCGCGGGGATCCGACCAGGGTCAGCCTGGCTGAGACTCAATCGTGGGGCGAGATGCCCGTAGCGCTCATGCACCTAGGTGCTAGCCGCTTGTGTGGCCCATCAATTTCCATCCTGTCGGTGTTTCGTATAGGCACCGGCAAGTAAATTTATAGTAATGCGCGTTAGGCTCGGATGGTGCGCTAAAGGACACAAGACTTATACTGGTTCGGGCCGAATGTCCCTATGTCCAGTTTGTTGCTGCTCGTGTTATTAGCACCGTGAACGCTTCGTAGTAGGGGGTACAAAAGATCGAGAGAGGGACTGGTCCCAAGTCTCTGATGGAAGAGTTGAAAGGAGGTTAAGAACTTGGTAGCCGCTTGACTGTGTGTGTGTGTCTTCTGCTGTTCGATTAGAAGTCCCCCTTTGATGGTGGAAGCGCATCCCCTTTTATAGAGGAAGGGGCTGGCTTTTACAAGGGTGAGGGCTTTAGGATGCGTACTCTACTTAGTATTGTGGCTTACGTCTACCCGGCCTGGTTCTTCATTCTGATGAGTGCGAAGGAAGATAAGCGCCTACAATACTGTCGATGTCTCTGTAGAATGTCAGGTTGGTTATAGAATGCTACCCTGCGCAGGGTATGGGCCACAGTACAGTGGTTTTGACTTATGAGCCTCCCCTAGCCTTGCTCCACACGCCTTCTGGTTCCTATGAGTCTTCGTCGGAGGGACGCGGGGTCAGGGTCTGGAGTAGCGCCGTGGCCAAGGTCTTCTGTCTTGGTGGACCTGGGGGGTCAGGAAGCGGGCACCGCTCCCCTGGGTCCATAGCATGGTGATGGAATACCCGTCGTCCGTGGAGATAGCAAATCCTTTTGTGGAGCATAGCGATTGTCGTATATCTTCATCGGGTTCCGTGTCCTAGAGCTAAAGGCGGTGCCTACAACTCTACAGGGCGAAGAGCACGCACCTGTAACACTTTTCGGGCTCTACGGCGCCCGGAAGGGTCTAAAGCACTTGTCACGTCGTTCCCCGGTAGTACTTTTCCTGCCAGGGTGCAGGGTATGGTCCTTGGAGCCATGGTTGACCCGAACGTCTTATCTTGCCCTGTACCCATCATTATGAGGGAATGGGTGGAGTTGTCAGGTAAGATGAAACCAGTCTTTAGATATCGAGCAGGGCGAGGTTCGTTCCTGGCCGTCGGGGTGAAACGGAGACCAATCCCTATCTCTTGGGCGAGACCGACCCCGCCCCTCCAGGGTCGGGCAAGGCGGAGTCTATCCTTCAGCCCTCGGGCGAGACTGAGCCCGCCCCATAGGCATCGGGCAAGTCGGAGACTAGCCCTGAGCCCTCGGGCGAGACCATGCCCGCCCCAAAGGCGTCGGGCAAGACAGAGACTAGCCCTAAGCCCTCGGGCGAGGCAGAGCTACCCCAATGGTGTCGGGCGAGGCGGAACCAAACTCCTGTCGTTCGAGCAAGGAACGCTATGGCGCCCTTATCCATCCAGAAGTTCTTATTGTTTGGTAGTTATTGGTTCCACCTTCTGGGGTACCCCGGTATTAGGTCCCCGATAGTAGCCCCCGAGCCTCCAGGTGATTCGGATAGAACCGCCTGGAGGGTGTTTTCGGACCCTTCGCGTGTAAGGCTGAAGGACTTAGTTTTTCGTCAACCGGATATTTTTCGAGGGGGTCGTGGTATCCCGTTCACGGGGATCTCATTCAGGGCTGACCTAGCCAGAGCTTGACCGTGGATAGAGACCTCAGTAATGCTGGTGCCCTTGATTTCGGATCATTCGTGGACCTGTCCCTAGTTGGGCCGGTCGCCGAGCTTCTGGGCCCTAGGTGGGCCAAAGAGAGAAAGATCTTTGCGACCGGCGTTTCCCAGATGGGTAGAGAGTCCGGATTCGCCTGGGGAAGACTAACCGTCCACCATGACTTTTGGTGGGAAAGGATAGGGACTGCGGGCGCGTGTCCCGTGCCGTGACACGGCGGTGCGCGTGGCAGGCCCGGAGATCGAGGCGGACGGTTGCCCTTCTCGCGTCCATCGCCCCTATAAAACCACGGGGTTCGTCCCCAAGGTTCCATATTTCGCTCCCTTGCCTTTGCGTCTTGAAACATCCGCCGCCAATCGCCCTAGCCTCCTGCGCCCGCGCCACCACCGTCAGTCGGCTTGCATCCATGTTGCAGCCGCCGTCAAGCTTGCGCCTGCCCCGTAGCCGCCATCGAGCTCGCGCCCACCTTTCTCCCTAATTGCTTTGATGGAGTTGTGGGGCATTTCTAGCATCACCCCATGGCGTTTGGAGGGCCTCGTCCACCGTGGCCTTCTCCGCCCGCTGTCCGCCGTCCAGGAGTGGCTGCTACCTGGCGACGAGGGTGAGCCGGTGCCACCCGGAGGGTATGTCGTTTCTTTCGCCATCTTCCATGAGCGGGGATTTGCGGTACCCGCGCATAGATTCCTTCGGGGGCTGCTGGATTATTATGAGGTGGAGCTGCAGCATCTAACTCCCAACGGGGTTCAACATATGGCGGCGTTTGTTGCCCTGTGCGAGGGTTTCGTGGGGATCGATCCCCATTTTGATCTGTGGCGGTATTTCTTTACCATTAGTTTGTCGAAGAGGAAGATTGGAGGGAAAGATGTGAACGCGCCAATGGGATGTGCCAGCATTCATCTGCGCCATACCCGGTCGAGGGGTTACCCATACATGCGTCTGGCGACATCCAACAAGGGATGGCACTCGCAGTGGTTTTATGTTAGGGATGATGTGAGTGCCACCCTACCGAGGTACACGGGTCGCCTTATTGAAGAGGCTCCGGAGTCGTGGAGCTGGGGCATCCAGTCCAAAGACAAGAAACACCTCTCCGACCTTCTTTCCACCCTTCAAGCCCTGAAGGATCGGGGCATAAAGGGGACGGGGATTATCGGCGCCTATCATGCGAGGAGGGTGGCGCCGCTGATGGCGCGCGTGCTTCCCCTGCATCGGATGATGCCTAGAATGTCGTTTGAGGGGATGGTGCTTGTTGACGAGGCGCTCCCCTTTTCAGAAGTGGCACAGCGCATTAAGGAGGCGATAGAGCTGACGAAGGACTCCAAAGGCAGCATCCTCGACATTGTGTATCCGGTGCCCGAACATCCCCCAATGCGGCCAGAACCTGGGTTCCTCGAATTCGTAAGCCCTCTTCTCCTGTGCTCTTTTCTTTTTCCTGAATCTCCATTTTTTAATACTTGCTTTTGTGATGTTGGGACCAGTCGAGGGGGCTAGTACGGTTCTGCTGCCGAAGGACAAGGCCATGGCAGTGGCGAATCGACTCGCGGCCGAGTGGGACAAGAAAGCAAGGGAGCAGATGAAGAGGGCGAAACGACAGAAGCAGGAGGCACGGGATCGGGGAGAGGACGTGAGGAGTGACGATGACGACGACGACGATGGTGATGACGACGAGGTAGCCGTCGGCGTGGATTGGGACATCCTAGGGGATGAGGACATGCTGACAAGTGGCCACCCATCTGTGCAGGGACCCTTCCCATTCCATGCGGAGGAAAGTGAATCGGTGAGGTCGGTGGAGGCCGGTGGGTCCGCCGCTTCGTACGGCATGCCGGCCGAGGACCGGTGGATGGAGGATAGCGGGCCTGCCACTGTCGACCCGAGGTGATGGTGGAGGGGAGTGGCTCTGGTGCCACACCCCACGAGATGTGGGAGGGGAGTGGCTCTGGTGCCGCGCCCCATGAGACGATGGAGGGGAGCGGCTCTGGTGCCGCGCCCTACGAGACAATGGGGGGGAGCGGCTCTGGTGCTGCGCCCCACGAGGTGAGCCCCCTTGCCCCAGAGCAGGGGGCAGGCTTGAAACGGTCCCGCCCAGATGAGTCGGGGCAGAGATCTGGGGATCCGTCCTCAAAACGCTTCCGCCGGCCGAGGGCGTCAACGTGAGCTACTGATTCCCCTGTTTTCATCCTTTTTCCATTTCTATTTTGATCTAATGGCTATTACCTTTGTGTAGGTTCTTGTGGACGGGTCACCCCCTGGGGCTGGTGCCCAAGAAGAGTCTCGCCATTCAGGTGGGACAGATGGCGTTGCCTAGTGTCGCCCCTATTTTGGGCAGGAGTGGTGCCGACGTAGGATCTGCGTTGGCCAACCCGACGGCGTCTGTGGTGGCGCCCACGCCCGCGGAGGTTATCGAGCAGGCGGCTTCCTCCATGGTGGACGTGGTACAGCCGGCCAAGGGCTGCATAGGGTCAGGAGGGAGCCACCCCTGGCCCCTTTGTCGGGAGGAAACCGCTCCCCCGCGCGCGGGGAGCCGCCGCTTCAGTGGATGGCCGCTCAGGACCCGATGTCGGCTCTTTTCTCGCTTGATGATCATTCCGAGAGCATGGAGTGGGAGGGTCTTGACATCAGAATTTCGACCATGCTGGAGGCCCTGGACCATGCCAGAGGAGCCCTGCGTGAAATCATTGTTCCTACTACCTAGGTATTCGCTTGATTTTCTTCTTTCTTCGCATGTTTTTGTGTTTTCACATTTCTAATACCAGTCTTCTTCCTCTTCAGACTCTTGTTGCTCGTAGCCGGAATAAATCTCGATTCCTCCGTGAGCAGAAGGCGGAGTGGGATCGCCTTTCTGAGGAGGCCCGGCTACGAGCAGATATGGCCGCACAGCTTGCTGCCGCCTAGGAGCGGGAGGCCCAGGCGCGTGAGGACACGGAGGAGGCCCACGGGATGTTTGAGGATTTGTCAGCGAGGTCAAAGCTAGATGAGGAGGAGATTGCTAGGCTCCGAAAGGAGCGAGACGAGCTGCTGCAGAGGAATGCCATGGCTAATGAGAAGGCCGGCGAGGTCCTAAAGGAGCTAGAGATGGAGCGGGACCTCAGACGAAAGGCCGAGAGTAGGGCCACGGCCCTTCAGCAGAAGGTGGATGTGGACGTCAAGGTGGTCCGCTCCCTCCGTTCAGATCTCGGTGATGCGGTGAGCCAAAGGTTGAGCGCCGAAAACATTTCTATCAAGCTAGAAAAGGAGCTCGCCCATGTACGAAGGACCCTTCAAACTGAGAGCGATGAGCACGATCATCTGCAAGCTGCGGTCGGGGTGGTCCTTGATGCCCTGAAGGTGGTGGAGCCGGTGGAGACCAGCCCGCTCGCGGCTCGTGCCACAGGTATCATGGCTCGGGTGGGCCATCTTGAGGAGAGTGCTTTTCACGCCGGGATCACCCAGGCCTTCACCATCGCCCATGCTCATTATGAGAAGGAGATCAACCTGAAGGTGATGAGCGAAGGTTTCCTGCCTACCTATGAGGATGATGAGCTGGAGGCGATTGAGAAGGTGGTGGCTCCCCTTGCGAAAAACCTGGCGGATAATCTGAAAGAAATGGTTCTCCCTTCGCGGGAGTAGTTAGTCGAATAATTTTGAGAACAACTTATATGTAATATGTGAACAAGCGTCGGTATTTTCGAGTCTGGACGCAGTTTCATGATTTTGCTTCGTAATTTCGTTTTGTTTGATTTTTTGCGATCTTACCAATCTGTTCCCCCTAATCTTGCCGCTGGTGTTGATGCGAGGAGATTGTTTCGAAAAAAGGAAGGGAGGTAGCCGTAGCTAACCAGCCCTCGAGTGAGGTCTGATCCCTTGCATTTGCTGGGGTCGGGTGTTACTGGTGACCGGAACGTTTGGATGGAATCCCAATCCGTGGTTTTTATGACAGGGTCGGCAAGTCCTTGGATGGCATTGCCATATTCCTCGCCCTGTCTTCCAACAGAAATCCCCAAATGGGGACTCTATGGGCTCGGCAAGGTAGGCCCTTCGAACCTGTGTCCCTGTATTGAGCGGCTCGAGCCCCGGGCCTTATCAGGGTCTGATAGGGGTCGGCCGTAATTTGCGTGTTACCCTGTCCTCGATTTTCGCAATCGGAGGGGCTGAGTAAACGACACTTGCCTCGACGGCTCGAGTATCGCGCTCAATGCGCTCACTAACGGGTACGTTCGTGTGGAATATGGGTCCATCATTTGCTGATGGGGTCGGCAGAGCCATCTGGTGGCACTCCACAATTTCTTAACCCGCCTCCCGACAGATGCCCGAGCCGTTCGATAGGCTCAGGCGGCCCAATGGCCTCTCCTCAATGGAGATTCTATGGGTTTGGCTCAGGGTTTAGAATCGAACGAGAAAAGGTAGAGACGCCCCTGTTCGTTTCTGAGCGGGGTCGGGCAAGGCCACTGGGGCTCGTCTCGGTTATTTCTCCCTGGCTCTATTTGGTACGAGGCGGCCTGGAGCCCTTCGTGGGTCGGCCTTCGAACCTCGGCCTACTGTCACCTATATCGAGTGAGGCGACGGTCGTTTCGTGACACGACACGAAGCGTTGGGATGCAACGTTTTGCATATGTAATGTTTTGAATGCAAAATTTAATCGAAATAAAGGAGGGTCGGTAACGTTACCTTGGTGGCATGAGTGGCGGAAAAGCTCCTACCAGATGGGTTCGGGCCCTGACGTTTGTGACGAGGTTGGAGTAACCTGCATAAGAATCACTATTCTTTGTTTTCGTATTTTGGTGGTGATCCGAGACGTTCGATTAACTTGGGCAACCTGATAGCTTCTCCTTTGGGGGAGATTCTGTAGGCGGACCCCTCTGAATCCTTCTTGAGAAGGCAGACGTCGAAACTGGAGACGCGGGGGGCGTTGAGTGTGATTTTTCTGGTGAACAGAAACACCGTAGCTATCGGGGCGTAGGGTCTGCTAGTTCGTCCAGCCTTACTCAAAGTTTTATGCCCGTATTTCGCGCCCCTGGTTTCAAGCGTACGGAGGGGTCGGGTGAGGAGGATATCTAGACTGGTAGACACACTCGGCAGCCCCCGAGTGATGTTTGTGTCCCTGCCGTTTGATGTGGTCGGAAGCTCGGTAAAGAATTTTAACGCGTAAAGTAAGAAGGCATAGATGCTTATCTTTCTTTGGACATTCGTTCATCGTTTGCTCCCCTTCACAGAGATCCTATCATCGGATCATTCCGTGGTCCTACATGGGGAGGCGAAGGGTCGTCTACCCATGTGGGCGCCTTAATTGCCGCGTCCGGAGTGGGTCAGTGGCGGGCCATACCAAGGCAGTGTCCAGTTTGACCGGTGGGGACGCCATGTCGATCGGGGCGCATCTCGTCAGTTCCGGCGTGTCCCCACAGGTGTCTATCAGCATTGATTCCGTATTTAAGGAGGGTAAGGGAGAGGGTTTTTTGTCCAACCTTTCGCCTTTCCTTAGCTGCGGTGTCTCCTCTTTACATAGGGAGGGGAAGGAGAGTTCTCATCGCACCTCTTCTTCTGCCTCTGAGCCGCTACCTCTCCTTCTTCCTTTCCGCCAAATGCGTCCGTGCATTGCGGCGGTTCCTGAGTGAGGACGGGTAATGTCAGAGAGAGAGAGAGAGAAACTCACTGATCCGCTCCTGATTCCGGAGCGTGATGTCGAGCTGGAGGTCATCCAACGTAGATGAGGTGGTGCGGGCCGCCTTTGCCGGGAAGAGCTTGATGCCGCCGAAAGAGGAGGAGTACTGGAAGGTGTCGAGCGTCGTTAGCCTCATCGTCATTCATCGCGACCTCCCCACGGCGGGAGGCGCCTTCCGTTCAGGCACCATTGTCGGGGTTGTGGTTGATGATGATGGCGTAGTCCCTGGATGCCCCGGCGGGGGGGGGGGGCACCACAGTCACCGGCGTGGTGCTCGATGTTGCAGATGGTGGCGCCTTCGAAGGTCTTGCGGAGTGGTAGGGCGTCGCCGATGGGGAGCGTGACGCGGTGGCCGCAGTAGAAGAACTAGCCCGTGTACATGTCCTCGGCGGTGACGAAGAGCTCCTTCTGGTGCTTGTGCCTGAAGAGGTTGGTACTGTGACCGTGGTAGCAGTTGTAGTCGAGCTGGGCAGAGATTGTAATCGAAAAGTTTTGTGGGGGAGCCCCCGAGTGGCTTGTCTTTTGAATTTAAGAGTACATTAGCCCTTTTCGTGACGAGATTGTTTTGTAAGCGGTGAATTTGTGCAAAAATGTACAAATCTTCATGTTTTGTTGTGGCAAACCATTTTTTAGTTTCCTTTACTTCGAAGGAGGTTTTTGGTGCCTTCCGATTCTTCTCATAGTTCAGCTCCCAAAAACTTGGGGTACGGGCGGAACGATTCTGATCACGCTGGTGAGCGAGGAGGCCGTAGCTGCTAGGGCGTGGGTTTCCCACAGTCGTACCAGTTGTACTAAGAATCAGTTCTCGAAGTCCTAGTTTTTGGGAGGAACTTAGAGAAAGTTTGACACATGGGATGTTCGTGAGGTAAACATACTTATATCGTTTGTACCAGCCCCTGAGCGAGGTCTGACCCCTTGCATTTTGCTGGGGTTGGATGTCACTAAAGCTTGGGGATTTGTAAACACAAAAAACTGATAAGGACAAAGTATGCGTTTATTTAGGGGTTGAAGCAACGTAGCTGTTCGATGTTCCAGGCGTTGGTGAACACCTCGCCGTTGATGGTTTTCAGCCTGTAGGTGCCCGGGCGAAGTACTTCCGCGATGACGTAGGGCCCTTCCCAGGGCGGCGAGACTTTGTGGCGGTCCTTGTAGCTCTGCACAAGGCGGAGGACGAGGTCCTCGACATTGAAGGATCGACTCCATACCCGCTGGTTGTGGTACCGTCGCAACGCCTGCTGGTACTTAGCTGAATGGAGGAGGGTGATTTCACGGGCTTCATCTAGTTGGTCCATGGCGTCCTGGTGGGATGCCTCGGCCCCTTGTCCATCATACGCTCTGATTTTTGGCGCTCCATAGTCAAGGTCCGTTGGAAGAACAGCCTCAGAACCGTAGACCATGAAGAAAGGTGTGTAGCCGGTGGCCCGGCTAGATGTTGTCCTTAGGCTCCAGAGCACGGCCAGAAGCTCAGTGAGCCAGCGCGCACCGAACTCGTTCAACCGGTTGAAAATTCTGGGCTTAAGGCCTTGAAGGAGCATGCTGTTTGCGCGTTCGACCTACCCGTTCGTCCAGGGGTGCGCGACGGTTGCCCAATTGATCCGGATGTGTTGTTCGTCGCAGAATCGAATGAATTTCCTGCTGGTGAACTACGTGCCGTTGTCCGTGATGATGGAGTTCGGTACTCCGAAGCGATGGATGATGTCGAGGAAGAATAGCACAGCTTGCTCGGATTTGATCGTGGAGATGGGTCGAGCTTCAATCCATTTTGTAAATTTATCTATGGTGACAAGCAGGTGGGTGAAGCCCCCGGGCGCCTTTTTGAGTGGCCCAACCAGGTCGAGCCCCCAGACCGCAAAGGGCCATATGATGGGGATCGTCTGGAGTGCCTGGGCTGGGAGGTGAGTTTGCCGAGCGTAGTACTGACATCCTTCGCAGGTGCGTACAATTTGCTCGGCATCGTCTACTGTGGTAGGCCAGTAGAAGCCCTGTCGGAATGCATTACCAACTAAGGTCCTTGGTGCGGCATGATGACCGCAAGCCCCACCGTGGATATCGCCTAGCAGAAGTTTTCCCTGTTCGCCAGGGATACAGAGCTGCAGGATCCCGATGTGACCCTGTATGTAGAGTTCGCCCTCTACAAGAACGAAGGACTTGGCGCAGCGTGCGAGCCGTCGGGCTTCCGCCTTGTCCGTTGGTAGTATGTTGCGGAGGAGGTAGTCGAGGTAAAGCGTTCTCTAGTCGTTGGGAGGGTCGGACTCCGCTGCTGTGTCCTCTTCAAGCGCCATGACCTCGGGGTCGGGTGGAGTGATTGGCGGATTGGCCCCTGGGATCGGACTAGATGGGCCATCATCGGCTTGTTCCGACCCCGTGTAGCGTATCGAGGGTTTGTGTTGATCGCTAGCAAAGACGCCTAGCGGGACTGGCTCTCGGCCGGATGCTACTTTCACGAGCGTGTCGGCTGCTTCGTTGAGGCGCCTTGGGATGTGGTTGAGTTCGAGGCCATCGAATCTGTCCTCCAGCCGTCGGACTTCTTTACAGTATGCCTCCATCTTGGCGTCGTGGCAGCTCAACTCCTTCATGACCTAGTTGACGACCAGCTGGGAGTCGCCTCTGACGTCGAGACGTCGGATGCCCAACTCGATGGCGATTCGTAGGCCGTTGATGAGCGCTTCGTATTATGTGATATTGTTTGATGAGGGAAAGTGGAGCCGAGCCATGTACCTCATGCGGACCCCGAGGGGAGATATGAAGACTATTCCCGCGCCGGCGCCGTTCTTCCTCAGCGATCTGTCAAAGTACATCGTCTAGTACTCTTGATCGACGATTATTGGCGGCATCTAGACCTCGGTACACTCTGCGATGAAGTCAGCCAGCACCTGGGATTTGATCGCTGTTCGGGGGGCATAAGTAATGCCCTGATCCATCAGCTCGAGCGCCCACTTTGTGGTTCTTCCTGTAGCGTCCTGGCTACGGACGACATTGCCGAGGAGGAAGGGCGTCACGACTGTCACAGGGTGTGACTCGAAGTAATGGCGTAGCTTTCTCTTGGTGATGAGGATTGTGTAGAGGAGTTTCTGGATTTGGGGGTAACGGGTTTTGGAGTCGGATAGCACCTCGCTGATGAAGTAGACAGGGCGTTATACCTTGAAGGCGTGCCCCTCTTCCTCTCTCTCTACAACTAAGGCGGAGCTGACCACTTGCATGGTGGCCGATATATACAGCGGGAAGGATTCTCCGTCGCACGGAGGGACTAGGACTGGCGGTTTAGTTAGAAATTGTTTAACCAAGTCAAGCACCTCCTGTGCCTCGGCTGTCCACTTGAAGTGGTCAGCTTTCTTTAGGAGTCGATAAAGGGGAAGTCCTCGTTCGCCGAGGCGCGAAATGAATCAGCTGAGGGCGGCAAGGCACCCTGTGATTCGCTGAACCCCTTTTATGTTCTGGATCGGGCCCATTCTTGTGATGGCTGAGATTTTCTCTAGGTTGCCTTCTATGCCTCGTTCAGAGATAATAAAGCCGAGCAGCATGCCCCTCGGGACCCCAAAACACATTTTTCGAGATTGAGTTTGATGCCGTTTGCGTAGAGTTTCGCAAAGGTTTGTTCGAGGTCGGCGACAAGGTGGTCGGTCCTTTTGGACTTAACTACGATGTCGTCAACGTAGGCCTCAACGATCCACCCGATGAGGTCCCCGAAGCAGTTGAGCATACAGCGCTGGTAAGTTGCCCCAGCATTCTTCAGACCGAACGGCATTGAAATGTAGCAGAATGATCCGAAGGGGGTGATGAAAGATGTCGCGAGTTGGTCGGACTCTTTCATCACGATCTGGTGGTAGCCGGAGTATGCATGAAGGAAGCAGAGGGTTTCGCACCCTGAGGTGGAATCAACTATTTGGTCAATGCGTGGTAAAGGAAACGGGTCCTTTGGGCACGCCTTGTTGAGGCCTGTGTAGTCGACACACATCCTCCATTTCCCACTCTTCTTTCATATGAGAATGGGATTTGCCAGCCACTCTGGGTGGTTTACTTCCTTAATGAATCCTGTGGCTAATAGTTTGGCTATCTCCTCGTCGATGGCCCTGCGTTTCTCCTCGTCGAAGCGGCGTAGGCGTTGCTTCACTGGCTTGGAGCCCGGGTCGATTTTTAAGGTATGCTCGGCGACCTCCCTCGGGATGTCTGGCATATCCGAGGGTTTCCACGCAAAGATATCTTTGTTATCACGGAGGAAGTCGACGAGCGCGCTTTCCTATTTGGAGGAGAGCGTAGTACCAATGCGTACCCTCTTAGCCTCAGAGCTTCTGGGGTCTACGAGGACCTCCTTGGTGCCCTCGGCTGGTTTGAATGACCCGGTTGTTGTCTTGGCGTCGGGCGTTTTTTCAGCAACCTCCTCCCTGAGGGTGATGAGCTCTTTGGAGGCGATGACCGCAGAGGCGTGATCGCAGCATTCGACTTCGCACTCGTAAGCGCGGTGGAAGGAGGTGTCGATAGTGATGACCCCGCGGGGGCCCGGCATCTTCAGCTTAAGGTACGTATAGTTGGGGACGGCCATGAACTTTGAGTAACATGGTCGTCCTAGGATGGCGTGAAAAGCTGGAGGGAACCCCACTACGTCGAAGGTGAGGGTCTCAGTCTTGTAATTGGACCGATCCCCAAAAGTCACGGGCAGATCGATCTGCCCTAGTGGCATAGTCCATATATCCCTTATTTTATTTCGCTTTTCATTGTGAGCAACGCTTGTTTCGCAATTAATAAAAGCTAGGGTCCATATCTTATGACGTGACACTCATTAATTCAGTTTATTATTATTATTATATACAAATAGAAGATACGGCTCCCGTTGGTACTTGGTAGGAGTAGAAACAAAACGAAAATGAAAAAAAAAAGTGGTGGCCACAAACTAAACTTGCGTTCTTTTGGTTGAAAAAGAAAGAAAGAAAGGCAAGTAGGCAGGCCGGCGAATTAAAGCTCGCAAGTTGCGCGCCCATGAATGAATGCAAGTGTTTTTCGTTCCAATAGTATCCGCTGCAAGTTGCGGCCCAAGGAGCTGTCGTCTGGGCTCTCTGGAAGAAGCTCGTGTGGGATGGGGGGGCGGCCGGACAAGGACGGCTGCCTCACGCGCAGCACGAGCGGTCGTGCTCGGTATATCATGGAGATCACGACCTGGATCGGTTTTCCTCCCGGGGCTGTGCTGACAGCTCAGCCTAGGCGTTCGGTCAGACCGAACCGAACCGATCGGTTTCTCGGTTTGAAAGTTCGGTCGTCGAAAAATGGGGACTGATTGGTCAGTTCAAAAATCGAAGACCGAGCAAATTCAGTCTCGGTTAGTTCGGTTTGATCTCGTTCACGACCGAACTAACCGGACTAGACTAGCAGCCAGAAAAACAACAGAAGCTGTAGCAAATTTCACCTTCACGCAACCTGCCACTTCCGGGTGGGCGGCGGCCTGCGCTACCCCTCCCGGCTTTGGCGCCTGTGCCTCTGCGGCCGGCTAGGGGCGCCTAGGCTTCGGCATCTCGTGCTCACCGTTGTGCTGGTCATGCCCTGTGCTCGTGGAGTTGCGGTCACGGCTCGTACTCACCTACTCACGCTTGCCGCAGCGCTACGCTCAGGACGAGCCGTGGAGGCAGAGGAGCCACGGGAGTTGGTGGCATGGGGGATTGAGAGCCCCAGCCCGGGAGAGGCCGAGAGGGAGAGATGTAGGTGCTAGGGTTGCTAAATCTTGGGCCGGTGTTGGCTATTGGGCTGAAGATGTTATGGGTCTTTTCTGTATTTCGGTTTGTTCGGTTACCCGAGCGTAAAGACCGAACTAATGTCGGTTACTTCGAACCAAAGAACGGACTTATGACCGAAATTTTCGATCTCGATCACTTCGGTCTCGATCTCGGTTATTTCGGTTTGGTCTTTGGACGTCGGTTAATTATGCCCAGGTTACTGACAGCAACGTTCGTCCGGCCGCGATCTGGATACACGTACGTACAGGGCCCGTTCGCTGGTCTGAAACTTGACTAAAACTGGCTGGTTTTGTGAAAGAGAAACACTGTAGCGGCTGATAACATAAACAATATTTTGTGAGAGCAACCAGCCGGCTGGTCTACCAGACCAGCGAATGGCGCCAGTACTCCGCGGTGTTTTCTTTGATTGTTGGTCTAGATTTTCGTGGTCGACAGTTGGTTAGCTAGTCTGTCTGACAGGCGAGAGGTAGGTTGCACGTACGTACGTACACAAACACATCGTTGGTAGCTGTTGCGTAGTACTGTGCTGTTGGCAGGCAGGCAAGGCGGCCTGTCGAGTCTGGACGGGGGTCCTCTGCCTTTACGACGAAAGGCACATGCGTGCGTGGTGCGATTTGTCTTTGAAAATTCGTCTCGTCATACATCACGTGAGCCGTTGGATCTAGCTAGAAGAGCCAAGGATCCCACGCCAGAGAGACGGACAGCTGCTGTTGCCAGCGAGCTCCAGCAATGATTGGTCCCTGCCCCGGCCGGCTGCGATGACACATGATACATGATCCACTATCACTGTTCACTCAATCAGTAGTAGACAGATTAAATAAACAACGAAACTTTCAGGTGGAGATAGGATACTACGCACACATGCCCTGCCCCCTGCCTGCCGCGGCGGCGGCTTTTTTTGCCGTTTGCTTTGCTTACGCGACCCGACCACCGGAGTATACCTAGCGTGAGTGTGTGACGGGTGACGCCGTGACGGGGTCCGAGATCCTGCGTGTGCCGCTGCCGCCCCGCCGCCTGTAGTACTGGGGTTTGGCCGGCGGGCAAGCCGAACCCGGCTCGTCGTGTCTCGAATCATGGAGGCAGGTCGCGGGGCCGTCTAATCGATCGATCGCCGTCGCCGCGAGTAGGAGCAGGAAAAAAAAAGATATCCAGGGGCAGGCAGGCAGGAGGGCGGGTGGCGGTGGTGCGGCCACATCGCGCGGCGGCATAAACAATTGCGGCTGACGGGACGGGAGAGGTGGCCGGTGGCGCCCGCCTCGCTACGGTGGCCGATACGAACGTCGTTTCTTTTGCTTTGGAATTGGATTCGTGCGCAGGCAGGAATTGCTGCCGGGCGTTGGCGACTTGTTGGAGTGAGTGCGGCGGCGTCAGCACTCAGCAACGTCGTGTTGTCGTGTTTCTTTTTTTCCCGTTCCACTTGTGCTGCGAACCATGAAACACGGGTGCTTCATGAGTTTTTTTTTTTTTCTACTAGTACTAGTACCACTAGTAGCACTCTACTACTCCTAGCTTGGAGTTTGGGTGCTCAAGTTACGAGACCGCGCTTTTTTTTAAAAAAAAATAACAACGGTCGTCGGTTCGTCGCAATAGGAAAGGTAACGTGGAGTATCGTACAATCATGCACAAAGAGAAAAGGGGTGTTAGGGTTTGTTTATTCCAATTTGGGACATAGTATAAGACACGCATAGAAACACTGCGACACACGCATAAGCGTCTCTTAGGTTAGGTTCTTTAGGGTTTTGTTTATTTCATTCGATGGTCGCTTTGTCTGCTTGTCTCTCTCATATCCTACTTTTTTTTTGGAGAAACAAATCCACTTTTGGTTGGAACTCCATCTCAATTCTCACAAGAGTCCAATTCCGAGGCTTATTGTTCAGTGTAACACGGCCCACTAAGATACCTTCCTTCTAGCCCGTGTTCAGATGCCACACCTAAGACCTTCGCTGTTTATTTTGCCTATATGAATGGGCCCATCCGCCATTTCAGCCCACCAATAATGTCACATAGCAAGAAATTTCACAAAACTCAGACAGTTCCTGCTTTTACATCACTTATTATTATTATTACTCAAACATTAATCAATGCAAATAATGGCGGCAAGAACGCATGAAACCCCACCACTCGACTCAAGCAAGCGTTTCGTCACTAAGGTCCTTGCTGCCATGGAGATGAACTGGGCAGGCATGCTGATACCATGGTTTCTGATGAGCCCATGGTTAACGTAGTTAGCTTTTGTATAGAAATCGCTTCTTGTAAACATGCCAGATTGTACTGGTCTATATGATGAATCAAGATACCTGATCTTGTGAAGTACTGAAATCTAGAAATGGAAATGTAAGATTTTGTTCCTATTGATGTCTGCTTGATGTGTGTTCAAACGCAATAATAGGTACCCATTCAGTGAAGACAAAAAATACATCGACTTGCACTCAAACAAAGTCATTTTGAGAAGCACATATTTTAAATCATTCAAAGTTCCTTCAGGTTTTTGTGCCCCAGCAAGTTGTGCTATTACTGAACCAGCAACATATGCTTCTTAGGCCACAAAAGACTAAGTTAGGCCTTCGCAAAAAAAAAGACTATAGTTAGGCCTCAAAAGACTATAGTTAGGCCTGTCCAAAATGCTATCTAACCAGCCTATACATACTAGAACTGAAGGTTATCTTCGGCCATATTAGAGCTGTTATGAGCTAAGTAGAACTGCCAAAGACATTGTAATCTTTGGTCCACGTTTGGCTCAACATTTTCTTGATCATTTTTCTGTTTTTTATTTCATAGCACTACAGGATACATTGAGCTTTTCGTCAAGCTGTGTGCAAAGGCAAAAGTGCATTGTCTACCAGTGAACAACATTCTGGAGAGGGTGGCAGCCTTATATACCAGATTGAGGAATTTATGAGATAGGAACTTGTATCAAAGTTGAGCTTCAAGTTTCATAACACAGTACTAGCTTTATCACCGTTCAAGAAAGTATTATAGCAGAGAGAGTAAACTAGACTTATCCTTGAAACCAATCAAAATCTTGTGAATAGCATCACGACATCATAGCAGCATTAGGTCCCCACGAAGCACGAAGGACGCTGGTCTGCTCGGTGCTCCTCGACGGTCCGACGGCTGGACGCCGTCGAGGATCGAGCGGCGACGAGACGAGACCAGTGGCGGATCCAGTATAGTGGCACTGATGTCAGGTGACAGCAGTGGCATTTGGCCCGGCCCAGGTATACTCCTCTGTATTGGATCAGATGACAGCAGCCCAAAATCTCCAATGACATCAGTGCTCTCAGCCCACATCAAAGAATCCTCCGTCGTCCAGCCTCTTGGCCTCCGTTTCCTTCTCCACGAAGGGTTGCAGGCTTGCAGCGAAGCCGAAACGACACAAACGACGCCGACTCCGCGACTCGCCGAGACGAAGCCGCGACGCGACGTCGCCTCATTCCAGAGCGTCCGGCGGGCAACAGCGATCGATCATCCCCATCGGCTGCCGACTGCGCAATCTGCATCAATCGTTTCACTCGCATCGTGCGTCGGTACTCAGCAAAGGAGTAGGTAAGGTTTTCCTGTATCCTGATTCATTTGGGTTTTTTTTTAATTTATTGATTGGTGATTTAATTTAACCATTAATTAATTATACAGCTAGAGGAAGCAAGAATTTGATGGATCGATTCTTGAAAAGAAAAGTACCACCAGCGGCCAGTGATGAAGGGACTTCACAGGGAGATGTTGGTGCATCAAACATCAATGCTACAGCTACAGGTCGTCCTTCTTTGATACTATCACCAAAAGATGTTAATTTAGATGATCTTTTTGATGATCCAGCTGATAGGAAGAGAATAATTGAATATCCTGGTCTTAAGCTACGAGAAGAGATAAGGAGAAGATATTTGATTAGAGGCCCTCATAGACCACAACCTAATTTCAAGTATCCGCAATCAATCATAGCAAATGTTCCACGACGATTTAATCCTGAATGGTTTAAAAAATATGATTGGCTTGAGTATAGTGAGAAGGTGGATAAAGCCTTTTGCCTATACTGCTATCTGTTTAGAGACCGCATTGAAGGACAGGTGGAAATGATGCATTTGTAACAAAAAGGATTTTCTTTATGGAATATTAAAAAAGACTAGACATTCATGTAGGAGGGATAAATAGCTATCACAATGCAGCTGTGAAGCGATGCAACAATTTATTGAGGCCAAGCCAATCCATTGAGTTTGCACTCAGCAGAGAGAGAGATATTGCTAAAGAGGAGTATTTTATTCGACTAAGTACTTCGATAAATGCTGTTAGGTATCTGTTACATCAAGGATTAGCTTTTCGTGGTCATGATGAGAGCAAAGAGTCCCGTAACAGGGGGAATTTTCTAGAGTTGGTGAAACTTTTGGCTGAGCAAAATGAAAAGATAAAGAAGGTTGTTCTAAGAAATGCTCCTGAAAATCATCAGATGGTAGCTCCAGAAATCCAAAAAGACATTGCTAATTGCTTTGCAGAGGTAATATTGGTTCCATTCAGGCCTGGTTCCATTTTCTTTTTTACAAAAGATGTTTGAACCCAATGTAATAGTAAAATGATCTATAATGTGTTTTGTGCTTCAGACAGGTCATAGTGAATTCTATCATTGAAGAAATTTGGTGGTGATGTATTACATCTGTTGGTCGATGAGTCTGCCGATGTTTCGGACAAAGGAACAGATGGGCTGTGGTTTTGCGGTATGTTGACAAATGTGGAGTACTCAAAGAAAGACTTATTGGTGTTGTTCGTGTCAGCGAGACAACATCTGCATGTCTCAAGTCTAATATTGATGATTTATTTGCCAAGTATAAATTGAGTTGGAAACAAGTTAGAGGCCAAGGTTACGATGGAGCAAGCAACATGAGAGGTGAGTTCAATGGATTGAGAGCTTTGATAATGAGAGAGAATAGTTCAAAGCATATTATGTCCTTTGCTTTGCCCACCAACCCGGTTAGTTATTGTGGCGAGTAGCTAAAAAGAATGATGACATTGATGATTTCTTTGACATGATATCTCTTCTTCTTAATGTGGCTGGAGCTTCTTGCAAGAGAAAAAGACATGATACGACAAAGTCAACAAGAGAGGGTGAAGAAAGCAATAGGGAGTGGACAGATTTGTACTGGAACAGGACTGAATCAGGAACAATCTCTTCAAAGACCTGGAGACACTCGTTGGTGCTCTCACTATAAGACCCTTAAGAGTCTTAACAGCTTGTTTCCTTCTATTATTGAAGTTCTTCAATATGTGGAAAAAGATGGCCCTAATGATAAGAAGAGGCGTCAAGCGCGTGGTCTCCTAGATTATCTCAAGGATTTTGATTTTGTGTTTCATTTACACTTGATGTTAATTATATTGGGGCATGCAAATTCTTTGTCACTTTATTTGCAAAGGAAAGATCAGGATATATTGGAGGCCATGTCAGAGGTAAAGTTAACCAAGCAAAAATTCCAGCAGATTAGAGATGATGGATGGGAATCTTTATTAGAGACAATATATTCCTTTTGTGAAGAGCATGGTATTCCTAAGTTGGACATGGAAGAAGAGTATGTTGATCGCCATAAACCAAGGAAAAAGACAAACCGAACCAATTATCAGAACTACAGATGGGATTGTTTGAACTCAGTTGTGGATATGCTACTTACAGAGTTCAATGATCGGTTTGGTGAAACAAATTCTAATTTGCTCACTTTCATGGCTGCTTTTAGTCCTAAAGATTCTTTTGCTGATTTCAAATTGGAGAGCTTATTGGAATTGGCTAAACTCTATCCTGATGATTTTAGCCCTGATCAATTAAAGGATCTTGCTCATAAGCTGCCTATTTACATTGACAATGTGCGAGCTGATGAAAGGTTTTCAGGATTGAATACTATTACAGAACTTGCTAAACTGATGGTGGATACAAAGAAGCATCTTGCTTTTCCATTAGTCTATCAGCTCCTAAAGCTAGTACTTGTTTTGCCTGTTGCCACTGCATCTGTGGAGAGGTGCTTCTCGCCATGAAAACTGTGAAGGCGATATCGGCGTAATCGTATTGGCAACAAGTTTATGAATGATTGCATCATTTGCTTTGTTGAGCCAGAGTTTCTAGCGACAATCCCGGACAATGTTATAATTGATCGCTTTCAAAAGATGGAAAATCGCAATCGGAAAATGCTTCTTTAAGAGGTAAATATTTATTATTGTTTCTAGAAACAATTCCAGACTGCTATTTACACTCGTTTATGTATTACTGTTCACTGTAAGTCGTTGTCATAAGTTGATAATTTTATATTGACATCAGTGACCCAAAATCCTAGATCCGCCCCTGGACGAGACCATGATATTTTTGGGTAGCACAGCACTGCAGTCTGCCTGCAGAGGCCTTTGATCGGCGTCGCAGCATCGATGTGCGCGGCGCGGGGGGTGGTGGAGACGTCGCGTCACCGACGCCAGCAGCACGCTCTGGCGAATGGCCGGCCGCGGTGACTGGGCGGTTCTGCCATATTTGCCCACCCTGGCACCCTGCAAGCGCGGAAACCGCTGGTCGCTACAGTGCACCGAGCGATCCATCTGGCCGGCCCCGCCGGTCGGCATCCGGATGGAAACACCGTCCCCGCCCGTGGATTGGTGGACGTGTACGTTGATGCATGTGCCATGCCAAACAGTCCGTGCTCGCGACCTGAGGGAGAGGGGCATGCTATGCTAGCAAGCGTCGGTTGCCATGCCCCGTTGTTCTGCCGCCCCGGCCGGCTCATCACGATTCCGAAGCAAGTTTTCTGTCACCATGGCAAAGCCAGTAGCCGGTAGGAGTAACAACAGCTGCTCCGTCAAGCAGGCAGGCAGAGGGGAGTACTGAAAAGGCCAGCAATCAAAAGATGAGAGCCAGCATGCAACAACTCAAGGACAAAGCTAGGCCTAGACCACAATATCGACCGATACGAGCAAAGATGCGTGCAAGGCACACCACAATGGCACAATTAATTAGCTAGCATACATACACCCTGTATGAACATGAATATCCGGTGTGCCAGAGATGCGTGCAAGAATTCTCCATCCATGCGCTTATATTACGCACAGTTTTTGGAGCTCTGGCAATGTCGTATCCCTATAAACTCTCCTCTTTTCTCTAGCTTTTGGAGCTCAAATGTTTAGATGTAATCTTTCCCTCTCCCTCTAGAATTTCTAATTGGCTCCAAGCCGAAACTCGGCCCCGCCCTCCACCAACTAGATACGTCTGAAATCTGTGGTAAAATAACAGTAAAGCTAACTCTCGCTAGGGTGTTTTAACCCCTGGCGTCACTCGATTTTTGGGCCATTGGATGGGCCGCGTGTCGTTCATCTGAGGGGCGTTCCCGCATCACCTCCTCTGTCTCCGCGGCGCCTCCCCGCACGCCGTCCGCCTCCCCACCGAGCACGCCTGCCTCCTCGCCGCCCACCTGTGTGGTAGAACCGCCTAATCTAATGCCTTCTATGAGTGCCCGTCTTTCATTAGACACTAAGCACTCAAGAAAGAACACCAAATCACGCGGTCTCGTTGGGCACACCCTAGGAGAGAACCCAAAAATTCATATTTTTTCATCAGGATCACAAATGAGAGGATAAAACTTACAACATTCTTAAACCATTTCTTACATCACTTTTATTATAACATCAGGGTATAATATTTATTGTTATACAGCGGAATGTAATCATATTATCAGATTTATGAATAATTTAATTTAACAGCGGAATATAAACTTGTGATCAGAATTACAGCGAAAATAAATATCTGTTCATGACATGATGAAGTATTTATATGTAAACTATGACAACATATTATAAACCTTTCATTTATAAAAACATTTAGTGAGAGTTATAAATAATGACTATGATCGCAGCGTAAAGAAAAACCTCTCTAAGCCCACTAGGAGGAATCCACACACAAAGGTCAGCTCTAGCCTCCACCTGTCACCTGCAACAGGGGAAAATAAAACCCCGAGTACTCAATTGTACTCAGCAAGACTTATCCGACAGGAGAAAAGAAAAGACTCCAAGGATATGTAAGGCTATCTGGCTTGTGGGTTTATTACATCTGCAGGAGCATTACTAAAAGTGCGTTCTTATATTCGATTTTTATTAGCAGTGCATTAGTTCATTAACTAACCATTCTATGTAAGCACCTGTGCTACTTTCAAGCAGGTGATAAGCAATCCGATTTTTTTCTTCCATCTTTCATCTTTCAGTTCTTACTATGGTGCTAGAGTTAAGACAAGTCGTACCGGATCGCCGGCGATTCGCGAATCAATGCCCCTAGCTGGGTACCCTGAAAACACACGACATGCTTATACCCCGGGCACAAGCAGGACCAACCCACTACCCTCCTGTCACGAGGTCCAGGTCCTCGTCCAAACTGGGACTCCAAGCCCCCGCCCTTGAGTCCTGGATTCAGTGCGGTGCAAGGACCTCCTAACCCAAAAACCACCATGACAATCGGTCTAGAAAGAGCCGAAACCCATGACAAGAGAGTAACAAGTCTTCCAAGCGCCCATACCCAAGTATGTGTTTGGGATAATAAGTCTATGACTTGTCTAGCATCTTATGCAACGATCGGTCCTTAACCGACACAGACAGGGAAAGCAGTATAACCAAGTTATGCCCCGTGGCCGCAGGACACTACTTCTTACACCCACCAATACCCAAATCATATCCCTACCCGGTCACTATTTTTCTTTCCACCATTTATATTTTCCAAGTGTTAACAATACAGTAATATATTTCCTATATCTCGCGAGTGATAGGCAATCACTCGACTTCTATCAGAGTCCTGTAGCATAGCAATCTACACGATCCTATCATACTAGTAAGACTCATAGGATAAAGATATATATGTAAGTGGGTTTCAATCAACTCCTTAAAACTTAATGCACAAATATAATTTAAACTGTAGAAAAGTAGGGATTATGCACCGGGGCTTGCCTGGGTAAGATATATACTAAAAGTTAGTATCTGCATCTTTAGATCATCCACCATCAACTGAATAGAAAGCCCATTGCATCATCTCCCGGAGAGAATACCATCACACCATCTTCGGTTCCCCAATCATCCTTCAATTGATCCGTTGATCCATCATCGTACCTATATGATATGCATTGATGCAAATGCATAGATGTAAATACTCTACGACAACCGAAATGCTTAGAAATCCGATCACGCCTCACAAGCTAATGAGATAGCTCTAACGCTGGTCTACGTATCCATGTTGTCGAATAAGACGTTATTTCCCAATAAATATTTTAGTTATACAAACCCAAGTTGTTTCTTTATTTTATTCTATCGATTTACTCATTATTCGAATATGGCATCATTAACTATCTAGCAAACTAATTATTCTGAAGCTACAAAAATTACAGTGAGCAGCTAATAATATTAGTAATTTACTATAAAAATTTTAGAGTTAATACTATCACCGATTTATCACAGAAATTCCTACAAGTTCCCATTTTAACAATATTAAGCATTTTAAAATAATTAGAGCAACCTTAAAAACATACCGAACCTATGCGAACAAAATACACTATTAGATAGATTATGATTTTAGAAACTCAACAAAACTGGTTTGACATTTTTATGATTTCTCTACTATTTATTTTCAATTTTGGAAGAGTGTTGACTTAACCAAAATAAAATTTTAACACAAACAGAACAAGGGCCTGAGCGGTTGGCTCAGCCCGCAGACACACGCGCGTTCTAGGCGGGAGCGGCACACGGCCGGCCCAGGCGTAGGCAACCGGTCGGCCCAGCGCGCGGGCGCGAGCGGTCCAGCAACGACCCACGCGGCGAGACCAGCGGCGGCGGCACCATTTTGCTAAGAGACCCTTATACTTTCTTTAAATTAACTCACAGGATACAAATAGTGTTTATGTGAGTCACACAATTTGTATCAAGCACCCTAGAAATGTTCTATTTCATATCTCACCCTTCTCTCCATCACACGCAGAGCATGAGCAGAGGAGGGGCGGCCAGTGGTCCAATCCGGCCAATTCCCACCGGCGAAACGGTGACCCGGCGGCACAGGGGCAGCACCGGACCCGACCGTGCGTGCGGGCATCGACGGCACGGCCAAAGGCGGCCCACGGCACACCGGTCAGGCACGCGTGCGGTCAGCCAAAGGGCGATGGCGGGAGGTGGAGCTGGGTGGTGCGGCACGCCCGCGCGCGGTGCTTGGTGCTCTTCGGGGCAAGGCAGAGCCGCGTGCGGCAGTGGCGCAGGGGACGTAGCGGGGGCTCAGGCGCGGCCATGGCGTGCAGCGGCAGCGGCTGGTCACGGTCCGGCCGGGCATGATAGTGGCGCGGCCACGACAGGGCACGACACGGGGAGGTGCGCGGGCCGAGCGGAGCTCCATGGTGGCACCAGCAGCAGGCGAGGCGGAGCCATGGAGGTTCACGCGCGCATGCGCATACGGTGGCCGGCGATGGGAGCGTGGGCGCGCTCGCGATGGAGGCAAGGCGACAGCGGGCGCGGCCCAGATGGGTGCCGTAGGGCAGCGGCATGGTGTGTGTCGATTCGCCGAAGCCAGTAGTGGGAGGTGAGCTGGGCAAGAGCAGGAGCTGAGGCATCAATGGCTCCGACGCGGTAGGCGCGGCGGGTGCTACGGTGGCGCAGCCACGGTGGGGAAAGTGCGGCGCGGGGCAGGGGAAGAGCCGCAGGTGCGAGGATGAGCCACGCGCGTGCTCGGTGAGAGGGAGGAGAGCGGCGGCACTGTGGGGCCATAGTCCAGTGCGGAGAAGGAAAGGGCAGCGCGTGCGGGCACACGGGCGCGACAGCAGTCTAGATCGGTCGTGGGGACTCACGCGGGGAAGGGCTGGCACCGGCACGGGCGAGAAGGGCGAGCAGGATTTGGGACGCCTCCCTTCGGCAGCAGAGAAGAAAAGGGAGGAGGAGACAACACGAGGTAGGCAACATCGTACGCGGCCAGAGCACAGACGCGGGGGCAGGATGGGACGGCGCAGCATGGCCGGCAGCGGCGCACCTGCGCATGTACAGGGAAGTGAAAGGACCCGGCGTGGCAGGGACAGAACCACGTGCTCTCCTGGGGAAAATGCAAACAAAGCAGTACACGCAGCAGCAGCCTGGCCAACTTTCTTTAAAACGCTCTTTGGGAAACGACGCCAGGGAGAGAGAGCAGCGTGGCAGCAGCAAGGACAACACATGTTTCATGCGCTACGGCACGGCAATGGCACCCCTGCGCGTGGCCTGTGCGCAAAGCAGTAGCGGCACGACTCTTTCTCAATAACGCGCGCCAGGGTACATACGTGAGGGAACACGCTGCAGCAGAAGATGTGGGCACCGTGTAGCTCTATTGGTTGCCTGCCTGCGCGTGAGACAACGCGACGCAGAGGTGACAACGATACGTTGCCGACAACTATAAAAGAGCTAAATCCTATCGACTTTCACCAATAAACATCGCACGCGATAGCTCATACTCGTACCAAGCCATGGAACAAAATATTAAGGCGTTATATAATTATTTTGCGCAAAACAAATCGCCACAAACAACGTTTGAAAATATAATTTCTGATTTTTACCGTTGACGCGAAAAGTTAGTTTTTTTCTAAATTTTTAAAATCCGAGAAAATCGTTTCGATAATTTTTCTTAGGCCTAAATCGCGGTGCTAAACAAGATCTTAACACCAGGGATGTTACAACCAACCCCCCTAAAAAGAATCTCAACCCGAGATTCGAAGCAAGAACCAGAAGAGGGGAGAACGCGATTACATTTCGTAGATCAGGGATTATACGAAAGATTACACGACTTCGAATACTAAACCACACGAGGATTTAGGGATACATGGTTCAGATCAACCTAATACAATTGAGACTTAATCCAGAAGTCGAGATAGACGAGGACAATGGAGAAACAACAAGATAATGAGTATCCAAAACATGGCGTAGGTCCAACAGTCGATTGAGAAGCCAAACATCGTGAACCCTAAAACTGAACTAACCAACGGAAACTTGAACTTCCTCGATGAACCAGATCCTTTCTTCTCCTCAGATTACACCATCACCTCCGACTAACGAACCTAGTTCCTCAGATGATGGCTGGATCTCGTTCTACTCCGAATGCGACTAGAATGGGGGTGGAGAAGAAGAGTAAGGACCAAGGGTAACTTATAGCGGCGAACGGAGGTGGGGCGCAACACACCGAAAGTGGAGGCAGCATGGGTGGGATACACAGATGGTTCATGTTGTGGAGATAAGGTCGGACATGGTGTACCCCCTGTGTGAGCAGTAGGGGAGAGGATAAGGAGAGGAGAGGAGAGGGTCCGCTCGATGAGGCACGCGTGCGGGCGGCCATGTTCCCAAAAAAAGAAAGAAGGGAGGGGAAAGGGGGGTCCGGTATGGGGGGACGAGGCATGGGAGTCGAGAGCCAATCGGCTGCTGGGGAAAAGGAAAAGCGCACAGTGCACAAAGACGACGAGTGTGGCATGATGCTGCGGCTACGCGAGAACGGGGTGCTATTGGACCCGATATAGACGACGTCCGTAGGGCACGCAGCGAAATGACCCAGCATGCGTAGCGCGGTCAACTAAACACAAGGCTTGGGACATGACTTCCACTCAGGCTTTTCCAATTGCTCTCTACTACCAAGGCTAACTTTCCTTACTACTCTTTTTTTCTTTCCCTTCCTTGACCACAATATGTACCAACCTTTGTATAAACTGATATCACGGCATACACGCTTCCTCCAAAACCACCTCCTCTTGTTTACTTTGAGAGAACACTTCTACATCAACCCGTTGTGGATTTTCCGTTTGAACACCCAAATATTTCCAAGGAGAATATTTTGTAGCAAAAGCGGTATGCGCGGTGTAACTTGGTAAAGGTACTTGGTTAACAACCTCGATACCAGCGCGTGCCGAGCAGCGTCACCATGTGGTAGCTGTTCCACAAGGAGCCCTTGGTTTCATCGTGGCACCATAAGCTTTTAACCATGCAATTATTACCAACTTACACGCTATGAAGGCGGTGGGGTCATAGACCACAGAATATGAGGAGTATTGCAAGAGAAGATTCAAACAACAAGGGTTCTCTTCACAACAAGGGACAAGGAATTCAAATCCAACAACAGATTTGTTTTAAAGAGATTCAAGTGTTCTACTGGGACATCCACAATTAGTCGATACAGTGTCCTATGTTATCCAATCACGGCTGGTCTGCTGGTATCCGAATGGTAATTTCTCTTGTAACCCACCTAACATCGCCCTTGAAAAATTTAAGCACGTCTAACGAAACTTAAGGTAGATGAACACAATAAACACAACAAAATAACAAAATGCATATTCCAACGGTCTGGTATGGGTACATCATGTAGGCATTCAGGCTCCCATTCACGACACATCATTCCTACGATTGGACGATCTCAACACCTATGGACGAAAAACAACGACAAGAGTACAATACTGGAGGACAGCGACGAAAAGCACTACTACTATGGGTACAGCATCCCAAGGCCACTAATCTACTCTGGGCCATGTATCTTCATTCCCGGGCTCGGTGGATTTCTTCTACTATCCTGGCTACGGATCTACCTCTTCTCTTGGCAGTGGCTGAGTGAGAGGAACCAAGGGTTCTACTTCTGACACTTCCGAAGGTGGGGGTGCTGGCGGCACTGCAACACCTGTTCTCCTTCTTTCTGGCGGGTGAATATGGATTCCCTCTAAGATCAATGGATCCTACCGTTCCACAACCAACGTCCTCCGCTTGGCCCTGGTGACAAGATAGGTCTCCCGCAGCTGATGGACATGTCGATCTTCAGCCTCCTTTAGAGCTTCCAACATGGCAGTCTCCCGACTCTCAGCAGCTGTAGCACTGGCATGCGCTTCGGCAAGTTGCACCTAGAGCATCCAGGTGAAGATCTCGGCTTCCTCGGCCCGCCGGAGGTAGATCCTCAGTTCCAAGGCTTGCCGGTCATACTACTCATCCAGAGCAAGCAGGTACGTGGTCCAGTGCACCACGGTAGGACTATCTTCTTGTGCCTCCTGCTCTTGTAAGGCCTCCATGCAAGCCCTCCATGCTCGCCGATTCCTGTCCAAAGGGGGAAAGAACCTCATGGGGGTTCAGGCAATGGGCTCCTCATAGATCTGGTAGAGGCACCACAGGGCTTTGCGGGCCATAACCTGGTAGGTGTCAATGAAGCTAAACCCGGTTGCGGTCACATTCTAGGCTTCAGTGAGGTCGGGGAACTCTTTACTCTTCCCGATGTAGATGGTAACTGATGAGTACATCACTCCTTCAGATGTACCCACTGATCCTCCAACCGTCATGCAAGGTCCAATGACCCGGGCTCAAATGCGTCAACTCAATTTAGAGGTGAGCTCGTTCTTAAGCGATCCTTTTCATACTTTTGAGAATAGAATACTACCTAATGATGTTATCTTGCTTAGGAACATTGGAGTGGGTCACGAGGGACTTAGAGGGCGTCGTGGAGGTGATGATGACCAGCAAGGATGTCCAACAGAAACCGGAGGCCCGATCCTACATAATTTCGAGTCTGCCTCGGCCTTCAGGACTAGTCTGCCTTAAACTGGTCACCCAGGACGCATCTGGACTCCGTTTTCGGTGATCCACATATGGTTGGAAAGCTAATTTGATAAGGAAGCCAATCCAAGTGATCTCACATCAAAATCCCTTTAGAATCAACAGGAATCGTTGAAATAAATCAGCATCCAGAATCTGCCAGGGTGCTGCGACACTGTCTTTTGGTCCGTTTGACCGTGTATCGTGTTTGGGCCCATTAGGGGGCGCGTCCAGGTAGGCGACGACCCTAAGACCTTTATAATCATATGCCACCACCGTCATTAGGTTTTGGGTTTTGCTTAGATTAATCTGTCAAGAACAGTTTCGTCGTTCATCGGTTTGTGAGACCCCAACTCCGTGAGATTAATCATTCATCTGTAATTTGGTTACTTTCTTTCTTGTTCTTGCTTGTGTTCGTTGTTGCGCAGGCAGGGATTAGCCTTCTTGACGAGGTCAACCAGATCCGTGTCTTGGTTGATAACCAGAGGAGTTATGGTGCTAAGATTGCAGGGTTCGATCTTTCGATCTGAAGCCGGATAGGTGTGTCATTCTCCGCCACAACAATAGTTACCAGTACCTGACGGAAGATCGGGATCCCCGTCCCCATTAAGTGGTAATCAGAGCTAAGGTATACCGTCAGGTTCACATTTATCCCCTAGTTTTGAGTGTTTCGCATTCGTCCCATAGTCCAGTGCCATATTTTTTCCTGTCCTAGAACCTTCCGCGCCATAGCCTTTGCATATTTCAGTTTTAGAGTCCGTCGTGTTGAGTTTGTGTCCTGGTCAAGGTCTTGTTGCTAGTTAGGTCGTGTTAGAGTCCAGTTCGTGTGTTTTGCCCCATCATTTCCATCAAATCCTTGCTGCCGTGACCAATTTTGCGCGCATTGTTTCCGTTTTGTCCTCTAATTCGGAGTCCGTTCTTAAAACTGGTCTAGTTTTCGCATACGAACTCTGATTTCGACGTTCCATATATCAAAATCGATCAGAAATTTTTTTTGGATCCGTCTATCCCTGCTTTATCGGGGTCGGAAATTTTTATTTTGGTCAAAAACTGGTCACAAGATCCTCTTTTCGTGGTCATAAGGTTTTTGTCGATTTTGAGCACGTCTTCTGAAATTTCCATAGGCCACGTATTTCACTTGTTTAGGCTCATATTTTCTGTGGTTACTTCTTTTGTACTCCTAAGTGAATAAAAAATATCAAAAAAATAAAAAGAAAAAGTTGAAATTTCCCAAAAAAAACAACGGCAGCCCAAAAAATAGAAAAAAGAGAGGGGCAAAAGAGGAACAATATCTAGAGGAGCACATAGAGAAGGCCAAAGTGAGCTGTGTTGACGTGTGCTGTCTGGTTCCTTGTTTTTGTTGCTCTTGTTATCCGCCATACTTGTTTTTCACACCCCTGTCACTTTGCTATCCACCATACTTGTTTGTTACACACCTAGTACTTGGAATATTTTATACCAGCAACGTGAACAAGTACTTTGGACTATAATTCAACATTACTTTCTGTTACTGACTTGTGTGCTAGATATACATATTATTCTTTGTGTGCCTTCCAAGCTTCACAAACTCTTTAGATCAGTACAGAAAAAGGGCCTTGCAATCTCGGTACCACTGCCTCACAGGTATCACGAGCCAGCCGCCGGTTGTACCGCCCACTACTTGCGTTGGTAAGAACTTTGTAAGAGCTTGGTAAGACGCTTCCACTTGCTGTGAAAAGTGACACCACTGCAACCACGTAGTCATTTGGTAGGGATAACTTTCACCGTTTGTTCCTGTTTTTGTGTTTACAATGGCGGGAGGTGATTAGACTAGAGATAATAATCCTAAGGGTTTCAACGAGTGTGTCAGCCAAGAGCAACTACAAGCTGTTGTAGAGGATGCCCAAAAAAGGATGAATGAGGCTGTCAGGAAGGCCATCACTAACGCACTCATTGAACTCAATATTGGCAACAGCATGGAGAGATTGGACAAATGAATTTCCATGCTAATCGACAAGGTTACTGAGTTGGAAACCTTGGTGGTGGTCAACAACAATGACGTCTCCGGTAGCAACACCGATGGTCTCTTGCCAGAAGACACGGTGCATGATGCCGCTGGGAACATAGATCGAGCAGCCTTCCGACAAGCAAGATTACGACGACGTCTTCACCGCAACACGACAGGTATGGGTTGTGTCCACCACCATCAAGGTAATAATCACCGTGTGCCCGATGATCCTTATGCTATGATTAAGTTCACAATCCCATCTTTTTTGGGTCATTATGATGCTGAGGGATATCTTGATTGGGAGATGACAGTAGAACAAAAGTTTAGCGCTCACCTTGTGCCTGAGCATCATAGAGTTCGACAAGCTACTAGTGAGTTTAAGGATTTTGCCATTATTTGGTGGAATGGGCTAGCTGCACAGGATGCTTTACTTGGTTCATGGGAAGAACTTAAGATAGCTATGCATGATCATTTTGTTCCTCCTTATCATAGAGACTTGCGTAAGAAATTGATGCATTTAGAACAAGGAGATAAATCTGTACAGGATTACTATGGTGAGCTCCAAAAGGGATTGATGCGTTGTAGTGTTGTGGAGGGGAACGAAGATTCCATTTGCCATTTTTATTCGGGTTTGAGGCGTGAGATTCAGGATATTGTTGATTATAAAGAATTTAACACTGTCAACCAGTTGTTTCAGTTTGCTATGCTTGTAGAAAAGGAATTGCAGGGGCATGAATAGCAGAGCAAGAGCAAGGTCAGCACCACATACACGCCACGCTCGGCACCATCTTCGGGGCTGACCAAGCCAACCACTTTTCGGGCACCTCCTCTAGCGAGCAAGCGACCAACAGCCTCTGGAGTTTTCGCTACACCTAAGGCACCTCCTGCACGACCTTCAAATTCAGGTAAAAATTCTTTGCAGGTGCCTACCAAGAGTGCCTCATCCGTTGCATCGACGGGACACACTTTGGACATTCAGTGCCACCACTGCCATAGCATTGGCCATGTGCAGAAGGACTTCCCAAGTCAACGGGCATATATTGCTACAGAAGATGGTTACATCAGCACCGCTTACATTGAGGATGAAGAAGACCAAGATGCAGATGAGGAGGACGGCGAAGTCCTTGGTGACGAGGCCACGGCGGCCTATAGGAGCATCATTGTACAACGGGTGCTCAGCTCACAAGTACAGCAACCTGAGAAGCTCCAACGTCATAACTTGTTCTAGATTTTCTTCGTCATCAGCAACCGTCGAGCACGTGTCATTATTGATGGAGGTAGCTGTAATAATTTGGTGAGTTCTGATTTGGTCAAGAAGCTTGGCTTGACCACACGCCCACACCCACGTCCATACCATATTCAGTGGCTAAATGATTCTAGTAAAGCAAAGATAACACAAACTTGTAGAGTATCATTTTCTATTGGTTCTTATGCTGATTCTGTTGATTGTGATGTGGTACCTATGCAAGCTTGTTCACTCTTATTAGGTCGTCCTTGGGAACATGATAATGATGCTACACACCATGGTAGAAGTAATAAATACACCTTTGTGCATAAAGGAAAGAAAATTACTTTGGTACCTTTGACCCCTGCTCAAATTGTACAAGCTGACAGAGAACGCGTTGCTAGTTTGAATGATGTTCAATCTGAAAATCAGCAAGTTGCTAATTCTATTCTTCCACCTAAAAAGGATAAGTCTACATCTATTTCTAGGGCCAAAGGGATTAAATTGAGGGGTGGTGTTATGCTTGCACCAAAATGTGACTTTACTGAAATTTCTGATGATGATATTTGCTATGCTTTGGTATGCAAACGAGCTATGTTTTCGCTTGATGATATTGTTAGCTCGGTGCCTCCTGTTGTCACTAACCTTTTGCAGGAGTATGAGGACATTTTTCTAGCTGAGATACCCCCGGGGCTGCCACCTATGAGAGGGATGGAGCATCAAATTGATTTGATTCTGGGAGCAACCTTGCCCAACCGAGCTGCCTATCGAACCAATTCCAAAGAGACTAAGGAAATTCAGCGGCAAGTCCAAGACCTTTTGGACTGCGGGTATGTACATGAAAGCCTTAGTCCTTGTGCTGTTCCTGTACTTTTGGTTCCTAAGAAAGATGGAACTTGGCGTATGTGTGTTGATTGTAGAGCCATCAATAATATTACTATTTGGTATCGACATCCTATTCCTAGGCTAGACGACATGCTTGATGAGTTGTGTGGTTCTATAATTTTCACCAAGATTGACTTGCGAAGTGGCTACCACCAAATTAGAATGAAACTTGGAGATGAATGGAAAACCGCGTTTAAAACCAAATTCGGGTTGTTTGAGTGGTTAGTAATGCCTTTTGGTTTGACCAATGCACCTAGCACTTTCATGCGCTTAATGAATGAGGTTTTAAGAGCTTTTATTGGTCGTTTTGTGGTAGTTTACTTTGATGATATATTGATTTACAGCAAGTCTTTTGATGAACATGTGGATCACTTATGTGCTTTTTTAATGCTTTACGTGATGCACGTTTATTTGGTAACCTTGAGAAGTGCATCTTTTGTACGGATCGAGTTTCTTTTCTTGGCTATGTTGTAACTCCACAGGGAAATGAGCTGGATGAGATGAAAATTGAAGTCATAAAGAGCTTGCCGGTCCCCCAAACTGTAACATAGGTGAGGAGTTTTCTTGGTCTTGCAGGATTCTATCGCCGCTTCGTCAAAGATTTCAGCACCATTGCTGCCCCGTTGCATGAGTTGATGAAGAAAGGGGTGGTGTTTCATTGGGGAAAGGCACATGAGGAGTCCTTTGACACTTTGAAGGACAAGCTCACACATGCACCATTGCTGCAACTTCCAAAGTTTTTAAGACTTTTGAGCTAGAATGTGATGCTAGTGGAGTTGGCATTGGGGGTGTTTTGATGCAAGATGGTAAACCCATTGCTTACTTTAGTGAAAAATTGCATGGTCCTGTTCTGAATTATTCCACGTATGATAAGGAATTGTATGCACTTGTCCGTTCTTTGTTATTCATTCTAATCATGAATCACTTAAGTATCTTCGCTCTCAACATAATCTGAATCGTAGGCATGCTAAATGGGTTGAATTTATTGAATCTTTTCCTTATATTATCAAACATAAGAAAGGGAAGGATAATGTGATTGCTGATGCTTTGTCTAGACGATATACATTGCTGTCCCAACTTAATTGTCAGATTTTTGGGCTTGAATATGTAAAAGAACAATATGCGCTTGATCCTAATTTTAAGGACGTGTTGCTAAATTGTAGAGAAGGACGTACATGGAATAAGTTTATGATCAATGATGGTTTTTTGTTTAGAGATAACCACCTATGCATTCCAATTGGCTCCATTTGTCTTTTGTTGTTGCAGGAGGCACATGGAGGCGGATTGATGGGACATTTTGGAGCCAAGAAGACAGAGGAGATGTTGTCCACACATTTCTTTTGGCCTAGAATGAGACGCGATGTAGAACGGTACGTGGTTCGGTGCACCACATGTCAGAAAGCTAAGTCGCGGTTGAACCCACATGGTTTGTATATGCCTCTTCCTGTTTCTTCTACTCCTTAGGCTAATATATCTATGGATTTTGTGTTGGGTTTGCCAAGGACTAAGTGGGGGAGGGATAGTATTTTTGTGGTGGTTGATCATTTTTCTAAGATGGCACATTTTATTCCTTGTCATAAGAGCGACGATGCTGTTCATATTGCTGACCTTTTCTTTCAAGAAATCATTCGCTTGCATGGTATGCCTTCTACTATTGTTTCAGATCACGATGCAAAATTCTTGAGTCATTTTTGGCGCACTTTGTGGAATAAATTGGGGACCAAGCTGCTGTTTTCGACAAAATGTCATCCCCAAACTGATGGGTAAACTGAGGTAGTGAATCAAACATTGTCCACCATGTTGAGAGCAATTTTGAAGCACAATTTGAAGATATGGGAAGAGTGTTTGCCGCATGTGGAGTTTGCATATAACAGGGCAGAACATTCCACCACCAAGGTAAGTCCTTTTCAGGTAGTGTATGGTTTTAACCCTCGTGCTCCTATTGATCTTTTGCCTATACCTACCACTGAGAGAACATATAGTGATGCTAGAGAGCGTGCTGATTTCATTCATAAGTTACACGAAACAACTAAAGCAAATATTGAAAGAATGAATGAAAAGTATAGAATTGCTGGTAGTAAAGGTAGAAAAGAAATTAAACTTGAACCGAGTGATTTGGTTTGGTTACATTTTAGAAAAGATAGATTCCCTGAGCTGCGTAAGTCTAAATTAATGCCAAGAGCAGCTGGTCCTTATAAGATAATTGAGAAAATAAATGATAATGCCTACAAACTTGAGTTGCCACCCGAGTTCGGGGTTAGTCCCACCTTTAACATTGCAGATTTGAAGCCTTATTTGGGAGAAGAAGATGAGCTTGAGTCGAGGACAACTCAATTTCAAGAGGGGGAGGATGATGAGGACATCACTCCTTCGGATGTACCCGCTGATCCTCCAACCGTCATGCAAGGTCCAATGACCCGGGCTCGAATGCGCCAACTCAATTTAGAGGTGAGCTCGTTCTTAAGCGATCATTTTCATACTTTTGAGAATATACTACTACCTAATGATGTTATCTTGCTTAGGAACATTGGAGAGGGTCACGAGGGACTTAGAGGACGTGGTGGAGGTGGTGATGACTAGCAAGGACGTCCAACAGAAACCGGAGGTCCGATCCAGGACCAGTCTGCCTTAAACTGGTCACCCAAGACGCATCTGGACTCCGTTTTTGGCGATCCACATATGGTTGGAAAGCTAATTTGATAAGGAAGCCAATCCAAGTGTTCTCATGTCAAAAGCCCTTCAAAATCAATGGGAATCATCAAAATAAATCAGCGTCCAGAATCTGCCAGGGTGCTGCGACACCGTCTTTTGGTCCGTTGGACCGTGTATCGTGTTTGGACCCATTAGGGGGCGCGTCCAGGGTAGGCGATGACCCTAAGACCTTTATAATCATACGCTGCCACCGTCATTAGGTTTTAGGTTTTGCTTAGATTAATCTGTCAAGAATAGTTTGGCCGTTCATCGGTTTGTGAGACCCGAACCTCATGAGATTAATCATTCATCTGCAATTTGGTTGCTTTCTTTCTTGTTCTTGCAAGTGTTCTGTGTTGTGCAGTCAGGGATTAGCCTTCTTAGCGAGGTCAACCGGATTCGTGTCTTGGTTGATAACTAGAGGAGTTGTGGTGCTCAGATTGTAGGGTTCGATCTTTCGATCTAAAGCGGATCGGTGAGTCATTCTCCGCCACAACGATAGTTACCAGTACCTGAAGAAAGATCGGGATCCCCGTCCCCATTAGTAACCTCACACCGCTCGGTGCCATGCTCCACATACTCACGGCCCTCATACTCAGGACGATCTTTGACTCTGAGCTTTTGTAGGGTGGCAAGCAGGATTCTGGGAAAACCCTCAACGTTCAGGCAGTAACTACTAACCCAGGCTCCTACCATTTCTGGCGGTGGTGGTGAGGATGGCTGAGCGAAAAGCTTGCTCAAATGAAAAGCTGGACTAGCTAAAGTGTGCCGAGTGGTGGTACCAATGGCTAAGCCAGGCTCTACTTATAAAGGCGGAGCGTTCAGTGGTCCCAATGCGGTCCACCAGGGTTCCTGTGTGGGGTCACTACGAATGAATTGACCAAAAATTTCCACGCGTTTGAGGCGAGCGAGGTTCGAGGCCATTACTGACTGGTACGACTATAGGGCAGGTGTCCGACAAGAGTGCAGAAAGGGGGTACAGGGAGACGTGGGTCACGACAGGCATGAACCATGGCAAACGTGGAGCACGAGGCCATAGTGTAGACCTAACTCTAGAATAGGAACGAGTCAGTCGAACACAATACGACACGCGTGACACCCATGGCTGGTGTATCTGCAAATAGTACGAATGCTACAATGCACAAACTGGATATGTATGAATGCACGTCCTATACGTTCTTTCACTGTTGCTAATATATAGGGCAACTGTTCTTAGATTTTTAGCACATCGTTCTCTCCCTGTAGCTAGTCGGTACTATCAGACTATGCTCGGGGTCAGTGTACCTACAGAAAAATTGATTAAACCTACCTAAGTCAGCAGAGTGCCATCTATCCAAGATACATAACCATAGTAATAGGGCTACTTATATAACTTCGTAGTTGAACGCTGAAAGGTCCTAATATGGCTAGAGGGGCGCGGGGTGAATAGCCTATTTAAAAATCTACAAATCAACTAGTGCAATTTGATTAGTATAACAAATAGCGAAATGCAAACTTGCTCTAGCTCTACAATGGTTGCAAGCCACCTATCCAACAATTCTAGTTGCTATGATCACTAAACACACAATTTTCTATGTCACTACTCACTAAGAGCTCTCACACTTGCTACACTAAAGAGCTCCACTAGATGAACTTAAACTAGAAAGCAAGCTCTCAATTCTAGTTACACTAAAGAGCTTGCTACAACTAGTTTGCAAAAATATAAATGAGTGAGTAGGGTGATTATACCGTCGTGTAGAGGAGTGAACCAATCACAAGATGAATACTAAATCAATCATCGGGAGAATACCAAAGGGCAAGAGACAACCATTTTTTCTCTCAAGGTTCACGTGCTTGCCGACACGCTAGTCCCCGTTGTGTCGACCAACACTTGGTGGTTTGGCGGCTAAGAGGTGTTGCACGAACCTCGTCCACACAATTGGACACTGCAAGAACCTACCCACAAGTGAGGTAACTGAATGACACGAGCAATCCACTAGAGTTACCTTTCGGCGCTTCGCCGGGGAAGGGACAAGACCCCTCAAAATCACCGCGATCAGAGCCGAAGACAATCACCAACCTCCGCTCGACGATCCTCGTAGGTCCAAGTCGTCTAGGTGGCGGCAACCACCAAGAGAAACAAGTGAATCTTGTAGCAAAACACGAATACCAAGTGCCTCTAGATGCAATCACTCAAGCACTGCACTTGGATTCTCTCCCAATCTCACAAAGATGAAGAATCAATGATGGAGATGAGTGGGAGGGCTTTGGCTAAGCTCACAAGGTTGCTATGTCAATACAAATGGCCATGAGAATGAGCTGGAGCTGGCCATGGGGCTTAAATAGAAGCCCACATGAAATAGAGTCGTTGGCTCAATTATTGGGCAGACTACGCATCGACCGGACGCGTTGCTCGAGTGCACCAGACGCACCGTTCGTGAATACCGGACGCGTCAGGTAGGTCGACCAGACGCGTTCGGTCGCTCCCAGACCACCACATGTCCCGTTCAAACCAAAGTAGCCGTTGCTTCCCACACTTACATGTGACCGGACACTCAGACCGGACGCTGAAATAGAAATGACCGAACGCTGAGCCGCAGTGTCCAACCGAATCCAGAGAGTACTCGAGGCCGATCGGACGCGTCTATTAGAAACTGACCGGATGCTGAGCCTCAGCATCCGGTCAAGTCCAATAAGCACCCACGGTCGACCGGACGCATCCGTTAGAAACTGACCGGACGCTGAGCCTCAGCGTCCAGTCGAGTCCAGTAAGCACCCACGATCGACCGAACGCGTCCGGTCACTCTGGATCGGATACTGCCAGCGTCCGATCAACTGTTTCACCGAACAACGACTTAGCTGATTCACACCGGACGCGTCCGGTCGCTGAGTTCATCATTAATACCGGACGTGTCCGGTCACCATACCAGACGTGTCTGATCACTCTGTGACCAGCATGACTAACTCCTTTTCAACTCTATCTTCTTCACCCTTGCTCAAATGTGCCAACCACCAAGTGTATCACCTTGTGCACATGTGTTAGCATATTTTCATAATCATTTTCAAGGGTGTTAGCACTCCACTAGATCCTAAATGCATATGCAATGAGTTAGAGCATCTAGTGGAACTTTGATAACCGCATTTCGATACGAGTTTCACCCCTCTTATTAGTACGGCTATTGATCCTAAATGTGATCACACTCGCTAAATGTCTCGATCACTAAAACAAAATGGATCATAGTATTTATACCTTTGCATTGAGCCTTTTGTTCTTCTCTTTCTTCTTTTTCAAGTTCAAGCATTTGATCATCACCATGCCATTACCATCATCATGATCTTCACTATTGTTTCATCACTTGGAGTAGTGCTACCTATCCCATAATCACTTTGACAAACTAGGTTAGCACTTAGGGTTTCATCAATTAACCAAAACTATGGCAGAACCTCCTAAATTATAGGGCCCAGATGCACCTGTCACTGTCCAATGACCTCTGACGACTATGCATATGTTCCCAGTCACTTAAGAAGACTGTCGGGTGTCCTCGCGGAACCCCAAATCATCCACGATTTCCGAGCAGGATCCCATTACAGAGTCATTGCAGTATTACAATAGTTTATTCAAATATATACATCAGAGTAATATAGCGGAAGTCTTAAAATAACTTAGTTTACAAAACAGTTGTTTCAAATCTTACCAACTAAGTACGATTAATATTACAGACCATAGTAGTGGAGTGGCATTAGTAACATAATACAAAACACACAATTAAGATGCCCTGCCCAAGGGCCACACATTTACTTGTCATCGTCGATTTGAAAAACAGTCATGCAGCACGGTCCAAAGCAGACCTGCTCATGAGGCTCACCTGCAACAAGGGTTAATGAACCCTGAGTACAAAGTACTCAACAAGACTTAACCGAAATAAAAACTAAGAAGACTCAGGAATGCAGGCTTAGGGATTCAAGGTAAGGCTTTAGCAATAAACAAAGTTCTTTTGCGCAAAAAACTTTCTAACAAGATTCTTTATTTCAACATATACAACTTCATAAAGATCATATATAAAGCTGACATGATCCATATTGAGATCATGAAACTCCATATCAAACTCTTTCTCAAAACTTACTCAAGTTCCATTTATTTACTACGATGATGAACAGTGAGTTGAGTCTCCATAACCGAGGAGCGACGACGATTCGAACCGATAATAACCTAGCTGGGGATTCCCAACCACACGACATATGCAGGTCCCTGACCTACATAGATCAACCTACCCTCAGATCCTCTAAAATAAGAATGGGTCCGTGCCACCTGAGAGCACAGTACTCCACCAATCCAGCCCATTGCCACGTGGGTACACCCTACTCCCGCCATCTCTCCACTCCCAATGCGCGAGTAGCCATTCTCGTAATAGAATAGCCGAGTTAAGGCTTACCGGAGTATGTGGCTAGTACTACAAAGTCTCACCTCATGCAATTCAACAACGGACGGTTCTTAATCGACACAGGCGGAAAGAACCCGCTCACAAGACATCCATGCCTTGTGGCTCTCACACATCGAGTCCGCTCGGTCTAGATTTATTACTCCACAAGCTCATATCTCATGACAACTTAAATAACTGACCATATCCAAAAAACCTTTTATATCTCATAGGTGATAGGTAATCACCCGACCTATATCTGTCTAAGCATGGCTAAGCATAACTAGGCATTATCGAAATAAAGCTGGTAACAGGGTTGCTATGGAAAAACAAGGTTGGTAATGCACCAATTAGGTTTTCACTCAACTCCTAATCACTTAATGCAGTACTTGAAAGCAAAAGCGATATAAATTTGTAAAATACAAGGTAGGTTTAAAAGCATCCGAGGCTTGCCTTGATTGTCGGAAAAGTCAGGTTCCGAAGTCGTTCCACAGATATCAAACCCGACCTCAACAGATTGATTAACTTCCTCAACAACTTGATTGACTACCACGTTCTCACTTTCGTTCACTACACATAGTAACAATGCCATGTTTAATATGATGCAAAATATAAAACATGATGCTTGACGATGGATGCAAAAGTTAATAACTTGAATACAACTTTCCTTCGCGGTACAGTTATAAGCCAAAAACTAACTAAACTTTTTTCATAAATTCCAACACTTACATTAAGTACCAAGAATTATTTTATACTAGTGACCCAAGGTCATCACTCAATCCAAAATTCAAACAAAACCTAAGTCATTAAGGTTTACTATTTGTTTTATGAATTAATTATTTAATTCAAAATTATGAAATAAATCAACTTTCTCCAAATGAGCTCAAAATTTTTATGAAGGTTCATCACATGATAACTCAGTGGCAAAACAATTTTCATAATTTTTCGATAAATATTTAAGCCTACAAAAATCATGAAAACTCATTTATTAATTAATTTGAGCAATTTTTATCACCATCAAAATTTACTGAAAAGTAACATTTAATATTTTTCCTAAATAGTTTACATCTCAAAGAGGTCACATAAAAATTTTTATAATTTTTGGAGCTATATTTGAATCTAAACAAAAATAACAAAAACTAACACTATTCATTCATTTCTAAAAAAGAAAAATTCCATTTTCAAACAAACCGTCACTGACATCGGGTCCCACTATCAGCCCGCGCTGACCACGACGAGGTCTCCGTCCACGGCGATGGTACCATCATGCTCCCCACATCACAACGCATCGATTGGAGGTACTAGCTAGACCAATTACGGCGGGGTCCGAGCTCGACGCCGGCCATGGCGGCCACGACGGCGCGGCTGTGCTACGCCGGTGAGACGAGGCTGGTAGCGATTAAACAAAATGCTTGGGAAGACTCTAGAGCTCACCCAAAACACGCTCGAGCTGATGACTGAACCGGAGGAGCAGCAGAGGAGCACGTCGTCGATCAAGGCAGACACGGTGGCTCCGTAGGTGTCGACGGCGGCGTTTCGGCGGTTGCGGTGGACGAACGGATCAATCAAAGGGCCACCGAGCACCAGAGGAACATGGTGAAGCTGGAGGTATGCTTAGCAAGGGCCGGGACAGACCGTAGAGCGCTGGCCATGGTGAAGCGAGGTCGACGGTGATACTGCCGGCCGTGAGGAAGAACGACGGCGTGCAGCAAAACTCGACGAAGTCAAGCGCCTAGGACCGGTCGGCTGGGTTCGCAAGGAGTAGGCGGAGCTGTGACATGCTTTGCTGAGACTGGGAGAGCGCTACAGCGACGGCACGAGCTCGACGGAGTTGAGCGGCGACGACAGGAAAAACAGAGGAGATGAAAACGGAGGAGGATGGCGACGGCTCAGGCTTTATAGCGCAGCCAAGGACACGGAGACGACGCGCAGTAGCTTCTCCATGCCAGCACGAAGCCGGAGGTGGCCACGGGCACGACTGGAACGCGGTGGAAGCTCACCGACGGTGAGGTGTCGCCCGCTGGCACTGTTCAAGGAAATTACCAAATTGTCACTCGCCTAATTTCTCAAATTACTCCCAAATTTGCATGGTAACTCAAAAATCTCCAAAAATAAAAGTTGTTCCAAATTCAAAGTTCTACAACTTTGCTTTAATAACCATACTCTAATTTGGTCTACATTTTGAAATGCAAGCTTAAAATCAAAAGGGGACACTTTAAAAATTTACCCCTTTTCAAATTACTTTAAATTTTATATAACAACTTTGAAAACTCTAAAAACCAACTTTGTACACATTGACAAGCTCTACAATTTTGCTTTTAGGCTCAACCCCAAAATGTGCTTAGATTTTGAATTAGGTTTTCCAGGGTAGAATTAAAATGCTAGAAATTCGGGTTTTTGAAATCCAATTCAAAACAAAGGTTATGAACTCGATTCATCCATACAATTCAACACATATAAGCATAAAAATAAACTTGTTTTAGTGAATGCATATCAAAATTTTCACTAACACAAGAATGATGTGCAATGCATATGATGACATGGCATGTTTTAGGGTTTAAAACACCAGAGGTGTTATAAAAACCAAACTAGATCTTTCAATCTCCCCCTTTTTGATAATTGATAACAATCCTTACACAAAGATATGAATTAAGATTTAATTGAATCCATATTGCTTGCCCAAGCATATTTACCATGTGTAAAATGATATGGGCAAGTTTCATGAATCCCATATGGTAGCAGTTGCCCCCCCTACATATGTGCTAAGAGTTTGGAAAGAAGCTTGCACATATGCTTAGATAGAAAATATAGGATACAATGTCTACCAAATGATGCTAAGGTATAAGAGATGAACCTTTGAAGCGTGATACCAATCGGAGTGCACCAATGTACCATCCTTGGCACCATTAGTAACTAGACATACACAAAAACTAGAATACCCCATGAGATCAATATTACAAGTAAGGGTCTAGTTTTCATAAAATGAACATAAGTCTAGTTACTTTAGCCTATACATGCTAGTTTTTCATTTCACCATTCAAGCATATAACTAGCATACACCACACAAGCATGAATATTGAAATTTAAAACTTGTGCCATGCAAGCAAATATATGAAATGCACATCCAAATGCAACATACAAGTTTATGAGCTTGCTCCCCCTACTTGTGTGCATTTTTTATTGATCCCCTTATAATGTCATTTCATTTGTTTTCTTTTGTTTGCTCCTCCTATCTTACTATCTTTGTGAATTTCTCTTCCCCTTTGTCAACAATTAGCACAAAAAGGCGAGCTCAAATTATAGATAGGTTGGGGTGAAACCATGTGAAATGAGGATCATTTTCCCAATTTTGTTCAATCTAGATCACTTGCAAAAGATATTTAACTCAGTTTGATCCAAGGACAAGCTTCTTCACACCTCCAAATAAGGGTTATCTTATACCATGTTGAGTTAAACACTTATAGCTTATTTTCTAGATCAAACACTAGGTATACAAGCCCACAAACATGTCATATGCTACCACTAGATCATTTCAAGCATACAAGCAATAGTGGTACCATACAAGCATCAAATTCATTTGATTTTCATGAATGAGCCTAGAACGTGATAGGAATGACTAGATGCACTAAATAAGTCCTTTGTAATATATGGATGACATGTCAATCAACTTTACCTTACTTTGCTTGAAGGAGAGGCATGTCATATAATGGGGGGTGCATCAACACATATTGGAGAAGTCAAGTATGTTCAATTCATTCCTTAGCTTGCAAAACATCTTCTCATCAAGTGGCTTGGTGAAGATATCGGCAAGTTGATCTTCGGTGCACACACTCTCAATGCAAATGTCCCCTTTTTGTTGGTGATCCCTTATGAAATGGTGGCGGACATAAATATGCTTTGTTCTTGAATGTTGAACCAGGTTGTTGGTGAGCTTTATGGCACTCTCATTGTCACATAGCAATGGCACTTGCTTAAATTTGATTGCAAAGTCACTTAAAGTAGCCTTCATCCAAAGTAATTGAGCACAACAACTACCGGCCAAAATATACTCCGCTTCGGCGGTTGAAAGTGCTACACTATTTTGCTTCTTTGATGACCAAGATACAAGTGATCTTCCCAATAGTTGACATGTGCCCGATGTGCTCTTTCTCTCAACTTTGCATCCCGCATAATCGGAGTCCGAATATCCAATCAACTCAAATCTTGCTCCTTTGGGATACCACAATCCAATATTTTGTGTATGCTTCAAATACCTCAATATTCTCTTTGTTGCTTTCAAATGATTTTCTCTTGGTGAGGCTTGAAATCTAGCACACATAAATACACTAAACATCACATCCGGCCTTGATGCGGCCACATAGAATAGGCTTCCAATCATAGACCGATACATCTTTTGATCCACCATGTTGCCACTAGCGTCACTATCCAAGCTTCCACTTGTCCCCATTGGTGTACTAATAGCTTTACTATCATCCATTCCAAATTTCTTGAGCATGTCCTTGATATACTTGCCTTGACTCACAAATGTGCCATTCTTCATTTGCTTGATTTGAAGACCAAGAAAGTAACTAAGCTCTCCAATCATGGACATCTCAAACTCACTTACCATCATCTTGCCAAATTCTTCACAAAAATCTTGATTTGTTGACCCAAATATGATGTCATCAACATAGATTTGCATTACAAACAAGTCATTTCCAAGCTTCTTGGTGAAGAGAGTGGTGTCAACTTTTCCCATTTTGAATCCCTTAGAGAGTAGGAAATACTTCAATCTCTCATACCATGCTCTAGGTGCTTGTTTCAATCCATACAAAGCCTTTCTCAACTTGTAAACATGGTTGTGTTTCTTTTCATCTTTAAAACCGGGAGGTTGCTCAACATACACAAGCTCATTGATGTACCCATTTAAAAATGCACTCTTCACATCCATTTGGTACAACTTGATGTTGTGGGCACAAGCATAGGCTAACAAGATCCTAATTGCTTCTAATCTTGCAACCGGGGCATATGTTTCTCTAAAGTCAAGACCTTCAACTTGAGTGTATCCTTGAGCCACTAATCTTGCTTTGTTCCTTATTACTATCCCATCTTGATCTTGCTTGTTCCGAAAGACCCACTTGGTTCTAATTCCATTATGATCCTTAGGCCTCTTAACTAACTCTCATACTTGGTTTTTTGTGAAGTTGTTTAGCTCTTCATGCATAGCATTGACCCAATCAACATCCCTCAAAGCTTCATCTATCTTCTTAGGTTCAATGGATGACACAAAAGAGAAATGCTCATAAAATGAAGCCAATCTTTATCTAGTTTGCACACCTCTTGAAATATCACCAATAATAGTGTCCAATGGATGATCTCTTGCAATATTGGTTGATTGAAGCACTTGCACTTGATTGCTTGCATTTGATTGATCACTTGATTGAGATGATGAACTAGTCACTTGTTGTTGATCTTGCACTGTCATCACTAGTACTTGCTTGAATTTGATCATGAGAACCACTAGCTTGCACATTTGAGTTTGAGAGCACTTGATTCTTGTCATCTTCAACATCAATCACTTCTCTAGGCCTTATATCACCAATGTCCATGTTCTTCATTGCATTGACCAATTAAGTGCCTCTTACATCATCTAGATTCTCATCTTCCTCTTGGGAACCATTTGTTTCATCAAATTTCACATCATGCACCTCCTCAAGAGTACCACTCGCCAAATTCCAAATTCTATATGCCTTGCTAGTAGTGGAGTAACCAAGCAAGAAACCTTCATCACATTTCTTTTCAAACTTGTTCAATCTAGTGCCTTTCTTCAATATGTAGCATTTACAACCAAAAACCTGAAAGTATACTATGTTGGGCTTTCTTCCATTCAATAGCTCATAAGGTGTTTTCTCCATCATGGGGTGACAATAGAGTCGGTTGCTATAATAGCAAGCCGTGTTGATTGCTTCGGCCCAAAATGAATGACTCACATTGTACTCACTCAATATTGATCTTGCCATGTCAATCAAAGTTCTATTCTTTCTTTCAACTAGGCCATTTGATTGTGGAGTATACTTGGCCGAGAATTAATGTCTAATTCCAAATTCATCACACAACTCATCAATTCTTGTGTTCTTGAACTCACATCCATTGTCACTTCTCACTTTGTTGATGGTTGTTTCAAACTCATTGTGAATGCCCTTTACAAATGATTTGAATGTTGCAAACACATCACTCTTATCCACTAGAAAGAATACCCATGTGTATCTAGTGGAATCATCCACAATCACAAATCCATATTTGTTTCCACCAATGCTAGTGTATGTGGTTGATCCAAACAAGTCCATGTGCATCAACTCAAATGCCTTAGATGTGCTCATCATGCTCTTCTTAGGATGTGTGTTACCAACTTGCTTTCTGGCTTGACATGCACTACATAGCTTATCCTTCTCAAATGTGACATCTTTCAAGCCTCTAACTAAGTCATGCTTAATCAACTTGTTCAATTGTTTCATTCCAACATGACCAAGCCTTCTATGCCATAACCAACCCATGCTAGACTTAGTGATCAAACATGTTGTCAATTGAGCTTCTCTAGCATTGAAATCAACCAAGTATAGATTCTCATATCTAAATCCTTTGAATATCAAGTTAGAGCCATCTACACTTATAATCTCTACATCATCCACACCAAACATGCACTTGAAACCAAGATCACACAATTGAGCTACCGATAATAGGTTGAAGTTCAAGCTCTCTACTAGTAGCACATTGGAAATACTCAAGTTATTGGATATTGCAATCTTACCAAGCCTTTTGACCTTGCCTTTGCCATTGTCACCAAATGTGATACTATCAATCCCATTGCTCTTGTTTTCATTGATTAAATTGAACATTTTTGAATCACTGGTCATGTGTTGTGTCCACCCACTATCAAGCACCCAATACCTTCCTCTAGCTTTATAATTAACCTACAAAAGAAGATCAATTCTTTTTAGGTACCCAAACTTGCTTGGGTCCTTGTAGGTTAGTTACCAAGGTCTTTGGTACCCAAATGGCCTTCTTCTTTGGGCCCACAATTGGTGTACTAATGAACTTAGCCTTCACACCATTGGCACCCTTAACAAGCATGTAACAAGAATCAAATTTAATTGAGGATACATTAGGTAGCTTGTTCTTGTTAATCTTGCAATTTTGCTCTATATGCCCAACTTGCTTGCATCTATTGCAAAACCAACCATTGCCCTTCACAAAGCTAGCTTTGGGAGTGACAAAGGCTGCCTTGCCTTTCTTGGGGGTATAGCCTAATCCCTCTTTGTTGAGAGAAAATCTTTGGCTACCCAAACACTTTAGCAAGCGGGCATCTCCACCATAGGCATTGCCTAAGGCACGAGTGAGCTCATTCACCTCCTTCTTGAGGGTCTCATTTTCCACCATTAGTGAGGCATCACAAGTGAGACCATCACTCAAAGGTGAGGTAGAAGTAGTAGTGTTACAAGAAGTGTTAATGGAAGCAACTACAATGGGCTTATAAAAAGATTCATCAATAAGATCACATGTTAGTCTCACATCACAAGACACGATCACTTGCTCCTTCTTGGCTTCCTCCTTCTTGACTTGCTCAATGACAGAGGAGTGAGCTTTTTCAAGCTTAGAGTGAGCTTTGCCAAGATTCTCATGGGCTTCCATTAGCCTCTCATGAGTAGCATTGAGCTCATCAAAGGATTGCTCAAGAAATTTGACTTTCTTGCGTAATTCTTTGCACTCCTTTCTCTTTATCTCAATGCAAGTGTGCACTTGCCCACACATGTCCAAGAGCTCCTCCTTGGTGTACTCCTCCTCCTCCTCATCATCATCATCATCACTCCTACAAGCATCACTTTCACATTCATCATCATCACTCACATCATATTTTACCTTGGTAGCCTTTACCATGAGGCATGTCGATTGAGTGTCAAAGATGGAGGGCTTGTCGTTGATGGCGATGCTTGCTAGTGCTTTCTTGATAGATTTTTTATCATCATCACTAGAGCTATCACTATCCGAAGAGCCATCACCATCCCATGTGACCACATAGTCTCCACCTTTCTTCTTCTTTTGGAAGGTCATTCACTTCTCCTTCTTTTCTTTCTTGTCCTTCTTGTGCTTCTTTTTTTCATCCTCGTCATGGTCACTATTGTAGGAACAATTCGCTACAACGTGATCGGGGCTCTTGCAATTGTAGCATCTTCTCACATATTCTTTGCTTTTGGTGTGATCTCTTCTCTTTCTTGCACTATAGCCCTTCTTCTTCATGAATTTTCCCATCTTACGTACAAAGAGGGCCATAGCTTCATCATCAATATCACTAAGACCATCATCATCACTTGATTCTTTCTTAGACTTACTCTTATTCTTGGATGATGATGTGCTAGCCTTGAATGCTATACTCTTCTTCTTCTTGTCTTCTTCTTCCTTCTTGTCATCCTTGTCACCCCCATCCCTTTCCACACGGTATATCTCTTGTGTCATGACATCACCTAGTACTTGGTTAGGGGTAATCTCCTTCAATCCTCCTCTTATGATAAGCAATCTCAACATCTCAAATCTTGGAGGTAGGCACATTAAGAACCGATGAGAGACATCATTATCCTTGATCTTCTCTCCCAAAGCCTTCAAGTCATGGACAATTACTTGCAACCGATGGAACATCTCTAGAATGCTCTCATCATCCTTCATCTTGAAGCTTGTCAACTTATACTTGAGGATGTACAACTTGGCACTCTTCACTGCCGGTGTGCCCTCATATATTTCCTCCAATCTACTCCACACCTCATTAGCTCTTTCACAATCCTAGATTTGCTCAAACACCTTGGAATCAATGGCATTGTATATGGTGTTGAGAGCCATTGTATTACATTGTTTGTTGGTCTTGTCTTGGTTGGTGAGATTGCCGGGATCAATGATAGCATAGTCATTCTTGGTCACCTCCCATACTTGATCATTGATTGAACCAAGATACATCCTCATCTTTCTCTTCCAATAATCATAGCATGTGCTATCAAAGAACGATGGTTTGCCCCCCACATGGTTGAACACAACTTGAGCCATAATTTGACACCAAGGTTGTTAAGCCTTTAATCAAACGATGACCACGGCTCCGATACCACTTGAAAGGTCCTAATATGGCTAGAGGGGGCTGAATAGCCTATTTAAAAATATACAAATCAACTAGAGCAATTTGATTAGTATAACAAATAGCGAAATGCAAACTTGCTCTAGCTCTACAAGGGTTGCAAGCCACCTATCCAACAATTCTAGTTGCTATGATCACTAAACACACAATTTTCTATGTCACTACTCACTAAGAGCTCTCACACTTGCTACACTAAAGAGCTCCACTAGATGAACTTAAACTACAAAGCAAGCTCTCAATTCTAGTTACACTAAAGAGCTTGCTACAACTAGTTTGCAAGAATATAAATAAGTGAGTAGGGTGATTATACCGTCGTGTAGAGGAGTGAACCAATCACAAGATGAATACTAAATCAATCACCGGGAGAATACCAAAGGGCAAGAGACAACCAATTTTTCTCCCGAGGTTCACGTGCTTGCCGGCACGCTAGTCCCTGTTGTGTCGACCAACACTTGGTGGTTCGGCGGCTAAGAGGTGTTGCACAAACCTCGTCCACATAATTGGACACCGCAAGAACCTACCCACAAGTGAGGTAACTCAATGACACGAGCAATCCACTAGAGTTACCTTTTGGCGCTTCGTCGGGGAAGGCACAAGACCCCTCACAATCACCGCGATCGGAGCCAGAGACAATCACCAACCTCCGCTCGACAATCCTCGCTGCTCCAAGCCATCTAGGTGGTGGCAACCACCAAGAGAAACAAGTGAATCCAACAGCGAAACACTAATACCAAGTGTCTCTAGATGCAATCACTCAAGCAATGCACTTGGATTCTCTCCCAATATCACAAAGATGTAGAATCAATGATGAAGATGAGTGGGAGGGCTTTGGCTAAGCTCACAAGGTTGCTATGTCAATGCAAATTGCCAAGAGAATGAGCTTGAGCTGACCATGGGGCTTAAATAGAAGCCCACATGAAATAGAGTCGTTGGCTCAATTATTGGGTAGACTGCGCATCGACCGGACATGCTGCTTGATTGCACCGGACGCTGCACCAGACGCACCGTTCATGAATACCGGACGCGTCCGGTAGGTCGACCAGACACGTCCGGTCGCTCCTAGACCGCCACATGTCCCATTCAAACCAAAGTAGCCGTTGCTGCCCACACTTACATGCGACCGGACGCTGAAATAGAAATGACCGGACATTGAGCCACAGTGTCTGGCCGAGTCCAGAGAGTACTCGAGGCCGATCGGACGCGTCTGTTAGAAACTGACCGGATGCTGAGCCTCAGCGTCCAGTCGAGTCCAGTAAGCACCCACGGTCGACCGGACGCGTCTGTTAGAAATTGACCGGACGCTGAGCCTCAGCGTCCGGTCGAGTCCAGTAAGCACCCACGGTCGATCGGATGCGTCCGGTCACTCCAGACCGGATGCTGCCAGGGTCCGATCAACTGTTTCACCGAACAACGACTTAGCTGATTCACACCGAACGCGTCCGGTGTGGCGACCGGATGCGTCCGGTCGCTGAGTTCGTCATTAATACCGGACGTGTCTGGTCACCATACCAGACGTGTCTGATCACTCTATGACTAGCGCGACTAACTCCTTTTCAACTCTATCTTCTTCACCCTTGCTCAAATGTGCCAACCACCAAGTGTATCACCTTGTGCACATGTGTTAGCATATTTTCATAATCATTTTCAAGGGTGTTAGCACTCCACTAGATCCTAAATGCATATGCAATGAGTTAGAGCATCTAGTGGCACTTTGATAACCGCATTTCGACACGAGTTTCACCCCTCTCAATAGTATGGCTATTGATCCTAAATATGATCACACTTGCTAAGTGTCTTGATCACTAAAACAAAATGGCTCCTACTATTTATATCTTTGCCTTGAGCCTTTTGTTCTTCTCTTTCTTCTTTTCTAAGTTCAAGCATTTGATCATCACCATGCCATTACCATCATCATGATCTTCACTATTGCTTCATCACTTGGAGTAGTGCTACCTATCCCATAATCACTTTGACAAACTAGGTTAGCACTTAGGGTTTCATCAATTAACCAAAAACAAACTAGAGCTTTCAAATGCCCTAACTTTTTGCAAAAATAGGTTGTCAAATTTTAGTTTAGAAAAGGTTTTCGAAGCTTTATTTCCTCATTTATGCACTGATACCACCTGTGGTAGAACCGCCTAATCTAATGCCTCCCATGAGTGCTCGTCTTCCATTAGACACTAAGCACTCAAAGGAGAACACCAAATCACGCGGTCCCGTCGGTCACACCCCAGGGGAGAACCCAAAAATCCACATTTTTCCATCAGGATCACAATTGAGAGGATAAAGCTTACAACATTCTTAAACCATTTCTTACATCATTTTTATTACAACATCAGGGTATAATATTTATTGTTATACAGCGAAATGTAATCTTGTTATCAGAGTTATGAATAATTTAATTTAATAGTGGAATATAAACATGTGATCAGAATTATAGCAGAAATAAATATCTGTTCATGGCATGATGAAGTATTGATATGTAAACTATGACAATAGATTATAAAACTTTCATTTATAAAAACATTTAGTGAGAGTTATAAATAAAGACTATGATCGCAGCGTAAAGGAAATCCTCTCTGAGCCCACCAGAAGGAATCCACACACAAAGGTCAGCTCTAGCCTCCACCTGTCACCTGCAATAGGGGGAAATAAAACCCTGAATACTCAATTGTACTCAGCAAGACTTATCCGACAGGAGAAAAGAAAAGACTCCAAGGATATGCAAGGCTATCTGGCTTGTGGGATTATTGCATCTGCAGGAGCATTACTAAAAGTACGTTCTTATATTCAATTTTTATTAGCAGTGCATTAGTTCATTAACTAACCATTCTATGTAAGCACCTGTGCTACTTTCAAGCAGGTGGTAAGCAATCTGATTTCCTTTTTCCATCTTTCATCTTTCAGTTCTTACTACGGTGCTAGAGTTAAGACAAGTCGTACCGGATCGTCGGCGATTCGTGAATCAATGCCCCCAGCTTGGTACCTCAAAAACACATGCCTCGCTTGTACCCCGGGCACAAGCAGGACTAACCCACTACCCTCCTGTCATGGAGTCCAGGTCCCTATCCAAACTAGGACTCCAAGCCCCCGCCCTTGAGTCCTAGACTCAATGCGGTGCAAGGACCTCCTAACCCAAAAACCACCATGACAGTCGGTCTGGAAAGAGCCGAAACCCATGACAAGAGAGTAACAAGTCTTTCAAGCACCCATACCCAAGTATGTGCTCGGGATAATAAGTCGGTGACTTGCCTATCGTCTTATACAACGGCCGGTCTTAACCAACACAGACAGGGAAAGCAGTGTAACCAAGCTATGCCCCGTGGCCGCAGGACACAACTTCTTACGCCCATCAATACCCAAATCATATCCCTGCCCGGTCACCACTTTCCTTTCCACCATTTATATTTTCCAAGAGTTAATAATACAGTAATATATTTTCTATATCTCACGAGTGACAGGCAATCACTCGACTTCTATCGGAGTCCTGTAGCATAGCAATCTACACGATCCTGTCATACTAGTAAGACTCATATGATAAAGATATATATGTAAGTGGGTTTCAATCAACTCCTTAAAACTTAATGCACTAATATAATTTAAACTGCAGAAAAGTAGGGGTTATGCACCGGGGCTTGCCTGGGTAAGATATATACTAGAAGTTAGTATCTGCATCTTCAGATCATCCACCATCAACTGAATAGAAAGCCCATTGCATCATCTCCTGGAGAGAATACCATCACACCATCTTTGGATCCCCAATCATCCTTCAATTGATCCGTTGATCCATCATCGTACCTATATGATATGCATTGATGCAAATGCATAGATGTAAATACTCAACGACAACCGAGATGCTTAGAAATCCAATCATACCTCACAAGCTAACGAGATAGCTCTGACGCTGGTCTACATATCTATGTTGTCGAATAAGGCGTTATTTCCCAATAAATATTTTAGTTATACAAACCCAAGTTGTATCTTTATTTCATTCTATCGATTTACTCATTATTCGAATATGGCATCATTAACTATCTAGCAAACTAATTATTCTAGAGCTACAAAAATTACAGTGAGCAGCTAATAATATTAGTAATTTACTGTAAAAATTTTAGAGTTAATACTATCACTGATTTATCACGGAAATTCCTACAAGTTCCCATTTTAACAATATTAAGCATTTTAAAATAATTAGAGCAACCTTAAAAACATAGCGAACCTATGCGAACAAAATACACTATTAGATAGATTATGATTTTAGAAACTCAATAAAAACTGGTTTGGCATTTTTATGATTTCTCTACTATTTATTTTCAATTTTGGAAGAGTGTTGACTTAACCAAAATAAAATTTTAACACAAACAGAACAAGGGCCTGAGCGGTCGGCTCGGCTCGCAGACATGCGCGGCCTAGGCGGGAGCAGCACACGGCTGGCCCAAGCGTAGGCAACTGGTCGGCCCAGCAACGGCCCACGCGGCGAGACCAGCGGCGGCAGCACCATTTTGCTAAGAGACCCTTATACTTTCTTTAAATTAACTCGCAGGACACAAACACTATTTATGTGAGTCACGTGATTTGTATCAAGCACCCTAGAAATGTTCTATTTCATATCTCACCCTTCTCTCCTTCATCACACGTAGAGCATGAGCAGAGGCGGGTGGCCAGTGGTCCAATCTGACCGATTCCCATCGGTGAAACGGTGACCCGGCGGCACAGGGGCAGCACCAGACCCGACCGTGCGTGCGGGCGTCGACGGCACGGCCAAAGGCGACTCACGGCACACCGGTCAGGCACGCGTGCGGTCATCCAAGGGGCGACAGCGGGAGGTGGAGTGGGGTGGTGAGGCACGCCCGCGCGTGGTTCTTGGTGCTCGACGGGGCAAGGCGGAGCTACGCACGGCAGTGGCGCAGGGGACGTAGTGGGGCTCGTGCGAGGCCATGGCGTGCAGCGGCAGGTCACGGTCCGGCCGGGCATGACAGTAGCGCGGCCACGATGGGGCACGACGCGGGGAGGTGTGCGGGCCACGTGGAGCTCCGTGGCAGCACCAGCAGCAGGAGAGGCGGAGCTATGGAGGTTCACGCGCGCATGCACATGCGGTGGCCGGCGATGGGAGCGCGGGCGCGCTCGCGATGGAGGCAGGGCGACGGCAGGCGTGTCCCAGACGGGTGTCGCAGGGCAGCGGCATGGTGTGCGCCGATTCACCGAAGCCAGTAGCGGGAGGTGAGCTGGGCAAGAACAGGAGCTGGGGCATCGACGGCTCCGACGCGGACGGCATGGGAAAGCGCGGCGCGGGGCAGGGGAAGAGCCACGGGTGCGAGGATGAGCCGTGCGCGTGCTCGGTGAGAGGGAGGAGAGCGGCGGCGCTGTGGGGCCGCACTCCAGTGCGGAGAAGGAAAGGGCGGCGCGTGCGTGCACTCGGGCGCGGCAGCAGTCCAGAGCGGCCGTGGGGACTCGCGCGGGGAAGGGCCGGCACTGGCGCGGGCGAGAAGGGCGAACAGGATTTGGGACGCCTCCCTTCGGCAGCAGAGAAGAAAAGGGAGGAGGAGACAACACGAGGTAAACGCCGTCGACGCGGCGGAAACGCAGACGCGGGCAGGATGGGATGGGACGGTGCAACGTGAGCCGGCGGGCAGCTCATCTGCAAGGCATTGTGGAAGTGAAAGGACCCGACGTGGCAGGGACAGAACCACGTGCTCTCCTGGGGAAAATGCAAACAAAGCAGTACACGGCAGCAGCAGCCAGGCCAACTTTCTTTAAAACGCTCTTTGAGAAAGGACGCGAGGGAGAGAGAGCAACGTGGCAGCAGCAAGGACGACACATGTTTCACGCGCCACTGAGACGGCAATGGCGCCTGCGCGCGCGCGCTGCATGCAAAGAAGCGAGCAAAGACGGCTCTTTCTCAATAACGCACGCCTGTGGAATGCGACGCGTGAGGGAACACGCTGCAAAGAAAACACGTGGGCACCGTGTGGCTCTATTGGTTGCCTGCCTGCGCGTGAGACGACGCGACGCAGAGGTGACAACGATACGTTGCCGACAACTATAAAAGAGCTAAATCCTATCGACTTTCACCAATAAACATCGCACGCGATAGTTCATACTCGTACCAAGCCATGGAACAAAATATTAAGGCGTTATGTAATTATTTTGCGCAAAACAAATCGCCACAAATAACGTTTTAAAATATAATTTCCGATTTTTACCGTTGACGCAAAAAGCTGGGTTTTTTAAAAATTTTAAAATCTGAGAAAATCGTTTCGATAATTTTTCTTGGCCTAAATCGTGGTGCTAAACAAGATCGTAACACCAGGGGTGTTACAGCCTGCCTCCTCGCCGCGGCCCGCCTACCTTCCCACCGCGCCCGCCCGCCTCGTCGGCCCCCGCCCGCTTAGCCGCCGCGACCTCCCCGTTGTTGCCCGACTCGCGGGGGCTGGGGGCCGGGTGTTTGGGGCTGAGGGGCCAGCCGATGGCTGCGACCTCCCCGCTGGAGCCCGCCTCCCCAGGCCTGCCCTCTGTCACCGCCGCACAGGCCGCCCACGACTCCCCCGACAGGCCTCCACTCCACAGCCTGGTGCTCTGATATTTGTAATTTGTGTGAAGAATTTGTATTTTTTTCTGAAATTTATGATCAATTTGACATATATTTATCTACTATCTGCAATCCATAGAAATAATTTGTAAATTTGTAATTTTTTTTGAAAATTTTGGCATATATTTCTCAGAAGTTGTCTTGTCTCCCCAAATTACATCACTCTGTTAAATAAATTACACTGAAGAAATCAGTGTAAATATGATAATAAGACAGTGTAAGTATAGCTAAAAGATAGCGTAAATATATCGGCAAAAATCAGGTGACAGGAGCTTCCAAATCACTCGGTGGCTAGCAGACCCAATCAGGTGGTGTAAATATATCGGCAAAAATAAGGTGACAGGAGCTTCCAAATCACTCGGTGGCTAGCAGACCCAATCAGGTGGGGACTCGTTGTCCTTACTCAAAAAAAAAATTACGCACAGTTAAATGAGCACGTAACCTGTAGACTGTTTAGAACTCTCCGTGCATGGAGACGCCTACTAGGGTGCCATGCGCCGCTCAATTAACCGGACCGCTAATCTTTGGTTTTGTCGCTTGCGCTGCGCCTACCTGGACGGCACACATGCATGTTTGGTCCTGTTGACCATTCGGCCGGATTTGTGTGTGTGCGCTTCGATTGATGGATGGATTTCTTGGGGCTCAACTCAACAGCTGTGGCACGTACAGGTTGCACTGTTGCACAACCAGGCCCGGGCGCCCGGCGTGGTACCATGATCGGTCTAGGACAGGCCGTATTCGGCTTACCTTATAATTCGTATTATTTAGCTTATTTTTTTAGTTGAAATAATATTTTTCTCTCACAACAATTCAGTCACAACAATATTTTTTAGCCAATTCAGTCAAGTTTCAGCGAGCCGACCTCCGTCTGCCGGCCACAGGCCACAGAACGTCAGTGTCGAGTGTACAGTAATCCATGCATCATCCAGCCCCTGGCCGTACCCCAATGCTTTTCGTCAAGCTGTGTGCAAATGCAATCAAGTGCATTGTCTACCTGTGAACAACATTCTGGAGAGGGTGGCAGCCTTATATACCAGATTGAGGAATTTATGAGATAGGAACTTGTATCAAAGTTGAGCTTCAAGTTTCATAACACAGTACTAGCTTTATCACCGTTCAAGAAAGTATTATAGCAGAGAGAGTAAACTAGACTTGCATCCTTGAAACCAATCAAAATCTTGTGAATAGCATCACGACATCATAGCAGCATTAGGTCCCCACGAAGCACGAAGGACGCTGATCTGCTCGGTGCTCCTCGACGGTCCGACGGCTGGACGCCGTCGAGAATCGAGCGGCGACGAGACGAGACCATGATATTTTTGGGTAGCACAGCACTGCAGTCTGCCTGCAGCGGCCTTTGATCGGCGTCGCAGCATCGATGTGCGCGGCGCGGGGGGTGGTGGAGACGTCGCGTCACCGACGCTAGCAGCGCGCTCTGGCGAATGGCCGGCCGTGGTGACTGGGCGGTGCTGCCATATTTGCCCACCCTGGCACCCTGCAAGCGCGGAGACCGCTGGTCGCTACAGTGCTCCGAGCGATCCATCTGGCCGGCCCCGCCGGTCGGCATCCGGATGGAAACACCGTCCCCGTCCATGGATTGGTGGACGTGTACGTTGATGCATGTGCCATGCCAAACAGTCCGTGCTCGCGACCTGAGGGAGAGGGACATGCTATGCTAGCAAGCGTCAGTTGCCATGCCCCGTTGCTCTGCCGCCCCGGCCGGCTCATCACGATTCCGAAGCAAGTTTTCTGTCACCATGGCAAAGCCAGTAGCCGGTAGGAGTAACAACAGCTGCTCCGTCAAGCAGGCAGGCAGAGGGGGAGTACGGAAAAGCCCAGCAATCAAAAGATGAGAGCCAGCATGCGACAACTCAAGGACAAAGCTAGGCCTAGACCACAATATCGACCGATACGAGCAAAGATGCGTGCAAGGCACACCACAATGGCACAATTAATTAGCTAGCATACATACACCCTGTATGAACATGAATATCCGGTGTGCCAGAGATGCGTGCAAGAATTCTCCATCCATGCGCTTATATTACGCACGGTTTTTGGAGCTCTGGCAATGTCGTATCCTATAAACTCTCTTCTTCTCTCTAGTTTTTGGAGCTCAATTGTTTAGATGTAATCTTTCCCTCTCCCTCCTCTAGAATTTCTAATTGGCTCCAAGCAGAAACTCGGGCCCGGCCTCCACCAACTAGATACGTCTGAAATCTGTGGTAAAATAGCAGTAAAGCTAACTCTCACTAGGGTGTTTTAACCCGTGGCGTCACACGATTTTTGGGCCATTGGATGGGCCACGCGTCGTTCATCTGAGGGGCGTTCCCGCATCTCCTCCTCCGTCTCCGCGGCGCCTCCCCGCACACGGTCCGCCTCCCCACCGAGCACGCCTGCCTCCTCGCCGCCCACCTACCTCCTCGCCGCGGCCCGGCCGCCTGCCACCTCGCCACAGCCCGCCTGCCTTCCCACCGCGTCCGCCCGCCTCGTCGGCCCCCACCCACTTAGCTGCCGCGGCCTCCCTGTGACCTCCCCACCGTTGCCCGACTCGCGGGGGCTAGGGGCCGGGTGTTTGGGGCTGAGGGGCCAGCCGATGGCTGCGACCTCCCCACTGGAGCCCGCCTCCCTAGGCCTACCCTCCGCCGCCGTCGCAAAGGCCGGCCACGGCTCCCCCAACAGGCCTCCACTCCACAGCCTAGTGCTCTGATATCTGTAATTTGTGTGAAGAATTTGTATTTTTTTCTAAAATTTATGATCAATTTGACATATATTTCTCTGCTATCTGTAATCCATAGAAATAATTTGTAATTTTGTAATTTTTTCTGAAAATTTTGGCATATATTTCTCAGAAGTTGTCTTGTCTCCCCAAATTACATCACTCTGTTAAATAAATTACACTGAAGAAATCGGTGTAAGTATGGTAATAAGATAGTGTAAGTATAGCTAAAAGACAGTGTAAATATATGGACAAAAATCATGTGACAGTAGCTTCCAAATCACTCGGTGGCTAGACAGACCCAATCAGGTGGGGACTCGTTGTCCTTACTGAAAAAATATATATTACGCACAGTTAAATGAGCACGTAACCTGTAGGCTGTTGGATGGTTCAGAGTTACTACTACTGATACTACTGCAAGAACTCTCCGTGGATGGAGACGCCTACTAGGGTGCCATTGAAAGGTACTAATATGGCTAGGAGGTGAATAGCCTATTTAAAAATTACAAATTAACTAGAGCAATTTGATTAGTAAGACAAATAGCGAAATGTAAACTTGCTCTAGCTCTACAAGGGTTGCAAGCCACCTATCCAACAATTCTAGTTGCAATGATCTATTGACATACAATCTACTTGACCACTACTCACTAAGAGCTCTCACAAAAGCTACACTAAAGAGCTCCACTAGATATGTTTAAAGCACAAGGCAAGCTTTCAATTCTAATTACACTAAAGAGCTTGCTATATCTAGTTTGCGGAAATGTAAATGAGTAAGTGAGACGATTATACCGTCGGGTCGTGGAGTGAACCAATTACACAATGAATATATAGTCAATCACCGGGAGAATGCAAATGACAAGAGACAACCGATTTTTCTCCCGATGTTCACGTGCTTGCCAACACGCTAGTCCCCGTTGTGTCGACCAACACTTGGTGGTTCGGCGGCTAAGAGGTGTTTCACAAACCTCGTCCACACGATAGGACACCGCAAGAACCGACCCACAAGTGAGGTAACTCAATGACACGAGCAATTTACTAGAGTTACCTTTCGGCACTCCGCCGGAGAAGGTACAACTCCCCTCACAATCACCGAAGGCGGCCACGAACAATCACCAACTCGTGCCGATCCTTCACCGCTGCTCCAACCGTCTAGGTGGTGGCAACCACCAAGAGAAACAAGCGAAATCCGTAGCGCAACACGAATACCAAGTGCCTCTAGATGCAATCACTCAAGCAATGCACTTGCATTCTCTCCCAATCTCACAATGATGATGGATCAATGATGGAGATGAGTGGGAGAACTTTAGCTAAGCTCACAAGGTTGCTATGTCAATGAAAATATGCAAGAGGGAACCCTTGAGCCGGCCATGGGGCTATAAATAGAGCCCCCATCAAATAGAGCCGTTGTACCCCTTCACTGGGCAAAACACGCTCTGACCGGACGCTCCGGTCATACCGACCGGATGCTGGCCCTCAGCGTCCGGTCGCCCGATGGACGCCACGCGTCACCAGCTTCGAACACTGTTCGTCAGATTTCAATGGCTACGAAGCTGACCGGACGCTCCGGCAAAACTGACCGGACGCTGAAGCCCCAGCGTCCGGTCGTTTCCAGAAAGCTCCCCGAGGCGTATTTCTTCGACCGGACGCGTCCGGTCCACCTTGACCGGACGCAGACCAGCGTCCGGTGCTCAACCTTACCCACTGTGTCGTCTGACAGCTCGACCGGACGCAGCCTTTTAGCGTCCGGTCGCTGAGTGACCCAGCGTCCGGTCAGTAGACCGACGCCATTTCAACTCTAACTTCTTCACCCTTGCTCAAATGTGCCAACCACCAAGAATTTTACATCCGGCGCAATAGAAAATAGACATTTCATTTTTCCAAAAGCGCTGAATCCCGCCTCGCAAGCTCGGTGGGAGGGAGAGAGGGACCCAAACCCATCTCAACCCTGCAAACACCTTGTGCACATGTGTTAGCATATTTTCATAAATATTTTCAAGGGTGTTAGCACTCCACTAGATCCTAAATGCATATGCAATGAGTTAGAGCATCTAGTGGCACTTTGATAACCGCATTTCGATACGAGTTACACTCCTCTTAATAGTACGGTTATCTATCCTAAATGTGATCACACTCACTAAGTGTCTTGATCACTAAAACAAAATGGCTCCTACATTTTATACATTTGCCTTGAGCCTTTTATTTTTCTCTTTCTTCTTATCCAAGTTCAAGCATTTGATGATCACCATACTATCACCATTGTCATGATCTTCGTCATTGCTTCATCACTTGGAGTAGTGCTACCTATCTCATAATCATCTTGATAAACTAGGTTAGCACTTAGGGTTTCATCAATTAACCAAAATCAAACTAGAGCTTTTCCGCTCAATTAACCGGAGCGCTAATCTTTGGTTTTGTCGCTTGCGCTGCGCCTACCTGGACGGACACACATGCATGTTTGGTCCTGTTGACCATTCGGCCGGATTTGTGTGTGTGCGCTTTGATTGATGGATGGATTTCTTGGGGCTCAACTCAACAGTTGTGGCACGTACAGGTTGCACCGTTCCACAACAAGGCCCGGGCGCCCCGCGTGGTACCATGATCGGTCAAGGACACTCCATCTGCCGGCCACAGGCCACAGAACGTCAGTGTCGAGTGTACAGTACGCTTTTTTCTTAATCGCCCAACATAATCCATGCATCATCCATCCCCTGGCCGTACCCCAATGCTGTGTGCGTGTGACAACAACTACTAGTCCGAAACACATTCCGTGCTAGGCTAACAAGCACGTATAATTGCACGTACTCCTACCGATGAGTCTATGAGTCACTATACTGGATCCGTGCCACTATACTGTTGGTCGATGAGTCTGCTGATGTTTCAGACAAGGAACAGATGGCTGTGGTTTTGCGGTATGTTGACAAATGTGGAGTACTCAAAGAAAGACTTATTGGTGTTGTTCGTGTCAGCGAGACAACATCTGCATGTCTCAAGTCTAATATTGATGATTTATTTGCCAAGTATAAATTGAGTTGGAAACAAGTTAGAGGCCAAGGTTACGATGGAGCAAGCAACATGAGAGGTGAGTTCAATGGATTGAGAGCTTTGATAATGAGAGAGAATAGTTCAGCATATTATGTCCACTGCTTTGCCCACCAACTTCAGTTAGTTATTGTGGCAGTAGCTAAAAAGAATGATGACATTGATGATTTCTTTGACATGATATCTCTTCTTCTTAATGTGGCTGGAGCTTCTTGCAAGAGAAAAGACATGATACGACAAAGTCAACAAGAGAGGGTGAAGAAAGCAATAGGGAGTGGACTGATTTGTACTGGAACAGGACTGAATCAGGAACAATCTCTTCAAAGACCTGGAGACACTCGTTGGTGCTCTCACTATAAGACCCTTAAGAGTCTTAACAGCTTGTTTCCTTCTATTATTGAAGTTCTTCAATATGTGGAAAAAGATGGCCCTAATGATAAGAAGAGGCGTCTGCTGCGTGGTCTCCTAGATTATCTCAAGGATTTTGATTTTGTGTTTCATTTACACTTGATGTTAATTATATTGGGGCATGCAAATTCTTTGTCACTTTATTTGCAAAGGAAAGATCAGGATATATTGGAGGCCATGTCGAGGTAAAGTTAACCAAGCAAAAATTCCAGCAGATTAGAGATGATGGATGGGAATCTTTATTAGAGACAATATATTCCTTTTGTGAAGAGCATGGTATTCCTAAGTTGGACATGGAAGAAGAGTATGTTGATCGCCATAAACCAAGGAAAAGACAAACCGAACCAATTATCGAACTACAGATGGGACCTGTTTGAACTCGGTTGTGGATATGCTACTTACAGAGTTCAATGATCGGTTTGGTGAAACAAATTCTAATTTGCTCACTTTCATGGCTGCTTTTAGTCCTAAAGATTCTTTTGCTGATTTCAAATTGGAGAGCTTATTGGAATTGGCTAAACTCTATCCTGATGATTTTAGCCCTGATCAATTAAAGGATCTTGCTCATAAGCTGCCTATTTACATTGACAATGTGCGAGCTGATGAAAGGTTTTCAGGATTGAATACTATTACAGAACTTGCTAAACTAATGGTGGATACAAAGAAGCATCTTGCTTTTCCATTAGTCTATCAGCTCCTAAAGCTAGTACTTGTTTTGCCTGTTGCCACTGCATCTGTGGAGAGGTGCTTCTCGGCCATGAAAACTGTGAAGATGATATCGCGTAATCGTATTGGCAACAAGTTTATGAATGATTGCATCATTTGCTTTGTTGAGCCAGAGTTTCTAGCGACAATCCCGGACAATGTTATAATTGATCGCTTTCAAAAGATGGAAAATCGCAATCGGAAAATGCTTCTTTAAGAGGTAAATATTTATTATTGTTTCTAGAAACAATTCCAGACTGCTATTTACACTCGTTTATGTATTACTGTTCACTGTAAGTCGTTGTCATAAGTTGATAATTTTATATTGACATCAGTGACCCAAAATCCTAGATCCGCCCCTGACTCATGGACACGTACAATGACCATCAGCTTGGGTTTGGATGCTACAGATCTCTGAAAATGTGACTGCAGCATCAGGAGGCAGCAGGCTGCAGCAACCAGCAAGCCAGCCCCGGCTGTTGGATTACCGTGCAATGTGTAGCCGAGTGCTCCCTCTCTTGCAAATCATAAACCGTTTTAACTTTTTTTAGTTACCTGCTCCCCTTCGTCTCAAGATGAATGCACGTCTCACTTATCAAGGGGTCAATTCTTTTTATAAAATTTGACCAAATATATGTGCAAAAAAACTGGTATCATGATGTATGATAAACATTATTATATAGATTGCAGAATGTATTTTCATCATAAATTTATTTGGAGATACAATTATTGATATTATTTTCTATATAACTAGCTAAATTTAAAAATATTTGACTCATCGGGAAGGTAATGTGCTATTTTGGGACTGAGGGAGTAGTTTTTATGCTTTATATTTCATAATCATAAATATTTAAATACGTAACAAAAAACTATGTATTAAGAGTATCTCCAAGAGTACCCAATATTTTCTTCCTAAAAACATAAAGTTTTAAAAGTCCTAAAAAAGTATTGGAAGAAATAAAGAAGGCAATCTCCAAGAGTTTCTAATAATCCACTCCTAAAATATAGAAGACAATTTTACATCAGGAATCCTGTAGTATTTCTAAATTATCCTAACCACTTTTATATATTCTTTCTCTCTAGTACATTTGCATCAGGAACACTTTCCTACTCTTTATTCTTTCCATGCCCTTCCACTTTTAGATTGCCCGACAAACACACGCGGGAGAGAGAAGATACGCGCGACTCGGAAGCGCGTAACTTTACGCGGAACAGGGTGACTTTTTCCAAGTTCTAAAAGATTAGGAGGATGGATTAGGAGTTGTTGGAGAGGGATTTTTTTCTCATCTTACTAAAAAACGAAGGATTAGAAAGGGTTTTAGGGAACTCTTGGAGATGCTCTAAGAGTACATATTTTTTGGTTAGTTGCACCAAATTTGGAAGTGGCATTTGCTACCATAACATCTGAAAATAGGTGCTTACTACAAACGCGGGCACGACTTTGCCGCGCCTTCCTAATAAGGATATAGGTGTAGTGATGAGAAACTTAGTTTTTTTTGTTCATTTTATTATTTTTATGTATTTTGGAGACTTTATCATCGTGAAGGTATAATTTTATTTGCCCTAAAAAGCATAGGTAAAAGTTTATATGAAAAAATTCTTACTAAAACATGTGATATTATGGATGCACTTCATAGTTCTACTCGTTAGGATTTCAGATCAACTTGATTTTCTAATTTACAATTTTTCTGTGATTTACTATGCAATTTTAAAGTTTCAGCTAATTTATTTTTTGAAAAAAAGAGATAATCAAAGGTGGCCTGTATTTTGATTTGAGAAAAATCTGAGGGGGTTTTCGCAAAAATTGCTGAGAGTGTCTCTGGAGCGCGGGTTGATTTTCGATAAAGTGAAGGTTTTTTTGCAAAAAAACCTAGAGCCCATCCGTTCTGGAATGCGGGTTGATTTGGAAATAATCTGAGGTGTTTTTTGCAAAATATTCTGAGAAGGCCTCTGGAGAGCGGGTTGATTTCTGAAAAATAGAGGGGTTTTTTGGTAAAATGACCGTGGCCCGCCCGATCTGGGCCGTCCGCGCGCCCGATTGAACGGCCGCGAAAAGCTGGCGACGTGGCATGCTGCCTGGCATTCTTTTGGACGCAGGATTCATAGTAAGAGATGCTTAAGCATGACGAGCAACGGAGAAATTGAAGCTGAATATGCAAAAATGAACAGTAATAAAAAGAAAATGTACCTACTCTTTTTTTTTTTTGAGAAACGAATGTACGTACAGGTGATGCCGGGCTTCGAATTCTGAAGTGGGGAAAGGACACCGGATCTACACTAAGGCCCATAAAGCCATAATGAAGGAAAACTATTGGGCTCCCTCTTTATCTGGGCCTAATGTCTAGCGCGCTTCCCTAATTTTTTTTTCTCAATCGGATCATTCATCCGTTTTTCATTAAGAGGATCAACGGTCAAACGAGATACAAGTGTTCAAGCCAAGGTGGCGAGAGGCCAACAAATAGCCAAACAGGGCCCCGCCATTTCGGCCCACTAACATTTAACAAGGAAGTTCACAAACTCAAATAATCCCTGCTTTTCATCATTTGAGCAAACTCAGTAACCCCTACCGGTTAATACACCACACTCAAACATTATTCAATGCAAATAATGGCGGCAAAAACGCATGAAACCCCACCACCACTCGGGCAAGAGTTTCACTAAATAACAACTCGCCCTATACACAACATCTTAAACCTTTCACAAACAACAGGATGATTCGCCGCGAGCGTCACAGGCTCTCAGCTGCATCCACAGGGAAGCACACATGCATCCGGTGGCGTAACCAGGGGAGCCCAGCGCCAGCAGGGGCTGTCCTCCCCACACCCCAAACAGTGAAAGTTTTTAAAATATGCTTATAAATAGTACAATACAATGCACATTCTGCCTATTTGAACTCATATTTAATCAAAATATTGTGATTTTTGTTATGAACACTAAGTGCATATGCAGAAGCATAGAAAAATTTGTTAAGATGTACACTTACGTATATATTTTTCATACATACGGGCTGTCATTATGTTTATCCGGTCCCCTCCTAGTCAAAGTTGCTGGTTCCGCCGCTGCACAGATCAGTCGTCGCTAAGCCACCTTGTGCAGCGATCTCGCCGACCGACAGGCAGCACGTCAGATGGGCTGCCACCCCGGAGTCGCCGCAGCCACAGCCACGGCCGCCGTCCTCGTCGCCCTGCTGGCGGCCGCGGCGTTCCCACCACCGGCACACGCGGTCCGTTATACGTTACCCCGAGGCCGAGGACGACCTTCCCGGTGACACCGCCACCGGGGGTTTGAGGTGGCCGGCGTTCCAGGAGTCCAACAGCCTCGCCCCGCGGGCAAGCCAGGACGGCGGGTTCACCGGTGCCGAGCCAGGCGCCGCCGCCGCCGTCGACGCCCGCCCCCGCGAGCAGGTTCTTAGTCACAGGCGCGCGGCGCGCGGGGCCCGCGATACTGCCATGAACTCGATCGAATTCGGAGCACAGCGGACAGCACGGCCTCAAATGGACTTATTGTATACAGTGTGTATGTGTTTTGAGACGGATGCACTAAAACTGTACCATCGCGGCTCTCGTACTGCTAGACTAGACTCCGCAACGCTCCTGTTTGTGACGTTTGAGTTTGTTTTGTGATCAAGAGTCAAGAGGCTTGTTCTGGTCATTTGCATATGGCATTCTGGTTGTACTGCTAAGTTCTTTTGCATGGGTTCATCAGAAATCCACGAAAACCGCTTGGATGCTCATGTTACGGGATGGCAATAGGAAAGATAGGATATGAATCATCAACGAGAAAAGGCAGGAGGTTTTCATAGACGCTTGGGGGCAAAACAAGAGCATATAAGGACAGCCAGTCCCAGTGCAGAGATTAAGATAGTTTCTTAGCAATCAAGAATCTACGACCTCAGCAAATTGGTGACGTGGCATGCTAATTTAAAGAAGAAAGAGATAGAAATCGTTTCCTCCTGCTTGTCAGCCAACACTGAAGAAACGACTTGTTTTGCCATTCCAGCAGTTGCATCGTTTCCATTGATCGATTTCGCCCTCTCTCGCTGATTGCCTGCCGCCCTGCCCTCTCTCGTCTTTCTTCCGACCCCTCTCGTTTGTGTCAAAGGCAGGGAAGCCAATTGGTAATCTCACTTTGCACAACCCTTCTCGGCTGACGATTCAGCCGTAAACGTACACTCTGCAGAACTGCTGGACTATACTAAATGGCAGAGTCATCCTGATTAATCAATATACAGACTAGCATACAGCCAACTGATGTTAACCATGTGACGCATTCAGCAGTCCACAGTTTGCTTGGCAATCATGAATTCATGATTATTTATTAATCAGGATGACTCAGCCATTTAACTTGAGAAAGTATTAACTTGGAACAGGGATCAAGTCTGCTTATTATAGTTATTACTTTCTCAAGCTCCAAGCGGTGGTACATATTGCTCATGCCTCACCGAAGAATTATTTAAAATTTCTATCCATTGATGGTTACTCCACATACCAGAATTGAAATGCCATTTTGATAGTGTTACTATCACATAAGCATAGGTTACAAAGTTCGTCCCCGGTACTGCCACCTGTAGCATTCAGCACTGTGCAACTTTCATCTAGGATCAACCGCGAGAGGGAATTCATAACTCGCAACCAAGTTCACATTACATGAAAAGTGTACTTATGTTTACAACACTATTTTGTTCTAAACTTAGTCATCACTACACATGTATAACCATTCAAGTCCTACAATGGAAGTCTTGACATAGTTTTAATACACTCTTCATGGTCCATGCCAAAGCCATGAGTTACGCCTCACATGGAGGGGTTCTAGTACTCCTAATCCACCGAGGGATCGTGAGCGTAGATGTGCCCATAAGCTGAGGTGTCCTCAGTCCTCACTTATAAAACTTAAGGGCAGTATCTTGAATACACGAGTGTACTTAACAAGACTTACCCATCGATAATGAGCAAGGAATTGTGCATTGGAATTAGCAAGGAATAAAAGTTGGTTTTGTACAAAGGCATTTACACAAAAAGTCCTGTTCGGCTTACCCCGTATCCGGCTTATTCGGCTTCTTTTTTCAGCCGGAACAGTATTTTTCTCTCACAACATTTCAGCCAGAACAGTGTTTTTCAACCAATTTCAGTCAAGATTCAGCAAGCCGAACGGGGCCTGGGTAAATCTATTTGCATAGCATGGTTTAACAAATTATATGCAATAAACACGTGTGCTTGATCTTTCACAAATCTTTCCAACGAACTCTACTCAAAGTTAGAAGACATGAGCAAGATCATAGATCAAAATATTTGCTCAAAACTCTGCGGTGCTCAAACAGGAAGATGAGGGAATGTGTTGTACTGGGCTATTGTTGTATTACCCTTTGGGCTAATGGCTTCACTAGTAGCCTCATTAACTCGTCAATGTGAGCCGGCCCAGCTCCCACGAGACATGGGCCCTGTTCGCGTGCTCTTAAACTCGGCTTGATCCGCTTCTTTTTTCATTCAGAACAGTGTTTTTCTCTCACAAATTTCTCCAGCATGCCTCCAAACCATCCAAATTCCTCCAGAATTCCTCCAAGCGAACAAGCCCATACCCCGTCACACGACCGTTCGGTCAATAATTCAATATGCCAAAGGGCAAAGAATATTGTGCACAACCACTCAACCAGGATGACAAAAACGACCATCGGTGCTCGGATCTCATCGAAAAAAAACTGGGGTAAGAGAGCTTTGTTGCCAAAGTTAGGTACAACGGATGTTGTACCTCGCTCTATCAATAGGTCCACCATTGCGTCCTTCTAAAACATTGGTCGTTCTGTATCCCCATCAACATGGGTGAAGGGTGGGCCTGTTTGGTGTATGCCTAAACATGCCATGCCGTGGCTGCGGCTGGCTGCGCCAAAAAATACGGCGGCCTTTTCGTGCGCCTGACTTTTCGCGGCCGGTGGCAAGCAAATGAACTAATGTGCTGTGGCTGTGTTGTGGCATGCAGTAACTTCGGCAACGAACTAAACGCCCGCCGAAGCTTAGGCGCGACAGTTGTGGCGAGCTGTGGCCAAATGCGGTAGCCATCCAAACACATCCTATCGTATGGCGAGGTATGACGCTCGCTGTACCAGTAGTTTTCCTTGCAACCTTCCTATTCTTCTTCTTCCTGGCTGTAGTTCGACACCACCGCCATGGACGTTGGTTCCGAGCTGAGCAGTGTGAGATAAATGCAGCCGGAAAAAAGGAGCGTCAGGGTGCTGAACTGTTATTGGGCTAGCACGTTGTGCTTGTGTGGGCTATTCATTTGTTGTTGCTACTGATTTGTGGGCCAAGGCACCAGCCCATTCGGCCTTTTGGTTGATGACCCCTCGGTCCCTCCAAACCCGTATCGTCTCGCTGCTTCTCGACCTTTCTTTCCCCTCTGCTACAGGCGAAAGCGAGGCGATTTGGATCCCGACGTCGATTTCCCCGGCTCCTCCTCGCCTCAGGTGGCCGCTCTGGCGCCGAAGGTGGAGAGGAGTCACGGGATCGATGGCCGGTGTACGTACTCTCCCCTATTAGCTTATATCTAGGTAGGTTTACCCCGTATCCTTCTTTAGCGGCGGCTGCGGCGACTTCAGCTTGGTCTCCGACGACCTCCGGCGTGGTTCTTCGTATGGACAAGATGAGGTACGTGGTGTTGGTCCCGTGGCTTTCTATTGCTGGCTGCTTCTTTTGTCCCTACAGGAGGTTTCTAACGACAGTGGAGGTGTCGAAGCCTTCTCTGGAGATGGTTCTGTGGGATGTCTTTTCCCTGCTCGAGAAATTGGGTTGGTTGCTTTCCCCTAGGGTTGCTTTGTCGCTGGGTGTTTCGGGGTCACCGACGGTGCTTGTGGCGTCCGATCCCGTTGAAAGCTCTAGTTTGGTTTTGGTGAATTGATGAAACCCTAAGTGCTAACCTAGTTTATCAAGTAATCATGAGATAGGTAGCACATTCCAAGTGATGAAGCAAATGAAGATCATGACATGATGATGGTGATGCCATGGTGATGATCAAGTGCTTGGACTTGAAAAAAAAGAAAGAGAAAAGTAAAAGGTTCAAGGCAAAGGTATAAATGGTAGGAGCCATTTTATTTTGGTGATCGAGACACTTAATGAGTGTGATCACATTTAGGATCGATAGCCGTACTATTAAGAGGGACGGAACTCGTATCGAAATGCGGTTATCAAAGTGCCACTAGATGCTCTAACTCATTGCATATGCATTTAGGATCTAGTGGAGTGCTAACACCCTTGAAAATGTTCGTGAAAATATGCTAACAAATGTGCACAAGGTGATACACTTGGTGGTTGGCACATTTGAGCAAGGATAAAGAAGATAGAGTTGAAAATGAGTTGGTCACGCTGGTCACACAGTGACCGGACGCTGGAGTCGTGCGTCCGGTCAGTGGAAGTTGTGAAGACGCTCGTGTCGGTCTCTGATCGGACGTTGGGTCACTTAGTGACCGGACACTGGAGGGTTGCGTCCGATCATGCTGACGTGGCAGCGCAGAGGGAGTCGCTGTGTGACCGGACTCTGGATGTGTTCGGTCGAGCATGACCGGACGCGTCCGGTCGTGAAAAGTCGTCTCTTGATGCTTACTGGGAACGACCGGACACTAAGGTCCAGCGTCCGGTCGATATGACCGGAGCGTCCGGTCACCCCGTGTTGTGCCCAGTGAATGGGTACAATGGCTCTATTTCGTGGGGGCTTCTATTTAAGCCCCATGGTCGGCTTAAGCTCTCATCTTTGGCCATTTGCATTGACATAGCAAACTTGTGAGCTTACCCAAAGCCCTCCCACTCATCTCCATCATTGATTCATCATCTTTGTGAGATTGGGAGTGAATCCAAGTGCATTGCTTGAGTGTTTGCATCTAGAGGCACTTGGTATTCGTGTTTCGCTGCGGGATTCGCTTGTTACTCTTGGTGGTTGCCGCCACCTAGACGGCTTAGAGCAGCGAGGATCGTAGAGCGGAGGTTGGTGATTGTCTCCAGCTCCGATCGTGGTGCTTGTGAGGGTTCTTGACATTTCCCCAGCGGAGAGCCAAAAGGTACTCTAGTGAATTGCTCGTGGCTTGTGCGATCATCATCTTGTGTTGGTTGTGCGGCACCCTATAAAGGGTTTGGCGTGTGATGCCAATTAGCGCGTGAACCTCCAAGTGAGTGAATCGCCACAACGAGGAGTAGCTTGCCGGCAAGCAAGTGAACCTCGGTAAAAAATCATTGTGTTCATCATTTGATTCTGAGGTGATTGATCTTCATTGTTATTCATTCTTGTGATTGTTTGGCTCCTTCCTCGACACGGCGGTATAACCTTCTTGCTCACTCTCTTTACATTACCACAAACTAGTTGTCAAGCTCTTTAGTGTAGCTAGTTGTAAGAGATTGTTAGTTTAGTTAGTGTGGCTCTTTAGTTAGCCTTTGAGAGCACACTAACTTAGTATAGTGACATAGCTATTATGTGGATAGAAACTATATCAACTAGAATTGTGGTAGGTGGCTTGCAGTTTTAGTAGGCTAGCGCAACGCTTGCTTCGCCTCATAATTGTCTAACCGGTTTGCTAAGTGTTGTTGTAGAAATTTTTATTAGGCTATTCACCCCCCCTCTAGCCATTAGGACCTTTCAAGTGGTATCGGAGCTGAGGTCACCGTGATTTGAGACTTAACAACCTTTGGTGTAAAAATGGCTCAAATCAACAACACCAAGAAGCCACCCCAATTTGATGGCACAAATTATCCTTATTGGAAGTCAAAGATGACCACACATATCAAGTCAATCAATAGAAAATGTGTGGAAGGTAGTAGAAACCAAAAATTAGATTGGTGATCCGGAGAATTCCACCGCGGTCGAAGAAGTGCTTCTCCAAAACAATGACATTGCTTTAAGTGCCATTTATGATGCAATTGATGAGAGAACATTTGAGCAAATCAAGAATATTAAGATGGCTCATGAGGCTTGGAAGAAGTTGACAGAATCATTTGAGGGCACTCAAGCCATGAAGGGTGCAAAGGCATACATTCTCAAAGAGAAGTTTGCAAGCTTCAAGATGAAGGAAGATGAGAGTGTGCTGGAGATATTTTATAGGCTTCAAGTGCTTGTCAATTATCTCAAAGCACTTGAAGAAGAGGTGAAGGACAAGGACTTCTTCCACAAGTTCTTAAGATGTTTACCTTCAAGATTTAGCACATTGGTCATTATTTTAGTAAGAAGTGGTTTGAACACCATAACACCAAACCAAGTATTAGGAGATATAATGACTGATGATACATATAGAGATGATGATGAGAAGGAGGAATGATGAGAAGAAGAAGAGTGTGGCATTCAAGGCCACATCATCCAAGGGCAAGGCTAAGCAAGAAACATCAAGTGAAGATGATGGCTCATGGGATGATGATGATGATGAGAAGAAGATGGCTCTCTTTGTAAAGAAATTTGGTAAGTTCATGATGAAGAAGGGCTACCGTGCTAGAAAAAAGAAGTCTTCATCCAAGAACAAAGAAGAATCAAGAAGGTGCTTCAAGTGTGGAAGCAAAGATCATCTTGTTGCTCAATGTCCATACAATAGCGACAATGATGATGACAATAAGAAGAACAAGAAGAAGGACAAGAAGGAAAGAAAGAGAAGGACAAGATGACCTTCAAGAAGAAGGGTGGTTCATATGTGGTCACTTGGGATAGTGATGCCTCCTCAAGTGATGATGATGATGATAGTGATGATGATAAGACCACCAAGAAGAAGGCACTTGCAAGCATTGCTATCAATGAAAAGCCTTCTCTCTTCGACACTCCATCATGCTTCATGGCTAAGGCCACTAAGGTACAAACTTGTGATGATGATGGAAGTGATAATGAACATGATAATGAAAATGATAGTGATAGTGATAATGATGAACCTACTAAAGATGAATTATTTGACATACTAGAAGATACCAAAGAACACTTTGACATTAAGAGAATGGAATGTAAGAGCTTGAATAAGGAGGTAAAAGCCCTTAAGCAAGCCCTTCATGAGCTCAAAGCAACTCATGAGAGGCTAGAGAAAGCCCATGAGAAGCTTAGCAAGGCTCACAAAAAGCTTGAAAAGGCTCATTTCTCTTTGCTTGATGAGCAAAATAAAAAGAATCATGTTGAAACGTGCAATGTAGGTTTAACTTATGATATAATTGATGAATCATTATCTATGTCTATCATTGTTGCTCCCACTAACCCTTCTTGTAGTACTTCTACTTCCACCTCATCTAGTAGTGATGGTCTCACTTGTGATGCCTCACTAATGGTTAAGAATGAGAACCTCAAGAAGGTGGTCAATAAGCTCACTCACACCTTGGCTAAGGCCTATGGTGGTGAGGACCGCTTGCTTATGTGCTTAGGTAGCCAAAGAGCTTCTCTCTATAAAGAGAGATTGGGCTATACCCCCAAGAAATGCAAGGCGGCCTTTACACCTCACAAGACTAGTTTTGTGAAGAACAATGGTCGGTTTTCCACTAGTTGCAAGCAAGTTGGTCATAAAGAGCATGAATACAAAAACAAGAGCAAAAATGATAATGTATCCTTCATTAAGCTTGATTCTTTTGATATGCTTACAAATGGTGCAAATGGTGTAAAGGCTAAGTTCATTGGTAAACCATGGATGGGCTCAAAGAAGAAAGCCATTTGGGTACCAAAGAGCTTAGTGACTAACCTTCAAGGACCCAAGCAAGTTTGGGTACCTAAAAAAATTAATCTTTTTTTATAGGTCAATTACAAAGCCGGAGGAAGATATTGGGTTCTTGATAGTGGGTGCACTCAACACATGACCGGTGATGCAAGAATGTTCAACTCAATCAACACCAATGGCAATGATGGTTATGATAGTATCATATTTGGTGACAATGGTAAAGCCAAGGTCAAGTGGCTTGGTAAGATTGCAATATCCAATGACATGAGCATTTCCAATGTGTTGCTAGTAGAGAGCTTAAACTTTAACTTGCTATCCGTGGCTTAATTTTGTGATCTTGGATTCAAATTCATATTTGGGGTAGATGATGTAGAGATCATAAGTGTAGATGGCTCTAATTTAATCTTCAAAGGCTTTAGATATGAGAATCTATACTTGGTTGATTTCAATGCTAGTAAAGTTAGATTATCTACATGCTTGTTCACTAAGTCTAGCATGGGTTGGTTATGGCATAGAAGGCTTGGTCATGTTGAAATGAAACAATTGAATAGATTGGTTAAGCATGACTTAGTTAGAGGCTTGAAAGATGTTGTGTTTGAAAAGGATAAGCTTTGTAGCTCTTGTCAAGCTAGCAAACAAGTTGGAAACACTCATTCTAAGAAAAGCATGATGAGCACTAGTAAATCATTTGAGTTATTGCACATGGACTTGTTTGGGCCAACACAATACACTAGTATTGGTAGTAACAAATATTGCTTTGTGATGGTGGATGATTATACTAGATACACATGGGTATTCTTTCTAGTGGACAAGAGTGATGTGTTTGCAATATTTAAATCATTTATCAAGGGCATTCACAATGAGTTTGAAACAACTATCAAGAGAGTTAGAAGTGGCAATGGTAGTGAGTTCAAGAACACTAGAATTGATGAGTTGTGTGATGAATTTGGAATTAGACATCAATTCTCGGCCAAGTACACTCCACAATCAAATGGCCTTGTTGAGAGGAAAAATAGAACACTCATTGATATGCCAAGGTCTATGCTTAGTGAGTACAATGTGAGTCAATCTTTTTGGGCCGAAGCTATCAACACGGCTTGCTATTATAGCAACCATCTCTATTGTCACCCATTGAAAGAGAATACACCATATGAACTCTTGAATGGTAGAAAGCCCAACATTGCATATTTTTGGGTCTTTGGTTGCAAATGTTATATCTTGAAGAAAGGCACTAGATTGGGCAAGTTTGATAAGAAATGTGATGAAGGATTCCTACTTGGTTATTCCACTACAAGCAAAGCATATAGAGTTTGGAATTTGGATAGTGGTACTCTTGAAAAAGTTAATGATGTTGAATTTGATGAAACCAAGGGTTCACAAGTAGAGAATGAGAACTTGGAAGTTGTTAGAGGTATTCAACTTTCAAATACCATGAAAAATATGGATGTTGGTAAATTGAGGCCTAGACAAGTGAAAGATGATGAAGATGATCAAGTGCAAGTGCTCTCTATCTCAAATATGTACAAATCAAGCTAGTACAAGTAGTTCTTATGATAATGAACAAGATCAAGTGCCTAGTACATCATCTCAACTCAATGATCAAGTAAGTGCAAGCAATCAAGTTCCAATACTCCAACCAACAAATATTGCAAGAGATCATCCATTGGACACTATCATTGGTGATATTTCTAGAGGTGTGCAAACTAGATCAAGATTGGCTTCATTTTATGAGCATTTCTCATTTGTGTCATCCATTGAACCAAAGAAGATAGATGAAGCATTGAAGGATGTTGATTGGGTGAATGCTATGCATGAAAAATTGAATAACTTCACAAGAAATCAAGTATGGGAATTAGTAGAGAGACCAAAGGGATACAATGTGATTGGAACTAAATAGGTCTTTAGAAATAAGCAAGATCAAGATGTGATAGTAGTAACTAGTAAGGAACAAAACAAGATTGGTAGCACAAGGCTATACACAAGTTGAAGGTCTTAACTTTGGAGAAACATATGCCCCGGTTGCTAAATTGGAAGCAATTATAATCTTGCTAGCCTATGCTTGTGCCTACAACATCAAGCTCTATCAAATAGATGTCAAGAGTGCATTTCTCAATGGTTACATCAATGAAGAAGTATATGTTTAGCAACCTTCCGATTTTGAAGATGACAAGAAGCCCAACCATGTGTACAAGTTGAAGAAGACATTGTATGGCTTGAAGCAAGCACCTAGAGCATGGTATGAGAGATTGAGGGACTTCCTACTCTCTAAAGGGTTCATGATGGGCAAGGTTGGCACCACTCTCTTCATCAAGAAGATTGGAAAGATCTATTTGTATTGTAAATCTATGTTGATGACATCATATTTGGATCAACCAATCAAGACTTTTATGATGAGTTTGAAAAGATGATGGCTAAAGAGTTTGAGATATCTATGATTGGAGAGTTAAGTTACTTCCTTAATCTTCAAATCAAGCAATTGAAGAATGGTACATTTGTGAGTCAAGGCAAGTATATCAAGGACATGATCAAGAAGTTTGGCATGAGTGATAGCAAAGCTATTAGTACACCAATAGGAACAAATGGCAACTTGGATAGTGATGTAAGTGAAAATATGGTGGGTCAAAAATTGTATCGGTCTATGATTGAAAGCCTACTCTGTGTGACCGCATCAAGGCCGGATGTTATGTTTAGTGTATGCATGTGTACAAGATTTCAAGCCCCACCAAGAGAAAGTCATTTGAAGGCTACAAAGAGAATATTGGGGTACTTGAAGCATACACCAAATGTTGGTTTGTGGTATACCAAAGGAGCAAAGTTTGAGCTAGTTGGTTACTCCGACTCGGATTATGCGGGATGCAAAGTTGAAAGGAAAAGCACCTCGGGCACATGTCAATTGTTGGGAAGATCGCTTGTTTCATGGTCATCAAAGAAGCAAAATAGTGTTGCATTATCAACCGCCGAAGCCGAATACATATCCGTCGGTAGTTGTTGTGCACAAATACTTTGAATGAAGGCCACTTTGAGTGACTTTAGAATCAAGTTCAAGAAAGTGCCATTGCTATGTGACAATGAGAGTGCAATCAAGTTGACCAACAATCCGGTTCAACATGCAAGAACAAAGCACATTGATGTCCGCCACCATTTCATAAGAGATCACCAACAAAAAGGGGACATTTGCATTGAGAGTGTAGGCACCGAAGATCAACTTGCCGATATATTCACCAAGCCATTAGATGAGAAAAGGTTTTGCAAGCTAAGGAATGAGTTGAACATATTGGATTTCTCAAATATGTGTTGATGCACCCCCACTTATATGACATGCCTCTCTTTCGAGCAATCCAAGGTAAAAGTTGATTGGCATGGCATACATCCTTGCTAAGGACTTGTTTAGTGCATCTAGACATCTTTCACATTTAATAGGCTTATTCATGAAAATCAAATGAATTTGATGATTGTATGGTACCACTATTGCTTCTATGTTTATTTTGATCTAGTGGTAGCATATGACATGTTTGTGGGCTTGTAAACCTAGTGTTTGATCTAGAAAAAGAGCTCTAAGTATTTAACTCAACATGGTACAAGATAACCCTTATTTGGAGGTGTGAAAAAGCTTATCCTTGGATCAAACCAAGTTAAATATTTTTGGAAAATGATCTAGATTGGATCAAATTTGAGAAAATGATCCTCACCCCATTGATTGACATTGATAATTTCAACCTATCTACTTTTTGAACCTTTGTGGTCATTGATTACAAAGGGGGAGAAAAACAAAGATATTAGTACATGGGGAGAAAAACAAAGACATTAGTGTACTAAGATAGTGAAAAGACAACAAAGGAGGAGAATTTGATATAGGAGGAGAGATATGACAAAGGAAAAGGATCAATTAAAATTTTGAGCACACAAGTAGGGGGAGCAAGCTCATGAACTTGTATGATGCATTTCATATGTTTACTTGCATGGCACAAGTTTTAAATTTCAATATCCATGCTTGTGTGGTGTATGCTAGTTGTAGGTTTGAATGATGAAATGAAAAACTAGCATGCATATGTTATCTAGTGATTTCATTTCCAAGTGTTGTTTCTAAGCGGTATCGAGCTAACCATGATGCTAAGGATGGTATATTGGTGCACTTCGTTTGGTATCACGCTTTAAAGGTCTATCTTTTATACCTTAGCATCACTTGGTAGACATTGTCTCTTATATTTCCTATCTAAACATATGTGCTAGCTACAATCCAAACTTTTAGCACATATGTAGGGGGAGCAATCGCTACCATATGGAGTTCATAAAACTTGTCCATATCTTTTTACACATGATAAATATGCTTGGGCAAGCAACTTGAATTCAATTGAATTTCAATTCATATCTTTGTGAAAGGGTTGTTATCAATTACCAAAAAGAGGGAGATTGAAAGCTCTAGTTTTGTTTTGGTGAATTGATAAAACCCTAAGTACTAACCTAGTTTATCAAGTGATCATGAGATAGGTAGCACATTCCAAGTGGTGAAGCAAAAATGAAGATCATGACATGATGATGGTGATGCCATGGTGATGATCAAGTGCTTGGACTTGAAAAAAAGAAAGAGAAAAACAAAAGGTTCAAGGCAAAGGTATAAATGGTAGGAGCCATTTTGTTTTGGTGATCGAGACACTTAGTGAGTGTGATCACATTTAGGATCGATAGCCGTACTATTAAGAGGGGTGAAACTCGTATCGAAATGCGGTTATCAAAGTGCCACTAGATGCTCTAACTCATTGCATATGCATTTAGGATCTAGTGGAGTGCTAACACCCTTGAAAATGTTCGTAAAAATATGCTAACACATGTGCACAAGGTGATACACTTGGTGGTTGGCACATTTGAGCAAGAGTAAAGAAGATAGAGTTGAAAAGGAGTTGGTCATGCTGGTCACACAGTGACCGGACGCTGGAGTCGTACGTCCAGTCAGTGGAAGTCGCGAAGACGCTGGCGTCGGTCTCTGACCGGACGCTGGGTCGTTTAGTGACCGAACGCTAGAGGGTTGCGTCCGGTCATGCTAACGTGGCAGCGCAGAGGGAGTCGCTGTGTGACCAGACACTGGGTGTGTCCGGTCGAGCATGACCGGACGCGTTCGGTCGTGAAAAGTCATCTCTAGATGCTTACTAGAAACGACCGGACGCTGGGGTTCAGCGTCCGATCACTTTGAGCTGCTGCGTCCGGTCATCACTTGACCGTTGAGATCGGGCGATCAACATTTGAAGAGAGGGGACACGTGGCACGCATCGCGTGACCGGACGCTAAGGTCCAGCGTCCGGTCGATATGACCGGAGCGTCCGGTCACCCCGTGTTGTGCCTAGCGAAGGGGTACAATGGCTCTATTTCGTGGGGGCTTCTATTTAAGCCACATGGCCGGCTCAAGCTCTCATCTTTGGCCATTTGCATTGACATAGCAACCTTGTGAGCTTACCCAAAGCCCTCCCACTCATCTTCATCATTGATTCATCATCTTTGTGAGATTGGGAGTGAATCCAAGTGCATTGCTTGAGTGTTTGCATCTAGAGGCACTTGGTATTCGTGTTTCGCTGCGGGATTCGCTTGTTACTCTTGGTGGTTGCCGCCACCTAGATGGCTTGGAGCAGCGAGGATCGTCGAGCGGAGGTTGGTGATTGTCTCCAGCTCCGATCGTGATGCTTGTGAGGGTTCTTGACTTTTTCCCAGCGGAGAGCCAAAAGGTACTCTAGTGAATTGCTCGTGGCTTGTGCGATCCTCATCTTATGTTGGTTGTGCGGCACCCTATAGAGGGTTTGGCGTGTGATGTCAATTAGCGCGTGAACCTCCAAGTTAGTGAATCGCCACAACGAGGAGTAGCTTGCCGGCAAGCAAGTGAATCTCGGTGAAAAATCATTGTGTTCATCATTTGATTCTGAGGTGATTGATCTTCATTGTTATTCATTCTTGTGATTGATTGGCTTCTTCCTCGACACGGCGGTATAACCTTCTTGCTCACTCTCTTTATATTACTGCAAACTAGTTATCAAGCTCTTTAGTGTAGCTAGTTGTGAGAGATTGTTAGTTTGGTTAGTGTGGCTCTTTAGTTAGCCTTTGAGAGCACACTAACTTAGTGTAGTGACATAGCTATTGTGTGGATAGAAACTATATCAACTAGAATTGTGGTAGGTGGCTTGCAATTTTAGTAGGCTAGCGCAACACTTGCTTCGCCTCATAATTGTTTAACCAGTTTGCTAAGTGTTGTTGTAGAAATTTTTATTAGGCTATTCACCCCCTCTCTAGCCATTAGGACCTTTCATCCGTACTCTTGGCGAGGATATGGCCGCTGGCCATCATTTGCTCGGGAGTTCAGCGTTTAAGGTGCACATCTTGTTATGTGCCGATTGACATAGCTTCAAAACAGTATGTTGCTTCTTTGGAAGCTTCTTCGTTGAGGTGGGATTCGGCTTCAAGCTGCAAGCTCGGCGTTCATTTCAACGTCGAGTGGTGGCTCCATTCTCTGGCGACGAAGATGACCAAGAGATCTTTGCAAGGACCAGGATGTAATTTTTATTTTATTCAGAGGTGTCTTTGTAAGGATGTATGTGTAATATTTTATATGAATCAGTAAATGCAACCTGATTTTCTCAAAAAAAACAGCAAGTCCTCCATGGACTGATGGACATGGCCCTGAACTGCTCGCTAGGACAATGCTAAACTTAGCAAAAGCTGGGATGCTGATATATGATAATCGACTTCTGAGGGTTCATCAACGGCCTACCGTGCAGTTGCCGGGACGTCCAAGGCCATATGTCACCGGGAACAGAGGTTAAAATGGATTTGAAGTTTGCCGTACCTTAATTTAGTACCGTGAAAAACGGTTTGAAGCAAAATATATTGGTTTAGTGATCGATTGCTCTTGCACGGGTTAGAACTTTAGGAGACATAACTATTAGGAGTTCATAGATAAATTTAGGACCCACTAACTAAAATTGCTTATTTTTGCTCCCCTTAGTTTTTTTTTTTAAGAAAACACTTGAGATCCAAAAATTACTTAGTGCTAATAGTTGTGGTGCAAAAGTACTAAGAGAACCATTTGAGAGACGAAATGCACACTACACAAGTGACTGGGGCGAAGGAATTTTTCCACTTCTTTCCACATTTATATCTCATCCAAAAGCAAGCTACTTGAACACGCAAATGTCTATGTTTTTCCTGCCAATGGCCATGGTTAGGACAAAATGTACTTGAACTTAAGTTGTTAGCAATATTATGATCAAATCAAAACACCAAAAGACTTACGATCTTTTGTCCTAAACAGTTTTTTTTCTTTGCACACGCGCAAGCAAAGGCACTTCAACACACACGCACTCGAAGACAGAAAAAACAATTTGACATGACTGGAGACAACACACTGGGAGATGAAGACTTCACTGGTTTTCATGGCTGTGGACTTAGAAAGAGGGCTTCTGGGGAGGCCACCGGACTATCGATGGCGGTAGTTAAGACGGCGGCGCGATGGGGAGGCGAGGACGCCAACCGTCGGGGCAGTGGGAGAGGCCGGTGTTGACGGCGAGGGAATCCACCCAAATAATAAAGAGGGGGCTAGGATTAACAGCGGTGGCAGGAGATGGAGCCACTCGGCTCAGAGAAGGAGAAATGAGCTTCAATTTAGTAAAGGCGGCAACATAAGCACCACCAAAGTTGGGCGGCGGTGGAGCGGGAGAAGAAGATATTCCCTCAATTTCAAATTATATGATTTTTTTGGAATTTTCTAGATATATAGTGTTTGTTATGCATTTATATACACTATTCTAGATATATAGTAAAAAATTGTATTTAGAAAAATCATGCTATGGATGGAGCAAAAGAGAGAGAGAGAGGAAGGAGGTGAGCCGGTGGAGGCCAATTTCTTAAGCTCTTAGCAGTATTATGATCAAACCAAAACACCAAAGACAGACTGTCTCGTCTCCTAAACAATTTTTCTGCATATATTATATTATACCGTTCGTGCTACAGAGTTTATGTTAACAAGCAGCCGCAGCAACTCATGCTACAGGCCCTTGTGTACTGTTTTTTTAGTCACCGAAGTCCGATAGAAAACAAACTGAACATAGACAATGCAGTAGACAGAAAGCAACAGATAGCAATTCTTATTTGTTGCTACTGATGAAAACTAATAAAAGAAACTGTGTTGCTATAAACGCCAAATCGATCGACACGCGCGTTTATTATCATCTCCTTTCATCCACTCGCGGACCAGCTCAGTAGGCCTTCCGCCTGTCGCCGGATGCAGCCTCGTTGGCCCACTGCAGCACGAACCACAGGACGTCGCCGATCGCGCCGCCCCTCTCCCGGACCTCCCTGTCGTCCCGGACGCCGCCCGCATCCGCGGCCACGTCTGCCGACGCCGGCGGTGACGCGGCGGCCAGCGGCGCCAGGGCAGCCGCGGCCTCGTCGAGCCCGGCCTCGAGCGCTTGGTACTGGAGGACGCGCCCCGCGTGAGCCGCCGCGACGAGCACCGCCGCGCACAGCACGAGCGCGGCGACGGCGCGGGCCATTGGTTCCGGTCCGGTGTACGGCGACGACCCGAGCTAGCTGGGGGCCCTCGACGTCGACGACGACGGCTGGTCGAGAGAGAGGGAGGCCGATGCGATTTTGCCGCGGCTGCAGCTAGAATGCTAGATCGAGGCGGTACATTGCATTGCGACTCGGTGGCCGTGGTTTATACTACGCGTGGGAATTATGTAACGCGCGCGCGCGCGTAGAAACAGAGCCCAAATTTATTGGTCAGTTCATCAAATGCCAGCCAAAACCGGCGAATTACTGCTGCTGGGTCGTCACGGCGTTTCTTGGTTTCGCACGCTCGGTCGACATTGAAGAGGATGGCGCTGAACTATTGCCATCTTTTTCTTTTTATTTTCTTTTTCTTTTTTGATAAGGATCGCCATCATTCTCTTGACGAAAGAAAGAAAAATGCAAGAGGGCTGGCAAATGGCTTTACTGTCACCAATCAAATTTGGCACAGTAAAGACGCTGCCATTCCTCGATCAAGTACGGCTGCTAAAGGGTCTGAAGGCTGAAGCTCAGCTAATATAATGGTACGTATAGCGATGTAGCGTAGCTTGGAGTGCAATCCAGGTATATACCTAACTTGCAAGTGCAGAGATCTGGGCGAAGCGGACAGCTCACCGGCCGGCCGGCCGGCCGTGGCGATACAATTTACAGATACGTGCGCCCGGTCCCGGTCCCGGTCCCGGTCCCCGGCGCCCGTCCGCTTTCACGGGACACGTGATGCGCCACGCGTGCGCTTTCGTGGGCCTTCTTGCTCTGCTCGGTGCGAATTGCGATGCTAGCTCATGTGGATCGTGATGCCACCGGTGGCGCCTTGCACCTTTCCAACCGTACGGTCGCTGGCGCATCACCATCGCATCGTCGGCGACACACCTTTTGTTCTTCTTTTTCATCCAGATTCAGAGGACAAATGTTCAGAAAAAAAAACGTTCAGAGTGTTCCTTCGTTTTGCATTGCAGGGGAAACATATACTTGTCGTAGACACAGAAAGATACATAAACGGTCACGGTCCAAAACGACGATACGGTCACTAGCCCCTTTTGGTGAAGCCATATGTGGCATACGCATTGGCTATATTGCAGCGTTCCTTTGCTTTGATTCCGTTTTGTCCTTTTTGCAGTAGTGTGCGAGGAAAATATCCTACGGAGCACTACCTGTATCCTATGTAATTTTAGTTCTGTCTCTAATTAAATTATTTAAAGTTTAATCAAAATTACAGAGAGAAAATATCAGATAGATAGATGTATTATGAGAATAAATTGCTTGCCAAATCTAATCATGTTTATTTCATATCAGAAATATTGATACTTTTTTGTACTTCATATGTTCGAAAATAACTGCACATGACACATGTAGAAAATAATATTAAATTAATATTTATATCCTCAAATAAAATAAGATTATGTATATTATAAAGTATATTCCATAGTTAATCTAATGATATCATAAACATTAGTATTGTTTTGTAAATATTTAGTCAAATTTAAAAGGTTTTGATTTCTTTAGAGGTCAGATGTACAGTTGTTTTGATACGGAAGGACGATGGATTTAGTTAAACTTAAGGCGCAGTTATTTCAAGTGCTATTTTGAAATTGGTCAGGAGCGAGTAATTTGTCTCGCATTCGAAACAGACAATTGCTACATCTTGTCTAGCAGAACTGTAACGGCAGCGCTTCACTAATCGTGCTGTGTGACCGTGCCAACGGCTTTACGATTAGTGCCGACGGGGAATCCCGGCCGTCGGATAAATCTCCAACCACCCACGCTACGGGCGAAGGGGATTAGCGCTTTCTACAGGGACGTGTCCGCAAACGCGCCCCGCACGAAACGATTTCAAAATGGCCCCACCGCACAGAGCCTTCCTCCAATAAAGGCTCTCTCTCCCCACCCCTCTCTCCCCTCGTCACACACACTCCTCCGCCAGTCCGCCGTCTCCGCGCTCGGCCTCCCCCAAACCCCACCGCCTCGCCTCGCCGGAACCCTAGCCAGCCCCCCGCCGACCCGTCGCCATGAGGGAGATCCTCCACATCCAGGGCGGGCAGTGCGGGAACCAGATCGGAGCCAAGTTCTGGGAGGTGATCTGCGACGAGCACGGCATCGACCACACCGGCAAGTACGCCGGCGACTCCGACCTCCAGCTCGAGCGCATCAACGTCTACTACAACGAGGCCAGCGGCGGACGCTACGTCCCGCGCGCCGTCCTCATGGACCTCGAACCCGGCACCATGGACTCCCTGCGCTCGGGCCCCTTCGGCCAGATCTTCCGCCCCGACAACTTCGTCTTCGGCCAGTCCGGCGCCGGCAACAACTGGGCCAAGGGACACTACACCGAGGGCGCCGAGCTCATCGACTCCGTGCTCGATGTCGTGCGCAAGGAGGCCGAGAACTGCGACTGCCTCCAAGGTAAGCCCTGGTCTATCTATCCCACCGGATCTGATGTTTTTTCCCCTTTCCCCACCGGGGTTATGGAGACACGCGCACTCATGGATCTAGGGTTTATGCGCCATTGCGCTTGCGCTGTGCCTGTAGATCTGAACGATTTTGCATAGATCTAAGCGGTTCGTGACATTTTCGACGAATTGAGCGGATTTTGTTGTAGAATTATCGTACTTCTCAGTGATTGCTGCGCTAGACGCCTGACAGCCTTAGTGATCGATTATGATGCATTTTCTCCCTTGTACTGCAGGGTTCCAGGTCTGCCACTCGCTGGGAGGAGGTACTGGTTCAGGAATGGGCACCCTGCTCATCTCCAAGATCAGGGAGGAGTACCCTGACCGTATGATGTTGACATTCTCTGTCTTCCCGTCGCCCAAGGTGTCTGATACTGTCGTGGAGCCCTACAACGCCACGCTCTCTGTCCACCAGCTTGTTGAGAACGCAGATGAGTGCATGGTCCTCGACAACGAGGCTCTCTATGACATCTGCTTCCGCACGCTCAAGCTTGCTACACCTACCTGTAAGTGCTGAATGCTCTTTTGCTTGACGTAACACGTTCCATTTTTGCATCTGTATCCTATCAGATTCTGTTGTTGATATTTATTTGGCGTGTTCTAGTCTGTTTGCTTGTATTTTGCAAATTGATGGTGCAGTGCTTTATCTGTTTATGCATTGCGCCAAAAACATTTATTGATATAAATATGTGGGTTGTAACTCGTGAAAGTGTTATGATATGCATAGCGCTCATTTCTTTTTTGTCTGGAATGCAGCACAAGCAGATAAGTTCACTGCGTTTTGCTAACATGTTTATTGACAATTTGTTGTCATAGTCTGGCACATACATTCTATCTTGTATGTCTCCTGTACACATTTTCCATTCTGCTTGCTATATATACATGTATGTAAATTGATCAGCTACAAAATGATGCTGTAAAACCTGTTAATAATAAACATATGGGTTGTAACCCCAGGAAGTGATATGATATGCATAGGACTCATTTCTTTTTGTCTGGAATGCAGCACAAGCAGACTAGTTATGTTTTGCTAACATGTTTATTGACTATTTGCTGCCATAAATCTGGCACATACATTCTATCTTGTATGTGTCCTGTACACATTTTCCATTCTGCTTGCTATATATACATGTATGTAAATTGATCAGCTACAAAATGATGCTGTAAAACCTGTTAATAATAAACATATGGGTTGTAACCCCAGGAAGTGATATGATATGCATAGGACTCATTTCTTTTTGTCTGGAATGCAGCACAAGCAGACTAGTTATGTTTTGCTAACATGTTTATTGACTATTTGCTGCCATAAATCTGGCACATACATTCTATCTTGTATGTCTCCAGTACACATTTTCCATTCTGCTTGTGTAAATGGTCACTACAAAATGATGCTGAAAACCTGTTAGTAATAAAACATATGGGTTGTAACCACCCCATGAACTGTTATGATGTGCATAGCACTCATTTGATTTTGTCTGGAATGCAGCATAAGGAAACTAATTGTTTGCAAACATGTTTAATGATACATTTGATGTAGTGTAGCACATGCATTATCTACCTTGTATATTTCTGGTACATTTACCATTCTGCTTGTTATATACATGTAATTTCAGAAGTGTTATGAAATGTGCATGGCACTTGTTTCTTATTGCCTGGAACGAAGTATATGCAGAGTTGTCTTTGAATATACTTTGTACCCATGCTTATTGGTTATTTGTTGTTGCAGTGTAGCAAATGCATTATTATCTGTCTGTGTTGTCCTCTGTATATTTCCAGCATATTTTTCATAGTTCATTTGTTATACATGTGTTCATTGAGCTAGTAAATCGTTCAACTTGTATGTAATGTTGAAGGGGGCTGATGTTTTTACTCCAGACTTGACAGTGATCTAGTTCATATTATTGTCTTAAAATCCTGGAGTAATATGCCACTATCATAATCAGCTTGTTATTTCTGTACAGACATAAGCATGTTCTTTAACATTTTTTTTTGTGTGCGCAGTTGGTGATCTCAACCACCTGATCTCTGCAACCATGAGTGGTGTTACGTGCTGCCTTCGCTTCCCTGGTCAGCTGAATTCTGACCTCCGGAAGCTTGCTGTGAACCTGATCCCCTTCCCACGTCTCCACTTCTTCATGGTTGGGTTCGCTCCACTGACCTCGCGGGGCTCCCAGCAGTATCGCGCCCTCACCGTACCAGAGCTGACCCAGCAGATGTGGGACTCCAAGAACATGATGTGTGCTGCTGACCCTCGCCATGGCCGCTACCTCACGGCGTCTGCCATGTTCCGTGGCAAGATGAGCACCAAGGAAGTGGATGAGCAGATGCTGAACGTGCAGAACAAGAACTCTTCCTACTTCGTGGAGTGGATCCCCAACAACGTGAAGTCGAGCGTGTGCGACATCCCACCCATCGGGCTGAAGATGTCCTCCACATTCATCGGCAACTCGACCTCCATCCAGGAGATGTTCCGCCGGGTCAGCGAGCAGTTCACGGCCATGTTCAGGAGGAAGGCCTTCCTGCACTGGTACACAGGCGAGGGCATGGATGAGATGGAGTTCACCGAGGCCGAGAGCAACATGAACGACCTGGTGGCCGAGTACCAGCAGTACCAGGATGCCACTGCTGAGGATGATGAGGAGTACGAGGAGGAAGAAGAGGAAGAGCATGATGCCTAAGCCGTCCTCTGCAGTGCTTGGTACAGATATGATATCCCTTGTATCGCTGTTAGTCAGTATGAGTTGATTGAGGTGTGTGTGGTGATGCTAGGTACTGTACTAGATGGGTGGTATTGCTTATGGATGCGATGTTGCTGTGACAAAACTGCATTTCCTTTTGTATTATGGTTGTCCCCAAGTTGTTATTACCATGAGGTGAGGTAGCTAAACTGACTGTTGCTATGCCTTATGCAGCAGTTCAAGTGGTTTATGTGGTATTAGAGAATTCATCCTGTTAAATGATGGTGCATCGGCAGTTTGCTGAAGTTTTTAATTGACGCGTTATTTCTGTATGTTTTCATCTCCTTCGATTTAGTTTTGCAACTAGAACATGCCAAAGAAATAGTACTATCATCTGTTGGTTCTCAAGTCCAGGGTAAACTTTTAAGGTCAGAAGGCCATGCTTGTTTGCCATGCTGTCCTGGTCTGGAAGGAGAAATTAAGCAGTTGTGGAATGGGCGCTAGGTGCTGGCGTGATAGGTTGCCCGAATTCCTCTGGGCTTGGCTGGCCAGCAGAAGGAAGCCGAGCGTGGCCTGTGTGTGTCCCGAGTGTGGCGCGGAGGAGGCCGTAGGGAATGGGGCGCGGCGCTGCCGGGGACCGGCGGCGAGGCGGAGTGGGGTGGGTGGATGGGCACGACGACGCAGGGAAATGGCGCAGCGAGCATCGGGCCGCACGGACGGGACTATCGAATAGGGTTGTTGGCGCGAGGGCGCGTGCAGTGAGCGGGAGGCGTCCGTCCGTCCGGACGTCTTAATTGTATCATTATCATTACATTAAACATAGCTTCTGGATAAGTTGACGGAAACCAATTAAATCACAGTTTGGTGTGCCATACAATTGGACTGTTAAAACAACTCATGCTTATGGCCACTAGATTGTCAGCAGTAGAATTTCAAGCTCTAGGACAGTAGGAGACAAAGAAGTATTAAATCTAGAGGAAATCAGAGCCTTGATTTCACTAAGAATTGGAGAGACCACCGATCTATCATGGCTTGGAGCGCGTATTGCTTCCCCGCTGTGATCTCATCTGTCTCCAACCACAAACCCCATACTGAGCGAGGAGGCATGTTCCAACCTTCTGAGACATGCCAGAGCCTCTGCAAGTAATTCGCCCGCCCTACACCTTCTGAAAACCGGATGATGAATCCCCACCCTCCTAGACTTGTTTCTTTGACGAAACCACAGTTTATCTTAGAAACTTTCAGTGGTGACTTCCATTTTGGCTGAACTGACACTTTGTTAATGCAGGGTAGTTATGCAGCTTCCTTCCATGCCAATGCCAGCAAGCAAATGAAAGTCTTTGCTGGGAACCGGATTTGGGGAGGCTTGGAGCGATGGGGTTTCGGATGAGCGCGAATACAACATATGAGAAGAAAAAACAAGAATGCAAGGTTTTGGGACCCAACAAGTTTTTGCTTAAGTTTGCTAACGCAGAGTGCTTGTTAAGTCTGACACCACTCACTTTTCACAATTCCCGCATCTTTCACAAGAAACTTTTGTGATATTTCACAATTCCTCAATCGAAACTCCTTGTATTCTTGCCGGAACAACCACCTCAAATAATCACCAAATAATGTTATCTCTCTCTCTTACATACAAAGAATGCAATGAATGAATATCGAATCCACAATCAATCTCACTCCCAAATCCCAGCCTCAAACAATTCGATTCCATCCATGTTTCTACCGAGCCTCTCAACACTTCTTGGCGCAGGCGCTCTTGGCCTTGTGCCTGAACAGCACCTTCTTCTTCCTGTGCGAGGTGTTATCGACGGTGAGCACCACCTTGCCTGGCTCGCCGGCGCGGAACAAGTTGCGGACCGCCTCCTAGCCGGACCCCATCTTCTTGCCCTTCCTGATGATGATGGTGTAGGAGCCCTCGTCCGCCGGCAAGAACTCCTCCTTGTAGTTCACCTCCCACCCCAGCACCGTCAGGTCCCATGTCAGCGTAGTGTCAGCCTGCAACGAAACGAAACGGCCGTGTCATTCAGCAACTCTCCCAAGTCCCAACCCGCATTGTCTGAAGAAACTTCTTGTTCATTCATTCATTCATGTGTCAGCGCTGTACCTCAGTGGCTTCGATCTCGATGGTCTGCGTGGAGCTTCCCTTGATGGTGACCTCCGTGACCTCGCTGTCGTCCGCGGAGAACTCGGTGTCGCCGTCACGCTTCAGGCCGCCGTACTTCACCGGGATGGCCTCAATCGGAATGTACCTTCAGAAAAAAGGTGTACCATGTTCATCAAAATATTCCGCACATTTACGCACAAAATATGCTCGACATTGCTTCTTGCAAGATTGGCAGCAAGACATGTTTTACCACTTACTTGAGGAGGGTCTCGGTGACCTTGGACGGGCGAGCAACGACGAACTTGCTCTTGGTCCTCTGCGTCAGGAACGGGTAGAACAGGGCGCTGAACGCGTAGTACCAGAACGGCACGTTGATCAAGATCTGCAGGTGGAAACCATATTAAATAACTCGGCAGAGAAATTCTATTTCTACCCGATCGATGATCGATGGTCGATGAGCACACTCACGTTTCTTGCGACGAGCTCGGGGTAGTTGTCCTGGAACAGGTCGAGCACCTGCTTGACGGCGATGCGGAGGTCCTTCTTGGCCGGGCCCGGCGAGTTCCTGAGGTCGGTCACCTGCAGCAGCGACGCGGCGCCGCCGGGCCTCAGGTCCAGCTCGGCGACGTGGAGCTCCATGGCGCGGACCCGCCACCGGAGGAACCTGGCCTTGCCTTCCTCCGTGCCCAGCGCGTTCTTGTACACGGCGTCGTCCGCGAACACGTCCAGCGCGTTGTAGCACACCAGGTGGCCCTCGCGGTCCGCGCCGTCGAGGTAGCACGCGCCCGCGAGCTCCTCGGGGAGGTCGGCGTCGGCGTCAGCGCCGGCGTCGACGCTGAAGCTGGTCCAGTCCCTGCGCCAGAGGAGCGTGCGGCGGAGCATCTCGAACGCGGCGCCGGCCTTGAAGTCGCGCGCGCGGAGGAACTTGAGCAGCACCACGTCCGTTGCCTCGTCTCCCTTGCTCGGGAGCAGAGGCACGCCCCACAGCGCGATGTCCTTGTCGATGACGACGGCCGCCGTCGTCTCAGCCGGTTTCTCCTCCTCATCCTCCTCCTTCGCCGCCGCCTTCTCGGCGGCTTCCTCTTTCTTGGCCTCCTCCTTGGTGTCTTCTCCACTCTCCTCCTCGGCCTCCTTCTTCTCCCCTTCCTCCTCGCCTTCCTTCTTCTCCTCCTCGGCGTCGGCCTCCTTCTTGCCATCCTCCTCTACCTTCTCCTCGGCTTCGGCCTCCTCCTCTTCTCCATGGACTTCTCAGCCTTCTTCTTGGCCTCCTCCTTCTCCTTTCCCACCTCCGGCTTGCCGCCGTCGTCGAACAGCTTGCCCTCCACGATTGCCGCCTCGACCTTGTCACGGAGCTCGGCGAGCGCCTTACGCTCGCTGTCCTTGAGATCGTCCAGGAAGCTGCTTTCCTCCCTGAACGACGCGTTCTTGGACACCGCAACCGCCTCCTTGGTGCTCACCTCCTTCGCCGGCGCCGGCGCCACCGCCTCGGCGCCATTTCCAGACACGGCCATGGCGCTCACTCACGATCACAGCTCACAACTCGTCAGGAAGCACGCGTGTGTGTGGATTTCACGGCGGCGGTGTCGAGGAGGGGAGAGGTTGTAAGAGAGAGAGAGAGAGAGAGAGAGAGAGAGAGAGAGTGGATGGGGGAGGGAGAAAGGGCTAAACGGCTATATAGTGAGGGCGTAATGGCTACGGAGTGGGGGCCAATGGGGTGGCGACAGGTAGGCGGGCGGCGAGGGAGGGAGCCGTTGGGTCGGGCCGTTGAGCTCGTGGGGCCCGTGGGCTGCGGCTGGGGCTGGCTTTGCTTTGGAACTCCCTTTGCTTTTGCGGTGCATGGCCAGCCCCCAGCCAACCTGCCAACGGCTTCTCATAAAAAAAAAAAAACTGCCAACGGCTAGCTGCTTGCTACCTGTTGTTTGTTTACTTGTGCTGCATTGCAACAGCAAGGCTGCTGCAGAGGCTATAGAGAGGTGAGATGGGGTTGTGCAGTTGTGCCTGTGCCTGTGCTAGGCTGTTGTGTGTTGTCTCACCCCTTTTTGTGGGGGCTGCTTGGTAATCTGACAGCCTTGCTCTTTGACTGGACAGCTATGCAGTTAAAAGGCGAAGGCACAATGGCAAAGACACAAAGAGTACGTTCACAGCTTCATAGTATAGGAATTAGTGTGCAATTATGCTGCATTTCCAAGCTGGCCTGGTTTGCCAATTACAACTTCACATTGGGCAGATTAGTGCATTACGCAGCTGCAAAAGATGTATGTACACCTGTGCTTAGCGGCGGAACCGACCAGGAGCTGCCCTGTGGTATTGCCATTGCCAGTCACAGCCAGCCTCCTGGCTTTTGCTCCCATGTCCAGCTGGTTGCCAAGCAGAGCCAGCCAAAATGACAAGAAAAGAGCCGAATCCACAATTCTAAACAATGCACAGGGGAAAAGGTGCAAATGATCTGAGATTTTGGAAGCATTCATTCATTCTAATTGTTCCAGCTGCACAGCACAGCAGGGCTGGTCCAGTTACAAAACAGATTGACGGAGACGGTCCCCAATTCAAAATGTTCAGCACATGGTCGGTAGATTGCTTTGCATGTGCCAAACAAACACCTGAATTCGCGGTTGGGGCAAATTAAAGACAGGTTCCTGGTCAGGTGCTGAGATGCGTGAACAGGAAAAACCCTTCCAGCTGCTACAATTTTTGGAAAGGCCTGCATGATTAACCTTACTACCCTATAGCCGCTATAGTTTACCTACTGATATAACCCACCCAAATGTTCATGGTCTAGGACCTGGTGTGGCAATTAATCTACATAAGCTTAATACTATACACCAACTCGCCAATGTCTTGTGTGCATCTGAGTAAGTTTAGCTTTCAACCTCATTTGCAGCAGGAATCAGAGGAAACCTGGGGTTTCCAATCCAGTTCATCAATGAGGACTACCTGAGCTCCAACAGGCCATCCCCAGAAACAATCGTGTAATCTCACTTGCGTTGATTGATACAAGTACAGCAAAGCAGCAGGAACATGACTTTCTTATGCACTGTCAGAGACCAAAACTATTCCCACCGTCTTCACCAGAAACCAAGTCGTCTACAACAGGATGTGGAAATGGCATCTCATATGCCACATTGTCCTTTTTACTCTTTGCATAACTGTTTTGCCGCTTTTGCACTGCTGTTACAGCTGCTATAGTGGATTTACCAGCATCCATATATCGACCAGTAACCCTGTGTTGGAAACAAAGGTTGAATTTGGTGATTCACTGAGACATGCTGTTTGAAGACTTGGGTAAAGAAATGTTGGTAAATATAGAATCAAAGCTAATGACAAAATCCATGCTCAAGAAACTTCAATATAGAAAATAAAAACACACCGGTCATATGTCAAGAAAGCATCTCCTATTTGTCCAATCACTTTATTCCGCACCTTCCTCACACAAACCTATGATAACACCCCAGGTAATAGAACAACAGGTAGGCACATGATTAGATTTCTTTGCAAAAAAATAAAATAAATGATGAAACAAATCCCATGGAATCAAGGGTAAAAATGAGAGCAAAAATAACCTGCACAACATCAAGGGGGCCAGCATTTGGATCCCTGTTTCTGTGGACGACAATTCCATTATCGCATTTGTTTATGAAATGTGCGCTTCCACTTATGTCATACATATTAGGTGGGCCTCCATTCCAGTTATGAAGCTATACAAAACATCAACTCCAAGACTTCATTTTATGTCACCAAAACTAATAAGTGTTATGTACAGTTTGATTACCTGTCTAGGATGCGCAACAAACCATACATGACATGAATGGTGCTGAGCAAAGCGCTTAACCTTGGTAAGAATCTGGCTGACGTATTCTGTTTCCGTCCTGTTGAGTTGCCAGAAAAAAAGGAAATGCACACACATAAATACAAAGCCATAATAAGTAGAAACTCTTGGACAAAAGTTGCTTATCTTTAATAATGCATTTTAATAACAATTATCAGCAAATCTGTAAACGGCCATCATGCTTAGGAGAGCCAAAGGTAATGCTTACTGGTTTGAGGGGCGCTGATGGTCAAGTTCATTATAAGGATCAATCACGAGACCACGCACTCCATGTCTTAGAACTGCAGCTTTTGCAAGGTCAAGAACCCAATTAATAGATGGAAGGCTATCATCTTCACACCTGTAACAAGAAACCTCTAAATATGAAGACATATGTCATCCTTCAAGAGAACCATATGAGTGGAGAGAAGGTAACTATTGCATTACTACATAAAACTAAGAGACTCTAGAAAGTGATTTGTGCTGTCAGATTTGATAAATACCGAATAAGATGGAAAGTTTCATTTAACCATTGTTTTCCTGCTTCAAATTCATCAGGAGTCATCCTCTGTGCATCCCCACCATACCTGCATTAACAAAAACAAGTATTGCTTAACCAACTAAACTTTACCATCTTATAACCAAATAAACACAGTGAAATACTAACGGTCCTCTAAAAGATAATCATTCTCTTTAGGGATCACTAATAAGACAAATTCAAACACCAATTGCAGACTGACTTACCTAGCATCAAAGAATGGTTTCTCAATGTGCTTCTCTAAGAGTTTCCTAGCATGCTCCTTCACCTAAACACCAAAGACAAAACTGTTTGGAAGTGTCCAATGACGTTTAGTTAATTAACTGACATCAATCAAATACTACAATGGCTTGCCTTGTTTTCCATCGAGCACAGAACAAATTTCCACCCACATTGTTTGTTTATATTGCATAATAAAGCATCTATCCACTCGCTTTTACCAGAATTCGGTACTCCAGTTACTACAGTCAATTCCCCAGGAACAACCTGAGAAAAAGAGGGGAAAAATTGAACAATGTGGCACATAGCTTATAGGCCATCTTTTCTATGCTCACTAGCCATGTAAGTCTGTTCAGGTGATACTTAATGATCACAGAACAAAAGGATAAGCCACTTTCAATTAAAAATTAGCCAGATAAAGAATGAGTATAGACAGATTTATAGGACAAAATCAAGGCATTGCTGTACTGAACATATTGACAGTAAATTGAATGAAATAGTATCATATGGTAAACAAAGACAACAGATTGCCAAATTCAACTTCTGTGAGCAAAGTACCTGTGATGAGGCACGCAAAAGCATTACTGTTATAATAAAGAAAGCTAACTCTTCTTGAGAACCCACCTTCACCAATGAACTAAGGAATATTGAATAATGCAATAAAACTTATTTTACCTTGTAAAGATCATCCAAAGATTTCCATCCAGTATGAATACCAAGCTCATCACCATGTATTCCAAGAAAGTAATTATCAATCTCTGGGAAGAAATCTTTGAATGAAAAAAGGCCTCTTATAGGATACAGTTCTGCATCTTCTATAACCTTTCTCAATGCTTGTGGACCTAAAAACATCAGTACCTGTAGGTCAAAAAAAAAGGTGTTACAAGGGCTGATTACATAATGACAAAAGACTACCCAAGTTCCAAGAACTGATTTCAAGAATATGTCAAATGAACCCATGCATTCCATAACAAACCTCATTTGCATCCTTGCAAGTATCTGTATCATTCTTCTTTGGCCACTTGACTCTCCAACATCTGATGGCATAAAATCAAATGGGAAAAAAAATGAATGGTCACATTTTATTTCACAATAGTTAAAGCATGCTGATGCACAAACCTTTCTTTACCAAGTCGACGAGCAAGTTCCTCGGCCAGAGCCTGACCTGGATGATCATCATCAGTTGCTAATATTATCCTAGATGCCTATTCCCATGTGCCAGAACAAAATCAGTAAAGTGATCTGCTAGCCTCAGAAAATAAGTTAATAGATTGATTTCTGAAGAAAGTCTTCACCGAGTCGAGATAGTCTTTGCAGTTCCAAAGATAGTTATACTTCTTATCCTAGCTTTACAGTGAACATACACAGGCATTAGGTCACAGATTAACAAACTACTATCTGGTGGTGGTATATAAGCAAATATAGATCATCACAGAGACCAAAACCTTTAGCAACATGGGAAAATACAAAATAGTTCTAACCTGTTCTTTGTCTGGGATTTTACTGGACACTTTGGGTGGTGCACCATCTGGCACACTGACACAATTACGATAGCCAGCTTCATCCATGGACAGCTTATCAATTTCACCCTCCACCTGAAATGCCAAAAATAATAATAATAATAATAATAATAATAAACAAGCAATCAAATTGCAAACATGGAATCAAATGGGTTGATGCAAATTTTCCCAAGAAAAAATGCCACTAAAAATCCAATCGGACATCATGAACATACAATGATAACATCATGTGCACGCTTTATATCATCCAGACCATAAAAAATTTTCTCCGTGTTTGCCTCCTGATACATAATAAAAATACATATTAATAGCAATATAGCAAAACTTCATGCATTGCAAAAGGAATGAGGACCACAAACCTGTGAAAATGTCTTATCAACTGCCCTGTATTTGCAGCCAACAAGAACTCCATCACGTCTATAGGTAAAAGCAATGGATATCTGCAAATGGGATGCCATATTTATAATCCTATCGCAACAGCTGTTGAACCAAAGTAGAACTGCCACAACAGTTACCTTATTATTCCAGTTACGTTGCATTACTTTATTCCTTCGAAGTGTTTCTGCTGAAATCATTCTCGTAGAAAAGTATTCTACAAGCTGCCAAAGCCATCATTTTACAGAATGCCAATGTGATCACAGATGCTTTCAATTTACATCAAAGTAAAATAACATTGAACTGGGTTTTAATTTTTTTTATGGTTTACAAAACACCACTTTGACACAAGTAGCATTAGTTAATTACCTCATCACAAAGTGGCTCAAGATTGAGGTCCTCTTCAATGACTTTTCTGTAAACCTTATTTGCTGTCTTCTTAGCTTCAACCTCTTGGTCAGTTTCACTTTCTATGCCAGTCTTTCCTTGGGATATGTTGGTAACTCCATCAGCCTGCAGAGAGAGAGAGAGAGAGAGAGAGAGTGAAATCAAGATGGTTTCTAACTTCAATTTTTGTTTCATTCGATTCATGTACGCACCTGGATAAAACCTCTCCAGCCACATTTAGATCTAAAACAGTTCCATGTTGCATGCATACTGAAGAAATGACATACAAGGAACGTCAGATGATAGTTAGATCCTGAAATATATAGCTGAAGAAACAACAGACAAAGAAAATCACATATTCAGGTGTGGACAACTCACCCGTCCTTTCGGATGAAGACGCTGAGACTCAACTCCTCACTAGATCCACCATTGCACTAGCGAAAAGAAGGAAAGTTTACTTCATTATTTGTCGCTAGATAGCTCAACAACCCGAAATGCAATGGATCACTAAATAGAAATTATACATCAGTATTGTGTGTGGGTTGAAATGTTATCTTGAATCAAGTAATTTTGAATGGATGATTTAGAGATGTGTCACTTCTGTGGAACAATTTCTTATCATTCATTTCCAATCCGAAATGCAATGGATCACTAAAAAGAAATTATACATCAGTATTGCGTGTGGGTTGAAATGTTATCTTGAATCAAGTAATTTTGAATGGATGATTTAGAGATGTGTCACTTCTGTGGAACAATTTCTTATCACTCATTTCTTAAATCAGATTGACTGCTTGGTTACAAAGCTAGAAAAGACGGTAAACTGGAATCAGCACAAGGTTGTAACAAACAGAAGCTACAAACCTGTGGGCACAACATGCGCTGGAAATTTCCAAGTCTCCACTGCTTGGGATTAATACCTTTGTTTTTCAATTTCTGAATGAGCTGCCCAAGTCTCTCAGAAGCAGCTGCATAGTTGCTTGCTGAATGAACTGTGATGCGAAAACACAGCACATCGATTAAAAAAACAGATGATTCTGCATCCAGTTGTTATAACTTATAAGCAATTAATTTTTTTTTAAAAGTAGCAGCCTAAGTAGAGGAGAGCACCGGAACTGCAGAAACAATGAAACTTTGAGGCCTAGTCAGCGCATATCACCAATTTAATTTATAGACGTCAAACAGGCTAACACCATTTAACTTGAAGTTCTAAAAAACATTTAAGCACGTGCATCGAGCTGTTCTGCTACAATTCCAATAGGAAGAAGTGGAGTTCGAAGCATTTTTTTTCAAGTGTGAGCTCGCTTGGGGCTATAAAACAATAAATAAAACATCAAACATGGAAATTACCATCTTTTACTATACAAATCCCGCCCCCAAAACCAGGCAAGCGGATCGGGCCACGTCACCCGTTAGTCCTCTGGCCGTCCGATCTGGCTAACTCGCAATGACGTCCGTTCAATCGTAGTTCGGTTTGGGTTTCCACCCGTTTCTTTGCAACTCGAACAATCGTGAACATGCTCCGCGTCGTGTCGCCCTCTGTCTACTCTGCATCCCCGCCGCCCATGCCATCTCCCGCCTACTGGGCCGTCGTGCCTCCTCCCCCTTTTGCCGGACGCTCGCAGCACTTGGCATCACCTCCCACCTCCGTTTGCCTGTTGGTGCCTGCCCCTCGCTGCTACAGCCTTCGAGGCGCTCCCGCCGGCGCCATGAGGCCCTATGTCATATGGCTAATGGAGGCCCCCCAACCTAGAGCAAACGGGCGAGGGACGCCCAAGAAGGGGCGCTGGGCACCTCCAGCGCGCCAGGAGGGGCGCCGCCGCTCTCGTCACCGTCGTCTCCCGGAAGGAGTTACCATATCAGAGTTTGGTTAGTTTGCCATATTAGAGTTTGGTTAGTTATGGAAGGGAGAATCCAATTTATAACGATCTCTCGTAAGTTGCTTGGAACACAAGTCCAATAGGGACTATAAATATTAGGGGGATGTAATCAATCAAATCAAGTAATAGAAGAGCGATTGCTCCTTCCTATCCCTCTCTCCTCTCCCTCTCCTGCGCCAACTCCCTCTCTCCCTCTTCCTAGTGCCGCTGCCCCCTCCCTGTGCCGCCGCCCTCGCCCCCCAAACCCTAGCCGTCACACCACTAAGGTCCCCCTCCCAACAGGGCTCTTACACATGGTATCCGGAGACCAGATCGATCCGATGGCCACCACCACCATGATCGACGACGTGAGGAAGCAGATCGTGACCTTCTCCACCTTCATGAACTACCGCTTTGACGAGATCAACGCGAACTTCGACAATCTCAACACTCGCCTAGACAACATCGAGCGTGCACGCCCTAAGGTGGACGCCGAAAACGACATCCACAAGGTCCTCGATAATTGGAAAAAGTTTGATGAGTTCTTCGCTCGCCGCGAAAATTCTCCTCCAATAGCAGACCCACCTCAACCGGAACTCACCACTCCGGAGATCACGCGTACAAAGGAGGAGCACCATCAAAACAACGCCCTCCTCACAACTCCCTCAACCGATAGCAGATCCCAAACTAATTTCGGGAGAAATCTGCGTAGCGCCCACATCAACATCAACCATGGCTATAGCCACCTTCGGCTACAACAACAACCTCTGGTATGCATCTTATCGTCTGACAGGCGGCACCCAGCAGTGGTACATGCGCCGCTTCGGCCCCCCTACCCGGCGCAACCCACTGGGAGAGCTCATGTCCCTGCACAAGACCGGCATCGTCGACGACTACACGGAGCGCTTCTGGCGACGCGGGTTCGTGCCGAGCAATCTTTTTTAACAGCAGCAGGTGAACATCTACACCGCCGGGTTACTCGAGCCCCTGCAGACCGACGTCGAGCTCCAAAACCTGCAGGACATGGAGATGACCATGTCCCTCGCTAGGGCGTACGAACGACGCCTAGCAGTGATCTCCGACGCCAACAAGTCAGCGGCCTCCAAGTCGGCTAACCGACCGTTGGCCCTAAAGGTGCCCTCATCGACAACCTCAGCACCGGCATCTACAACAATGACACCGCTAGTTCCACCACGGCGCCTCACCGCCGAGGAGATGGCGTCACGCCGCCTATCGGGGCTATGCTTCAACTATGATGAGCCCTTCACCCGCGGCCTCAAGTGCATGCATCTCTTCGACATCACGGCCATCAACGACTACGACGCCAACAACATCGACGACAGCCTCCTCATGATGATAGGTACGACACAGTCCGCTATTCGCGACTGCCGCTCGATGTACCTTGCAGGAGCAGTGTTGGGCACTGGCACCCACATACTGATCAACATGGCCGCCATGCACAACGACATCGACATCGTCCTAGGACCGCCGTGGTTGGCGAACCTTGGCCGTCTCACGTGGGACTTCTCCGCCATGGAGCTGCAGTACTACCGCGACGGGCGCCCCATCTCCTTCACCACCATCCTTCCTCAACGTGCTCCACAGCACGTCCTCGCCCTACCAGCGCCAGCGCCTATCACACTGGCACCATGGGAGCAGCCAGCACCGCCACAGGCACCATCATTGCCACCTCACCGCATCACGAACCGGGCGAGCCGGTCCCGTCGCCCCAACGCCCTCGACTACATGGACACCACCAACGTCATTCTCGAGCATCTGTGCCGAGCTACACTTCAACAACGGGAGCTACGCACCATCGCCATGGCCATAGCAGATGGCATAGCCGCTCAGGCTTGGTCGTAGACCAGGGCCTCCTCTTCTTCGACGGTCAAGCAGCATCGTCGCTCCTGCCTGATCTTCTATAGGTCCTACGCCAAGGTGGTTCCGCGAACATGGAGCTCTTGGCGCTCGGCTCCCAACCCCCACCAACGGCGGGCCAACATAACGGGGTCCCTACCAGCGTCTTGCTTGGACGCCCATGGCTACAGGGGCGCCCCATACCATCTACGACGGTAGTCTTCCTCGACAACTTGAGCCGTCAACTCGTCCGCATCGGCAACGTCCACATCGCCCTACGGCCCGACTCCAACATACACCGTCTTTCGCCAGGCGAGTTTGACTTGGGCCACTTCATGTTTGGCACCATGTTGAACTTGACAACGACGCCATCGACACGCTCTAGCGCCACAATTTGGCGCCGCGTCCCTGCCTACCTCGCCCCCGACGCCGACAACAGCATCCACGACTTCGTCGCGCCACCAAGGGAGATGCTGCACTTCACCTTCAGGGCAGCAATTCCCCGTCCCTTCCTTGTCGCTGCCCGCCAGGCGACACGAGCTAGCACGGATACTGGAGCGCACAACTACTTCTTCTACGGCTACATCGGGAACCTCCACTACAACTTCGAGTTCACGCCAACACGCACAAGGGAGAACATCATCATCTCCGACCCCGTCTACGGCCGCATCTTCGCCCGCATCGAGGCCATCCAACCCGGACAAGCTTTCCCACCCAATGGTGTCAACGATTGGACACTACTTCGGCACAAGGACGTGCGCCGAGTGGAGAAGGGGGGGGGTGTCATGCGTCTAATGGAGGCCCCCCAACCTAGAGTAAACGGGCCGAGGGAGGCCCAAGGAGGGGTGCCGGGCACCTCCAGCGCGCCCTAGAGGGGCTGCGCGCGCCAGGAGGGGCGCCGCCGCCGTCTCCGGGAAGGAGTTACCATATCAGAGTTTGGTTAGTTTGCCATATTAGAATTTGGTTAGTTATGGAAGGGAAAATCCAATCTATAAGGATCTCTCGTAAGTTGCTTGGAACACAAGTCCAATAGGGACTATAAATACTAGGGGGATGTAATCAATCAAATCAAGTAATAGAAGAGCGATTGCTCCTTCCTATCCCTCTCTCCTCTCCCTCTCCTGCGCCAACTCCCTCTCTCCCTCTTCCTAGCGCCGCCGCCCCCTCCCTGTGCCGCCGCCCTCAGCCCCCCAAACCCTAGCCGTCACACCACTAAGGGCCCCCTCCCAACAGGGCTCTTACACCCTACCTCATCAGTTACTTCACTCAATGAAGCAGCGTAGGCAGGGATATAGAACCAGCGCTCCCTTCTTTGCATCTGTGCCATGCGTCTCCTCCATCACGGCTGCAATGGCAGTCAGGCTGTCTGGGAGACAGGCTGCGGTGCAGAGATAGCGCCACCGCGCCTCTGTCTCCACTGCTCAGCCGCTGCTGCCTCCGCTTCTCGATTTGCCAAGTGTCGCAGCCACGTTCTCCCACTTGCACGATGTGCACCCAGACACACTGGCAGCCAGGCCCTTCCACTGTGTCCTTGTCCAAGGAGGGGAACGAGCAGTGTACACGCTGCTGCTAAGCAGCTCCTGCACACCATGTGCTCGACAGATTGCCAGCAAGAACTGCAGATAGCTGAAGAATGTGAAAGGGCATGGTCCAGCAGCAGGCACTGAGGCACATCAGAGAAGTCAAGTTAGCCAAGCTTAAATGGACAGAGAAAACCGTTCCCAGCAATCCTTGGTGATCAATGCCCCTAAGTATCACAAGAGATAATATCTTGCTAGCTAAATAAATATAGGTATCCTATCCTCGCTTTCAGTATCTCTATTTTCACTTGTCGGGACATTTCGAATGCAGAAGTCATTTGGAATCGTGCCATATTTCGTGATGTCTTTAGTCTTCACTACTACGATAAAAGAAATACAATAGTAAACCGAAGGACATTGTTTGGTTGAATGCACGTGGAAAAAAAAGTCATTTGGAGAAAATCTTGTTTGGTTAAACAAGTATAAAATATACCTTTTATCTTTATCTCTCTTGAAACAACTATGGAAGAGCTTTTTATTAGTCTTCACTACCATTTTTCTGATAAAAAAGAAATACAATAAAAGTAAACCGAACAAATTAAAGAAGTTTGAATCTTTTGGCTTCAAAAGCCAAAGAAACAAAAGGGCCTAAAGAAGTTTGAATCTTTTGCTTCTCTGAAACAAAAGCTTCTGTGATTTTGTCTCAAGAAGTGAGATGTGGTACCAAGGCCATGAATATAGGTTTGCCACTTATCCACAAACAGTATATCCCACGGTGATAATTGGACGTGTAATAACAGTTACAGATTTTCAGACTTTTTGAGCCTACACACTGCCTCACTGCATTCTGATGAACATCCAATTGCAGGCAGAGTTACAAGCCTTGTGGCTAAGAAAGCTGTAGCTTTAGCTACATGGATTGAAGAGGCAATCAATAAAACGAGAGCCTGCAAGCTCTCACGACTAACAGTATCAGAAAGGCAAGCAACTCGCAGGTATAAGTATTTATTACTATACTACTACTTACCTCATCTTCAACATACATATTGTTATATTGACTAACTCAGTGTAAATAATAAAAAAAGCAGGATTTAATATCAAATGTGTAGTTGCCACAAGAATCACAGGATATTTGATGGCTCTACAAAGGACCTTAGAAGAGGAGCTGAGCTATCTAACAGTTGTACAGATAACCTTGCGATGTAAATATTGCTTCCCGAAATAGTACTCCAGTGATACTGTCAGAAATACTACTCTAGCCTACTGACACTTACGGGGGGTGGGGGCATCATGTCATATTTTCTACCACAATTAGACACTAACACGACCAGCTAATCTGAGTAGCATTGCTTGGATACAATACAAATGTACAACTGCTGAACTGCCCAACACAATGTGGTTCATCCACTGGTACAGTGGTAGGCTCCAAACAGGGCGCTGCAATCCAAAGCCGTGACACATCCAGTCCAACTTTTCTATCTATTATATTAAAGAAAAAGGAAAGACACAGAGCAACGAACGAGTGCTCCAGAGCGGGCCCAGCGAATTACCGTTCCTGGAGCGCAGTGGGGCGGGGGCCGACCGCCGCGTGTCCGGGGCGCCGCGCATGCAGCAGGCTACCTTGGGCCGCCTGGGGACGCGTCCCGGCGAGAAGGAGTGGAGCAGGCGGATGCGGTGGCCGCCCGCGGTGGCCGTGGCCGCGAGGCGGCGGCGCGCGGCGAGGAGGAGGCCCGAGTCCCCGCCGGCCGCGGCGGCGGAGGACGAGGCGGAGGCGGCCATGAGGAGCAGCGAGTGGAGGGACGGCCGCAGGGGCATCACGGGGCGCCGGGTAGGGTTCCGGCAGCCTGGTTGCTCAGGGGCGCGGGCGCATGGACCGGAGGGAGCGGACTCAGCGGAGCAGAGGAGGAGGGGGTTGGGAGGCCTTGGTGAAGAAGAAAGAGAGGGGCGGAGCGGAGAGGATAGATTGGGGGGAACCGTGGAAGCCTGGAAGGGGGGTTTAGGGTTTTGGACATCGGCCGCCCCGCGCGCGGCGTTCCGGGGATTTTGCACCGTGTCTTTCGGGCGGCGGGTCCTGCTGTCCAGTGAGGGATGGTATATAGGAACCTGATGGATAGAGATTGATATCGAGCCAGTTCGGCTCGACTCGATGCAGCTCGAACTAGCTCGTTAGGTTAACGAGCCAGCACGGTTCGGCTTGTTAATATTACGAGCTAGATGGACAGCTCGGCTCGGTTTGTTATCGAGCTCGAGCTAGCTCGTTTAGTTCGCGAGCTAAAAAAAATATGACACATATGTTTATAATGTTTATGCTACATTAATTCCAGAAAGTGACGTCCACCATTATGCAACCATACATGATTAATACATATCAAGTTCATCAAAAGTATCAACCATACAATATAGCTGGTTCATCTATAGTTGCTTGCTATCACAAACTTAGGAAAGTCTACAGATTTAATGTCAGCATCATCATCTTCTCCCTGAAAAACAATCCATAAAATCAATATTTAAGTACCACAATAATTATAAAATTAAAATTCATATGAAACAGCTAAAAATAAGGATTACATACCAATAGAATATGTGTACACTTCTAGGTCAGTATCATTATCTTCTGGATTCATGGTCGTGGGCTGATAGGCCTTAGCTCGTTTCAACCCGTGAGCAGCTTGCGAGTTGGTTCGTTAAAATAGCGAGCTAGACTTCCAGCTCAACTCGTGAAAAAGTTAAAACGAACCGAGTCGAGCGGAGCTGAGCCGGCCACAAGTCGAGCAAGATGGCGAGCCATGAGTATTTTGTCCAGCCCTACTGATGGATGAATGAATGAATGATGAAAGATATTGCCTCCTGTCAAAAATATTTCCAAGCATTTTATTTTCCCTATATACTCTGTCTTTGGACCGCTACATTTCCCTATAATTATTGTAGGAGTAATTCTTAAAATCTATGAATTTGCTCAGATGCTTTCAATAGTTCTATGTAGATAGCTTGCATATTTTCAAAATGAACATGGTATTTTTAGTTTTAAAGTTTTTGGTGAACGTAGCCACATGCATGTTTTTTATGATTGGGGTGAGTTTAAGATAAGAATTTAAGAGCAACTTCACTAGATCTCTTACATTGAAGATGTTTTAGACAATACTTTAACATTAATTTTAATTATAATAGACTATTATTGTAAACTTAGAGCATCTTCAAAAGTTTCCAAGAATTTCTTCCCAAACCATGGAGTTTTTCAACTCGCCAAAAAGTATTGGAGGAATAAATAAGACTATCTCCATCAGTTTCCAATAATTTACTTCTAAAACACAGAAGAAAATTTTACATCAGAAATCATATATTAAATCTGAATTATCCTAACCACTTTTATATATTTTTTCCTCTTGTGCATTTGCATAAAAAATCATTTTCTACTCTTTATTCTTTTCCACGTCCTTCCATCTTAGATTGGCAAAAGGAGGATATGCGTGGAAGGCGCGAGGATATATCCGCGCGTTCGGTGATTTTTTCCGATCGCTAAAAGATTGGGAGGTGGGACTATAAACACTTGAAGATGGATTTTTTCTATTCTTGCTAATAATTCTAGATTGGAATGCTTTATTGAGAACTTTTGGAGATGCTCTCATATATATTTCTCTAGGAATGGATGAGAGAGGGTTGTCTCCTTTATTTAGGAGAAAAAATATTGTTTTTAGAAAATACCTTATAAAATTTATAGGCATAGAAGATGAGATATGATATCTCTTCCAGCACCTCCATCTCCTAAACTAATTTTTTAGGTATATATAGGATGTATATGATATCTAGTGAAGATGCTTTGACACTCCATAAATTGCTGCAAACACCTAGTGAGTTTGAAACAGTGGGATAAAATGATCAGAAGGGTTTGCGCATATAGAACCAAAAGTGAACAACTCAAACTAGTATGTGGCCAAGTCTGAAATCGGATTGCCCATAATGCATTTCGGTCGATTGTTTTCCTTTTCTTAAAAAAAAAAAGCTTACTTGTTTCCAACAGGCGACGTGGCCCAACAAGACCACAGCATTACTGGTCTGGGCCTGGTCCACCCAAACAGCCCACCCCCAAAAAAAGTCTGCCGGCTGGCCTGCCGAAACTGGGAACCACGGCCCATTCTAGGTCACTAGTGGCCCTTGCCGACCACGGCCCAAGGCACCACCATGCCACGCCCACGCGCTGACCCAGTTCAGAAGAAACAGACCCTTGCACCGCGCGCGCTTGAATTGAAATTCCAGCGACGTTGCCAGTTTCCCCCGCACGGAGAATAACGCAAAGGCAAAGGCAAAGCGTGCGGAGACGACGGCGACGAAACTCCATCCATCGCTCGAGGTCAGGTTCTTTCTTCTCTTCCTACCTTTCTCTCGGTCGAGTCGTATAGCACGTCATCAAAGCTGCTCTCTCTCTCTCTGCATTTTTCACCCCCTGGGCCCTGGTCCTCGTCTTCCTCTTATCCGAGAACGAATAGACGTTGAAGTGCCAAGGCGGCTGTAGAAACTAGCTTAGGCCCCGTTTAGGCCTTGTTTAGATCCCATCAAAGTTCCAAGTTTTTTCACTCTCTCTCCATCACATCAATTTTTAGCCGTTTGCATGGAGTATTAAATATAGGTAAAAAAAAATAACTAATTACTTTTGGTTTGATGGAAATCAGAGATGAATCTTTTCAATTAGAAACGATTGGACAATATTTTTATACGAAAACTAGTATTCATAGGTTGAAAAATATTTCAATCTAAATATATATCCTCAAAAGCCGCCTGAAGATGTACATGAATCATGACGTTGTTGAATCTAAATGATGTAAAAAAAATCTAATGATGTGAGAAATCGTCCATCAAACTTTCGAACATAATTAGTCCATAATTAAATACTAATTATCAAATACAAATGAAAGTACTACAGTACCCAAACCCAAAAATTTTCGGATCTAAACGCGCCCTTAGCTTAGCTGCTTGACCCGTCGCCGTCGATCACGACCGTAGTAGCTAGAGCCTATAAAGCTTTTGGTTTGATCGCACACAGCTAGCTCCGTCAATTCGAAACGTGCTCCTATTTTTATACTACTAGTATTTATGTATATATAATATATATATGTCGCGCCCGTGCATGCATGCGTTGTTGTCGATGATGGGGATCCTGATGCCCGGGAGTCGTCCATCAAAATTTCAAACAAAGTAAATGTTCACGCGTGACGTTCATTTCTCGTCGGAAAAATATATTGGTAGCAACGTACGACAAATCCTGGTATTTACAGGAATTCTAGTCTAGACGGTGCATAAAATGTTCCAGCTTCGCTTTTTTTTTTGAAACGAATTCCAGCTTCGCTTTCGGCATCTCTCCTGATCGAATTAGCAAACGCTAGATACGATCATTTCTTGTGATATATATTTGCAGGTTAATAATTAGAGCTTTTTACCTGTATGGCTCCGAAAAAAATACATCTTCCTTGTGTGGCTCTTTTTTTTTTTTTTGAACTTACCTATATGGCCCTGAAACGAAATTTCATTCCTTCTATGGTCTTTCATTCGTTTTTGTCAGTTGACAATGTTAAGTCAAGGGTAAATAACCGTTTTACCTCTGGCGAAAAAATTAAGATGTAGAGTTTTTTTTGTCTGTTGTATATTTGGAGTAATATTAAGTAAATAAATTCACACATAACAATACATACAAGGACACATAATTAAGTACACAAATATATTACAATAAATTGAGCTTATCAAATGCATAAAATTTTTCACAAATGCATTGCAATTAACCAAAGTAAAGACGATCAAGGATTTTATCTCGTAGTATGCTGAATTACAGCAGGGTTATACGATAGTAAAAGTTTACGAGACGTTCTTCACTCTAGCAGCTGATCTAACTCTCATCAAAATCATCGCCCTCGTGATTTTGTACTCCTGATTCATCATTGTCAATCACCATGAGCTGATTATTGCCACGGGATCCGTCGTGATATGGTACTCCCGATTCATCATTGTCAATCACCATGAGCTGATCGCCACGGGATAATCCTGTTCTCTCGTAGAACCCCTCCTTCTGGGCATCCCATTCTTTGACGACTTCATCTATCTTGTCACCCAACAGTTTTACATAAAAGGAGAAGAAAATGCACATATCCAACAGTGAAAATTGACAGGCACCTGCAAGGGCCAATTCATTTGCTTCTGCAGACTCCTTTGACAATTTCTTGATGCTATCAAGCTCAAACTCAGCACCCTAGAGGAAGATGAATAAATCAGTAACAGAAGCTTACCTGCATAATCTCTGTATTACAAATAAAAGAAAGGCTTTGCAGGCTGCCTTTTGTTTCTGTGATGATATATTTCCAACCCAAGACAGCATAATAATTCTTTAAGATCTTATAGAAAATAAGAGGAAGCACAGGTTCATTTTACAGAAATTGTATTAGAACATAAAACTAGAAGGATCACGTTCTCACTTGCATGTGCAAACCACAGAATCGTGTCATCGCCATGCTACCATGATAGGAATATCCTACAACTAAAAAGACTAAAAGTAAGATTATTTTTTGGTGCAACTTTTTTTGGGTCGCACCTCCCTTATGGCCATGCGATACCCCGCGCGATAGAAAAAAAAACTACCATCCCTGCGATCCCCGCCTACTTTGAAGGAAACAAATCAATCACCTGAGGCCACATACATGGAAGGAAACAATAATCATGTATGGAAGAAAATAATCGGCAAAGATCAAGCAAGACTTCTCTCTTCCGGCCATGCGATACCCCGCACGATAGAAAAAGAAACTGTCATCACTGCGATCTCCGCCTGCTTTGAAGGAAACAAATCGATCACCTGAGGCCATATGCATGGAAGGAAACAATAATCATGCATAGAAGGAAACAATTGACAAAGATCAAGCAAGACTCCTCCCTTCCGGCCATGTGATACCCCGCATGATAGAAAAGGAAACTGCCATCCCTGCGATCCCCGCCTGCTTTGAAGGAAACAAATTGATCACCTGAGGCCACATGCATGGAAGGAAACAATAATCATGCATGGAAGAAAAAACAATCGGCAAAGATCAAGCAAGACGACTCAATGAGGTTGGCCCTTAATTTTAGTGTTTTCAGCATGTAGACCTGAAATTAAAAAGTGGCTGCTCCTTGAAAACATCAGTGGTGCCAAATAAAAGATGTGCAGGTTATACTTATACATGGTGAGACTGGTGAACCTTCTGTAATTTTCTAAACGAATATTCCCACCATTCGTATATAGGTCCATTCCCCTGCGTTTCTTCGTGCTCCAATTAGCATATAATATGTAAGTATTGTTGTGTTCATCACGACTTCCAGTTGACTACTCCCATTAGCATATACTTCCTCTGCCTCAAAATATAAGTCGTTATAGGATGTGTGCAGGTCAAACTTTCTCAACTTTGACTAGTTTGTAAAAATATGTGCAACATTTATATCTCTAAATAAGTTTATTATGAAAATATATTCAATGGTCTATGTAATGATACTAATTATGTACTATAAATATTAATATTCTTTTATATATAATTGGTCGAAGTTAAAAAAAGTTGACTTCTCGGAAAGCGAGAATGAATTCTATTTTGGGACAGAGGGAGTATATGAAAGCAGTGTTGAAAATATTTTAACAATCAAGTTCGTCTCTGTCTGACTGGTAAGTTTAGACATCATAATGGCATCAAAAATTTCGACTCTCATGGACATCCTCATGGATCAGTGCAAAGCATCCTAATCCTACAGCATACATAAATGGCAACATTAAAGTTATGATATTTTCAAAGGGTGGACAATAAAGACCATCTTAAACGTTCTGGCATTAGAGTATATACGTGCAGACACATAGGCATGGTGGTGCAAGTGAGCAGCCAGCAGAAGTCGAGAGTTAGGGAGTGTTTGGATCTCAGGACTAAACTTTAGTCCCTATCACATTGAATTTTTAGATATTAATTAGGAGGACTAAACATGAACTAATTATAAAACTAATTACATAAGTTGTGGCTAATTTGCTTGTCAGCGCCGCGTACAGGATGGCATGGAGATGTGGTGGAACTTATTCGTGGATTTGTTGGCGCACGAAAGAAATAGATATCGGAAATATCTTTCTGCCGGTATAAAAAATGATCTTAGCCGCATCACGGAAAGGTCTACACAGTAGAGTTTGTGAGCCTGCGACGTCATGCTCTCTGTGACTGTGTAAATTTCACGAACTTAGCTTTTTGGATTAAATGTCACTTTAACATCGGTCATATACTTTTACAGTATTGTTATCTTATCGTGCGATCCGTGTGTTTTTAGTACAAAAGTTGAACTGTCCCGTAGCAACGCACATGCACGAATCTATTTACATATGTACTCGAACCTATGTGTACATGATTATATAGAGATGCAGTGGAACTTATTCATGGATTTATTGACTCATGAAAGAAATGGGTATCGTAGAATTCTTTCTGCTGATATAAAATATTATCTTAGTCGTATCACGAAAAAGTCTATACAGTAGAGTTTGTGAGCCTGCAACGTCGCGCTCTCCGTGACTGTGTTAATTTCACGAACTTTGCTTTTTGAATTAAATGTCACTTTGACGTCGGTATTTAATTTAACAGTATTGTTATCTTATCGTGCAATCCGTGTACTTTAAGTACAAAAGATTTAATTGTCCCGTAGCAACGTACGGATACGCTACCTAGTAGAACTATAAAATAGAAGCACAGAACTTAAATAGAAGCACAGAACTTACCAAGTCCATGTGCATATAACTTTCTTCTTGGGTATTTGCAAATAACCTGCAAACATAAAAGTTACACGGAAAACATCAGCAGGCAATAAATTTAGCATTGTTTTTTTCCGTTGACCAAATTATAGCCTTGTTTGCACAGCAAGAAACATGAGTAATAACCTGCACTTTGGATCAACATGTTTGGAACAACATGCAAGGCAGTGTAGCAAGGGGAAGGAACTTAAAGTGAATATTTGTGTCACCGATCTTAGGCGCGATTGCTTACAGTACTAACACTCACATGGACATCATATCAAAGAAAACAGTGATGCTATGTCTTGTTTAGATGTCTATTGGTGCAACTACTCAAAACAAAAATACTAATGCTAAGGATCACGGTGGCAAAAGTCACACGTACTTGTCGCAGGCAAATTTTTAGTCGGTTGTTCTGCAATGCAGTCAATTCCTCAACCTGCTTGTCCCCATTGCCATCAATCAAATTCACACGTAGCCAACAAAAAACATGCCCTTATTCAGCTGCGGGATGGGCCGGCCGCGCCACGCTGCTCGCTGGAGGAGGGGCCACTGGGCTGGCTGCTGGTCTGGCCCACGCCGGACCAGCCACGGCGGCGCGCTTTGCACCAGTGTGGGGTACGCAATATCATACGATAGCTAATACAAACCAACAGACCACAGGAGTATGATATTACGTCATACTGACGGCCTGAACCTATCTAACTCGTGTGTCTCTATTGCCTGTGTCTCTATTGCCTTCTTGTTCTTGATCTCGCGCTCCTCTGTCGATCAATCTACCTTCGTGGGATACCCCTCGGAGGACTGCCGACGATATTCTGTCGACAGTTGACGCGCCAGGTAGGGGTGTGCGTGCTGATCCCATGACAAGCCAGATGGACCTGAACATCAATAATATCTACAACGATTTGGTGGCGGCGTTTAACGTCGTGCGTGACAACATCCCGCGGCGATCCTCATCCACAACTCAGTCACTGTTCCTGTCGTCAACACGGCATCCCGAAGCAATTCGTACGAGAAGACGTGGGGTCAATCTAAGACCTCACGCAGAGCCAGAGGGCAAGCCAATCTACAACGCCGCCTTCTCCGTTTCTCAGCAATCAAGAAGTCAATCCGACAACATGAAGATGCGTGTGCAGCAACATGCAAGCCAAACCGATCTTGGCTTCTTGCTACGCGGATGCTACAAGCCACCTGCACGAGCCAAGATTGGATCATCCAGAGCAGCAGATTATCGGATTATCATGGCGTCACAATCACCAGGCAAACAACAAGGACATACGATCTACAGCACCATGAAGATGACGCAAGCAAGACCAAAAGCCAGGTAAGCTAACATGCAAATTAGGCCTGCATGTACGTGCATATGCCCGAGCCGTGCAAGGCGCACGCACACATCGCGTTTTTGGCATCCGAGCTGCCCGCGTCGCCGACCAGATAACGTCATACGTCGCCGACCAGACATTTTGTCTAAAGCTAAATCACGCTTTAATATTTTTCTAAATATTATCTTATCTTCGTATATCGTCATAATATTTTTCCGAGTTGTTTTCTCCATGTTTACTCTCTAAACAATTTTCCGAACCCCTAAATAGTCATGTTGATGCTCGGACGCCTCCAGAGATGGCCCAGTCTCCGGCTTCTCCTTACACGTGCTACAGGCTCCGCGCTCTGCGTTATGGGTGGTCGGTTGCGGTTCCTTGGTGTAACACCCAAAATTTTTCATTCTTTTAAAATAAGTAAATTTGATTTAATTATGTTATTAAGTGTGCATTCAATTATAGGAAACTAATAATTTTTGGGGAATTAAAATCAATTATAAGATTTGAAACTTTTGATGCATACATACTGCTGCAATATTTATTCATGTGATGATTGTTCTTGAGTTAGAGTTCAAATGAATTCAAAAATTATTTGAAAATGCCTTTGGGAAAATTTGTGTGGAAAATAAAAGGAAAATGAACATCTCCTCCCCATCCTTGTTTTCGCCCATGAGCTATTCCCACAGCAAATCACTGCCCAGCTCCCCTCTCCTTTTCGGCTTAAAGAAATTGCGCAAGGCCCCAAAGAATTGCGGCGGCCAAAGAAGGCGCAAATTGAAGAGGCTGCCAGCTCGGCCTAGCAGCTGGCCAGTAACAACCGCCGCAGCCCATGCCTAATTGATTGCCACTGGGCCCGCTTGTCGGCGCCGTCTTTTTCAGCGTGCCTCGGAACCGCCCTGCCTGGCAAGCAACTGTCGCCCATGAACGGCGTGGTGGAGCGCGCCCCCGGTGCCTCGGCCGCTTCAAATAGCAGCCCGACCCCGCGCGCACCCGCCCGCCCGCCTCGTTTTCGCTCTTGCCAAGCACCGAGGAAGGCCGCAACCGCCGCAGCCGAGGTCTCCGAGCTCCGCCGTCCCGCCTCGCGTGAACCTCATCACCGAGCCGCCTCCGCTCCGGTTTTCCGCGGTGAGCATCGCCGCACTCTCCCTCTCCTCCCATGCTTTTCATTTCTCGTTTCTTGGCTTCTCGAGCCTTGGCCATGACTCATGAGCCATGGTCGCCGGCCATGGCGGCCACCGCATAGCAGCCGTTCCCACCACCAAACGGCATGGTGCGATCCCCTTCTTCCCAGCGCCACCGGTGCCCTTGGATGTCCATTTGGTGAACCCTAGACCATAATCGCATGCACTCGCGTGACCTCCACGTCGCTGGCAATGGCGCCTGGCCGCCGGTGACCCTGTTCTGGCCGGCCGTCCCTCCCTAGGCCGATCCTAGCCACCCATCGTGAGATCAACGGCCAGGATTAGAAGTTACCCCTTCGCGGGTAATTTTGCTAAAGAGTCCTCGACTTTTCTAAGTCCTAACCCGCAGCCCAAAGCGTATTTCACGAATGCGCAATCTCGTTTGGAAAGCGTAAACTCCACGGCTTAAGTCAAAAATATGTTTTCAGTAATTACAGAAATGCCATTTGAACTGTTTTCGTTTGTAAAAGTGATCTAAATGAAAGTTGTAGCTAGTCTCCTAAGCTTTCTAACAAATCTTGGTGCACCTCTGTTGGATCTCTGAAACTCGAGTTACAACAGTTTCTTGAACTCATGAATTTGAATCTTGTCCGAAAAATTCTCGGCATTGTTTCTTATCTTTTGTAAGCTCTCTATAATTGGAAAATCTCTAAATTTTGCACATTTGTTGGAAAATAGATGGCGCAAGAGGAGGAAGAGGAGGAGAGGCCGTGGTCGTGGGTGTGATGCTCTTATAAATCCACCACCGCCACTGTGACCATGGAAGCAGAGATATTAGGAATGCAAGCTTAACCGATGCAAGCTATGATGCGGCGCTTGGACAATGAACCCAAGAGGACCACACTGTTGGTCGAGATAAGCGTGGAGAGTTCATGAAAGGTCGACCACCGGTGTTCACCTATGCTTGAGACCCTATGGAGGCGAGATGATTGGTTGCGTCTTTGTGGAGAAGCAAAATGAACATAGCACAATGCAACGACCTTGAGAAGGTGTTATGCGCTTCCGGCAACTCCAAGGAGCTCGCTTCAGATTGGTGGGAATCATTCCAGTTTGGACGTCCCAACAATGCTCCTGCTATCACTTGGCAGGAATTTAAGGACGATTTCGGTCATACCATATTTCGATGGACTAGTGGAACTGAAGCGGGAAGAATTCAGATCTCTTAAGCAAGGATCAATGATCGTGGCGGAGTATCGGGACAAGTTCAAGACAACTATCACGCTACGCTCCTAATGATGTAGCGAATGACAAGGATAAGCAACGCCGTTTCCTCAAGGGACTCTATGATGGATCTGTAGCTCGGTGATGTCTAATACTTATCCTAACTTCCGGTCTTTGGTGAATCGCATAATCGTGATTGATGATAAGCGCAAGGAGATGGAAGCTAAGAAGAGAAGGCTCCAAGGGCAAGCTTCGGAAGCAACACTCGCCCACGTGCTTATCCCGGCCAAGGTTTCAAAGCAGAGGAATCAAGGACCAACTCACCAGGAAACCGTGGGCAAGATCCTCGGTGGAACCGGTTCCAAGAACGCCTCGATACCAAAGCAGCAGTTTGGAAATCAGCGTCCCCCATAGCAGACTAGCAATCCCGCAACACGCCAAGGAGTGCCCAACAATGCTCTGTGAAAAGTGGTGCACCCAACAATCCCAATGCCTCATATCGATGTGGAGAAGTAGGTCACTATGCTCATCGTTGTCCTAAGAAGCGTAACCAACAAGCACCTCGAGAACCGGACCAACAATCGAAGTTCAACGCGACCACCTCACACAATGAAGGTGAACTATGTGTCATCCGATGCACTCAGAGACGCCTAAGGTCATGTTGGGTACGTTCAACGTCAATTCTATTTCCTCGCTACCGTACTTTTTGATTACGGTGCTTCGCATTCTTTTATCTCCCAAGCTTTTGTTAGAATGCATAGCATACCTTTGTGTGCCATGAAAACCCCATATTAGTGAATTCCCGGGAGGTAGTATGCCCGCTTCTTATTGGAGCCCTCAACTAGCATTTCCTTATAAAGCGGACTTCAAAGTCAAGCCTATTGTGTTGAGAACAATGGGAATTGATCTTATCCACGGAATGGATTGGATGAAACAACACCCAGGCGGTGATTCGGTGTCAGGAGAAATCTGTGGTTGTGACATCACTCAATGGAGATAGAATCTGTGTAGAAGTAGTAGTGCAAGCTCAGCCTACAGCCATAGTGAATCAGCTAGATGGTGAAGTCAATGAACGAGATCATGTCGTGGAGGAGTTCCTAGATGTCTTCCCCGATGACTTGCCAGGTATGCCACCTGACCGAGACATTGAATTCATTATTGAATTATTACCTGGAACTGCACCAATAGCTAAACGTCCATATAGAATGGGAGTTAATGAATTAGAAGAGCTTAAGAAACAACTAAAAGAGTTGCAAGAAAAAGGTTTCATACGCCTCAGTTCTTCCCCATGGGGGGCACCTGTGATCTTTGTGGATAAGAAGGATGGTAGTCAACGGATGTGTGTGGATTACCGCTCACTTAATGAGGTTACCATCAAGAATAATATCCTTTGCCTAGGATTGATGATTTGTTTGATCAGTTGAGAGGAGCTCATGTGTTCTCCAAGATTGATCTCTGATCTGGTTATCATCAGCTTAAGATTCGGAACTCGGACATACCCAAGACAGCATTCACTACATGGTATGGACTATATGAGTACACCGTTATGTCTTTTGGATTGACCAATGCACTTGCATACTTCATGTATCTGATGAATAAGGTGTTCATGGAGTTTCTGGATAAATTTGTGGTAGTATTCATAGATGACATACTAATATTCTCCAAGACTGAAGAAGAACATGCGGAACACATAAGGATGGTCTTGCAAAAGCTTAGAGAACATAAGTTGTACGCTAAGCGGAGCAAGTGTGAGTTTTGGTTAAAGGAAGTCTCTTTTCTGGGTCATGTTGTCTCCAATGGTGGAATAGCAGTGGATCCAGGCAAAGTGCAAGATGTACTGAATTGGAAACCACCAACAACTGTAAGTGAGATTCGTAGCTTTTTGGGATTAGCTGGATATTACCGAAGGTTCATTGAAGGCTTTTCCAAGCTAGCTAAGCCCATGACAGCTCTGTTGGAAAAGAATGCTAAGTATGTATGGTCGGATAAATGCCAGGCAAACTTTGAAGAGTTAAAGAAGAGATTGACTACAGCTCTAGTATTAATCTTGCCTGATTTAAGCAAGAACTTCTCTATATATTGTGATGCATCTCGTTTGGGTCTCGGATGTGTGCTTATGCAAGAAGGAAGAGTGGTGGCATATGCATCTAGACAATTGAGGAAGCATGAGTTGAATTATCCTACTCATGACTTGGAATTGGTAGCTGTGGTTCATGCTTTAAAGATCTGGAGACATTATCTGATTGGACATAAGAGTGATATCTATACTGATCATAAGAGTTTGAAGTATATCTTCACCCAATCAGATCTGAATCTAAGACAACATCGTTGGTTGGAATTGATCAAAGACTATGATTTGGAAGTGCATTATCACCCGGGAAAGGCAAACGTCGTAGCTGATGCACTTAGCAGAAAGAGCTATGCCAATGGAATTCAGATAACAACTATGTCAGCAGAGTTGTGTACTGAAATGGAGTATCTCAACTTGAGCCTGGTCACTAATGCAATGGAATTGGTGCTAGAGCCTACATTGGAGCAGGAGATACGCAAAGGACAATTGGAGGATGAAAAACTTAAGGAGATAGCAGAGAATGTAGTGCTTGGAAAGGCACCCGGATTCAGAATGGATGAGAATGGAACTCTTTGGTTCAGGAAAAGGATATGTGTACCAGAAGTGAAATCTATCCGAGATGCAATTCTGCAAGAGGCCCATGAGTCTGCTTATTCTATACATCCCGGAAGTACCAAGATGTACTTGGATCTCAAAGAAAAGTATTAGTGGTATGATTTGAAGAGAGATGTGGCAGAATATGTGGCTTTGTGTGACACTTGTCAAAGAGTGAAAGCCGAGCATCAAAGACCTGCAGGGTTACTACAACCAATGAAGATTCCTGAATGGAAATGGGAAGAAGTTGGTATGGATTTTATTGTAGGATTGCCCCGCACTCAAAGAGGTTATGATTCAATATGGGTAATAGTGGATCGACTCACTAAAGTTGCTCACTTTTTACCAGTCAAGACTACTTATAATGGTGCAAGATTAGCAGAGTTGTACATGGAAAGAATAGTGTGCTTACATGGTGTTCCCAAGAAAATTGTGTCTGATAGAGGCACCCAATTTACATCGCAATTACGGCATAAAGTACATAGATCTTTGGGAACAAAGCTGAATTTCAGATTCTGCTTACCACCCATAACCGATGGGTGATCGAAAGGATCAACCAGATTTTGGAAGATATGTTGAGAGCCTGTGCACTTCAAAGTATGGTGATAGTTGGGATAAGAGTCGCTTTACGCAGAGTTCTCGTACAACAACAAGATTATCGGAAGAGTCTCAAGATGGCACCTTCGAGGCGTTGTATGGACGTAAGTGTAGAACGCCTTTGTTGCGAATCGATGGAGAAACTCAAGTGTTTGGACCCGATGTCCTTAGAGACGCAGAAGAACAAGTGAGAATGATTAGAGACAATTTGAGAGTGGCTCAATCCGATGTAAGAGTTCTACCGATACTCGCAGAAGAGAGCTGATTTTTGAGATTGATGATTATGTGTATTTGAAGGTGTCACCAATGAGAAGTGTGAGAAGATTTAATATGAAGGGAAAGTTAGCACCAAGGTATATAGGACCTTTTAAGATCCTAGAGAGACGTGGAGAAGTAGCTTATCGATTGAACCTGCCGAGAGCTTGTTCGGGTGTGCACGACGTGTTCCATGTTTCCCAGATTGAAAAAGTGTCCGAGGGTACCGGAAGAACAAATTCCTTTGGAAGAACTTGTTGTCAAGGAAGATCTTACTTATGAAGAGTATCCGATAAAGATTTTGGAAACCGCCGAAAGAGTTACTTAGAAGTTTAACAAGTAAAGATGTGCAAGGTGCAAGTGGAATCGTTATATGAGAGGATGAGGCTACTTGGGAAAGAGAAGAGGATCTGAGAAAGACTTATCCCCAACTGTTTGAGTAAGCAATCACCCGAATCTCGAGGACGAGATTCATCTTAAGGGGGGTAGAATTGTAACACCCAAAATTTTTCATTCTTTTAAAATAAGTAAATTTGATTTAATTATATTATTAAGTGTGCATTCAATTATAGGAAACTAATAATTTTTGGGGAATTAAAATCAATTATAAGATTTGAAACTTTTGATGCATACATCTACTGCTGCAATATTTATTCATGTGATGATTGTTCTTGAATTAGAGTTCAAATGAATTCAAAAATTATTTGAAAATGCCTTTAGGAAAATTTGTTTGGAAAATAAAAGGAAAATGAACATCTCCTCCCCATCCTTGTTTTCGCCCATGAGCTATTCCACGGCAATCGTTGGCCTGACTCCCTCTCCCTTTTCAAGGCTCGGCCCAATGCACTTGGCAAGAATGACATGGCCAAAGAAAACAAGGCCAAACGCCAAGACCAGCAGCGGCCATAACCACCACGCCCCCAGCTTGACCATGACCGCCGGGCCCGCTTGTCGGCACCGTCTTCACCTCAGCGCCTCGGAACCGCCTTCGCCTGGCCGCAACTGTGTCGCCTACAACAAGCGGCGTGGGAGCGCCCTCGGTGCCTCGGCTGCTTCAAATAGCAGCTCGACCCCCCACAGCACTGGCTGCCCCCGCTCTCGTTTTCGCTCTTGCCAAGCACCGAGGAAGGCCGCAACCACCGCAGCCGAGGTCTCTGAGCTCCATCATCCTCCTCCGCGCGAACCCCCGTCACCGAACCGCCTCCGCTCCGGTTTTCACCGTGGTGAGCATCGCCGTACTCTCCCCTCTCCTCCCATGCTTTTCATTTCTCGTTTCTTGGCTTCTCGAGCCTTGGCCGCGAGCTCATGAGCCATGAGTCGCTGGCCATGGCGGCCACCACCGCTTAGCATTGCTTCCCGACCACCAAAGCGGCATGGTCTGCGACCCCCCTTCTTCCCCGCGCTCACTGGTGCCCTTGGATGTCCATTTGGTGAACCCTAGACCATAACCGCGCGCGACCGTGACCTCCACGTCGCCGGCAATGGCGCTTGGCCACCGGTGACCCTGTTCCGGCCGACCGTCCCTCCCCAGGCCGATCCTAGCCACCCATCGCGAGATCAACGGCCAGGATTAGAAGTTACCCCTTCGCGGGTAATTTTGCTAAAGAGTCCCTGGACTTTTCTAAGTCCTAACCCGCAGCCCAAAGCGTATTTCCCGAATGCGCAATCCCGTTTGGAAAGCGTAAACTCCACGGCTTAAGTCAAAAATATGTTTTCAGTAATTACAGAAATGCCATTTGAACTGTTTTGCTTATAAAATTGTCGTTTTAGCTCCGAATTGATCCATTCAAATCGCGTTAGATTCGTAATTTCATAAGCTACATGTTGGAGCTACTGTTAGTCAAGTTTGAAACTTTTTAATTTCATGATTAGATTTAATTAAATATATGGCTATATGAAAACCCGTTTAAATCATAACTTTCGCATTTTAGCTCCGTTTTTCGTGAACTTCGCGTTGACGTGATCGTAGCGAGACGTAGATTAGTTTTACAAACATTTTATCTTGATTTCAATACTGTTGGTGTACTGTTCTAATGATAGGAATGTTTGCTTTGCATGAATGCTTTTGGAATGTTGTATGTTGCTGTGTTGATCGCGTTCAGACGGTGAGGAAAACGTGGGAGACCAAGAACTCTTCGACGACCAGTAGGACCAGCACGAGTTTGTGAACCAAGGCAAGTATAACATGGGCCTTCCTTGATGTCCTATTTTACTTTAATCAATTACTCATTTGCATGTGTCTAATTTTGATACCCGTAAGGACATCCTAGTGATTGTTTATCCTGTTCCTTGTCTCCTATGGGTTAAATGCATGTGGGTAGATTGCTAGTGCTCTAACTGAACTTGACATACATGTTGATGAATGATACTATGGAACAAAGTGAGTAACATGATTTATAACAACTGTTCCATAGGGCGAAAGTGCAAATGACCTTTGTTCATGTTGCTCTCGGCCCTCCATAAGGACTTATCTGTCGGCAAAAGCTGGGACTGACAGTGCAACCGTGAGAGTCATATGGCTCTGACTTTAGCTTAGTAATAGGACCTTTTCTAGCTAGTTAGAGGTTACCTTTTTGGCGTAAATGGGGCTTGCCACGTTGGGTATAGGGCTGCCTCTGTTCCTATGTGTATAGCCACGATGGATATGTGCCATAGGAAAGGGGGATTCCTACATCTGTCTGCCAAGGAAACCTAGCGGCCCTAACTTGTTAGGGAAACCTATGAAATGGCTTCATAGTGTACCCTGCCCGCTCACCTTGGAAGTGACATGGGAGTAATTAATCCGGGCATATGGGGATCACGACTCGCGGTGAATGTGCACCACCTCTACAGAGGGTAACAAACTGTTATAACAGCCGTGCTCACGGTTACGAGCGGCCCGGAAAACTCACAGAATAACTGGTTACTTGTTGATGATAATTTAAAGTTGTTCAATGATGATATATGGTACACTTGACCCCGATATATGTTCTTATGGGAATTAAATGGGAGCTTAAGCATAACTTGATAATACTTGAGAATAAAAGCTTGACCTATTAAAAATGCTAACTGCAGTAAACCAGAGTCTATCCTTTTTGAGCTTCATAACCCCATGTTATCTTGCTAAGTACGGAATGTACTTACACTTGTTTATTTTCTTTACTTGGATAAAAATCCCGGATGGGTAACAGATGACAACGGGTATGAGGATTTCTCGGAGGATTATTAGGCTTGTGGTCAACCAGTTGACCTTCCCTGTGATGACGGCCACGAGAGTTTTATTGTCTTTTTAGTATTCCGCTGTGATGTATAAAACTAAGTTTTATTATAACTCTGATGTATGAGACACCGTGATGATACTTTATGTAATTTGTCAGCTTGTGTGTGTGATTGATTCCTAGGCACACACGAGTTTTGTGCATTCAATTTTATCCTTAAAATTGGGTGTGACACTTGGTCACGCCTATTCCTCCAACACATGTATGGGCTCCGTGCTCGACGTTATGGTTAACAGGCTAGTTAGGGCTGTAGACTCAGTTACACACTAATTGTTCGGGCGGTTCATATTAAATATAAATACATATTCACACCAACTGATCGCCGAGCTATATATACTATTTCTTCGCCATTGCTGATTTTTCTCCGGAGTTCATATATTTTTACATCATGTACTACCCGTTCTACATATTTGTATTGCAGGATCATCGTCCAGGTGACCGGACCACCTGGTGCTCGGACTTCTCCACCGATCAACTGGTTGGACCGCTTAGTTCATGGACTCCGTCGCCGACTAGTTGATCGGACTGTTCGTCGGTCGCTTCTACTCAATGCTCACATCACCGCCGACCAGTTGACCAGATTGTTCGTCGCTCGTGCTTCATTGCTAGCTACGCCGGGGACTCCTCGACGCTCGGATTCTTCATGCTTGATGACTAAGTGGGCACACTTCACCGCACGAACGTCGCTAGCTACGTCGGTGCTCGGACCTCTCAAGCTTCGCTGGGGATTCCTCGGTGCTCGGACCTCGCCAGCTACGCCGAGGACTCCTCGGTGCTCGGACATCGCCAGCCACATCGGGGACTCCACGGTGCTCGGACCTCGCCAGCTTCGCCAGGACCTCCTCGGTGCTCGGACATCGCTAGCTACGCTAGGGACTCCTCGGTGCTCGGACATCACCAGCCACGCCGGGGACTCCTTGGTGCTCGAACCTCGCCAGCTATGCCGAGAACTCCTTAGTGCTCGAACGTCACCAGCTATGCCGGGGGCTCCTCGGTGCTCAGACATCACCAGCTACGCCGGAAACTCCTCGGTGCTCGGACGTCGCCAGCTGCACTAGGAACTCCTTGGTGCTCGGATATCGTCAGCTACGCCGGGAACTCCTCGGTGCTCGGACGTCGCCAACTACGCCGGGGACTCCTTGACGTTCGGACATCGCCCTTGGTGGTCGGATCTTGCTACGTCTCATCGGTGTGCTATCAAGCTGCTCCATGCTGTTCGAATCAGGGTGCTGATCTTGGACAGTACGTCTGGGGTCTTGATACGCGCATGTCGGATGACGTCGGCAAAGCTTTCAGACTTCTTTTTCTTTGACTCTGCTACAAGATTCATTCTTCATCTTTCCGCAGGCTCAGGGACTAAGTGGGTACACTTCACCTTACGGTGAATGTGTGCTTTTCTCATCTTGAGGCTATGCCCGGGGACTAGCTGCCTGTTCGGCTGATCTTCTACTTTCTGACCCAGGCACCACGTGACTACGTCACCTACTGTCAGGCTCGGGGACTAGCTGTGGGGGTACAGCCCCCGGTATCCACAAGACAAGACATGGACCGCACCATCAGAGGTGGTCCAGCCCACAAGATCAAGGCATGCACGGCGCTGCTCGGCGTGCACTACAAGCTATTGTATAGTACCAAATATGATACTTTCCTTGTAACCCTACCCCTCCAGAGTATATAAGAAGAGGCAGGGATCTCCTACTCGATATCTCAATGCAATACATCAGAACACAGGATGTAGGTATTACGTCATACTGACGGCCATACCTGTCTAAATCTTGTGTCTTGCTGCTTGTATTATCATCTCGCTCCTGATCTCGCTCACCTCTACGATAAATCTACCATCGTGGGATACCCCTCGGTGGACTGCCGAGCATCTTTTGTCGACAACCAGGCTGGCGGTGGTGCCTCCCCCATGGCAAGGAATGATGGGAGTGGGGCTGAGCGGAGCCGTATCCGGCGGATCCGGGGCCGAAGGTCCCGGCGGCGGCGCCCTGGCCGGTTGTGGTGGCGTCGACGGCCTCCCCCATCGTGTTTTTTTTCGCTCGATCTCTAGTCTTTCCGCTCAATCTTGGCAGGATGCGGGCATGCGGCGCCCGGCGGCATTGGAACAAATAGCAGAAGGGTAATTTTGACCTTTCACGTCTCAACCGGTGGCTAAATAAACAGAATATCCTAACAGACTTGACAGAAGGCCATAAAAGGAAATAAATTTCGTTTCGGGGCATACAAGTAAGTTCAAAAACAAAGAGGCTATATAAGGAACATGCATTTTTTTTCCAGAGCCATATAGGTAAAAAACTCTAATAATTACTTCAAGTCTTCCGTCAACAAATAAACTAGGTAACACCCTGGCCGGCCATTTTCCTGTTAGCGCGTTTGCATGATGAGCGAGTCTTACAAATTCATCGTTGCCATTTTCAAATGGTACGTCGTCGTCGACAATAATATATATGTATGTACGTGTACGATATTAATGAAAGAGTTAAATGCACCAGAGGTCCATTATCTTGTGAGGAGGTTTCGGTTAGATCCATCAACATTTTCAAAATGGTTTTTTGGGTCCATAAACTTTGTATACCGTATCACCTAGGTCCATATCCCGCCACGCGGACTTCTCATGCTGACGTGGCATAATGACTAGGCTCGTCGAGCAAGTCATGGATGTGAGAGAAGTAGCATGGTCACCAGCCGTGGGCAGCAGGCTGCCGTCACACACGTACAGCCCCTCCGTCTCCCAGCTCTCGCCGCGCCCATCCACGGCGTCGTCCTTCGGGCTGGACCCCATCCGGCAGCTGCCCATCTGGTGCGCCGAGCAATGGAGCGCCCACGTGTCAGTCCCCGGGAGCATGGGGCCTTTCCCTACGGTCACCTCGTTGAGGAACGCCTCCAGGTCCTCGTCGCGGAGGCCGCCGTCGCACCGCAGCCGGAGCCCGTCGCTGCGGTGGGTGCCCACCTCGGTCGCTCCGACGGCCACCAAGATGCGCAGCGCCTGGCGCAGCCCGTTGCGGAGCTCCTCCACGTCTTCCCGGCTCGGGGCGCAGCGCACGCGGCCCTCGCCGTCCATGTGCCCCGCGCCGCGGTAGCGAACCAGGGCGAAGGCGTGCGCGGTGCGCGCGTACCGGAGCATGCGCTCCTTCATGTCGCGGCCGGACTCCCAGGGGATCAGCGAAGCCCAGCACCCGGGCCCCAGCGTTGGCGTCTGGATGATACTGCAAGCGGTGACGCGGTGCATGGTCGTGATGATGCCACCCTCGTAGCACTTGCCACTGAGCTCTGCGGCTGCCTCCGGCATGCCATCCGGGAAGTAGCCCCACGCCATAGGCACCGGGTGCAGGTGAATGTTGCGGCCGATGTGCCTGTTCTTGAGCCCGCTGTTGCGGAGGAGAGGCGGCGTCATGAGCGCGCCACACGCCGAGATGGAAACCTTGGCCTCTATGCGCAACTTCTTGGTGATGCCGTCGCTCATGCACGCCGCCACCAGGCCCACGCACTTCTTGCACCAGCCGTTCATGCCGCCGGGGTTGCTCTCGAGTACAAAACGCTCGGCCTTGCAGCCTGTCAGCATGACCGCGCCGCCGGTCACCGCGAGCCGGCACCCGCCGATCACCGCGAGCCGGGCGCAGACCGCGTCCATGGCATGCACGTACTCCCGCCTCCTGAACATGTAGAGCTCCTGCAGCGCGGAGGAGGCGGTGAACCAGATCCCCGGCGGCATGCCCATCGGCGCCACCATGACGGAGCGCCTCGACTCCTTCTTCATCGCGCTCTTCCTGCCCGTTTACATGGCGCTCTCCGGCTACCGCACCGACCTCGCCGAGTTCACCAGGTCCGAGGCGTCGGAGAAGTGGTGCGCGCTGGAGCTGTTCGTGGCGGTCTGCGTGTCCGGCAAGCTCGTCGGCTGCGTCGCCGCGGGGCTCTTCTTCACCATGCTGTTCCGGGATGCCATCGTGCTGGCGCTCATGCTCAACATCCCGGGCATCGTGGAGGTGGCCGCCATCAACAACTAGGGCGACACCATGAAGGCGACGGCGGAGCACTACCCGTCGGGGCAGTTCGCGCGGGCGAAGCGGCGGTTGCTGGAGCACGCGCGGCTCAGCGCCGACCTCCGCGTGCTCACCTGCCTCTACAGCGAGGACCACGCGGCGCCGCTGATCGACCTGCTGGAGGCGTCGGGCTCCTCCCGCGAGTCGCCCATGTCGCTCATCGTGCTCCACCTCACGGAGTTCGTCGGCCGCGCCGCGTCCGTGCTGAAGCCCCACCGGAAGAGCACGAGGTCGTCCAACAGCAGCGGCAACCCGACGCCGTCGGACCGCATCGTGAACGCATTCCGGTACTTGGAGCAGCAGGCGTGCGGCGACCCCGTGTGCATCCGATGTTCGGCGCCGAGACAGTGGTGCTCGCCCACAAGCTGTTTGACAAAATGCATTGTTAAGAGCTGCTCGAGAAGGACATGTCAGCAGGCCACGTCAGCATGAGAAGCCCGCGTGGCGGGATATGGACCTAAGTGATACGGCATACAAAATTTATGGACCCAAAAAGTCACTTTAGAAGTTGATGGATCTAACCGAAACTTTCTCATAAGTTAATGGATCTCTGGTGCATTTAACTCTTGATGAAACGTATCACCGCCAACAAATGTGCGTTCCTATTGGTTGACCTTGACATGTAGCGGTCAAACGTTGCATCTATCTCATTGAACATCCACGGGGTCAAATGTATATATATACGTATACGGAGAGGGTATCATTGGTCACAAGGAAAAAACGTTTGAAATCGCACAAGGTTCAAGTGTCCAACGATTATTATTAGCTAGCTAGCGGCTGCGCTCTTGAAAACTCCTTAGGGTACGAACAGTTAGAATGAGCTAGATATTTTTATATGTAATAACACGCGCGCGTACGAGCTATATTTAATGATCCCGCTTAACATTTGATAAGGAATGTCGATCCCTCCGTTCTAAGGGCATGTATGGCAGGACTTATCGCTGTCTATGACTGATTTGTAGAGCTGATTTGTTATGAGAAAAAAAACACTATTTTTATGATTAAAAAATAAGATTGATTCTGACTGATAAGCTCAAGCGAACAGGGACTAAAACGTACGATGTTCCATTTTGTTTTAAGTTAATTTTTAAACTTTGATCAAGTTTATAAAAAATACTAAAGGTTAGTTAAACTAATCTGATTCTTGTAGATGTTGATGTATATTTTAGAAGTTAGTTAAAATTAAAGAAGTTAGACATAGAATCCTACTCCCTTTGTCCCTTTTAAGTGTCGCTATGGTATTCGTACTGTTGAAACTTTCTTAAATTTAACTAGATTTGTAGAAAATATTAGCAACATTTGTATCTCCATATAAATTTATTATCAAAATAGAATCAATAATATATCTAATGTACTAATTATGACCATAAATACTAATATTTTCTTGTATATATTTAGTCAAAATTTTGTATGTTTGACTTCTTGGAAAGTGAGAATGACAATTAAAAAAGGAGAAGGAGTAATAAATTTCAAACAAAAAATGAAGTAAATGAAGTTCCTTGGTACTCAGGTAGCTGGTTGTTGATCTGTAAATCATCTGTGTATTAATTACTATACTAGTCCTCGTTCTGAGTTCTCTAGGGCTTGGAGCGTAACTAAAACTCGTGCCCTTGATATATGTCATGTTCGCTTGCCTGATAAGCCATGGCTGAAAGTACTGTTGACTGATTTGTTGTGAGAGAAAAATACTGTTCGTTGGCTGAAAAAGTACACCTTATAAGCCAAGCGAACAGGGCGATAATAAACACTCATGATCATATATATATTTGTAATGACTAATACGACTGAGTATATAGTATTGACCAATGATTGGACTTTAGGCCAAGTGAAGAATGATTTATTAGACAATTCAAAAACACCACAATTTTGATCAGCGTGGTTTGTTCCCGAACAAAAGAAAATGAAATAATTTATTTGAAGAAAAGAAATCATTTCATTGCAGTAAAGGGGAGAACTTCTTAAGTAACTCTTACAAATAAACTAGATATGGAGATGGCGACTAAAGTTGTTGTTTCCATTTTTATAGGATTTCAAGATTACAATGAATCTATGAAAAGATCTTGTTCCCTAACAAATGGATTCAATTCTCAATTAAGAATTTAGAAACTACAGTGAGGGGAAGGAAAACTAGAAGATGGCCAAATGTGTGCATGTGAGATTATTAGTGTTTATGTGATCATGTCATAACTCATACAGTAAATGACAAGTAAGATAAGATTTTTACTCCCTCCGTCCCCAAAGGAAAATGTAATTCTAGAGCAGTACCAGGTGAAACCATCTCGAGTTTGACCAGCTTTATAAAAAAAAAACATCAATATTGTCATACTAAATAAGTAGTGGATTCACCATGAATTAATTTTTATAGTATACTTATTTGGTGTTATCAATATTAATATTTTTTTATAAATTTAATCAATTTAAGTAGTTTGACTAAGAAAAGAACTAGAATTGTATTTTTTTTCCGAACGACATGTACTGATCAATGTATAGTATGTTAAATAGTTCCTGATATTCTCTTCCAAAAGAGTTGTGGTTAAATTAAGGCCAAGCTGCGAAAGGCCGGCCGTTTGGATAAATCTAAAAAATAATTTAAAAAAACTCGTGAGCCTAGGTAAGCACATATACTTATTACTAGAACTGATGTATCATCAACAGTATTTGAACCAACCGGGGATTTGTTTCACGGGGAAAAGGAACCGTATTGTAAGTTTGTAAGTTGTAACACAGGTACTGGAGGAAAGGAACCTCTATTGACCATTCCGGCGCTTAAAAGTCGATACTGTCCGCGAGTCTTCAGGAAAATTGTTCTATATTTTCTGGATTCCACTCTGAATACTAGTGATGACTAGTCTCCACCAATAATTAAATATAGGAGTACATGCAACACTCTCCCAAATGTACTAGTATAGGATAGCACCGCCGAGGAGAATCTCGACAGGCTGTTCGTTCGGTCGTAAATGATCGAAAATTTTCAGCCAGAACAATATTTTTCTCTCACACTAAATCAGCCAACAGTAAATAATTCACGATCGTTTACCGCCTCCCGAACAGGTAACGCTGAGCTGTGCGCTAGCTAGGATGAAATTATTGAAAAGTTGACTCAACTTTGTACTAGCTAGCTAGATATTCCTAACTCCAAGACATATGCTCTTCATTATCATCCAAACTCTAAAGCTTGCGCCCCGGCACATGTTCGCGAAAAAAAAATATCATCCAAACTCTGAAAACCTAACTTGAAAACATGATTATCCCTTCAGAGTTCATTTACAAGATGAAGAATTTGGCCCGTGTTATTATAAAACAGCACAAGCGTGTATATGTGCAGCAGACTGAACAATAATATCCATTGATTTCGCAGAACATCTGACAGGAGGCCTAATCTTAATTTTACACGCGCACTGCAGTGCGCGGATGCATAAAGCAGTTGTTGGCTAGACATCTCCGAGCAGATATGTATAGCTAGCAAACCCTCGCCGTGTTGTCCCAGCAAGAAACCAATGAACATAAAGGCTAAGAAGAAGAAGGATAATAAGAAGAACTAAGAAGAAGAAGAAGAAGAAGAAGAAGAAGAAGAAGAAGAAATTAAAGAAGAAGGTAGGTATCCCAACCATCATCAGCACTATATTGCTAGCTAGCTACGTAATAAACTGCAGTTTAGGCACTTAATTCAGAGCGATGCCAGGCTTAGCTAAAGAAGGGGATATCGGAACCGGATTGACGACGATGTCTGAGCAATAATTTCGATAATGGAATCATCAGTTCCGAGAGCGCGGCGAGGAGACGGAGACGGAGACGGCGGCGAGGACCTCCTTGAAGTGGCGGACGTCGCAGGGCACCCGGAGGATGCCCTCCTGCTTGTACTCGAACTCCTGCGCCGCCATCTCCAGCAGCGCCGCGAACGACGGGTGGCGCAGCGCCTCCACGCGCACCACGAACCGCTCGCCGTCGCCGTCGCCGCACACCAGCACCGGCACGCACCCGCGGGGCACGCCGCCGCTGCCGTCGCTCACGCGGTCCGAGAAGCTGAGGCGCCGCATCAGCTCCCTCATCGTCGTCGTCGATGGGGTTGTGCAGTGCTTGGCCGGCCTGGGGAGCTCCTTTTATAGCTGCCCTGCTGCCCTGCTGGTGCTGGGCATGCTATGCTAGGAGATGATGGGAAAGTAGAGCATGGAGGACATGGACCAGTGAGAGAGCGTAGTCCTGACTCCTGAATCCTGATCGAGAGAGAATTGAAGTGCGTGGTAGCGGTTGGGTCAACAGAAAGACCACGGATCGGAGTGGGTTCAAAAATGTTGGCTATCATGAGCATCTTTGAAAGTTAAGAGAGCCTGGAATTTCCTGCCACAAACGCATGGAAGGAAATTGAATTGAAGATGGAGGGGAATGAAATAAACAGGCTAATGCACTATCACCGCTATAATTAAATCATTTATTTTTTGTCAAAAATTTAGTATAGGAATTGATTCAATCAGGAGTTCAGGGCAAGACAGAGTATATATCTCTCCTATGAAAAATGAACTAGTCTAGGCTGGATAGTGACACATGTCGGCAATGCTCGATTTTATTTTGCATACAAATATCTGCTAAAGTACACTTACTAGAAACAACATAATATGGTATTATGAAAGTTGACAAATCTTACATGTATAATTAGCACACTTCCCATGTAATATAGTGCATAAACAGGGCGCTAGAGATTTTTCCACTTGCGGTTCATAAAGAACATATACCAGTACGAACAGAACTGTGGCCCAATAGTTAAGAACCACCAGTGTAAATACATCTTTATTGGCGGATTTCTTGAGGTTCCCTCTGGTACGAATCCTGTATTTACACTAGTGGTAGGCTTAAGAAATCATTACCGGTGTAAATCCAATTTACAATGGCATTAAACTTAAGAAATCCGCCATTGTATTGGCAGTAACCTTAAGATATGTGCCAAGACAGATGTATTTATATATTGACAATTTTCTTAACCTAACGCCAATATAAAAAAATGTAAAATCATTTTTTAAAAATTTTCAAATGATATCGGATGGACAAATGATCTAAAATAAAATTGTAGTACTCGAAAAGATACGTAACTTTGTAGTTGACTACTTTTTAATTTAAAATAGTTAGAGACATGGAGATTCTATTTTATGATTAATGATATCGAAATTAATATTTTTTTTCAAATAACCACAGTGACGAAATGATCTAAACTGAAGTCGTAGTACTTGAAGAGATCTAAAATTTTCAGTTCAAACTTTTGTGATTTAACTTTTTTAGGATTATTTGGATCCATAGATTATAGTAAGTAACGGATTGTTGTCTGTTCAACTATAATCTTATCATATTAGCAGGTTTAAGATGGTTTATATGACTAAATAATCTGTTAGTTGGATTGTTATAATCTAATTCATAATCTCGGGTGTTTGTATTATCTAGACATTATTTTATCTTATTACTACATCAATCCAAAGTTGATCCAAATCGGCCTCACTAAACACGAGAGACGATTGAAAAAGCAGGAGAGTTATTTAAGGCCTCCAAGCACGATGAGTGATCTAACTAAACTGAGCGGGCGGCGGCCTGGAAGATTTCAGTGCGTGGATTAAATTAAATAACAATATTAACATAGCAACCCAATCTTGCATGGATCTGGATTAGTGGATTTGAAAGCAGCAGCCTAACCCCAAGCAGCTAAAGGACAGCCGATCGGCTCGCTGCACATGCATCCCTGGGCCATGAAATTCTTCTACCTTTTGGTCTAGCGTGGACTTTTGGGGTTTCTGAACGTGCGATCTGGTATGTTAAGGTGGGCTGGAAATTGTTTGCCGGCGCAAAGCGAGCGACGACCGCAACTTGCAAGCCAACGACATCAACTTTTTTGGACGAAGGGCAACGAATCGTAAGCATGCTGCATTGCTGCCGATAATGAAGTACTACTCCTAGTCCTATATATGCACGGTCCCACTCCAGGGTACCCAAAAAAGTCAGACTAACAATGTACACCATGGAGTACACTGTTAATTTATATTAGTCCTAATATTGTCCTAAAATTGGAAAGGTCAAACATACACGACGAATTAAGTTGAATTTCTAAGTAACATGAGTAGGGCTCAGCTATAGCAAATGATAAGTAAATAGGAGGGGGAAGGAGGTGTGGAGGAGGTAGGTTTTAGTTTTTAATAATTGGGTTCTAAGGTTTATGTAGTGGGTGTGTATTTCAGCCAGGAGAGGAGGGGTTTGGGGACATCACCTCCTAACATAGACGTAGTGATACTATTGGAAACACACTTAGACCAATGTTGATGGTGGTAGTTGTGAAGCTAGAACAATTTAGAGGGGGTACTGCCTTGTAGATACATAGACTAGGACCGTAGAGGATGCATATATGGTGAATTTTTAGACATCATCACTGATTTTGTATTCTGCAGGAGGCGCCTTTACAATCACCACTACATATGTAGCTTCACATTGGGTGGTGGCATGGAAGACTATGTGTGGTTAGTGTCACTGCTATACAAAATAATTTTAGAAACGATAGTAAAAAAATGATTTCTGGGGGTGTATTTTGCAGTCACATCTATCCAGGTGCCTCACAGTAAGTAGTCCGTCCTTCATTCTAGCGTACGTCGTTTGCGCGTACTACATACGTCCATCCGCGCCACCGAAATGTACGTCCGTCCTCTATTCCACCGGCGATTTTTTCTACTGCCTTCGTCATGAAACCTTCTCGTTCGTATGTAATTCAAGCTCTGATTTTTTTACTCAAAAATATCTAATGTCTGACAAAGTTTATAGAGGATATTATTATCAGTATTTATAACCCAGATAGGTATGTTACGAAAATATATCACTACCGAAAACTAGGTGTTTGCCGAGTGCAAGAATGTTTGTCGAGTGCATTATATCGGACACTTGGCAAAGATCTTTGTCGAGTGCTTTAAAAAAACACTCGGTAAAAAAGACAAAAAACACTCGGCAAAGTTTGGCACTCGGCAAACCAGAAAAAAACACGGCAAAAGCTAGACACTCGGTAAAAACCCGCCACGTAGACAACCGTTAGTCCGTGTGCCATCCGTGAGTAAGTTTGCCGAGTGTCCATTAGTGGAAACACTCGGCAAACAAATACACTCGGCAAAGAAATATGTTTGTCGAGTGTAATTATTTGGCACTCGACAAAGAAATATGTTTGCCGAGTGTATTTGTTTGGCACTCGGCAAAGAAATAAGTTTTTTTTTCTCTTCTGACCTTGAAACTTTTTCTGCTCTCCACATACATCATGTGGTACTCCATGTTAAGATTTGGTATATTTTTGGACCTGTTTGCTATATTTAATTAATTTATTGTATTTTAAGGAAATTTTTGGTATAAGTCAAATTTGAACTGCAAGTGATTCAAATAATATAATAAAATGAGTAAAAAATGATATTCATGTTATTAAGTCCATTGTGAGGCTTTACCCGGGAAATGAAAAGAAATTTCGAACATCTCATTCAAGAAACACGACTATGAACGTGTGACCGAATGGTTTTTAAATTTAAAAAAAGCAAACAAAGTATGAAAATCATGAGATTTGTCATGATGTGATGATATCATATGTGGAGGCTGTGCTAAAAAATTGAGAAGGTTTCGTACAATTTATCACATACGATGTTTACAAACCAAAGCATCTCATAAGAAGAATCATAGTGTTGAGAAGGATTCGGTAAGATTTGGAGTCAAAGTGATGGTCGAATTGGGGTTTGGTTTCAAATTTTTTTGTATAGGCAATATAGAACATAGATTGTTTCATGTGAAATGTTGATAATTTTTTAGATCGGTTTGATAATTTTAATTTATTAAGTGTAATTATAGAATTTTAATTGATATAAATTAAATTTGAGCTGTAACTACATAAAAATAATGAAATAATATTCCTAGAAAAATCAAATATATACTGTTGAATCAATTTAACAAGGTATTTTCAAAGTACATCGGAACAAATTGAGAAAACCACGTCCCGGAAAAAGAAGAAAAATGAAAAAATAGGTTTGTCGAGTGCCCGTTATCTGGCACTCGACAAAGAGACGAAGATGGAGGTAGAGCAGTAGAGGATGGAGGCAGAGCGGCAGAGGATGGATGCAAAGTGGATGTAGATGTTTGAATATATAAGGTGTGTTTACACTACAATCGGTCAACCTCCGCTACCGATGCAAGTCCCTCCTCCTCAACCTGCTCCAAATACTGTTTCAGGCATTGTAAGTCACTTCATAACCTTATAATCACCATTTCTAGTTTATGCAGAATCAATCTTACAAAGATGTCCAGACACTAGAAACTAGAAACTATAAATAAATTAGAAACTAGAAACTAGAAACTAGAATGATTTATCTCTTTTTCTTTGTGCAGAATCAATCAGCGGCATCGAATGAGCCTCATGACCCAGCGTGGTCGCAGTGAACACCATGGCCTCCTCAGTGAGTACTTGTGATTTTATTTGCATTTGTATTTGTGGATTACTTGTGACTACTCAGTAACTACTCAGTGGACACCATTGCACCGAGTGAATTTTATTTGTATTTGTGGTTGTGAATGAACCTATTTGTGATTCTGAAGTTTATTTGTATTTATGTGTTGTCGATATATCTATATGAACTGTCAGTGATGCTTATTGTGAACTATGTGTGATGCCTATAATGTTTATTTGAGTGAGGTACGTTATACGTGACCGAACCATAAAAACTGAAAATATATGGTCACTTTGTCGAGTGTTACACTCGTCAAAGAGGCATTTTGCCGAGTGTCAAGGTAAAAACACTCAACAAAGAGGACACGTGGCCAAAATCTGTACATTCTTGGCCAGTCTTTGCCGAGTGTCCGGTATTTGACACTCAGCAAAGCAGCCATGTTTGTCGAGTGTCCGAGATTTGACACTCGGCAAATCAGCCATGTTTGCCAAGTGTCAGTGCTTGGACACTCGACAAACTAGGGCATATTTGCCGAGTGTCAGGGCTTGGGCACTCGACAAACATGGCTGCTTTGCCGAGTGTCAAATTTTGGACACTCGGCAAACGCGCCGTGACCGTTTCTGCGCCATTACATTACTTTTTTTGCCGAGCGTCGGTTTCAGCTCTCGGCAAAGTATTTGCCGAGTGCCCCGTAAAAAACACTCGGCAAAGAAACGTTTGCCGGCACTATAGATGTCGTGTGCTGTTTGTCGAGTGTTACACTCGGCAAATCCTTTGCCGAGTGTTTTTTGGGCTTTGCCGCTACTGTTTCTGGTAGTGTATAATATATTTCACAGTAAATCTAATGACACTAATATATTATCCTATTCCCTCCATTGGTCCTGTAATATAGTGCATTTCAAAAATTATTTTAAGGCAACTTAAAGGAATTCTCAAATGACGCATATGTACCCATAGATTAATACCAATTAAGACGTTTCTCCTCAAATCATGATTTTCTTTTTAATAAACATTGCCAAATCTAGGCATTGACACATATAGAATGCACTATATTTCAGTACAAATTTTAGAAGCCACGGTGCACTATATTTCAAGATGGAGGGAATAAATATTTATTATTATAAAAAAATATAATCAAACTCAAAATAGTTTCATCTGATGGTACTTGAGGGTACAGCAAGTTCCGGTCAATACAAGGATTTGACTGCCTCTTCCCTACACAGCCATGCATATCGGTTTCACCGTCTCTCTCGCTACGACTACACGACGCCATGCCTCGACCTGGTGTCCTGGTCTGCTCTGCGGAAGCTTCACCGGAGCTTCCGAGGAGGCACACTGTCCCTCCCGTCCATCTCCGACGAGACTACTAGCTAATAACTCGCTCTCGATCGTTTTCTTTCTCGGTCGAGAATTCAAGAGAGACGACACAGATTTCTTGGCGCGTCTAATAATTTTCATCAGTGGGTTTATATAGCACGTGCCAAAACGTACGTGCCATCGATAAAAAAAACTTGTCGTCTTAGTATCGCTACCGTGCATGACGACATGTCGACATGCACGTGCAGCGCGCTGGGGAGACTTGTTGGCCTGCTGGGTACCCACATTTCTTCCTCGCTGAAGTGTTCAAAGTAATTCTACTAACCAGAGACCTACCTGCTTGCTCAAGCTTCATCTCTAGTCGTTCCTTCGTCATCAGGTGATGCTGCCACTAGGTCTCTCTTGAAAATGTCCTCCTCCCTTTTCGCCGCATACCCAGTCTGGAAATTTCGGATCTTAACGACGTAGTTACCTCGCTCTCATCACGAGATCAATTCTAAATAATAATGTTCCATGGACCATGGGCATCGGCCTTTATTTGGATCAGCGTCAAATTATTTTTCAAATGATGTTGCTTTTTTTAGACGAAGGACGTATGATTTCTGGTATCTAGGCTAAATAAGTAAGGATGCATGCAACAGAACAGCTGATTCAGAGAGGAAGATGTCATGCATAGAAAGCGACATAGTCTGAAATCGGATTGCCCATAATGCATTTCGGTCGATTGTTAAAAAGGCGGGATATATATGCATGGGATCGGCCGATGAGAGGATGTGATGGCTCATGGACCGCACATCTGGAAGCTCTCATTTCCTCTGAAAGCTCTTTTCCTAATAACCGACCTTCCACTATGAACTGCTGCGATGGATCGGAGGCAGTGATTTGGCCGGCCTGTTGGGGAGTCAGCGGCCGAACCCCCGGCCCCCACCCCACCCCCCACGTCGATGACCGATCGATCGATCTGCACTGCGGCGCCGGAGTCGCAGACCGCAGCTGTCCTCTCCTCCCTCTCCAGGACCACTTCCACTTTCACCACACCACGCACGTACGACGCGCTGCAGCCTGATGCAGAATTGCAGCGACAACGACGATGACCAGCTAGCACTGTGGCCCTTGCTGCAGTCTCGGCCGTCCGTCGGAATGCAAGGCGCAGCAACGTCGTCCAAAATCCCATCCGGTCCTGCGGTCTCCGCCCGGCCTAACTTTGACACGGCAGCCGGCGTCCTTCATTCGCGCGCTGAATATATAATTCTGATTGGTGATTGCAATTGCATTGCCTACCACCACCACACCGTAAGGCCGCGTTTAGTTCCTTGCAGAATCGGCGCAGCCGGAATTCTCCGGTACTGTTCCGATACTGTAGCACAATATAGCATTTCGTTTGTATTTGGTAATAATTGTCCAATCGTTGACTAATTAGGCTCAAAACGTTCGTCTCGCAAAGTATAACCAAACTGTGCAATTAGTTTTTGATTTCGTCAACATTTAATACTCCATGCATATACCATAAGTTTAATGTGACGGGGAATCTTCTTTTTGTATAGTACTAAAATTTGGCTAGCGTACGTCCTTTGCGCGTACTACATACGTCCATCCGCGCCACCGAAATGTACGTCCGTCCTCTATTCCACCGTCGATTTTTTCTACTCCCTTAGTCATGAAACCTTCTCGTTCGGATGTAATTCAAGCTCTGATTTTTTTACTCAAAAATATCTAATGTTTGACAAACTTTATAGAGGATATTATTATCATTATTTATAACCCAGATAGGTATGTTACGAAAATATATCACTACCGGAAATTAGGTGTTTACTGAGTGCAAGAATGTTTGTCGAGTGCATTATATCGGGCACTCGGCAAAGAAGATCTTTGCCGAGTGTTAAAAAAAACACTCGACAAAATAATTGCACTCGGCAAAAAAGGCAAAAAACACTCGGCAAAGTTTGGTACTCGGCAAACCAGAAAAAAAAACACTCGACAAAAGCTAGACACTCGGCAAAAAACCGCCACGTGGACAACAGTTAGTCCGTGTGCCGTCCGTTAGTACGTTTGCCGAGTGTCCGTTAGTGAAAACACTCGGCAAACAAATATATTTGTCGAGTGTAATTATTTGGCACTCGGGAAAAAAAATGTTTGCCGAGTGTATTTGTTTGGCACTCGGCAAAGAAACAAGTTTTTTTCTCTTCTGACCTTGAAACTTTTTCTGCTCTCCACATACAACATGTGGTACTCCATGTTAAGATTTGGTATATTTTTGGACCTATTTGCTATATTTAATTAATTTATTGTATTTTAAGAAATTTTTTGGTATAAATCAAATTTGAACTGCAAGTGATTCAAATAATACAATAAAATGAGTAAAAATGATATTCATGTTATTAAGTCCATTGTGAGGCCTTACTCGGAAAATAAAAAGAAATTTCAAACATCTTGTTCAGGAAACACGACCGCGAACGTGTGACCGAATGATTTTTAAATTTAAAAAAAGCAAACGAAGTATGAAAATCATGCGATTTGTCAGGATGTGATGATATCATACGTGGAGGTTGTGGTAAAAATTGAGAATGTTTCCTACAATTTATCACATTCGATGTTTATAAATCGAAGCATCTCAGAAGAAGAATCGTAGCGTTGAGAAGGATTCGGTAAAATTTGGAGTCAAAGTGACGGTCGAATTGGGGTTTGGCTTCAAAATTTTTTGTACAGGCAATAGAGAACATCGATTGTTTTAAGTGAAATGTTGGTAATTTTTTGGATCTGTTTGATAATTTTAATTTATTAAGTGCAATTATAGAATTTTAATTGACATAAATTAAATTTGAGATGTAACTATATAAAATAATGAAATAATATTCCTAGAAAAATCAAATATATATTGTTGACTCAATTTGACAAGATATTTTCAAAGTACATTGGAATAAATTGAGAAAAACACGTCTCGAAAAAAAATAGGTTTGTCAAGTGCCCATTATCTAGCACTCGACAAAGCTGGCGTTTGCCGAGTGCCAGACGTGGGACACTCGACAAACCCTCTCACCGGCGCCACACACGCACAATAGTTTAGGGTTTGAAAATGAAAAAAAACAAAATGTGTTTGCCGAGTGTGTGGTGCCGGTGAGGGGGTTTGCCGAGTGTACCACGTCTGGCACTCGACAAACGCCAGCTTTGCCGAGTGCTAGATCACGGGCACTCGGCAAAGCGTCTTAATTTGGTACCAAGCACCAGCACTCACAAGCACCCTCACACACACGCACTACCTCACCAGACCTTCCGCCGCTCCCTCACCAAGACTGCGTGCCTCTGGCGTCGACACCTCCCCACGCGCCTTACGCCAGACCGCGGCGCCGATCGCCGCGGCCCCCTCTCACGCCTGGCCGTCCCATGCGCCTCCCTCGACGCTACCTGCCTGCGTGCCCCACTGCCTCACCACGGCGCCGTCGGCCCCCCTATCTCGGCCCTAGCCCCGCCGCCCCCTGTCCCTCGATTAGGTAAGCACCCTAGGATTCTAGAATGACTAATCATTGCAACATTATTTTGTAAGCACCCTGTTGAGCAACATTACCTTATCTAGTAACACTAATAGGAAATGATTACAGGGGCTATCAAGAAATACATCCATTCGGGGTGAACGTACCCCTACCTATCCTCCATGATGGTGACGAATCTGTTTACGTATGAATTGATCACAATGAGGCCCTCATTGTTGATGCACCTAAACATAGTTAGATTATTATTAACTATGTAATCATTATGCAGGCGTTGTATCAGTAATTTGTACTGAATATTTAATTTATATTTTGTGTGCGTCTCTACAATTTAATTATTGACTATGTAATCAAATATTAAGATGATGTTCACAAACACTATTATTTGATAATTATAGACCATTAATTAATTATCATAGAATTAAATAATCAAGACATAATTTTTAGTGTTATTTTAGAATATAAACTAACCGTATTATTTCTATTAATAAATAAAGAAAGAAAAGCAAACTAACCGAACTCTCTATCCTAGCTCAGCGGTTCAGGCAGCGCACTCTATACTCTAAGACCCTCGCTCGAATTTCAGGTGGACCAAACTTTTTTTATTTTGTATTTATTATTTAGTAGTGCATTACGATGGAATAAAAGAAAAAAATAAAACCATTCTAACCGAACTCACTATCCTAATTCAAGTGGTTAAGGCCGCGCACTCTCAACACCGTGACCCGCGCTCAAAACTCAGACGGGCCAAACTTTTTGTATTTTTTAAAAAAGGTTGCAATGGTAGGCTTCAAACCGACAATGTTTTTTTATATTTTTTTACTAAAAGATGACGGTAGGGCCCTTCATTGTCGGTTTCGATTTTAAAACCGACAGTGACAGCTTCTATCACAGTCGATTTTAAAACCGGCAGTGATAGTTTCTATCACTGTCGGTTTTTAAACTAAAATCGATAGTGATGTGTAGATACTCCTCACATGCCAATAGTGCTCCCATGACCACAACAATTGGAACACTGCTCTCACCTACCCCGACAACTTTAGTACAGGAATAAAAATGTACCACGACTGCTAGACCCTATAAAATGGCCCTCGGCCAGGAGCTAGCCTCTCCATACATGTTGGTTTCAGCCAGGCCTTATCAGACAGGCCTTATCAGCCATGATACAATATTTTTCTCTCTACAACAAACCACATATATCTTTATGCATCGTAGTCCACAAAAATGGTGCACACATGTACGGTCTTTGTTATCGTATATGTAACTTATTTCTAATTTTTTGTAATTTTTTAATGTATTTCATTACTATCTAAATAAATATATCGTTCTTGTTAAAACTTTCCCACTGTATTATCTAAATAAATATATTCTTTACATATATGCACCTTCACTGTCGGTTCTATTTAGAAACCGGCAGTGATAGCCATCTTCACTGTCGGTTCTATTTAAAAATCGATAGTGATGTCCATGCTCCACTATATAAAACAAACTGCCGGCCACATACATCGATCCCACCCATCCACGAACTCTCTCAGTCTCATTTCTCACATTTCACTCTCACTTCTCAAGACATTCACTCTCTCTCTATGTGATTTGGTCATGGCTCCTGCACTTTTCAATGGTATTGATATGTTGTCTTCTCCAATATTCTATCTATATTCATTTGATCTATATTTACATTCATGTTTCTTTGCATTCTACATCTATATATATTCTTATTCCTTGCATTCGATCTATATTGAATTATGTTGCCACATTTTACTTGGAAGAATTTTTTGTGCATATATTTTATGTTCATATTTTTTTTGCATTTTATCGATCAGGTGGTATGAACAACGGACCTCCCCCACCACAAGAACCAGGTTTCCACTCTGGCGATGAGCCATTCGCTCCTAATGTGGCCATTCCACGGTTCTCTGTTCCAGCTATTGTATAAAATATTTTCCAACATCTTTTGTTTTTTTATGCTAACAAATAAGTGTAATTAGTTTAATATCATTGGTGCATGCATATATGTCGCAAACTATATCCCCAATAGATTGGCTGCGAACATCACTTAGCTGGTTCTTTATCTCGGACATCGTCGAGAACACGGCATCTAATGCAAGTGGTCGGCTATGGATGTGTGAACTCAGTTTTTTCATCCCTGTGAGGGGTTGAAATCATCGAAACCATATCCACAGGACGGGAATATAGAGCCCGGACGTGTTAAGCGCCCAATTAAGTGTCGTGCGCATCTATTTAGAGGCACTTCGACCTATCTGCTATGATGTGCCTGATTTCTCGCACTTCAAGGCACTTGCTTTGAATGCTGGTGATATCACCGTCACGAAAGCAAGCGAATAGTTTGCAAGCTACAACCATGCGGATGTGGTAAAATGGTCACTTATACCTCAGTCGTGGTTATTTATTGTTTATTATTGTAATAACATTCTCTAAATTTTTTTCTCCGCATGCAGATTGCGCTACAAGACCTTACCTATGCTGCATGTGGCTTATGGACCGTTCTAGACCAAGCTACGGAGCAACTCAGGTATGATTGGGAGTTCTGTAATGAAAACCTCGGCCAGCTCACTATAGAAGGACGCAAATACTGTATACGAATTACTAACAGAGGCAGTGGTCGTTCAGTAGGTTATATCTATGGCCGACTATTCTTTCGGTATTGTGAGGCACGAGAGAGTGCACTCATACGGGCATTGGACTTCAACGATACAAGCGGATACATAATCCGTGACATCAATTACCATATATGGCTACAAAGGCATGTTAGTGTGCGTGGCCCGATCTATCCCGGCAGTGATTCCGATAGTAATTAATGTTTATTTAGCTAGGTTTTTAAGATCATAGTTTAATTGGGTTCTAATTTTAATATGTACGGCTTTGTGTGTTTAATTATTGTCATGCATATAATTCGTATAACATTTATTGGGTAATTAGAAATATACATTCCGGTGTCGTATTGGTCTCAAAATTATTCTCAGGCTTGCACGTGTCACGTCTGAAGGAAACACTAAGTTTAGGATTTTTCGGAGATTGTTTGCTACTTTCTGAGGTTTAATTGAATTTCCACGCAACGAGACAATTTAATTATAGGTTGAACTGAGTCTACCCACGAAAAGATCCGAAATTGTGTCAAACTTTTACACAAGCTCTAATGTGCCCTAGGGATAAGAATTTTGTGGAGGTGGATGAAAAATTCTATTGGGTCCAAGATGAAATTCACCCTCTTTTGTCTCATTCTACACAGAGAAAAATATAATAAATAAATAAACTGCTCAGAAAAACCTAGGATCCTATGTGCGGTCTTAATTTGGGTGTCCAACTTTTCAAAAAAATTTCAAACCATTTCAACATAGGCGGAGTATACATGCTTCACAGAGGTAATGTGCCATTTTATCGAACCATGACTATACACATAGGTTATCAAGGTTTCTGTGGTTCATATGCATTCGATATTGTATTGGTCTTAAACATTTTCTTAGGCTTGCACGTGCCACGTGTAAAGGAAACACCAAGTTTTGGATTTCCTAGAAATGGTTTGCTACTTTCTGAGGTTTCATTGAATTTCCACGTGACGAGACCGTTTAATTATAGGTTGAGTTGAGTCTACCTATGAAAAGATCCGGAATGGTGCCAAAATTTTACACAGGATCTAATGTGCCCTAGGGATAAGAATTTTGTGGAGGTGGATGAAAAAATCTATTGGGTCCAAGATAAAATTCGCCCTCTTTTTGTCTCATTCGGCACAGAGAAAAATATAATAAATAAATAAATAAACTGCTCAAAAAAACCTACGATCCTATGTGCGGTCTTAATTTGGGTGTATAAGCTTGCCAAAAAAATTTCAAGCCATTTTAACATAGACGGTGTATACATGCTTCACAGAGGTACATGTGTCCTTTAATCGAACCATGACTATACACATAGATTATCAAGGTTTATATGGTTCATATGCAATACGGTGTTCTATTGGTATCAAACTTTTTCTTAGGCTTACACGTGCCACGTGTGAAGAAAACACCAAGTTTTTGATTTTTCGGAGATGGTTTGCTACTTTCTGATGTTTAATTGAATTTCCACGCGACGAGACCGTTTAGTTATAGGTTGAACTGAATCTACCCACGAAAAGATCTGAAATGGTGTCAAACTTTTACACAGGATCTAATATGTCCTAGGGATAAGAATTTTATGGAGGTGGATGAAAAAAATCTATTGGGTCCAAGATGAAATTCACCCTGTTTTGTCTCATTCAGCACATAGAAAAATATAATTAATAAAAAAATGATTAGAAAAACCTAAGATCCTGTGTGGGATCTTAATTTGGGTGTACAAGCTTGCCAAAATTTTTTTGAGCCATTTCGATATAGGAATACATATGCTTCTATTTATTCAGTATATAAAAGAATTTTTTAATATATATAAACATCATTGTGGGTTTCAAAAAAACTGGTAGTGATGAGAAAAAACCGACAGTGATGCTTGTTATCACTGTCGGTTTATTTTGAAAACCAGTAGTGATATATAAAAAATAAAAAATAATTGTGCCAGCCCTCGGGTTTGAGCTCGGGTCTCGGGCTACAGAGTTCAGACACTTAACCGCTGCGCTAGTATAGGATGTGCGCCAAAGTTTATTTATTTTATCTTTTTAACCTTTAGACCGCTGAATAAATTATAAAATTAAACCAAAAAATTGGGTCGTTCGGGATTCGAACACGGGTATCGGGGGCCTTAACCGTTGAGCCAGTAGAAGGTATTCGAAAGAAGTGGAAAAGATAAGTTACTTATGCTGTAATCGCTACACGAAAATGACGATCGGTTTAAAGAATGGTCCGGTAGTGATATACCACCATCACTGTCGGTTCATACTTACAACCGGCAGTGATGAAGTCTAGTATAAGGCCGCCTGCATGGTTGAAATTACAAATTTGACGCTCGAAAGCTCCTCTTCTTCGACCCGACGCTTGAAAGCACCCGCCCCACCGCCCGCCGCCACCGTTCCCATTTCCCAGCCACGCTCCTCTTCTTCGAGGCCTGCACCGCCATGTCGCAACCATCCACCGCCCCACGCCGAGAGCACCGCCCCCCACGCACTCCCCACGCCGCCCACCGCCCGACGCTGGAGCACCGCCGAGGCCTTTAGGAGCGTGCGTAGACAGCTACTTTCCCACCCCCACGGTGAGTGCGTGGCTCACTGCCCACTAAGTGTTAGATGAAATGCCCCACGGTTGTTGTCTTCTCAATAGCAGCCGATTCCTATTCGATTGAGTTACATGCTGTTACTCCTTGGTTTAGCTATCCTTATGTGTACATGCTGTTACACAAACCAGTTAGTTTTCCCTGAAGAGATTATGCTACCTACTGATTTGTTGAGGACCTAGTAATCATGGCCCTAAACTGTTTAAGAACCATTGGTGTTATTTGCATGTTGTCGCAACAAGTTATTCCCTCGAGTCACAACTAAGTGACCTTTTGCGCAGTGTGCAGTCTAAGTATTTAAACATTGATCATCAATACCTCTTGACATAGTTAGATTGAATATGTGACAATGATATGAGGATATCTATCTCGAATAGTAGTTGCATAATGTTATGATATCTCTGTACTTTGTAATTATTGCAAGCAATGGAAACTAGCAGTCAAAGTTACACGTTAATGACTGTGGACGTCTTATTTGTGACGGTAAGGAGTGTTCTGTTTGTGTAAGAGTTAGATAAGCATTTCTGCTCTTGCTTAAATAGATTTAGTTTGGAATGTCAAGGTTAAAGAACATTAAATAGATTTAGTTTGGCCATATAACTTGAATAATAACTCTTGTTCAGTGAGTTACCATTACCACGTAACACATGCCTAATTTACTTAAATGTATAGGCAACCATGACTTGGTACGTAGTGCATGTTGGTCACATTCCTAGGATTTATCAAACTTAAAAAGATTGCTATGTTCAAGTCAATCGCTACCCTGGTAATTTGCACAAAAAATACAACACAGAAGCTGAAGCTTTGAGGGCCTACTATAGTCATCCGGCCTACCTTGCAAACCATGGGCAACCGGCCTACTATGGTCCAACGAATGCAAACCATGGTCATCCGCTGGCACTGGAGATCGAAGAGAAGCCACCCGCCGGAGATATGAAGATTAGAAGAATTGCTCCTTGGTCTTGAAAAGATGTCATGCTTTTATTCATGGCTATGGTCATCACTTTTCTTATTTGAAAGTTGATGTAGGCTTAGTTTCGTAGAACACTAGGTGGACTTTTTTGTATATGGTCAATCAAACAATGAATTTGTTCTAGGTGAACATATGCTATTATTTGACTTTGTTGTATGTGGACTTATTATTAGACTTTGTAGTAAACATATTATATATATATATATGAACATATGGTATTAGTAGTTGTCCGTGACCAAAACTAACCACGATCGTGTCACCGCCATGAACATATACTATTATTTTTTAATCACACATACCGCTTTCTAATGTTTCTCCTTTTAATATTGCTCAGTGTCCGAAGAAGACATATCGGTGGGACGCCGGTCCCATTTAAGGTTGTCGAAATAAAGGGGAAGTACCTATCACAGCTGGCGGGAAATAATGAATGTGGGTTTTATGTAATGTGGGCAATGCTTCGCTACATCAGCGGGAAATCGAAAGAAGCCGATAAGTTCGTGTGTATAATCTTCATTTCATTTATGTCTGTTAATAATTCAACAAAATGATTTACTATTTCTCTTTGGATATCATCTTTTTTGAACGACAGCGCAAGAAATTTAAACACAAAAGGCTGCTAGACATGGAGATCGTCGCACTACAATCAGAGCTGGCAAAATTCATCTTAACTGATGTTTGGAAAAAGATGGAGTATTTTCCATTGCACAATCTGTGAAGTACAAGGACCAGTATGGCTTAGAGCGACTCGCCAGATTATTGTAGTAAGTCCGAGAAGCATGTGTGAAGTCCAAGAACATTTCTTTTTTATTTTGACGGATCGAGATGTGGATAAGAACATTTGAATTGTAATCGTAACATTTGTAATGTTTAATATAGATGGACCTGCCGTCTACGTAGCGTATTTAAAGCGAGACCTAATTCCACAAAAAAATATAAATTAAAATAAATTATAAAACAATAAAATACGAACGGGCCATCACCGACGGTTAGCAATAAACTGGCAGTATTGTCGTAACCATCGCTATCGGTTAGAAGGAAACCGACAGTGTTAGCTTGCTCAACACTGTTGGCTCGAACCATGAACCGACACTGATAGTTACGAGAACACTGCCGGTTTGATCCGTAAACCGATAGTGTAGGCTTGCTCAACACTGCTGGCTTGAGCCAAGAACCACACTCTTGAAGCAACCATCACTGTTGGTTGGCACTATAAACTGACAGTGTTGTTTAACTGGACACTGCGGGGTGGAGCCAGGAACCGACACTATTTCCTATAGATCAGTGTTGGTTTTTAAGGACCGCCAGTAATGTTAACCCCCATCACTGCCGGTATGACACTGTCGGTTCAAAATCCGGCAGTGAAGTGGGATTTTGAACCGGCAATGATGTCTAGATCTGGAGTAGTGATTATCAGTATTTATAACCCAGATAGGTATGTTACGAAAATGTATCACTACCGGAAACTAGGTGTTTGTCGAGTCCAAGAATGTTTGTCGAGTGCATTATCTCGGGCACTCGGCAAAGAAGATCTTTGCCGAGTGTTTGAAAAAAAATACTCGACAAAATAATTGCACTCGGCAAAAAAGGCAAAAAACACTCGGCAAAGTTTGGCACTCGACAAACCAAAAAAAACACTCGACAAAAGCTAGACACTCGGCAAAAAATCGCCACGTGGACAACCATTAGTCCGTGTGCCGTCCGTTAGTACGTTTGCCGAGTGTCCGTTAGTGAAAACACTCGGCAAAGAAATATATTTGTCGAGTGTAATTATTTGGCACTTGGTAAAAAAATATGTTTTCGAGTGTATTTGTTTGGCACTAGGCAAAGAAATAAGTTTTTTTCTCTTCTAACCTTGAAACTTTTTTTGCTCTCCACATACAACATGTGGTCCTCCATGTTAAGATTTGATATATTTTTGGACCTTTTTGCTATATTTAATTAATTTATTGTATTTTATGGAATTTTTTGGTATAAGTCAAATTTGAACTACAAGTAATTCAAATAATATAATAAAATGAGTAAAAATGATATTCATGTTATTAAGTCCATTGTGAGGCCTTACCCGAGAAATAAAAAGAAATTTCAAACATCTTGTTCAGGAAACACGACCACGAACATGTGACCGAATGGTTTTAAATTTAAAAAAAGCAAACGAAGTATGAAAATCATGAAATTTGTCATGATGTGATGATATCATACGTGGAGGCTGTGGTAAAAATTGAGAAGGTTTCCTACAATTTATCGCATACAATGTTTACAAACCGAAGCATCTCAGAAGAAGAATCGTAGCGTTGAGAAGTGACGATCGAATTGGGGTTTGGGTTCAAAACTTTTTGTATAGGCAATAGAGAACATCGATTGTTTCATGTGAAATGTTGGTAATTTTTTGGATCTGTTTGATAATTTTAATTTATTAGATGCAATTATAGAATTTTAATTGATATAAATTAAATTTTAGCTACAACTACATAAAATAATGAAATAATATTCCTAGAAAATTCAAATATATATTGTTGAGTCAATTTGAAAAGCTATTTTCAAAATACATCGGAACAAATTGAGAAAAACACGTCTCGGAAAAGAAAAAAATAGGTTTGCCGAGTGTCCATTATCTGGCACTCGGCAAAGCTGGCGTTTACCGAGTGCTAGACGTGGGACACTCGACAAACCCTCTCACCAGCTCCACACACGCACAGTAGTTTAGGGTTTGAAAATGAAAAAAAAACAAAATGTGTTTGCTGAGTGTGTGGGGCCGGTGAGGGGGTTTGCCGAGTGTCCCATGTCTAGCACTCGACAAACGCCAGCTTTGCCAAGTGCTAGATCACGGGCACTCGGCAAAGCGTCTTAATTTGGTAACAAGCACCAGCACTCACAAGCACCCTCACACACACACGCACTACCTCAGCCGCACCATTCCCCTACATCGTCGACACCTCCCACGCCCCTGCGTCGCCTCGTTCCTCGGTAACCCCCCTGCGCTGCCCGTCCACCAACCCCCATCGCCGCCCCATGCGCCGCCTGGTCACCGCCCCGTGAGCCCCCATGCACTGGCCGCCCCATGCGCCCTCCCTTCGATGCCCTGGCCCGCACCCACCAGCCCCTGCGCCACACCCGCCGCCACCTCACCATGGCCGCCGGCCCCTTGTCTCGACCCTGGCCCCACCGCCCCCTGCGCCTCGATTAGGTAAGCACCCTAGGATTCTAGAATGACTAATCATTGCAACATTATTTTGTAAGCACCTGTTTAGCAACATTACCTTATCTGGTAACACTAACATAGCAATGTGCTAATGTTAGTACCCCATAATAGTTGATGGAAACATAAAGATGTTATTGCTCTTAAGGCACTACTTTCACACTTTGTAGCTAATTGAATGTACTGGAATTTGATATCGTTGTGTGAGCATCATTTATTTAGCACAGCTCCATCTGTTTTGACGTGAAAAAGTTACATGTTTTGGAGCATATGATATGTCAAATGAGAATGAAGCTACATAGCAAATGCTAACATGATTTTGTCTACTGGGATTGGAAGCAGACTAAACTCTTGTGTACTTTCATATCTGAATCTGGATAGTACCTGCTATTGCTAGAGGTTTGATCATATTTTATTCTTAGTTCGATCTGATGGTTTGATGAGTGTTATATTGCTGTGTATGTGGTTGTTGGCCATCGTGCCGTTGGTTTGTTGTAGGTTTTGGTTACCTCACCGTGTAGGGGAGGTGCTGCCGAATTCATTTCTCAAAATACGTGGCTAGGTGGGTACGCGAATTCATTTCTTTATTCTAACGCTCAATTCTGCATAATTTCTAATCATATTGCTTTTTGCAGTCGATGGCACATGGTGGCGAGCCTTGCTCCTAGTTTATGGCATATGCTTTGGTCCACAAGGGCAAGGCGACGACCGACGTCGCCTACAACCCGGAGGGCCCACCCTCGGTGTACAACAACGAGTCCGTCCACAACCGCCTCGATCGATACACATCGATGGCAAGGGTGGTCCATGGCCCAGAGTACGATCCGAGCGCCCATGACCTTGATGGAGAAGTGGTCATGAGGGCGGAAGTAGGCAAGAATCATGGCCGGTTCTGGATTGGCAACGGCACAATCGACACGGCCAGTACTCCCACTCTCTCCTAGATTCAAGCATGGAGCACGAGTTTCAGCCCAGCGATACGCCCATGACCGGACTCTACACGGTTCTAGATGAACACACTCCAGGTTATTTCTGTTTTATTCATCGTTGATTGATTTTTACATACTTTTGCATTGCATTGTAACATTGGGATGAAATATTGTAGGCTCAGCTAGAACAAGAAATGAGGCACCGGGATGAGCTAGAGGCGAAGATGGAGACAGAGCAGTAGAGGATGGAGGCAGAGCGGCAGAGGACGGAGGCAGAGCGGATGCAGATGTTTGAATATATGAGGGGTGTTTATGCTGCAATCAGTGAACCTCGCTACCGATGCCAGTCCCTTCTCAACCTGCTCCAAATACTGTTTCAGGCACTGTGAGTCACTTCACAACCTTATAATCACCGTTTCTAGTTTATGCAGAATCAATCTTACAAAGATGGCAGACACTAGAAACTAGAAATAAACTAGAAACTAGAAACTAGAAACTAGAATGATTTATATTTAACAAACTAGAAATAAACTATAAACTAGAATGATTTATCTCTTTTCCTTTGTGCAGAATCAATCAGTGGCATTAAATGAGCCTCATGACCCAGCGTTGTGACAATGGACACCGTGGCCTCCTTAGTGACTACTTGTGATTTTATTTGCATTTGTGGATTACTTGTGACTACTCAGTGGACACCATTGCACTCAGTGAATTTTATTTGCATTTTGGTTATGAATGAACCTACTTGTGATTCTAAGGTTTATTAGTATTTATGTGTTGTCGATATATCTATATGAACTTCCTGTGATGCTTATTGTGAACTATGTGTGATGTATGTAGAGGCATTTTGCCGAGTGTCAAGGTAAAAACACTCGGCAAAGAGGACACGTGGTCAAAATTTATACATTCTGGGCCAGTCTTTGTTGAGTGTCCGGGATTTGACACTCGGCAAAGTAGCCATGTTTGCCGAGTGTCCAGGATTTGACACTCGACAAATCAGCCATGTTTGCCGAGTGTCAGTGCCTGGACACTCGGCAAACCAGGGCATATTTGCCGAGTGTCAGGGCTTGGGCACTCGACAAACATGGTCGCTGTTTGTCAAATCCGAAAGTGTCAAATCTCCCGTTGTCACGGACACTCGGAAAGTATTTGCAGTGCCGTTAAAAACACATCGACAAAGAGTGTCTCTGTCGCGTCGAGTTGCCGTGTTGTTTATCGAAGTGCCGCGGCGTCGGTGTTTTTTAGCTCTCGGCAAAGTATTTGCCGAGTGTATAATATATTTCAAAGTAAATCTAAAACACTAAGGCTCGGCAAAGAGTGTTTCACTTCACTAGCACTTGAGTTGTCGCTCACGGTGCTTTGTTTATCGAGTGTTACACGTTTCGGCAAATCCTTTGACGAGTGTTTTTAGGGGCACGGAGGGGCTGGGAGAAGCCGTGTATTTTTGCCTCCTTCCCACCCCAAAGCTCGTGAAAACACGTTTTGCTTCATCGATAGTGTATAATATATTTCACAGTAAATCTAATGACACTATTTTAGTATCCTACTCCCTTCCTCCGTCCTGTAATATAGTGCATTTTATAAATTATTTTAAGGCAACTTAAGGGAATCCTCAAATGACACATATGTACCCATAAATTAATACCAATTAAGACGTTTCTCCTCAAATCATAATTTTCTTTTTAATAAACATTGCCAAGTCTAGGCATTGACACCTATAAAATACACTATATTTCAGTATAAATTTTAGAAGCCACGGTGCACTATGTTTCATGACGGAGGGAATAAATATTTATTTTTATAAAAAAAATATAATCAAACTCAAAATAGTTTCATCTGATGGTACTTGAAGGTACAGCAAGTTCCGGTCAATACAAGGATTTGACTGCCTCTTCCCTACACAGCCATACATATCGGTTTCACCGTCTCTCTCGCTACGACTACACGACGCCATGCCTCGACCTGGTGTCCTGGTCTGCTCTGCGGAAGCTTCACCGGAGCTTCCGAGGAGGCACACTGTTCCTCCCGTCCATCTCCGACGAGACTACTAGCTAATAACTCGCTCTCGATCGTTTTCTTTCTCGGTCGAGAATTAAAGAGAGACGACACAGATTTCTTGGCGCGTCTAATAATTTTCATCAGTGGGTTTATATAGCAGGTGCCAAAACGTACGTGCCATCGATAAAAAAAACTTGTCGTCTTAGTATCGCTACCGTGCATGACGACATGCACGTGCAGCGCGCTGGGGAGACTTGTTGGCCTGCTGGGTACCCACATTTCTTCCTCGTTGAAGTGTTCAAAGTAATTCTACTAACCAGAGACCTACCTGCTTGCTCAAGCTTCATCTCTAGTCGTTCCTTCGTCATCAGGTGATGCTGCCACTAGGTCTCTCTTGAAAATGTCCTCCTCCCTTTTCGCCGCATACCCAGTCTGGAAATTTCGGATCTTGACGACTTAGTTACCTCGCTCTCATCACGAGATCAATTCTAAACAATAATGTTCCATGGACCATGGGCATCGGCCTTTATTTATTTGGATCAGCGTCAAATTATTTTTCAAATGATGTTGCTTTTTTTTAGACGAAGGACGTATGATTTCTGGTAATTATTTGGCACTCGGTAAAAAAATATGTTTGCCGAGTGTATTTGTTTTGCACTCGGTAAAGAAACAAGTTTTTTTCTCTTCTGACCTTGAAACTTTTTCCGCTCTCCACATACAACATGTGGTACTCCATGTTAAGATTTGATATATTTTTAGACCTGTTTGTTATATTTAATTAATTTATTGTATTTTAAGAATTTTTTTGGTATAAGTCAAATTTGAACCGCAAGTGATTCGAATAATATAATAAAATGAGTAAAAAATGGTATTCATGTTATTAAGTCCATTATGAGGCCTTACGGGAAATGAAAAGAAATTTCAAACATCTTGTTCAGGAAACACGACCATGAACGTGTGACCGAATGGTTTTTAAATTTAAAAAAAGCAAACAAAGTATGAAAATCATGAGATTTGTCATGATGTGATGATATCATACGTGGAAAGCATCTCAGAAGAAGAATCGTAGCGTTGAGAAGGATTCGGTAAGATTTAGAGTCAAAGTGACGGTCGAATTTGGATTTGGCTTCAAAACTTTTTGTATAAGTAATAGAGAAAATAGATTCTTTCATGTGAAATGTTGGTAAATTTTTGGATCTGTTTGATAATTTTAATTTATTAAGTACAATTATAGAATTTTAATTGATATAAATTAAATTTGAGTTGTAACTACATAAAATAATGAAATAATATTTCTAGAAAAATCAAATATATATTGTTGAGTCAATTTGACAAGTTATTTTCAAAGTACATCGGAACAAATTAAGAAAAACACGCCCGGAAAAAAAAAAAAAATAAAAAATAGGTTTGTCGAGTGCCCATTATCTGGCACTCGACAAAGCTGGCGTTTGCCAAGTGCCCGACGTGGGACACTCGACAAACCCTCTCACCGGCCCCACACACGCACAGTAGTTTAGGGTTTGAAAAAAAAAAAAACAAAATGTGTTTGAGCAGGGCATGGCAGGGTACGGTCCTCAGTATTGCGATTGACTTGAGCGCCTTACCTTATATGCTCCACTGCTCCCCGGGCCCACACTAAGGTGGCGTCCCTGGTCGGTCGTTCCCAGTCGGCCCCGACCATGTTGGTCGGGAAAGAGCAGCGAGCAGAGGTCCGGCGTATCCTCGGTCGAAGAAAGCGGGTCGGAATCGGACTGCGGTCCCACCACGGCCAGGCCTTCCGGTCGAGGGTTCCGACCAGATCTTCTGGCCGGAGGTGCCGGTCGGGGACCGGATCGTGGTCTTGGCCTGTCATTGTATATGTGGACCGGCCCAGGAGCGTGCTGTCGCTGCGCCGTCTGCTGAGCCGAGTTTTGTAGGAATGCATTCGCGCTCGATCGGCTGCTAGCCAATTTTGACTGCCGGGGTCGGCGGTGAAATAAATCTGATAGATGCTGCTCCAACTAAAGTCTCCAACGACAACAGCCAGCATGCATTCCCATCGAGTCGAGGCAATCGTATCGGACGGACCTGTACGTTCATGGAAATGGGCGGGACTCTGACGATCCTGACGGCCGCATTCTACACGCCCGTTTGTCCAGCTGCCGCGGTCAGTAAAATCGGTGGTGCAAATTTGAGGTTTCTTTTAAGGGAACATATCTAGTGCAAACCAACTGTGGGGGAGAGGTGGGAGGGGGATTTGCAAAAGTGTAATTAGCCCGCTCCTAATTACACTTTTGCAAATCCCCCCTCCCACCTCTCCCCCGCAGTTGGTTTGCACGGTTTGCACGGAGAGGTTGGTTTGCACTTGATACATTGCCTTCTTTTAATGGCCACTTGGAAATGGAGGTGTGGACTGGTGGTCAAACTTTTTAACCGGACGTCCCTCTTGTCCTCTGGCTCATCACTGGTTTGTTTAGTTTAGGCTTGGAAGGGAGGGTTTCCATTTTCTTATCTACAGAGTATAGTATTACATGTTGCTGCAGCCGTGCAGATCGAGTGTCATGTACTAAACAATATACAAGTAGGACACCCATCATGAGAGCCTTTTCGGAAGGTGACTTGACTTTCTACCTGGAGTAGTGGCTCATGATAGAGTGAGCACTTACTGGTAGATGATCTGCACACTGCACGTTTGTGTTCTGTGTGTGCTTTGGTCAAGGCTTTCAAAGTCTTCGAATCCAAGGCAGAGAGGCAGCAGTTACACGTGGATCTGGTGTGCCACTGCCTCTAGTCTATACTCTGTAGGGGCAGCCATGACCGTGAAATTTGAAAAGTAACGTGGCTTTCGAACGGGGAATTCTGCAGCCAAATGAGGTAGCCGTCGTCGGAGTGGCTTATGATGGAGCTCGCACTTCATATTTGATATTTGCACGCCGAACTCATGCAAATTTACTTGCTCCGTACGTACCTTGTATCTGGTGTTTCAGTTCCAGATAGCCAGCTTTTTCCAGATTCGGGCTAATCCTCCTTTTTATCGTTTTTTTTAAAAAAAAATTACACAAGACCCATAACAACTCACAATGGCAGAACAAGCCAAAAGGCAAAGGCCTAGAGCCAAAAACAGGCCCAAGCTATTTCACCCATCATCAATCGATCTCTGGCCGTGTCGGCCCAGTGTAGTCGAAGCCCAAGGCCCAAGTGCAACAGAGAACCTAGAACCGAGGCTGCATATATCGGACGCCCGGACGGAACACACACAAAAAAAATCAAACATTTTCGTACACATTAGTAACTGAAAACCACATTCCTACTGACACTCTGCTACATTGATACCCAAACGCATCACACACACACACACACAAAATGAAACATTTCATACACATTAGTAACCGGAAACCACATTCCTGCCCCCTGTTTTTCTAATCCGTGTGTGTTTTGTCCTAGCTACGACGGCTGTCCGGACTCCACACCGCTGCAAGCAAAATTAGAAGTCCTCTTCACACATCACTGCTGAAGAATCCCAATTCCCAAACGAAACGAGCGAGACCGTACAGGGTACACAGCTAGAGCCTACTACTAGAGGAGAATCTTGCCAATCATCCAGCCGTCGCTTGCTGATTCGGCTCACCGAGTGAGCCTGCCTGTCATTCTCGCGTATTTTTGCGCATGCCAAGAAGCGGAGGAGCTTCGCTGGCAGGAGAAAAGAGCGGATCCCAGGTTGGGCTTGGGCCATGTGCAGCGCAGGCACCAACAATAGACAATAAATACCTGTCCGTCCGTCGCTCCCCCGCGTTGGTGACTTCTGATTAGAATCATGAATGAATTCCTTTTGGCGAACCGGACAGATCATGATGCTGATGAAGCCAAAGTGGGGGAAAAAAACTCCAACGTAAAGCACCGTGTTGAGCTTAAAGCTTGAATCTGATAATTGGGTAGTAGGATTTCTTGAGGAGTTCTTTTTTAAGGTCTTCGCAAATTAACGTTGCATTGCATGGTGTGTGTGCGTGCTCTCTTCCTCACTCCCCTCAGAAGTCAAAATAATAATCCCATCAAGAAGAAGCTTGCTGGATCATCAGTTGTTCATAATAAACTGTGGTTGAGTTAGAAACTTGAAACCTGAGTTGGCAGAACAAAGAAGAGAGAGAGAGAAGATTCCCTTGAACGGCTGATTGATGCGTGGTGTGCAGTAGTATGTGAGTGGACGTGTGTGCTTGGCCACTCGCTTTCAGGTAGCCCCCAGAATCCCATTAGGATGAGCCCCGGGGATTATTTATCGTACGTGCATGATTACATTGAACTAGCTGGGTGGGTTCACCGTAATGATTGACCCCTTGATCCACTGGCCTATACGCGTTTGCGTCGTCTGCTGCAGGGTACTGGTACAACCCGATTACCCGAGACCCAACTTGCTCAGGTCTCCTTCGTGTCTGTCTTGGGTGTGTTCCCATGGAAATGGAGCTATCCAGCTCCAAGCGGGGCCAGCCGCCGGCACGGCAGGTGTGACAACGAAGTGGTCTGGGCTTTGCGCTGCTATCACTATTATGGTCCAGTTTAGTTCCAGAAAATTTTACCAAATTTTTCAGATTCTCCGTCACATCGAATCTTTGGACGTATGCATGAAGCATTAAATATAAATAAAAAATAAAACTAATTACACAGTTTAGACGAAATTCAGGAGACGAATCTTTTAAGCCTAATTAGACTATGATTGGACATTAATTGCCAAATAACAACGAAAAGTGTTACAGTGCATTTTGCAAAAAAATTCGCAATCTAAACCGGCCCTATATTAGGACGACCACGAGTCCCCGAGCAAGCAAGTGGCTTCAGCTGCGGCGGCTGGCATCTATCGTCGTCTTGGCCCTCGCTGCATTCATATGCACGATTGCCAGCTGCGTTAACGCCCTGCCGCGTCAGCTGCTCTGACTGACATGATCCTTGCTGCCGGCTCGCCGCAACAAAGGACGTCGTACGGCACACTGATTATTTATGAGTACTAGCTGATGATTAGGAATACTACTAGCTAGTACGGAGTAGTGTGCTTGCACAATCATAAAGGCCCCTTGGTGGTGTACGTATACGTACCACGTACGGCGTGAACAGCACGTGCATGTGCATTGTCACGTACTGCCTGTTCGTTTCAGCTGGAGTACCGCTGACTGGTTTGGTGTCACAAGAAAACATTATTAATTGGCTAATAAGCCCAGCCAGATACAGACAGTTACAGGCTGTCGAAAAGGCTGATAATCTTCCGGTGTACCTGCGTGTGCATGGAGCCGAGTTGGATCTCTCGAAGGAGTGCTAATACGATACAAGGTACGGTTACGGATTACGGTGCAGTACGTACACACGTACTCCTACACTGGCCCGACATGCCTTTTGAAAATTGGGTTAGGCAAGGCCGCAAGGGAGGCTCTCTCGCTTGGAACTTCCGGTGGTCTCTGTCAGCGCTATAGCTTGCTCGCTAATCCCTGTCAGCGCCTATATATGGCTACAGAATAACTTATTTTGTAGTTGGTTGTTGAATATAACTTACAGAATAACTTATTTTGTAGTTGGCTACTGAATATAACTTACAGAATAACTTATTTTGTAGTTGGCTGCTGAATATATATATTCAGCCGCCAACTACAAAATAAGTTATATTCAGCAACCAACTACAAAATAAGTTATTCTGTAGCCACCTCCATTTACGATAATTTTATATACTAATTTACGATAATGTCAATACATATTTACGATAGTTGGGTTACTATAGCACATGAGATATTTACCATAACGTTATAGTAAATCATTTAGTAAGAAGTTACTATAATCTTATAAATTAACATAGTAATTAACGCAATTCAAAGTGGCTACAGAATAAGTTATTTTATAGCTAGCTACAGGTAGTAGTTATATATATATATATATATATATATATATATATATATATATATATATATATATATGCACCGTGGGTCCACCGGCGGAAGGATTCGTACTGGTACCTCTCATAAAAAGTTCTTGTCAGTCGAGGACGAGAGAGTCGAGGGCCATCTATCGGTCCACCCGCGGAAGGATTCGTACTAGTAGTACTATTTTGACTCCGAACTTAAGCACCCTATCATCGTTCTACGTTTACGACACCGGGTTGTTCGATCGTTTGAACTTATAGTCGTAAAACATTTTTTTTCTCTCATAATAAATCAATTTTAGCTGGTTTATAGAAATCTTTGGCCGAACAGCTGATTACGAGCGACACTGTCAGCGCAGGAATATATATAATTCTCCGTACCGTACGTCTAGACGCCGTTGCTGCACCGTGCCGTACCTACCTCCCCGTACCACGAAACTTCTCGTGTGATTTTTCTACAGCACGTGGTTGAAATCTTGACTGTTTGACGTACACGTACATATAATTATAATAGCTGGAGTAGTATAGGTAAATCTTGGATATATATGTGCACGTGCCATAAATAAAATAAAATGAATCACTCACTCTCACCGTCTCTCTCTCCGGCACAAGTCCTAGTTCCCAGATGTAGTGGGTGGGTGTGACCTGTGGACGTGGCGAGAAATTTGACCTGTGTGTAGCCTCCAGCTCGTACGTGTGCGGTGGCACTGGGCCCTCGACGTCAAGGGGCCCAGCCCCATATATGTAAGCCGTAGGTGCAGGAGCCACGGAGACTCCGAGAGGCATGCGTACGTGAAAGCTTCCGTCGATTTAGCTTCCGCGTCGGCACGACGCGTTTCGCCCTCCCACCGCGCAGCCGCTGTTTCTTTCCCGACAGCGCCCAGACCACTCTCGTAGACATCCAAGTCTCGTATCACGATTTAATTTGCTTTTGTCCCCAATCTTTTTCTTCAGAATACAGGGATTTAGGTGTAACTAGGCCAGCAAATATATAATCATTTTCTCTAGTTCTCAACTTCGTAATTTACTAGTGCTTGTTTTTATTATAGTGTTGAATTGAATCTAATATGAAATAATTTTCGTACATCTTGTACGTAAATTTCTTTGGTCTTAATTTAGCGGCAGAGCTCCTGCCTTTGTTTTAAAAAAATAATTTACAGTGAACTCCTTATCAATAAGTGTTAGATTTTTTTTAAGATGAGATATATAACTTGTTTGATAAGAATGATTTTTTGTTTGCATTACACATCGCTCCTGGCCCCTAAATTGACAGGACCGGGCCTGCTCGTACGTGCAACTGTGCATGCAAATTAAGGGGTATACGGAGTACCTGTGAAGTCACGTCAACGAAGCAACGGCGATGTACCATTTGGATGCCCCGCGATGAATGAGCTCCTACGGCGTACGGAAGAGTATACTATACTAGTAGTAGCAGGGATCAGGCTATCGGAGTCCGACGACCAACTTGCCAACGACGTTTCTTTTGTTTCAACGTGGAGTTCCCCGGCCTCTTTGAAAAATATATGGACTAATAACTCCTACAAATTTTCACTAGCGGGTGCGGATATGTGTACAAGATTTTACATGCGGATACGATGCGAGTACAAATATATCGCTTCACGCTACGAGACACTTTCGTCCAACAAACACTTGGTGCGTGCGCCCGTCAAAAAATTCCAAGTCCAAAAGCAATTCCGAGTCCAAAAGCAATCTTGAATCTTGAAAGAGACAAAAAAACGGGGAGAAAAAAAACAGAAAACAAACCGGACTCAGGAGTCTCGGATGCCATAACGGAACGAAGGAAAAGCTAAAAGATTTGTACGGGACCTGGATGATTGGAGCCTCATTTAATTGGGCTTGGTTAAACTAAATAAATTTATAGGCTCATAATAAAGTTAGTGAAGGTTAACCTAAATAAATTTCGAGGCTCATAATAAAGTTAGTGCAATAAAAAAATCATGTATTGCAAATTGTTAGGCGATTTATTGAACTTAAATATGTGACTACGTGACTATATTGTTGAAAAGGTATCTGTGGCCATATGTCCGTGTTGCGATCATGAATGGTGTAATATCAATAAGGTTTTTACAACTCCAAACTAAGCAAGTAACAGAAGAAGAGTGATGTCGAGTAGTTAGGGGAAGACGGACAAAAAATAACTCTAACGTCATCATCTACCCTGTGATACCAAAGTCTCGATCCATGATCACGCGTCCATGTCCGATACGAATTATCTCCTACTCGGAGGTCACGCGTCCATATCATATCCGGTTCCGGTACAAAGACCGGATCTATGTGTCCATGTCCGATACAAGGTCCTTGTAGATCACGCGTTCACACACAATTACTGTCAAAAATCGTGACCCCGGGAATATATCTAGTAACGGGTGACAACTTAGTTACGGGTGTCAGACAATTTGTCACGGATAGATAGATATTTACTCCACCTGCACTTAAACTACTGACCCACTGCCATCTCTATTGATTGAGAGCATCTAGATGCATCGGTTCATTCTGTCGTTTATACTGGATGAGATATATAAATATATATAAAGCACATCAATTAAGTGTGGAAATTACAATGCCCTGTATATACTGTATCTCTACGGTTACAACAACACTGCTAGTTCATGGATGTCCATTTACCATTCGATCGAGCTTCACTCCCACGTTAACACATCTGCGTAACGCGTGCTCATATGTATACTCCTCCGAATATAAATTTATTACTCCCTTCGTTTCAAATTATAAGTCGTTTTAATTTTTTTGGTACATCTATCTTTCTATGCATCTAGATATAATAATACCATTCGATCGAGAGCTTCACTCCCACGTTTAACTTAAAAGCGTGCTCATATTAAACTTCCTTTTATATAAAACGGTGTTTTCTTCTCAAATTATAATTGAGGTTTAGCTTTTTGTTCATTTTTTCGGTCAATTTTAATAAATCTAAACGAGGCCTAGATATATAAAAAAAATCAAAGTAACTTATAATTCAGAACAGACAGAGAGTATGTACATATACCATTCGCCGTCGTTGCTGTCCCGTGCACGGTGGACTGGATCGATATCTCGCTTCTCGCAGCAGCGGGCAGCTAGCTGGCACGTTGGGCTGGCGTGATGACAAATCGTTGCGTCCCGCGTTAGTTTGCGTGCGAAGACCGGTAAGGCACCGTTCGGTTCATACGGAACCTTGCATGGAACCGTTCCTGGTAGAAATGCTAGTTTAATTTGTATAATCTTTGATGGGCTGGAACTATCTTTGGGCAGGAATTCTCTGGCCGAACAAGCCCTAAATAATAATTGTTCCGCCCCCAAAGCCGAATTTTCTACACCAAACACAAACATCTCTTTCGATTTTTTTTAAAAAAAAAACTCTCTTTCATCACTGCAGGTCGACTTGACACGAATCGGTTTTCGTCGACGTTGGCGCGTGCATGGCGTCAGGAGATTCGAACGTCGTGATGAGATTAATAAATCCGCTCGATCCCGACAACACACAGTCCGGTGCGTTGCGTACGAACGTATGTCCCCGCGCGCGCGCGCGCGCATGGAGCGAGTCCGTCAACGCCGCCGGCCCCCACAGCGGTCACATGCGGGTGGTTGCGTGCCGAAACGCGACTTTCTGTGGAACCAAGTTTCACATGTTCGTTTGGGCGTTTGATTTATAAGCCGTAATTTTTGAGTTAATGAATAGTATTTTTCTCTCGTACTAAATCAGTTAACAGTACTTTCAGCCATTGTTTATCAGCCAAATAAGACCAAGCGAATAGGGCGTTTCTCGATGCATATAGAACTCTGATCGGGATCCAAAACTTGACACTTCCACCTCTACAGTACATAGGAAAAAGTCGTTCAAACTCGATGTAACAGGCACAAAAAAAGTTAGCACCACAACCGTACGGTTCCATTCAAAGTACTTGTGCAAGTATCAACGCAACAGCGATTTGCTGGGTAATTTGGCTCACAAGAAATGATCCAGTTTTTAATAATTGTCAACCGTAAACGTTCTTGCATGTTCTTTTCAAGGGGGGCATATTAGCTACTGTTTTGGATCCAGTTGCGGCGCTCGGACGACTGCAATGAGCAGATCATACAAGCATGTTGGCTTTTAGAGACAAGAGCCATCTCGAAGCCATGATTTATATATTTGTTTAACACGGAAGGACGCCACGGACATGCACCCGGAGGCCCAAGACCAGTCCAGTCCACCACTCAACCTAACCCAATCATGGAAATGGAGGCCAACGAACGGAACGGAACGGAACCAGCGACGGAGACGGGCGGGACGCGCGGCAGGAGAGTATAATATAATAAAGGAAGGCCCGTGATTCCGGACTGTACGGCAAGGGGCCCACCGCACCGCCGGCGCGATGGTCTTTGGCAGTTGGCACCGTCCCGTTCCCGTACCGTACTTGACAGTTGTGCTGGGACTGGGACTGGGAGTGCGATCCTCCCTGAATTGTTTAAGCAGGACGGGTCACGGGTGGGGCACGCCGTGACAGGTCAGGTCGGGGTCCTGGCGTGGCATGTGCCCGGGACCGGCTCCGCATGCGCACCTGCTCCGTCCGGTGGGCGCGGGCGGTGGGCTGCCTGGCCGGGTCGACCGTGTACACTGTCACAGTACGTACGCGGCGCGTAACCGCCACGACGAGCTGGCTACGCGCCACCGGCCAGCGTATACGCGCGGACGGGATGCAGATGCAGGGACCTTGATGGCCAAGTGGCATGCATGTATATTAACCCAAACAGAGAAAAACAATCTGCCTGCATTTGTTTATTGGGTCAAGATGCTACTAGCAGTTGTAGTAGTAGTAGTACAGGCACGGATAGAGACGTTCGTTGTGGTTGGTGTTGCATGTATACCATATCCCGCGCAGCAAACCGAGTCGGGGAATTCTGAATTCACCACACATACACGTCTAGTTATATACTACGTAGCGTGCCTGTCCGTGACTACGAGATAGCTAATATTTTATACTAAAAACACACGGATAGTACGATAAAATAATAATACTGTAAAAATTAAATACCAATGTAAAGTGATATTTAATCAAAAAACAAAATTTGTGAAATTAACACAGTCATAAAGAGCGCAGCGTCGCAGACTAATAAACTCTGACTTTTCCGTGATGAACACCATGCACAATCAGCCATATATTTCAAACTTAAATATAATATTCGAGTAAATAAACACGTGTTACACCACATTGTTCTTGAAATGTAAATCTGATTTTCCAGTTGGCATGTAGTGTGTATACAACATCACCATGTAGAGTCTGATAAACCATTTAAAAATACCTAGGAACAACAACAAATATGGCGTTAGTGAAATAATATTTGTACAATATAAATTGAATGAAAAATGCATTGTATGCGTTAGTAATATTCTATTACCTCGCCCATGGCGTTAGAACCTTCTTAAATATAATATTGTTCGTGAAAGTTCCGTTCACTATTGGGGTCTTCTTGTCCTTACCTTTTTTATTTAACGTATTCTTATTTTTTCCCTCGACATTATTTTTAGTATTTTTCTTCTTCATCTTTTTGGCCTCCTCCTCCTGTGCATCAGTCAATTATGCCACTTTGATCTATACATCTATCGGAGTAGTCATCTACATATATATAATAACATGATATTAACCTTGGCCTCGGCATCATACAAACACAAGAAAAAATAATTAGCATTAGAAAAAAAAACAAAAAATGGTACATGTGTTATTTTTATCAATCTGCATGGGTTTGTATGAATTGTTTCAATGTAGCCGGTCACTATCTTCATTGCCATCAGTGTTTTCTGTGATTGATTCAACTCCAACTGGTACAACATAATTACACAACAAATAAGCGAACCAATGATTGATGCAAGTAGATGGTATCATTCATACACAACACAAAACTTTTTTTAATTTGCAAAGTTTTAGTCCATCAGATTTTTTTCTAATTTGCACAAAACTTTTAGCTCAATGTATATACATTTAGAACATATACATCACTATATATTAAATAAACTAAAAAATGGTAATACTGAATTCAGAAACGGAAAATCAGAATGCGGTCCACCTCTCGACCCAGCAGCTAGTGTAGTTTCGCCTTTCTCAGATGGTACTTTTCTCTACGTTTTTTATTTTTTTTGTCCCTTTCTTCTTGAGTCATTGTTGTATGTCGTGCTTTTTCTCTTTCCCTTTTACGCTGCGCATGTTCATCAACTTGCGCTTGTGAATTTGATGTTGTCTGACCAAGCTGTTTGAAAATAAGTTGATAGATATTTACTTAATCACCACAAATAATACAAGTGAAAGGATCTTTGGACATGTGTAAAAATAATTACCTCCATTGATGGTGTTTGTCAGGTCCGCAAATGGTATACGACCTTCATTATTTTGCATAGGTTCTATTATGATGAAACTGAACACAAAATTAATCCCTAGTTTCAATCAAAAATTAATCTCAGAAAGTGGTCGAAGTTAGCAGGCTTAATACATGTACACAAATATAATTATATCAGATCCGAATACAAATAACCAATTAGCTTAAGTTAGGGTTGGGTCCTCGGTTTAGTAAACTACTGCCCGTTGTGTCAGTTGTAACCAAGCGATGATCAACAGGACAAAAAGCTATCTGTGTATCTTGATTTCTTCAATTTCCTCACCTCAAAGTTTGATAGACAGCAAAAAGTATGTCATTGAACAGAATTATGATGTGTACCTGCAAATGGATGGATGTGCTTGATTTTTTAGAAGGATATCTTGAGAGACAACAGCAGGAGTTGCCTAACCTGAACATCAAAGACATATACAAATTCAGAGTAGTTCATATCTTGTGGCTGCAGCTACCGGCTGTCAAATTTCTTCTTTCTATTTTAATTCACTTTAGTAAGATCCTAGCTATATAGATAACATCTATGATTCACCTTGTGCTGTGATGTGCTAGGATGAGTAGAACATGACTATCATTAACAATTTCAGGCATGAAACCCAAAATCTAACATCTATACGACAGTAAGAAGGAAAACTTATCTTACCTTGTCAGTATCTAAAAGAGCCCATAATAGGTCAGTGTAGTGGGAGGCCTCAATTGATGATCTCGAATCAAGCTTGCACGCTCGCTCTCTTTTCTGAAAGTAACAGTAGAAATTAGATGCTCTGGCTTTTTTAAAGTGAGAATACGCATGAGCTCTCCGTAAACACATTATGCAACAAATCTTGATTTACAATTAGGAGCAGTAAGCATTGGCATAGTGCAAAAAAAAATGTGGACGCAAAGGGGCAAGTTTGTATAGCTTTCTGATGAATAAATGGTAGCAACTCAGTCAACATTCGAAGAAGGACACCAATATTGCAGCGCTCTTGTTCTCCTATAATAAAGATGGATGCAAACTACGAAGGTTACAAATAAACCTCACGATGGTTTATGAGCACATAAGGATGCAAAACCATATTCTGAAGATAATAGCATAACAAAGCATTCACAAGCATAAAATTTATTGGAACATCCTCTTATCAAGGTAACTGCTAATTCTGTATGGTTGCCTTGTATTTTCAGCAAACATAGGCATACGAAAACCTAGTACAAGCAAAGAAATATTGCAGCTGGACCCATGTTTAAATTCTAAGATGAATAAAAGCATGAAACAAGAATTATATGGCTTAAGTACTTCAGCAGTCTACCCTCCTGGAGCCTAATTATTATATGCTGATTTTAGCTTACGTGCCTGAATTCATACAACACAATACCAAGAAGTTACCCGTCACTTATATGGAGCAGAAACACAGTAAGCAATTTAGTTGCAGCCATAAGCACTGAGCAATAACAATAATACTCCAAGCATATTAGCAACTGCTAGTTATGTATGGTTGCTCAATCAGATTACCAATCTTTTACTGTCGCAAAATTTAGATTGCTTTGTAATATCCAAATCTAAACATTAAAAAGATTGAGAATATCAATAGATGATTTGTTCCAGTAAACATATTATCAGGTCTTTACAAACGATGCTTCATAATTCATAGGTCTCAGGACTCAGGAAAATAATATAAAACTCAAAAAATTAGTTGGCAGAACGTGCACATAGTCATTCATAGGTCTCAGGAGAATAAAAAGCAGCAAAGCAACGATGTAGTTGCAGGCCCGCAGAAAGTAATGTCAGTATTTGCATGGACGATTCAATTTTGCAAGTTCTAGATCAAATTGGCATCAAGCAAAATGCTGCAAACAACAACACAGAGTATAATTGGCTAAGCAAAACTTCTCCACATATTGTATATTTGATTGTAAACATAGCTAAAGTAAGGTAACAGCCTAATCAATTGACTGTATATAACATTTAGAATAGGTAAAGGTGAAGCAAAAAAAAAAAGTCTAACAATCAGAATAAGAAAAGGTAAATGGATTTCTTTACATCGGAGCTACTGCAATCAATCAAAGATCAGTTGGCCAATAGTGAAATTACCTGAGTTTCTGCAACCAGACTCCTATAAACCCTTGCCCAAACTACAACTCAACACAGATTGAGGTGAAGCAAAAAAAAAAAGGTCTAACAATCAGAATAGGAAAAGGTAAATGGATTTCTTTACATCGGAGCTACTGCAATCAATCAAAGATCAGTTGGCCAATAGTGAAATTACCTGAGTTTCTGCAACCAGACTCCTATCAGCCCTTGCCCAAACTACAACTCAACACATATTGAACAGTAAACAAACAAGAGCACGAGCTATGCCTATGCTGTGCAGTTCTGTGCTTTTCGTGATTCTGAAAGCCAAATCATCGTATATTGATCAGTTACCTATTCCAATAGGCATGCTTTCTTGCGGTAGTTTCGCAGAACCCTGGCGTCCACCTCTACCTCCCTTTCCTACTCCAGAAAACCGAACCCTGCAAAAGGTAATTGTGAAATCTGATGATCCGCAAGAATACAATGTCCTTCCGATTCTTTTTTTTAAGATAATGAATGCCCTTCTGAAGCTATTGTAGTCAATCAAAGGTCAGTTGTCCAACAATGAAATTACCAGCAACTTATGATTTTTGGATATTAGTATTTTTGCGTTTTTAAAAATTACCTCATATATGAATCAATCTTATATGGTTGCATTTCCAAAACCATATCCTACCAAACCATATGGTTGCATCTACGGTCAATACATGAAGAATATGATTTCTACGGTCAATGCAGGCCGCCAAAAAAAGATTGTCAATACTAAGCAATAATTTAATAAACATTAACAGTGGACAATGGTATTTGAAGGATTTGAGTTCTAAAAAAATAACGAACAACAATTATGATCCATTCAATATTAAAAATTATCGTTTGTGGTATTTGGCCCGTGATGCAACCACCAGACACGCAGAGGTGGTGGATCTCGACGAACATGCTCCCCGTGTTCGTTGGGCTCTGCAGCCACCGCAAGCCGCACTGTGCAGGGGAAGGCAGCGTGGAGGGAGAACGACGGCGGTCGCTCGACAGCGATCGAGGAAGGCGACTGAGGGCCATGCGACGGCGAGGACGGCGTGAGACCGTGGCGGGTGAGGGCGACGACGGGGAGGCAGATGGGGACGATGGCGAGGACAGCGGAAGTGGGTGAGGGCGACGATGGGGGAGGCAAGTAAGGAACTGACGACGTGTGGGAGCCTTTCCTTTTCTCGTGTGCGTGATTGATTTTCTTTCCGATTTTGTTGTATGGACCACGAGAGAGCCGGGGAGACCCTATCGCAGGGGGAAGCGAGGGGGTGCCGTAGGGGCAAATCGCACGGGTGATGCAAGGGACGGACGTAGGGGTGCGGGAACACAACAGCTAGGATGATGGACCCACGTTGGAATGTCGCATTAAAAAGTGTCCACGCTTTGTTCTTTTTAGTTGTAGGAGACTATACTACGCAAATGAGCAGCTAATTTTATTTAAGCAAGGAAATAGCTGGCTCAGATACGCTGCATACAGAAAAGCCAGTATATATACTAGTATAATTAAACCAGCTAACGTCGTTGACAAGAAACTGGGAGTTTATATATATCAATCGCGAGTAATAATACAATCTGCAACTCTCAACGGTTTGTCAATGCGCAAGCGAACGTGAAGGACTGCAGCATGCAGAGTCGTCGCGTGCCACTTGTTTTTCCTCACAGCGACGCAGATGGAATATTTATTCAAAGGAATGAAGGGATGATCAAGGGATTTATTGTTGGAGCAACTTGGCCGCAAGGAATGATAGAAATAAAATAAAAAACACTAGTGCTCTCCCTCCTATCCGGCTATCAGCACATGGCGATCTGACGCTGGGCGTCGCCTGAAACAGATTCAATTCAAGCCACCCCCGCTCGTCTCGACGGTTCATCACCGGCGTGACGTTGGAACTCATGCATGCAATGCAATAGGAGTACTACGAGCGGACCACCGGCATCATGGATGCCGATGCCGTTGTCAAATCAAAACCCCCGACGGCGGCCAGATGCATCTACTCCTATGCGTGCATGCATCGGTCACTCGACAGGAACCGGGCACGGCAGGCAGGAAGCATTGCCGCGGCGCCCCGAGAGATTTGTTCAGTCTCTCGAGAGACGACAGATTTCAACTTGCCACCGCTTGCGAACACACAAACACAAACACCTGCGTGCCCGTGTCGGCGGTAGCGGCCCGCGGAAACTAAGGCCCCGTTTAGTTTTCAATTTTTTTTACCTCCTTTAATAAAAGAGCATGTTTGGACACATGCATAGAGTACTAAATGTAGACGAAAAAAAACTAATTGCACAGTTTTCTGTAAAATCGTAAGACGAATCTTTTAAACCTAATTAGTTCATGAAAAACCTTAAGTGCTATAGTAACCCCCATGTGCTAATGGCTACTTAATTAATATCATTAGATTCCTCCTATCCGGCTATCAGCACATGATTTCTGACGATGGGTCGCCTGTAATTTGTTTTTATTAGCTCGTCTCGAAAACATATCCCAACATTGCAATGCGTACACATCCAACGTGACACCAAAATTTTCATCTCCCAAACCAAACACACCCTGGCCAACGGCGTGCGGCCACCGGGTCCGGGCAGCGGGTGCCGGCTCCATCAGACTCACATTGATCGATCAGTTCCAGGCTTCCAGCGACCTGTCTACTCACATCACGTTCCGTATGGCACTACGGAGTACGTACTCCACAGCTCGGCCTCGTCAATCGGTCTGCAGCTTGTTCGGGAGGCCGTGGGTCGTATTTGTTTTTTGGATTATTCACATGCCGACATTTTTCCGACACATTTTGGTTTGGTGTTTAGAGAAAAACACCTGGCCAAACGTGCGCGGCCACCGGGTTGAAAATTTACGATCGTTCAGAAACATTGATCGATCAGTTCCAGGCTTCCAGCGACCTGTCTATTCGTTGGTTGATTTTGACCTTATATAAGTTGATTTACGACTTTGTTAGTGTTTATTATTATAAAAAAAACTATTAATTGGTGATAAAGCGCTGGTTGAACCAACGTGCGCCGCGGGTTGCCGGCTCGAAACGTACCCAGGAGCCGAGCCCAGCCGGCGTGGTGCGTTGCGCGGGGCCGGCCGAGAGGTGTCGTCCACCGGCGCCGTAGCAGTGGGGCGCATGGACACAGGACACAGGAGTACAGGACACGTGGTCGCACGACAGGCCTCTGACACGGAGGCGCTTGCGCGGCCGCTTTTTGTGCGCTTGGCCGTTTGGCGAGGCTGGCTGACGGCATGTTTAATTGTCAAAATTTCTAAAAAAGTGTTACAATAGTTATTACATTGAATTTTACGATACGTGCACGAAGCATTAAATATAAACGAAAAAAAACTAAGTTATATAATTGCGAGACGAACGTTTTAAGCCTAATTAATTCATAATTGAACACTAATTATCAAATAAAAACGAAAGTACTGTAATAGCTAAATTCCCAAAATCACGATCTTAACACAGCGTGAAAGGGAAATCCGAAGGCCTGCTACAGTGCAGTAGTGCACGGTTGGCAGCGACACTGGCGGTGTAGGCTGAGGGTAGCCTTTCCAGAGCGCAGCAGACCTTGATATCTCGGCACAGGAGGATCGGATTCTATCCATCCATCGACCGGAGGTCCATACAAGTAGGAGTACGTACGTACGCACAGTACACACAGAGGATGGTACAGTAAGACCGTATTTGTTTGTCGTTGGTTGACACGTCGGCAGTCGATAAGACAGGGAGTACGGGAGCTGTGGAGCAGCCCCCGGCACATGCGAAGAGGAAGATGAGCAGGGACCTGCGTGTCGCGACCCTGCCTGTCCGGCGCCCGCGCCGCTAAAAAAACACAGTTCCAGCTTTGAAATTGTGGTTTTTTTTTGGACCGATGGAGTATCCGAGTCCCCCGAGAGAGAAAAAATCTTGGACACACAGAAACCGTCAAACCGACGAGGCGGCGACGTGGTCATCGGCCATCGGGGCACGCGCCGAGCCTTTTGCCGGTTGCCTCTTGGCTCTTGGCTCTTGCCCGGCCCGGTCGCGACTGAGGTCTTCACATGGACACTTGCCCTGGCGACTTCGGTACTCGCTGCCGCGCGCGCGCGCTAGCTGCCTAAAATACTCCTAGCTCTTGCCCGGGAGGCCGGGACACAGAGGGGAGAGAGCACACCACGTGGCCCCATCATGTCTGCCTAGATCGCACGATCCTTCTCGGTTTTTACACACCCCGCCCGTGACCGCCTTTCTCGGTCAAGTCAAGCTACTGCTGCTGGTGTAGTAGTGGTGCTACACCGACAAACGACATTCACCGCACCCGTGTCTCTCTGAATTCGGCTATCTTACTTTTTGCCAGTACTCACCGCTGCTCACTTGCCGACACAGCGACACTGCACTCGCCGTGACCGACGTGAGACGACGGCCTCTCCCTTCCACCACGGCAAGCGGTGGCCGGAATCTGCGGCGAGTCCAACGTCCAGCAAGCGGCCGTCGGCACACGTCCGTCTAAGCCGGTTCGTTTCAGCTGGATTGCTCGTATCTAGTTTATAATCTATGGTTTTAATAGTATTTTTCTCACACCAAATTAGCCCATAGTACTTTCAGTCATGTCTTATAAGTCAATCCAGTCGAAACTAACGGTCCACATGGGGGGACCTGCTGCGTGCTGCCACCGTCCCCAGTCTAAAGTATAGGTCCAGGGCCTACGTAAAAAACACGAGTAGTGCTGCCGCTGCAGCCTCTGGAGGAGTAGTTGGTGCGCACCGCCCTCGATGGATGACCGGACCTGCCCGTCGTCGATGTCGTGGAGTACTGCCGTCCGGCAGATGTACCGACACGGGCGCGCTCCGCGCGCACACGCAGCCAAAAAAGGAGGTGGCTTGTCACCGTACAGTTTTAACCACCACAGTACTACAGCTGCAGTGTTGATACAAAAATCACGAGAGCTACTACTAACCTTTGTTTGATATTCGAAGGAATAAAACATTTCACGAGCGAGCTCCTTGAACTAATAAATTTCACGAGCAAGCTACTCCTTGGACTTGGCATATAGTGTCATCTAGTACTCTAGCACTAGATACATTAGTTTGGTTGTATAAAATTGGCTTTAGGTGTATCTAAGCCCCAAACTAAAAAAAAAACATTTTCAAGTCTCTAAACTCTGGTATGTTATCTGAGTCGAAACGTGTCTCGACCTGCTCCCTGTGCTAACATAGCATGTTGAT